>JAJHZJ010000027.1:6247769-6847769 GCA_023548195.1 Bettongia penicillata ogilbyi
ACCTCAGATGCATCTGATACAGGCCTGTTATGCCCAGGTGCCTGGTAGATGGACAATCACATGACTCTTCCTCAATCTTCATCTCTCCTCGGCCTGGACAGAATGTATTGCGTTTCATGGTAGACTCCTTCAGGTTTGCCCAAGACTCTAGGAATGAGGTAAATCCCCTCCCTTGAAAGCTACAGGTTCTGGATTCCTGGGCCTTCCTAACCCCATTCCCCTCTTTTTCCTAGATCTATATCACCTGCCATCTAAAAGTTACAACCACTGACCAGGACCCCAGCCCCTTGAACAAAGCCTGTTCCTATAACTTAACAACTGACATGTAAGTGTCTTGAGAATTCAGGGTGAGGGGAATGGGGGGGGATAAGGGCGAGTAGTCTATTTTATGGAGCACTCTGTGACTTAAAGCATGGGCTACCCCCATTTTATGGCGGACAGAACTGAGGCTCATGGGTAAAATGGCCTATTCCCAGAGTGATTTGTCCTTTTTCTGTCTCAGGTGGGTCCCTGTAGAAGGCCCTAGTGACATCTGTACCTGCTGCAAGGCAAGAACCTGCACACCCCTCTCATCCTCCAGGAAACGGAGCCTAGCAAATCAGGAACCAGGTGAGCATTAGCAGAAACTTGTCTGCCCGGTCTGGTAGGATCTGAGGGGTGGATAGATCTCAGCTTTCTTGAAATATAGAAAGATGCTTAAAGAACAGTTTACAAGTTCCATGAGGAATGTATGAGGAAAGGAAGAGATTGTCTCAAGAAGCTGGGTGGTCAAGTGTTTGTAACTGATACAGACAAGATTGTGTAACAGCAAAAGCACAAGTAGGGGCTGGAGTGCCAGGGGTTTACATCTGGTTTTGATTTTTTTTTTAAAATCATTTCATTGATAGCCTTTGTCAATCTCAAATTTTATTTTATTTTTTTAACCTCAAATTTCAGAAATACAACACCCTCTCATATAAAAAAAAATTTTTTTAGGAAAAACTCAATGGAGCTGATGCCTTTAACAGAACATTCTGCCTTGATAGTCTGACACCTCTCTGCCTCCTAGTTCTGGGATCAAATGAGAACATACAAAAGACATTTAGCACAAGGTCTGACACTTAGTAGGTGCTGTATAAATACTAACTTATTAAGAGGATAAGAAATGAACCCCAACCATGAAAGAAGGATAGGATTAAGGAAAGAAAGAAAATGATTAGAAATAGTCTAATAACTAAAATGGTGGATCCCCCCACCCAAAAAAATAGAATGGGATCTCAAAGGAGGTGACAAGTACCTGCCATTACTGGAGACCTTCCAGTAAAAAGTAAGTGAATGTTAGAGAACATAGACAGGAGTCGGTTCAGATTAGGTAATTTCAACTGAAATGGACTTCGAAGGCTGCTAATTAGGAACATTAATTAGCAAGGTGTTAATGAAAACATTAGTTGGATAGGGACTGAAGAAGACATCAGAAGAACAGATTATAAATTAGGTAGGACTGAGGCTCTGAAAGACTTTCAACACAGGAATTTGGGTTGACAATAAACTGTCTCCTTTGGCTCATCTCCTAGGTAACCCTTCAGAATTAGAGGCTGATCTGATGTTGGGGCCTCTGGTCCTATCTAAGGCTGAGAATGGGCCAAAACTGGGGGAAGAGAATAATGTAGGAGGTAAGTACAGGACCTGGTTCAACATAGGATCTGGCTTGGTTCGTGACATTTTTAACTACGAGCTCTCTCTTCTACTTTCTTTCAGACATCCCAGAATGGCCAGAACTGCTGCTGTTGTTGATGGTAGGGGTAGCAGCTACAGTCTGCCTGGTGCTGTGGCTAATTATAGGCAGCCACAAATACATATTTCCTTGCTCCAGGAATGTCTAGGGCTTCTACCACTGAAATAAAGTGAAGGAAAACACACCTGTGTCTGTCGTCAATTTGTGGGAGGCAAGCTTAGAAGACAGTTAAGTGCTTTTTAAAAATTATATTTATTTCATTAAATATTTCCCAATTACATGCAAAAAAAAAATCAGTTTTTGAAAACTGAGTTCCAAATTCTCTCTGGCCCTCCGCTCTCCTTGAAAAGACAAGCAATTTGGTAAATGGTCAAAGGATATGAACAGGCAGTTTTCAGAGGAAGAAATTAAGGCTATCTATAGTCATATGAAAAAATGTTCTAAATATTGATTCGATGCAAATCAAAACAACTCTGAGGTATCACATCACACTTATCAAATTGGCTAACATGACAAAACAGGAAGATGATAAATGTTGGAGAAGATATGGGAGAGTTGGAACACTAATTCATTGTTGGTGGAGCTGTGAGCTGATCCCACCATTCTGAAGGGCAATTTGGAACTATACCCAAAGGGCTACAAAAATGTGCATACCCTTTGACCCTGCAATATTGTTTCTAGGACTGTATCCCAAAGAGATCATAAAAATGGGAAAGGATCCCACATGTACAAAAATATTTATAGCAGCACTCTTTGTGGTGGCCAAAAAACTGGAAATCAAGGGGATGCCCATCAATTGGGGAATGGCTGAACAAATTGTGGTATATGAATGTAATGGAATACTATCATACTATAAGAAATGATGAACAGAAAGACATCAGAGAGGCCTGGAAGAACTTATATGAACTGATGCTGAGTGAAATGAGCAGAACCAGGAGAATACTGTACACAGTAACAACCACAGTGTGGGAGGAATTTTTCTGGTAGACATAGCCCTTCACAGCAATGCAAGGACCTAAAACGCTCCCAATGGACTCGAGGCAAAATGCCTTCCACATCCAGAGAAAACTATGGAATTGGATCACAGAATGAAGCAGAATATTTTCTCCTGTGTTATATTTTGTTTTGGTTTTTCTCATGGTTTCTCCCATTCATTTTAACTCTTCTATGCAACATGAGTAATGTGAAAATATGTTTAACAAGAATATGTGTAGAACCATATAAGATTGCAAGCCATCTTGGGGAGGGAACAGGGAAGGAAGGGAAGAAAATCTAAGATTTATGGAAGTGATTGTAGAAAACTGAAAACAAATTAATAAAAGAAAAATTTTAAAAAGAAAAGGCAAGCAATTTGATATTACACATGTGAAGTCATGCAAAACATTTCTATTAGCTATGATGCAAAAGAAAACACAAAAAATAGTTTTTCAAAAATATGCTTCAATCTGCATTCAAGTTCATCAGTTCTCTCTCTGGAGGTGGAGAACATTTTTCATCAAGAGTCCTTTGGAACTGGGCCATCATCTGTATCAGAAGCTAAGCCTTTCACAGTTGATTATCCTTACAATATTGCTGTAAGTGTGTATAATATCTGGTTCTGCTCACTTTGCATGAGTTTATGAGTTTTCCCAAGTTTTTCTGAAACCATTCTGCTAATTCTTTCTTTTTTTTATACTAAGCATAAACAAGCTTTTAATCAATTTGAAAAGGATAAATGTTTAAATATTGGTTAAAGATGGATGATACCACCCAGAAAATAGATTTTTTTTAAAATATAAATTTATTTATTTAACTTTTTACATTCGTTTTCACAAAATTTTGGGTTCCAAATTTTCTCCCCATTTATCCCCTCCCCCCACCCCAATACACCAAGCATTCTAATTTTCCCTATCACCAATCTGGCCTCCCTTCTATCATCCCTCCCTTCTCTTGTCCCCATCTTCTCTTTTGTCCTGTAGGGCCAGATGACTTTCTATTCCCCATTAACTGTATTTCTTATTTCCTAGTAGCAACAACAATACTCAACAGTTGTTCCTAAAACTTTGAGTTCCAAATTCTCCCCATCCCTCCCTCCCCACCTGTTCCCTTTGGGAAGGCAGGCAATTGAACATAGGCTATATCTGTGTAGTTTTGCAAATGACTTCGATAATAGTCATGTTGTGTAAGACTAACTGTATTTCCCTCCATCCTATTCTGCCCCCCATTGTTTCTATTCTCTCTTTTGATCCTGTCCCTCCCTGAGTATTGACTTCAAATTGCTCCCTCCTCTCATTGTCCTCCCTTCCATCATCCCCCCCCTTGCTTATCTCCTTCTCCCCCACTTTCCTGTATTGTAAGATAGGTTTTCATAACAAAATGAGTGTGCATTTTATTCCTTCCTTTAGTCGAATGTGATGAGGGTAAACTTCATGTTTTTTTCTCATCTTTCCTCTTTTTCCCTCCACTAAAAAGTCTACTGCTTGCCTCTTGAATGAGAGATAATTTACCCCATTCCATTTCACCCTCTCTCCTCCTACTACATTTCTCTCTCACCATTTACCTTAATTTCTTAAGATATGGTCCCATCCTATTCAATTCACTCTGTGCTCTCTGTCTCTGTATGTGTGTGCATGTGTGCATATGCACATGTGTACATGTATGTATGCGTGTGTGTGTATGTGTGCATGTGTGTGTGGTCCCACCAACTACCCAGATACTGAAAAGTTTTAAGAGTTACAAATATTGTCTTTCCATGTAGGAATGTAAAAAGTTCATCTTTGATAAGTCCCTTATGACTTCCCTTTGCTGTTTACTTTTTCATGCTTCTTCTCATTCTTGTGTTTGAAAGTCAAATTTTTTTTTCAGCTCTGGTCTTTTCATCAAGAATGTTTGAAAGCCCTCTGTTTCATTGAAAGACCATATTTTCCCCTGAAGTATTATACTCAGTTTTGCTGGGTAGGTGATTCTTGGTTGGAGTCCTAGTTCCTTTGACTTCTGGAATATCCTATTCCACGCCTTTCCATCCCTTAATGTAGAAGCTGCTAGATCTTGTGTTATCCTGATTGTATTTCCACAATACTGGAATTGTTTCTTTCTAGCTGCTTGTAAGATTTTCTTCTTGACCTGGGAATTCTGGAATTTGGCCACAAATGTTCCTAGGAGTTTCTCTTTTTGGATCTCTTTCAGGCGGTGATTGATGGATTCCTTCAATACTTATTTTTGCCCTCTGGTTCTAGAATCTCAGGGCACTTTTCCTTGACAATTTCATGAAAGATGATGTCTAGGCTCTTTTTTTTGATCATGACTTTCAGGTAGTCCCATAATTTTTAAATTGTTTCTCCTGAATCTATTTTGCAGGTCAGTTGTTTTTCCAATGAGATATTTCACATTCTCTTCCATTTTTTCATTCTTTTGGTTTTGTTTGGTGATTTCTTGGTTTCTCAGAAAGTCATTAGACTCCATCTGTTCCATTCTAATTTTGAGAGAACTCTTTTCTTCAGTGAGCTTTTGAACCTCTTTTTCCATTTGGCTAATCCTGCTTTTGAAAGCATTCTTCTCCTCATTGGCTTTTTGAAGCTCTTTTGCCAATTGAGTGAGCCTATTTTTCAAGGTGTTATTTTCTTCAGCATTTTTTTGGGTCTCCTTTAGCAAGGTATTGACCCGTTTTTCATGCTTTTCTTGCATCTCTCTCATTTCTCTTCCCACTTTTTCCTCCACCTGTCTAACTTGATTTTCAAAATCCTTTTTGAGCTCTTCCATGGCCTAAGCCCACCAGACATCCACCTCGGGTGTCTGGGATACAGAGGCCCCGACCTCCACGTCTTTCCCTGATAGCAAGCATTGTTCCTCCCCATCAGAAATGAAAGGAGGAAACATCATCTTTTCCCCGAGAAAGTAGCCTTCTATGGTCTTATTTTTCTTCCCTTTTCTGGGCATTTTCCTAGCCAGTTACTTGACTTCTGAGATTCCTCTCCACCCCTGCCTAGATCTGCCCAGCTAGTGCCTGGGGTCTGAGATTCAAATGCTGCTCCCCAGCTTCAGGGCTTTCCACGGCAGGCACAGCTGCTATTCAATGTGAGCTTAAATTCAGGTTCTCAGGTAGGGGCAGGGCCACCTCCCAGGCTCAGTTCCTTCAGGGGGTTTATGCAGAGACCTTCAGTAATGGCCCTGAGCTCCTGTCTGCTCCAGGGGTTCCGGGCTGCCTCTGCTGCCTCCACTGCTGCCTCTGCCGCTGCCTCCCGAGGGGGCCTGAGTTATGGAGACACCCCGCTCCCCTCTTGGCCAGCCCAGAAGTCTCTCTCACTGACCTGTAGTGCCTGTGGGTGGAGGGACCTTCGCAGCTGCCAGAGATTCCATCCCTGAAGCCTGCTTGGATCTGCTCCTCTGGGGCGTGCAGCCAGGGCAGAGCAGGGCTGGGCTCTGTGTTCAGAGCATGACAGACCCCTGGGGATGGCTTTCTGGGGGCTCTCTGGAATGGAAATCTGTTCCACTGTGTTTCTGCATGGCTTGCACTGATCAAGAATTTGTGGGGAGTTCTTTTTACAGGAAATTTATGGGCTGTGGGTTCGGAGCTAGCATACGTGAGTCTTTCTACTCCGCCATCTTGGTTCCCCCCCCATTATTTCTTATAACACAGTAGTACTCCATCACAACTATATACCACAATTTGTTCAACCATTCCCCAATTGATGGGCATCCCCTCAATTTCTAATTTTTTGCCACCACAAAGATTTTTGTACAAATAGGTCTTTTTTTCCCTTTTGTAAATATTTTTGTATGAATAGATTCTTTTCCCTTTTCTTTGATCTCTTTGGGATACAGACCTGGTAGTGGTATTACTGGGTAAAAGAAAAGGCAGTTTTATAGACCTTTGAGCATAACTCCAAATTTTTCCCTAGAATGGTTGAACTAGTTCACTGCTCCACCAACAGTGCATTAGTGTCCCATTTTTTTTCCACATCCCTTCCAGCATTTGTCATTTTTCTTTTGTCATATTAATCAATCTGACAGGTGTGTGGTATCATTTGAGAATTAAAACAAGTGCTTTAAAACATGGCAGGGAAAAGGAGAAGGAGGAGATAAATCTGCCTGAATGTCCTTTACTTTAAAACCAGGACCACAAATGTGAACTTGGATATGTTTAGGGGTTCATGAAAACCCTGGCTGGTATAAGATTTAGAAGGAACCCCATAAGCTAGAAATGGAGACTTTTCCCCTAAGAAAGCAGAAACCCAAGCACTGTGATCTTACAGTCAGGCCATTTGGTGAGGCTGACAGCAGCATCCACCAATAAGTTTGGCTGCATCTTGTAAGTCTTGACTGGAGACTTACTACAACTACCCATTTAGAAAGCATTTGCCACTAAATGGTAGAAAAATTGGAGCTGAGGAATTATCTCTCATGCCCCCACTGTGAACTCCAAACGAACAAAGGAGCTTCTGCAAAGATATCACATTTGAATGTCTTTAGAAAGGTCTGCTTGTATAAGATCAGTTTTCATAAAAAGCCTTTTATAAAGACTGAATACAAAGAAGAGATTAATACAAAACTTGCAGTCTAGATTTAAAACTGCAGCTCTTGAGCAGAAGCTTAACCTTTTTTCTGTCATGAAACTTTTCTTAATGTTTTTCAAATGTACAAAATATATAATTTACAAAGTAAACTAATTAGAATGAAATAAGTGTATGAAAAAAAAGTTCGCAGAACCCCTGTCCTATAGGTGAGGAATGTGAGGAGGCAGGGAGGGTTATTAAGTACCACAGTCCCTCCATCCTCATCAGTTTAAGAAGATGTAAATGTAGCCAGAGACCCAAGTGGTCTTCAAAGGCCAGCTGTTAGGAATGATGAAAAATGGTGCTTCCTTTTTTTTCCTCTACCCTTCCCATTAGTACCTGACCCCTTTTCTGAGGAGAGAAACTGACTACAATTACCTAGCTATATGGCAGCAGTTTTGAATTGTGTCTGGAAAAAAGCTTGGTGCTCTTTCCCAACATTCCCAGTTGGGAGAAGCACTTCCTAGAAATGTTTCTCCTCCCAACTAGAGTTTTTGCTTTACCTTTCCCCACCCCTGGGCTTTACTAGCTAGAAATCAGTCAGCTCTTTAACTAAAAACACAAGTTAGCCACCCTGTAGAGTGCCAAGATAACAGGAAGTAACAGTATTAGGACTTGAGACCATGAAATCTTAAGGATCTTCTTTAGGAAAAATTCCCCATAAAGGCTGCCTGAACTATCTCCTCAATGAGTTGCACTATATTCTTTACTAACTTATCTCCCCCTTTGTTCCACCTTCTCTTCTCTCACTCCTCCCCCACTCCTTCTTTTTTGTTCCAGTAGTGTTGGGGAGGGGATCATGCGGGCCAAGCCTATGACCTTGATCAACATGATGCTGATGCCCTAAGCTGGGGAAGGAAGTCCAAGATGGAGTCTTTCTTCAAAGTCCTCATGAGGCTGACAACTTGAGACTGGCTAGGGCCAGGAGTTAGGCTCCCCATTTGTAGGACAAAAGGGATCAGAGGTGTTGACTACACTAGCTGTACCTGGGCTAGATACCAAGAGTTGGGGACCTAAAAAAGATGAGAATCCTAAAGCAGCTGTGCTAACGTAAAGGAAAGATTCTTGTGATTTTAGGATAAGTGTTTGTAACCTAAGATCTGTGGATAGATTTCAGAAGGTTTATCAGCTTGCACAGGAAAAAAAAAAAGACATCTTTATTTTTATTAATCCTTACCTGAAACTTAGCATTTCTTTCAGATAATTGAAAACATTATTCTAAGGAGACCATAGGCTTCATCAGATGAAAAAAAGTTAAGAACCCTTAATCTAGAGGTGACTGGAATACTAGTTGCAAAGGCAAGAAGAACACTATTCTCATTTCCTTCCTTTTCCCTCTGGCGTGGGGGGTGGTGGGGCAACAGAAATAGATCAATATTTCTTTCTTTCTTTTTCTTCCTTTCTTTTTTCTTTGCTTTTCTTTTCTTTTTTTTTTAAAGACTAGTTCTCCATATCTGGCCCAGGATGGAAGCAAAGAAACAACTCACTGTTCTGGTCCCACTCATTCTGGGGTAGCTTTGATATGGTTCACTTTCAGCCTAGGCTGGTTTGCCAACCTGGTGCCAAGAGCTCACCACCTTCTAACTGAACTTAGTGCAGACATTCCATCAATCTTAGCCCTGCTACAGTTCAGAAGCTCTGAGTTCAAGAGTTCCACCAGTCTCAGCCTCCCTGGTTGATGGGATTATAGGCCTGAGCCACCAGATCTGGTTTAGATCACTATTTCTGAGATAAGTGAACTATGTCATTCTGCACTTCTCATCCATTATTTCTGCCAAGAGATTAAGTTATAGTCCCTGCATTGATCCTGATAATCATTTAATATAAATTTTGGACTTTAATAAGGGCCCAAGCCTGAACTAATCAATCAGACTGATTTGCTCTGCTCTAAAAATGTCCTTTTCTGTGTCAGCAACTTCAAAGACCTGTTTATGACAGGATGCCTGCAACCAGAGTGGTGGGATTTTTTTCCTTATCTTGTATCACAGAGACATGCTATATAGAGGAAATTCAGACATCTTGGAATCATAAATTCCAACTGACACTACTTTATTAATAGTCTTATTTCACTGAATTTATAACTTATACAACTAAAAAAATTCCTTTCTCATAGTAAAGTGTATTTAAGCCTGGTCATTCTTCTATCAAGCAGTTAGAAGTTTCTTCTGGCTCCACAATCATGTAACCACTAGCTTTAAGGGAATAAACAATATGCATTTAGCCTGTTCACCTTTTTTAACCAAACTTTCAGGTCAACAATCCCCAATCTCAAGGCCTTTTTACACTCTCATTAATGTGATTCTCTAACCAGAGAGTCTTCATGCATAGCACAGGCCCTGGTACACAGTAGGCACTTAATTTGAAGGAAACCTTGAGTGACTACTTTTCAGGCAAGATAAAAGTTGGACCAGAGAGATTCTGAAACTGTGACAGTCGACTGTGATTCCATCTCGAGATAGAGAATCCCTTTGAGAAAAAGTGCATTTTCACTTCTGTTCACTATATCCGTGGGTCTGTGCTGTGTCTTGTGGGAGCCCTCCACTGCTGCAGGTTACCCTCCAGCCACACTTTTTCACCTTCTCACATTTTCCTTACCTGAGTCTGTCCATAAATTCTGCATCAAGACTTTTCCCAATGGATGGGATGACTTAATCTACATTTATGGAAGAGATTAATAAACAGTTGCTCATTGGATCACATATCTAGAAGGGACTTTTGGGGTCATCTACTCCAAACCCCTTATTTTATAAGTGAGTAAACAGAGACTCACAAAGGTGAAACGTCTTGTCTATGATCATTCAGGTAGCAAATGGCAGAGCTCAGGATCAGAATTCATATCCCAGCACTCCAAACTCCAGTGCTCTTTCCACTGTGCCATCTGCCTCCTGATGGCTGACTTCAAATATTTCAAGGACACCTGTGTAACACTTAGGCAATTTCTCCCTTCCTGGCCCCCAAGCCCAATTCTTTCAGGTTGTATTTGTCCTTAACGCTTTTTTACACCACTCCTTGGTACCCAAGTTATTGCTGGTAAATTTACCATTGCCTTCTTATCCATGTTATCTTTCTGTTGCCCAGTGGATTAAATACAATATTGATTCTTTACAAATGGAATGACTGATTATCCAAATTAGCATCCCCTGCAGCGCTACATGCCCAATTGGGCATTTGAACTCCCAGGAGGTCCCCAGAGGATGCCCCAACTTACTCTTCCCCTCAGGATTCTAGGACGATTTTTAAGGAATGTGACTTTTAACACCATAGCTCCTGAGCCCCCATCAGTGTGGTACGTTCAGTATTATCAATCAGCCAAATTCCATTAGCTTTTAGAAAAGATTTTTTTAAATAAGATACAGCAAAAAAAGATGGTATAAAATATTTCCCCAATAATGGGGGTTTATTCAAGAGAGCAAGCTCCAATTTAATGAACAATGCACAGTCACACTAATATTATATGATGACCAACTTTGATAGACTTGGCTTTTCTCAGTCATGTAATGATCTAAGACAATTTCAAAAAACTCATCATGAAAAATGCTATCTACATCCACAGAAAGAACTATGGAGTTTGGACATAGATCAAAGCATCCTGTTTTCTCCCTTTTTTTGTTTGTTCTTCTTTCTCATGGTTTTTCCCTTTTGTTCTGATTCTTCTTTCACAACATGATTAATGTGTAAACATGTTTAATATGATTATATATGTATAATCTATATCAGATTGCATGTCATCTTGGGGAGAGGGAAAAATTTAGAACTCAAAATCTTATAAAAGTGAATACTGAAAACTAAAAGTTAACAATTAAGTTTTAAAAAAAACCTTAAAGGACAATGGCAATAAGGCCTATGAAGTAGTTGAGAAAAAATGTGGCAAAGGGGTAATTCCTGGCTCTAGAATTCCATTTCTCCCTTTGCTGAGTCCTTGGGAATTTCTCCTTACCTGCTGGATAGGTAGCCCTCCTGGGCCACTGTGGGTCAATACCTCCATTCAATCAGCAGCAGACACTTGTCTCTGAACGTAGAGGTCTCACTTCCTGAAGTAGTTATAATCCCCTGGATGGGTCTTTCCATACCCACTTGCAGGTGCTTTCTGTTGTTAGCCCTGTTGTTGTGAGCCCACCATTCTGGTGGGCACTGCCACAACTTCCAGTCACTGGTGATACCCCTAATGGGACCTGTGGTTCTCCTTAACTTACCAGATCATCTGGATATTCCCTTCTCAGATCGAGAAAGAAGATGGAAAAAAGAAACAATTCAACAACACATGGTAGCTAGGTAGGAAAATGCAACCAAATGCCCTCTCCTCAGTTCCAGCTCAACACCTCCTGAGTCATTATTTCTTCCAGTCAATTAGAATTTCCATCATCACCCAGTATGAACTCCTCAGGCATTAACAATCAGAAGTAGGCTCACCAAAGATTCCATGGGTTTGGACTAGAAACAGATAGAAAATCTCTGTGTATACTTCAAAGATTAGCTGGCAGAAGCTAATTCATCCCGCTGAATGAAGACAAAAGGATTTATTTTTACAACAAAAAGCAGTATCTCTACAACCCAGGGTAAGATCCTATGCCAAAGGGTGTGAGCTATAGGTTACATATCAAAAATGGAAAAAAATAACAGTTTGGGTAAAAATAGTAATATAAACATATTGTTAGAAGGAATACTCATCTCAGTGGAATCATGAAAACACAGATTTACTCAAGTAAATGTTATAACACAGTGTGGTGCAACAGAAAGAATATGGACCTTGGAGTCAGAAGACCAGGGTTCAAATCTTGTCTCTGGTTGCCACTTGAATGTCCTTGGGCAAGTCACAACCTCCAAGAGCCTCAGTTTATTCATCTGTAAAATGTGGGAGTTTGACCAGATGACCTGTAAGTTTCCTTCCAGCTCTAGGTCCCATGAACATATCTGATAAAAGCCAAGGAATTTTTATATCTCCAAAAGAACAGTGTTGCTCACTGAAGAAATAGTCAAAGTACTTGAATGATTCTTGAAGGAAGAAATATAAACTGTTAATAAGCCTGCATATTTGAATACTTCATTGAGTCTGTGAACTCCTCAACATGGGTTAGACAGTGAAGACTAAAGCCATTCCCACCTTCTCATCCTGTTTTGTTTTTTGTTTTGTTTTGTTTTGTATTTTGGGCCAGGGTGGAGAGTTTATCAGTATGGAAACTCTGTTGAGATTATGATAATCACAATTGCTAGCACTACATAGTGCTTTACAAATATTGTCTCATTTTATCCTCACAACAACACTAGGAGGGAGGTGTTATTATTTCCAATTTACAGATGAGTCAGACAGAAATGAGTAACACAGCTGGTAAGTATTTGAGGTTTGGTTTGATCTCATGGTTTCCTGACTGCAGGTCTATCCTGGAGCACTCTATGTGGTGCACCACCTACCTGTATTTTCATTGGTAATTTATAATCCTAGAGAGTTAAAAGGTTGAATGACTTGTTACCCACCTCTCTGTGTCAGAGGCAAGACTTCAGCTGAGAATTTTCTGCCCCCAAGGCCAGTTTTCAACCCAATAAGTCATACTTCCTCTCTCATAGTCCATATTTTTCCATCAAGAATTATCCATTGTGGCTGAACAAGCTGTATATGATTGGGATGGAATACTATTGTTCTATAAGAAATGATGAGCAGGAGACTCTCAGAAAAACCTGGCAAGACTTACATGAACTGATGCAAAGTGAAATGACCACAGCCAGGAGAATATTGTGCACTTGTAACAGCAACATTGTAATGATGATCAACTGTGAATGGCTTAGCCATTCTCAGCAATACAATGATCCAAGATAACGAATCCTAAGGGCTTACTATGAAAAATGCTGTCCATCTCTAGAGAAAGAACTGATGGAATCGGAATGCTGATCAAAGCTTTATTTTTCTTGGGGTTTTTTTGGTCTGTTTAGTTCACAACATGACTGACATGGAAATAAGTTTTGCAATTTACTTGCCTTCTCAATGGGTGGGGGGGAAGGAGAGAGAATTTGGATTTCAAAAAATTTAAAAACAAGGGTTAAAAACAGTTTTTACATGTAATTGGGGGAAATAAAATATTAAATATGAAAAAACAATTTAAAAAGCTAATAGAAAATACATAAAAATTAAAATAAAATAAAAATTAACCGGGATGGGAAGGTGAATTATCCACTGTGCTAGAGACCTTCCTCTGTATCTTTTACATTCCCTGGGTATCAGTGCTATGCTCAGGCATTTTATTCCTTGTGTTGCAATCTGGCTGACTTCCAGCTCTTCTGAGCATTTATTTCATGGTTGATATCTTTTTACATGACTTCTCAGATGTACAAGTTATCATACTGGTAATACAGAGCTTCTACCGGAAAAATAAATTGCCTGTGAAGCTGGGCAATTTCTCTCTAGAGAAATCCCAATCACAGCTGCCCTAAAGGAGACTATTGCTCAGATTATCACAATGGCCTCCTAATTGATCTCCCTTCCTTAAATTTCTCTTCTTCAGTTCATCCTTGTCTACAAGCCTACTATTTGACAGGCATTGTGCTAAGCACTATGAATAGAAAGAAAGGCAGAGGAGCTCCTAATCTAGTAGGAGAGAGAACATGCAAGCAACTGTATACAAGCAAAATGTTAACAGGAAAATTGGACAAATTTGATACTGGAGGTCACAGGGAATCACTGGTGCTCATTGATTGGGGAGTGACATGGTCAGATCTTTGCTTTCGAAAGATCATTTGATAGCTAAATGGAGTTTGGATTGAAGTAGAAAAGAAGAGACAGGGAGACTAACCAGACTAACCAGTGGGATAGACTGGGGGTGAGGTGATGAGAGCCTTCACCAGTGTTATGACAATGTCAGAGGAGAAGGGGGCATAGACAAGAGGTGTCATGACAAGAGAACTGACGAGAATTGGTAACTGACTGGAGATGGGAGGAGAATGAGAGAGTGAAAAGTAGAGGATGACACCTAGATGGTGGCCGGGAGCAGAGTGATTGCCTTTGATGATTAACGGGGAAGTTAGGAAGAGGGGAGGATGTAGGGGGGAAGATAATGAATTCAGTTTGTGCCTGCTGATGTCTACAGGACAAAATGTCCAACAGGTGGGAGACAACGCAAGCCTGGGCATCAAAACTGGAGCCCAGAGGTTGGATAAATAGATATAATAATAATAAATCTGCCTGTTGATGATAAATCTCTGGTACATCAAAAAAGAAAAAGAGCCCAGGACAGAGCCTTAGGGGAGTGTAAAAGCAAAAAAATATTAATGAAATACATGTGTGTGTGTGTGTGTGTGTGTGTGTATATAAGAAATGGGTAAAGAATAAAGTCCTATATTTTTTCAAGTTTCTTGTCTACCATAGTTCTTACAGCTCTCTAAGTTTTCTTTTCACAGTTTAGTATGAACTGTTCTGCTTCTGTTCATTTCATTCTTCATTATTTTACAAAAGTTTTATAAAATGGTCCCCCTCTATTCCCCCATCCCCTCTTCCTTCCATATTGGGGAAGTGTACAGGGTCTATCCAGACATTCTCTGTGTGCATGCAGGCAGAAGCTATCTGTCTACACGAATAGAAACCTGGTCTTGAGCTTCATCCAGCGCGAACAGGGCTAGATTTGGAGTCAGAAGACCTAGGTTTCTATCAACATCACTTTCTGTGGGACTTTGGGCATGTCGTGGAAATCAAAAGAAAAAACTCCTGGACACAGTCAAGTCAAAAGATTTCCAACTTGTCAGCAAGAGTAATCCACACAAAGAGTACTTATGTACAACCTAGGTTAGTTTTTACTGTGGGGTTTCTTTTATGTACAGAGAAACAACAAAATCGAAGGAAAGGATTTCTCTGTTCTATGTCAACAAGATTAAAGAATACATGGGAATACAGATAGCAGTTATTCTAAGAAACATCAGCTTTAAAAAGATATAAATGATCTATCCCCAATTAATTGCAGCTAATCTGCCTTTTGTACAAACAGGATAGCGGTGATGATATATGGTGCAGACAATTAACTGCCTCAGAGATCTATTGGAGGAGGGTAAAAGGTACAGGGTATTTCTTCAGCTAAGCGTTAACATACATTGGGCTTGTAATTATTTCAAACTAAGATGAAGTTTTTTTGGTTCAACATTAGTTAAGTTCCTTTTTTGCTAAGTTACTTTTCCCACTCTGGGATTGTTTCCTCTTCTGCAAAATGGGGTGGGAGTGGTCCAGAGCAAAGGTGTCAAACTCCCAGCCAGTGGCCCCAAACCAGATTAAAATGTAATTAGAAAATGTTTAACAAAAAAATAAATAAAAATTCAACGTCATGTGAATGATACTTGTAGATATTTGTAGTTTTCGAAGTCAATATGTGGCCCCCAGGCATTGTTTGTTTCTATTTGAGTTTGACACTCAAATGGTTGACTGAAGATGAATAAACTGCAATCCACCTCCAACGTAGGAGGTAATGATCTTAATGCTGAATCAGACATATGTTTTTGGACCTGGACAATGTGTGAATTTGTTTTGTATGACTGCATGTTTATCATGAGGGTTTAATTTTTCTTTCCTTTATATTGTGGGGAGGGGGAGAAAATGGTCACTTATTTTTTCTTTTAAAAATTAAGAAAACTGGAGGTACGAGAAGGGGATTGGACTCTAAATGTCCTCTAAGGTTCCTTGTATATCTAAACCTACTATCTTACATAAGCAGGAGCAGTCTAGGAGGGCAGACACTAGATCTAATCCTGCCCAGATCACTGCCCTGCTCAATAAACTCGTGACTCCCTATTGCCTCTAGGATCAAACACAATCTCCCGTGTTTAGCTTTCACAGACCTTCACAATCCAATCCCAAACTCACTTTCCAACCTCAACATACATCAGTCCTCTTCTTGCACTCGATGGTCCAGCCAAACTGCGGGAAATCTCTGTTCTTCCCCCTCCCTTCTCCCCGTCACTCCATCCTCCCCCTCCCAGGTACCACCAGCCCTGTGGGCTAACTATTGTTACTTTGTATCTCCCGGAGGAGCACAACACAGGTGGCAGACCCTGAAACGAACCGCGTCAGTTTCAAGAGGCAGTCGATGGGGGAGGGGAGCAGAGCTGAGCAGGATCCCTCCCTCTGGGTAGAGCATTCCGGGAGGAGCCAGGGGGAGCCGGACTGGGCTGGCCCGGCCTCCGGGGCGGTCCTGAGTCAGCTGACTGGTTGGGGACTGGCTTGCTCACGGTCCCATCACGTGAGGCGCTCCAGCGTCAGCTGACCCAGCTCTTAGAGGAAGTGGAGGAGAAGGAGGTTGGCCTGGGGGCTTCTGTGGGGCATCGGTCCAGGGCCCAACCTGCAACATGGTGAGGGCGTGGGAAGGGCAGAAGGGGCCAGGGCACACTGGGCTTGGAATCTCGTCCATTCATTCACTCCGTGGCATGGGGTAGGCGTGAAAGAGAAGCGTCCACCGTGGGGGAGGTTCAAAACTAGCAATGCCTGTCCTGCTCTGTGTAACTTCGGGAAAGTCACTTTAACGCTGCCTCACTTTCCTTCTCTGTGTCAGCCTTGCAGGCGTTCAGACTTATGGGTGATGGATGCTAGGTTTTAGATTTCCACTTGCTGGGTAATTGCTTCTGCTAGTTACCTGCCCTACTTGGTGGGAGGGGTGGGGGGATGCCATAGGTCAAGAGCATGCTTTAATATAATTATTATTTTTATACAGTTAGAGGATTGTGCTATTCAATCATTTTCGGTCGTGTCTGAACCCATTTGGGGTTTTCTTGGCAAAAATGCTGGAGTGTTTTGCCATTTTCTTCAGCTCATTTTACAGATGAGGAAACTAAGACAAACGGGGTTAAGTGACTTGTCCAGAGTCACATTGCTAATAAGTGCCCAGGGCCTGAACTCAGGAAGAGAGGGTAGAGGCTGGGCCAGCCTCATGAATCCTCAGCTCTGAGGATTTGGGGGGCTTCAGAGATAGCCCCGTGCCTGGGCTGAGGAAAGGAGGTCAGATGAGGCCCCAGTGTGGTCCAGCCTAGGGAAGGAAAAGGGAGTCTACTCCCTCCCTAAAGGTGGCCTCCTTATGCATCTGCAGAGATGTGGCCCTTTCACCTTTTGGACCTCATTTTCGCCATTGTTAGAAGACAGGACCAAGTAAACAAATGAAATAAGGTGTGCTGACTGCTTTGCAAATCTTTAAGTGCTGTATAAATGTTAGTAGTTATCATCATCATTAGCACTGAGGTTCTTTCCAGCTCTTAATCTGTGATCCCATAATCCCATCACCCCTCTCGGGCTGGGGCCACTGACCTCCCGTTATTTAAAGCAGCTGAGACCAAGAGGAATTCCCACATCCCTCCTCGGTCCCCATCTCCACTTCACTACATTCATCCAGTGCCTGACCTTTGTGCTCCCTACAGTCAGCAGAGAGGCCTGTCCCTCTCCTCTGTGCTGTATGCTTTTATTGACTGTAAATCACTGCCTTCCCTTCAGCCTTCCCTTCTCCCCCCTTCAGAGACATTTTTCTCTTTCTAGAGGTTCCGGTTCTGTGGTGACCTGGACTGTCCAGATTGGGTCCTGGCAGAGATCAGCACATTGGCCAAGATTGTTGAGTATTTCATCTCATGTATTCCGGAAGAAAGAGGGATGCTTGAGGGGGCGGGAAGGAAGGATGTGGGTATGGCATAATCTCTCCCAGGACAGGATAGCAGGATTCCGGGGTCCTCAGGCCGGCCCCTCTAGGTACAGGTTGCTATTTGTCCTGTACCTCAGTCTCTCTACCTGTGATTGGAGGTGGGTAGGCAGGAGATGTTGAGAGGGTGGTGAAGCAGAGAGTGGTGGACATGAAGACAGGAAGGAACTGAGTAGGAGTCTGGCCTCTGACACTTAGCAATAGTCTGATTTCCTTCCAGCCTTATTGGACTCTCCCTCTTGTATTCTGTGATACCAACCCTGTGTTCTTCTCTGTACTGAAGATACACACGCACGCACACACACTTTCTCTCCATCTCTCATTTCCCACCTCCTTGCCTTTGCACTGCCCACCCCAGCATGCCTGGAACGTTCTCCTTCCTGACTTCAACATAGAACCCCTCTTCCTTCTCCTTGCATCTGAGCTGTGCCATCTATGGGAATCTTTCCTGATCCCCCCAATTACTAGTGCCCTCTCTTTCAAAACACCTTGTAGTGAACTACCTGGCACTTATTTGCATTCATTCTCTTGATTTTTATTTTGTATATGTTTAGATATATCCATGCCCTCTGCCCATTAGAATAGAAACACCTGGAGAGCAGGGTTTCATTCTTTCATTCTTTACATCTGTATCCCCAGTACAGTGCCTGGCATTTGTGGTAGATGCTTCATAGATGCTAATTAATTAATGCTAATTAATTAGAACATTATATAAACACAAACAAGCCCGTTAATAACCCCCAAATCTCGGATTCTTTATTTGTAAAATGGAGACAGTCCTAGTGTCTACTTCCCAGACAGTTGTCAATAATCTGAGGAGGCAGGGCATGCAAAGTGTTTTATAAACCCAGAAGGGCAGGAGAAAGCTCGTTTATTGGGCAAATGGTGGGTGACAAGGTGATGGTCATGGCTATGTTTTCCCTACAGTCTTCCGTCAAGCTGAAGCTGATCTGCAGCCAGGTTCTGAAAGACCTCCTGGGACAAGGGATTGATGTAAGTCAGCCACCATCTTGGGCACTGAGGTCCCTTCCCCTGGACTGGGGGGATTTCTGAAGTCTTTCTGGGACAGTGGCATCACTCATTGCCACTTGGTTCTATCTGCTTCAGACCCTCTTGCCCAGATTTAGGCCGTCCCTGTGGAATCAGGAAGCCAAGAAATAGAATGGACTTCTTGGGAAAGAGTCCAGAAGCTGGATTGGCAGAAGTGGGATCAGGGGAGGGCTGAATCCATCTCTAACTGGGGAAACCGAATGTTAAATTTTCAGTGTTAAACTCTCAGAAAAATTGGCAAACTGCTGCCCACCACGGCTGGATTTGTTGTCTTGTTGATTGTGGAGTCTTAAGGAAGTGATGGACAGAATGTTAATAATGCAGATTCAGCTTAATAGTGGGTTGTGTCTATTGTTTTGGGGAAAGCTGGTTGTTAAATATTTACCAGCACACTGAGTGGGATGGGGGCCAGAGTGGGACTCAGAGCAGTGGCCAGGGTATCTTCTTTTGCAGTTTGAGAAAATCCTGAAACTTACAGCTGATGCCAAGTTTGGTAAGTGTGGATGCCACCCCCCAAGCTCACATCTTCTTCATGCCCCTGCACTCTGGTCACCTCCTCTCAGAAGCCTTCCCTGACCACCTCAGCCCACACACCAAACCTGTTAGCATCCACGTGTATAATAGGCAGCTTGCATTTATTTTGCAAATACTGTACTTGCCACACTGCCTTTGCTGGCTAGGTGAAATTGATATTAAAATTATTTGTCAGCTGACAGGCATTAACTAATCTTTACTGTGTACCAAGTCCTGTGCTAAGCACTGGAAATGCAAAGACAAAAACACTTCCTCTAGCCCTTCCCTTCTAATGGAAACAATTACGTACATAGAAGATATATAGTTGTAATTTTTCTTTTATCTGAAATAACCTTATATTAAGTAGCATTAAATATTATTAATATTAAATTATTAAATGGTGTGAAATACTAATTTGTTGACTGACTGGGTTAAGAAGAGAGGAAAGGGTGGAGACCCAAGTAGGGGAAAACTGTCCCTGCCCTCAGATTGCTTCTAGTCTGACTGAAGAGACAGAACTCAAATGCATGAAAAAATCCTCGAACATTCATGATGTGGAAGAAGAACCGACCTGGCTCTCCCAGCTTGGCCACTCTGCTCCCTGTGACCTTGTTCCTTTCCCACCCCAAGGCAGCAGGAGGCAGTGCCCATCCCAATGCACCAAGGAGAGCTCCTTGATGGGGATGTCCAGTTTCCTGTCCCAAGGCCCAGGCCAGGCCAAGATAGGGTAGGGGAAGTCCTGGGCATCTTTTCAATGTCCCTCTGCTCCTCCTAGAATCTGGCGATGTCAAAGCCACGGTGGCAGTACTCAGCTTCATCCTCTCCAGTGCAGCCAAGCATAACGTGGACAGTGAGTCCCTCTCCAGTGAGCTGCAGCAGCTGGGGCTACCCAAAGGTATGGGTTGAGGGGAGGCATTGGGGATGGCCCCCTCTCAGGCTGCAGGCTCTTTCCCCTGACTGATTCCACCCCTGGCTGCGTGAGCTGCCCTCTCTGAACCTTCACCAGCTGTAAGATGGGGATGGGGGCAGCAGATGAAGGGCAGTCAGCAGCTCTCCCTCTTGGTGTCTTACTTCAGACTCCTGGTCCTTGCCTTCCAGGGTCACTAACCCCTCCCATCCCACCCCCCACCCCCCGCTCTCTTTTCTCCCCTCTAGAACATGCCTCAGGATTGTGCCGTTCTTATGAGGAGAAACAGGGGCCCCTCCAGGAGAGCTTGAGGAGCAGCAGCCTAAGGTGTAAGTGGACTTGGGGGACCAGGTCAGTGCCTTGGACTTGACCCTGGACCGCTCAAGGTGTTCATGAGGAGCCAGGGGCTTAGGGTCCTGAATGCTGGACTTAAGTATGTTGAATTTAGTGACTTCTAAGGTTCCTTCCAGCTCTGGATCCATGATGCTGTGACTGAAGAGAGAGGGAGAGCCCCTAGTCCAGGCTGTGGCAGGAGGAACAGAGCCTGGGAGAGGTTGTGGACCAGTGTGTATCTACTCAAGTAATAGTGGAGCAGTTTTGGATATCCGTAATACTCAGCCCCATACACAGCTATGATGTGGGGAGTCCTGACCCGGGAGAGCTTTATCCACCCGACCCCCACCCTAAGTTTAGTTAAGGAGCCAAGACTCACACATGAAAACACAGAAATATCAAGTAACATGTGCTAGGGGTCAAATAACTGTATGGACTTTAAGGGCGGAAAAGAAAATATGTGGGCTGAAGTAGTTCAAGGGGCCTTCCTGGAGAAGGCAGGCCTTGAACCAGGTCAGAAAGGATGGGAATGATCACCCTGACATGTGTCCAACACTGTATTTCAAAGCTCTTTCAGACCCAGAAGTGCATTTTGCTCCTCATAGCTGCCCTGCAAGGCTAGCAGACAGGAATCATTAACCAATGGAATGTATGTTCCTGAAGGCAGAGATTGTTTCATTTCTATCTTTAAATTTCCATTTTTATCTTTGTATATCCAGGGTCTAGCACAGTACTTTGCATATAATAGATGCTTAATAATGGCTTGATTAGTGAATTTTTGTCCCCTAGTTGGGGTCCAGATAAATCATAATTATAGGTCATAGTGAATTACTGGCAGAACTGGGACCCTGATGATTCTTGGTGACAGATGGGGTCTTTAAAGCTCTGCCTCCTTCCCTACAGTGAGCAGACTGGATAGTGTTGGCTGGCGTGTGGACTACACAGTTAGCTCCAGTCAGCTCTGCCAAGTTCATGAACCAGAGGTACACCTGAGGCTGGATGTTCGGCGTGACCCTGTTGGTCCAGTAGAGCCTATCGCCATGACACTGTCAGCAAAGAAGTTCCAAGTTCTGTTGACAGGTAAGGGGGATGAACATTGGAGACACTTGGGAATCATAGAATTCCAAAGGTTGTCTAGTCCATTTCATACCTGAACAGGAATTCATAGGATTACAGTTTTAGAGCCGAAAGAGTCCTCATGAGTCTAGTCCGGGTTCCTCATTTTATAGGTGAGAAAACTGAGGCCTAGGAAGGTTGGATGATTTGTTCCAGGTCACAGAGGTAGTAAGTATCAGAGATGATATTTGAACACAGCTCCTGTGGCTTTAGAGTCAGTGCGTTTTTCACTGTGGTATGTTAATTCCTTCTATGTTATTTATACCCATCAAGTAGCCCTGCAGCCTTTACTTGTAGAACTTTATGGAAGGGTAACTTATTGCCTCCTGAGCTAGCCTGTTCTCCTTTGGAGTAACTGTAATTGATACAGTTTATATCAGGCATACAATTTGTCTACACACACACACACACACGCACGCACTCACGCACACGTTTTGTCCTCTGTCCCTGCCCCTTTTCTTGGCTCCTTCCCTTTCTCCCAACACCTATCTCTGTGTCTTTCAGAACTCAAACAAGCACAAGCCTTGATGGGTTCCCTGGGCTGAGAGCTGTTGGACAAGTAAAGGAAGGCATGGAGTGGGCTGGCTTAGCTCAGACCTGAACCTCAGTGTTTGGGCTGCTGCCCCTTCTCTCTGTACACCCATTCAACCTCTCCACCAGGCCTGAGTATGGTTGGCCCCCATCTTTAGGACAGCTCAGCCTGAGGGAGTTCAGCAAAAGGACCTGGTTGGGTTAGGGACCCCTAAGGTACCTTCCTGATGTCCATCTCCACCACTGCCTCGCCTCAGTTTTGTACCGTTTTACCAAAGGGTTGAAGGAATAAATGTTGTTGCTAAGGCTGTGTATGTCTTTGTGAGATGCCGCCATCCCTCTGAAGGAGACAAGAGAAGACCACATCTGAGAAGAGGTCTCCCATGCAAAAGAGAAGAGAATTGAAGCTTGAGAGTGGTACTGAGGTTTGGTGCCTTCAGGAAGTCAGGGGAGAGAGAGAGAGACCTCACTGTTGGTTGGTGTGGTCAAGGAATGCTCCTCAGAAGAGGTAGACTTGGAGTTTGGGCCTTGAAAGATGGACATACTGTGGATGGGTGAAATAAAGGGCAAGGGCATCATTCCAGATTTGGGAGATGGCTTTGGAACCAGTAGTAGACGTGACATGTTGGAGGCAGAGAGGTGAGAAGCCTAACCAGAGCAAAAAGCCCGGGTTAGGAAGCTGGGGGATGAAGTCAAGGGCTGAGGGAAGGGCAGGGATGGCCACCTCTTTTCCAAAACCAACTTTCACAGAAGCTGGTCATTTATTCTTTTTCTGAGCCATCTCCTATCCCTGTTCTCATATTAGCCTCAAGACAGCATGGGGAAGGCAGGGCCTCAATTATGTTCTATTTGACAGATGAAGAAACTGAGGCCCAGAGAAGGAAATTGCTTGCCTAACACTCACTTTCTCCCTGAATAACAATTTTCTCTAGATCTTTTTAAATTTACGTAATGCTTTCTGTACAACAGTCCTGGGAACCAGGCAGCCAATGAACATATATTGATTCAGTGCCTACACTGTGCCCAGGCAAAGAATGAAACTGTGCCTGTGCTCTCAAGAAGCCAAACTCCACAGTACCAGAATCCCATGAAATTTGGGCCTGGGTGCGGGTATTACATCTTTGTGTCATGAGGGGCAGATTTGGAAATGACCAGGAAGTAACCTTTTGGGGAAGGCAGTTGAGCCTGGTGTCTGAGCAGTCTACGGCAGGCAAAGAGCCAGAGTGGGAGATGTTGGAAGACATGATCTGCTGGCTGAGAGATACTGACTTAGAGCCTCTATTCAGGAAGCCAGGAGGTCAAACTCCACAGGGGAGGGCCTCAGGTTTTCTATGCCAATACTGAAATCCAGCTATGACGAGTGGATGTGTGTGGGCTGCGTGTGTTTGGGAGGAGTAACAGGTTTGGAGAAATAGCTAATGTTAGACTTTTTCAGTGTATTCATTGGTTTTCCTGGGCTGTCTCTACACATACCACTGGTCCTGCATTACGGGTGTATGTTGCACGCATCCACAGATCTCCCCCAAAAGACGGCAATTATTTCTTGAGCACCTAAGCCAGACCCTGCGAGGGTATACACGGAGAAGCCTACGAAGGCACAGACCCTGTGTATTTAACGGTCTTTTTCACGTTCACGTATCGGTATAGCCGAGCTCCCGTGTAGCCAGCCGCCCCTGCCCTGAATCACGGGCGTCTCTGACCCCTTATTCCTGCGCAGCCTGGCTGGGCGGTAGGAGACCCTCCTGTACCCCTGCGGACGGGCGCCCCGCACCCCCGCCGCCCAGGAAAGTCCGGGCTCCTTTCTGTGGCGCGGGATGCGCTGGGGAGACCCGCCCGGAGACCCAGGACGTCACTCGCTTCTCTGTCTCCCCAGATCCTCGAAGTTTTCCCCCAACGACGGGCCAGCACTCCGCCGGGGGTACCACCATTCCAGCCGCCCCAGCCTTGCTCTCCCCACCCGGCCTCAGCCGTTCCTTCTCTGTGTCCCAGTGTCCCATCTCTCTCTCAGTCTCTCCCCGTCCCTTACATCCTACCACCGGCTCTGCTTTGCCATTTCCAAGCCTGGAAGCTAACGCTCCACTAAGACTACAATTCCCATGAGGCTGTGCGGCACAGCGATTACATCTCCCAAGATGCTTTGGGCCTAGCACCAGCCTCTGCTTTAACCCTGGGTGGGGGCAGTTTGAACGGAGCCCAGCGGAGAGCAGGTAGCTGGCGGGGTGGACGGGGGAGCGGAGACTGCCGCGGAGAGGCTCAGCATGGGGGGCAAGGGGAGGGGGAGGCTGGAGGGGGAGGATGGGGAAGGGGCAGACACTGCCACTCCTTCCCCCGCCTCCTCCCGGCGCTCGGGGGCGTCGGGGCCGGGGGGCTGGCGGGTCAATTAGCGATGGATGTTGAATGTGGGAGAGACTTTGGGAGGGCGCCCCCTCCGGCTACAGACAGGTAAACTGAGACCCAGGGAGGGTGGTCTGCGTGCCATTAGCTCGTCTCCCCTCCCGTCTTAGGGCTGTTTGGCCCAGATCACACACACACGCACACACACAGACACACAGACACACACAGAGACGCACACACAGACACACGACTTGGTGGTAGAGACAGAACAGGAAGGGACCTTAGAGCTGCTCCAGACCCGCGCCCTTATTTACTTGGGGAGGAATCGGAGCTGCTGGGAGCTGTCCAGGAGATAACGTGGTACCATGTGTATCCTCGGACTGGACCTTGTCCTCGTCTTGGAGATAGTAGGTGCTTAATACATGTTTGCTGCATAGAGCCTCACATACAGTAAACGTTTAATAAATGCTTATTGACCAGCTGACTGGTCCAACTTCCTCCTTTTACAGACGGCTAACAAGACCCACTTCTCGACTCCTTGCTATTTATCCTCCCCCACCCCCATCTGACCACAAAGTCCACAAGTTGTTTTGAGCATATATTTAAATTTAGAGCTATTTACAAAACCTACCTAGAGCGTCATAGTAATGATCCTGGGTCACGATGAGGTGTTAGGGGAATCATCACCTAGAACTTTATTATCTATATCCTCACCAGAGTAAGGGGAAGTTGGGAAATGGGGGAGGGCAACGAGGCCAAGCTCTCTTCTCTGCTTCCAGGATGCCTGAGGGCCCAGAGCTCCACCTGGCCAGCTGCTATGTGAACACCAGTTGCAAAGACCTGGTGTTTTCGGGGCGGGTGGAGAAGTCCGAGGTGAGCAAAAACCCCGAGGTGCCCTTTGAGAGCAGTGCCTACAGAATCACAGCCACCTCTCGGGGCAAAGAGGTTCGGCTGACGCTGAGCCCACTGCCGGAGGCCCACCCCCTACAGGCACCCTTGGACCTTGTGTTCCGCTTTGGCATGTCCGGCTCCTTTCAGCTGGTCCCAGCAGACTCCCTGCCCAAGCATGCCCACCTGCGCTTCTACACAATCTCTCCTCCGCCCAGCCGAGCCCTCTGTTTTGTGGACATCCGGCGCTTTGGCCACTGGGAAGTCCAGGGCACATGGCAGCCTGGGCGAGGACCCTGCGTTCTACTGGAGTATGAGAAGTTCAGGTAGGGTCTCTGACCAAGATGGGGAGTGAAGCAGCAGTCCCAGGCCTTTCCTCTGTCCCTGTCTCTTTCCAGCAGTGGAAGGCAGCTTGCAGCTATTCTTGTTAGATTTACCCTTCCAAGTTCCTGGCTTCCTTTTCCTTTTCCCATCTTGGCTCAGAAGAGAGAAAAAAGGAAAATGGACCCTAAGATTCATGTAATGCTTTACAATTCACATACATTTTCCCCATTTGTTCCACCATACAATTGGGCCCTCAGAGCAGGGAATTTGTTAATTCCATTTTACAGATGAGAAAACAGACTCAGTGGTTAATTAGTTGCTCAAAGTCTCTTAGCTAGTAAGTGATAGAACTGGGATTAGAAACCAAGTCTCCTGACTCCCAGCCCAGTGTTTTTTCCCTATGGTTGAAGAAAAAAACATTGCACAGAAGGATTGAAAAGAAACTCTCCTCTCTCTGGGAATGGTGCAGTGAACCTTCTGCCCAGAGCCTCGGGTTCTCCATCTATAAAATGAGAATGATGACTCCCACAGGGGTCTTTATGAGGCTAAATACAGAAAGCACTTTGGAGAAACTTTTAAGCAGTGTGCAAGCAGCAGGGATTGTTGCCAGTGTTGTTCTCTGGTGATACCAGCTGTGGAGACCCTCCAAGCTACATTTGTCAGCCAGAGCCCAAGGATCCAATCTGTGTGCAGGCCCCAGCAGCAGCCATCCCTAATAGCACACTCTCTAGTTCAGGAGTGTTCCCCAAGCTCTTTTAGCCCCCAAATTGACTGAAAAGTGCTGATCCCACCACCCCATTTCCCAGAGTCTTTGCTGTCCTGGGTGCCACCACCAGGATACATGGCCATATCTGTCATGTTGGATCCATGTGGAAGGCTTTGAGCCAGTAGGAGCCATCCAGTTGAGGAAGAGATCCCTGATACCCATGAATACAGAATCATAGAATTTTTGAGTTGATAAAGGCCTTGGTGGCCATCAGCATCTTACCTATACCCAAGTAAGAATCTCATCTGTATCATAATGCTTGGCACATAACAGAGGCTTTATACATGCCTGTTGATTAATGAATTGATAGCTGATATATGGTTATCCACTTTGAACTAGAGGACCTACAATAAGGGGGGAACCCACCACTTCATGAGCCCATTTCACTTTTGGAAAGTCTCTCTTGGTTAGACTTGTTACCTCAAGACTCTAAAGCTCTGATGATTCTTTCTGATTCTTTCCACTGAAGCCGAGCAGAACAGGCCTAATCTCTCTTCCCTGGGACAGATACCTGAGAACAGCTTCCACATCCTCTCTGGGCTAAACATACTCCTTTCCTCCAACCCATCTTCTTATGGCATAAGCTCAAAGTTCTTCTCCGTCTCAGTTGCTTTCTTCTGAATATTCTCATCTACAACATGTTTCTCTCTCCATCTGCTTACGTGAACATCACAATGCCAGCATCACATCACACAGAGTCTTCAAACCCTCTTCCCAGGACCATGGGCAAAGAAAAGAAGTCAGCACCAGCTGCTTCTGCTTCTGTTTTCTGCCAAGGACAATGACCTTAAGATACGAATGTAAAGAACCAAAATACCAAAGAAGGAATTGAAACTCAAAATAAGTGAGATCGTAAGATGCCATATCGATGCTTGTTATTATTCAGTCATTTCTGAATTTTCCTGATCCCATTTGGGGTTTTCTTGGCAAAGATAGTGGAGTGATTTAGAATTTCCTTTTCCAGTTCTTTTTACAGATGAAGAACCTGAGGCAAATAGGTTAAGTGACTTGCTCAGGGTCATACAGCCTATAAGGGTCTGAGGCCATATTTGAACTCACAAAGATGAGTCTTCCGTACTCCAGACTTGGCACTTTATCCACTGCACTGCCTAGCTGCCCAAAAATACCATATAGCTTCTATCAATGAATTCAGGCCCCGCCCACAACTCTGTGATCTTCTGATGACACTTGTCTGTGGAAACACTATTTTTCTGAAACACAGTTTTAAAGCCAGGTCTAAGCTTAAATTTATGCATAATTGGTTTGCTCCTTAGAGGCTCTGACTTCTAGATGTTCTAGACAAGTCATTCCCACACATTCCTCCCCTTCACTGTTGACCCCCATTCTCCTTCATTTTCCATGTCCCTTGGATTATGAACATGTAACAGCATAAGGGGCGGAGTACAGTTTGTGTGTGCTCTACAGACTCCAGTGATTTCTGTCCTGCCACCAGGGCCCTGTGCCTGGCTAAGGCTCAGGAATGGAAATAGAAAGGAATGGGTACATGATGGAGAATTTATCAAGCACTTACTATGTAAAAACACCAGGTTTTGTGCGGAAGGACTGCCATATTTTAGCAAGGCCTTGCTTTCCATGGGGTGAGTCCTCCTTCTCTCAGTCTCAAGCCCTCCACATCAAATAGTATGTTCCATGAGGAGTGGTAGCCAAAAGTACCATGACCTGGGGAGCAGCCCTCTATAAAGGCAAGCCTCCTTGCCTCAAACTGTTAGTCCTGAATCAATAGGCATACTGTCTAGGTAAAATTTTGGAGCCTCATTTCAAGCTCTTCCAGATTGGCAAGACCTGCCAGAGGATCTCAAGGTGTTGGTGTAGTCTTCTAGAGCCCAGGGTCACCACTACAACCGAATGAGGCCTCAGAAGAAAGGACATGAGTGGAGTGATTTTTAAACTGAGGACAAAAATACCTCTAACCTCTTGGTCAGGGAATATACCCCTATCCTGACTCCTCCCTTGCCTTTCTTTCCCCATGGCTGGTCACATGTTCAGATCTTGGGAGAAGTGAAACCAGGTGTTAAAAGAGGTCATTTGCATGGAGGGGATCACTTAGTCCCCTTATATCTCCCCTATTCTCCAGGGACAATGTGCTCCAGAACTTGGATGACAAGACTTTTGACAAGCCCATTTGTGAAGCTCTCCTAGACCAGAAATTCTTCAACGGCATTGGCAATTATCTTCGAGCAGAGATTCTTCACCGGTCAGTGGTAGAGAGGGGATGAGACAGGAGTAGACATCTAGACTTTGTGCTCCAGGGATCAACTACCTCATAGGCAAAGGAGGAGGAAAGAGTTAATGTTTGGAGAAACAGGATTAGATTGAGCTCCCCATCTCCCTAAGTGTATGGAGGTCCCCAGCTGCATTGGAGCTATGAATCTGTCTCTACTGGCCCCTATCCCTGCCTGACTTCATATGGTTTCCCTTTCCCCAGACTGAAGATCCCTCCTTTTGAGAAGGCCAGAACTGTCCTGGAGGCCCTGAAGCATCGGAAGCCGGTAAGACTGGATGGGGTAGGTTGAGGCTAGCCATGGGCACTGAGACTGTGACACAAAGAAAAGAGCCTTAGACTGAGAGATGGGAGACCTGATGGCTCATCTTAACTTTGCCACTGACACACCATGTGCTCCCAGGCAAGACATTTCCCCTTTTGGAGTCTGTTTTCTTCTCTTGTAAAATGAAAGGCTGGGCCACAGTAAAGATCAACATTTATACCACAATTTAAGTTTGGCAGAGTGCACCATAACCGTTACCTCATGTCATCATTTGGTCCTCATTTGATTCAGTGACAGCCCTGTGAGGTAAATGCTGTTATTATCCTCATTTTATAGATGAGGAAACTGGGACAAATAGCACTTAAGTGACTTGTCCAGGGGCATAGTAGTCAGTTTCAGAAACAGGGATTAGAACCCAGGCCTCCCCTGACCCCAAATCCATCCTTCATTTTCTGTACTATGCTGCCTCCAAGTCAAATCAACAAGCATTTAACTACCTACTGAGAGCCTCTACTGTGCTAAGTACAAACAAGCTAATTAGTATTAAGTACCTGCCCATAACTAGATCCCCAAGATCCATCCCAGCTTTCTATAAACAGCAAAGTTTTGAGCCTGACCAAAAAAATAGAGTCAGTGATGACATTTCAGAAGTAGGACAAGCTTGAGGGTGTTGATGGGGAATATGAGGCTGTTTCCACAAATTGAGTGTATGGTCCCCCCCTTGCACAATAATTCTGGACCATGATGGAACCCTGGAGTAAACTGCTGGGGGGATGAGGAGGGGTAGGAAACCTCGGGTTACTAAAGATGTGTCCATTCTCCCCTGGCCAGAACCCAGAACTGACCTTGAGCAAGAAAGTCAAGGCAAAACTAGAGAACCCAGATTTGCTGGAATTGTGCCACTTGGTTCCCAAGGAAGTGATCCAACTAGGTGAGGCCTGGTGGCATGGACCCTGGCACGCCCTGGCATTCTTCCCCCTCAGTCTAGCTAGTTATGGGCTCCCAGGGGTCCCAAGGGGAAAGCAGCAATGTTTTTCTTTATAGTCATTTCCCATCTTCTCTGTAACCCTGTGGGTTAGATAAGGTAGGAGTTGTAGCATTCAGAACTGGAACTAACCTTATTGATCCTCTAAGCCTAGCTCCATTTTACAAAGGAGGAAACTGAGACCCAGAGAAGGAAAATGAGTAGTCCAAGTTTGTTCAGACTGTAAGTAACCAAGTCAGTATTTGAACTCAGGTCTCAACTTCAAGTCCACTGTCCTTTCTGACATTATGCCTTCTTCACAGATGGGAAAACTGAGTGTCAGGAAAAGGAAGTGGTTTGTCTGTGTTCTTACAGCAAGTTAGCCGCACAGCTAATATTAAAACACACTCTTGTCACTCCATCCCTTAGGCCCCTGGGACAGAGGTGGGGCTGAGTGGACTTGACTGGGAAAGCCTGATCTCAAATCTTCCCTCTTTCCACCCTTGTCATCAAGGGGGTAAGGGTTATGGGTCCGACAGGGAGGACGACTTTTCATCTTTCCGGGCGTGGCTGCGCTGCTACTCTGTGCCTGGCATGAATTCACTCCAGGACAGGCATGGAAGGACCATTTGGTTCCAGGTAATAATAAATAACATATTTCTACAATACTTCCTGCTTTCCCAGGTACTTTTCTGTTCATCCATTATCTCACCGAGCCTTCACAATAGTCCAGTGAGATTGAAAGGTCTCCCTGTTCAATATATTGGGAAAATGAGGCCCAAAGAGACTTGCCCAAAGTCATTCATTGGCAGAGTCAGGGAGGAAAAATTGGGGACCACCTCTTCCTTTCCTATCTATGCACATGCCAGCCAGGTGGTGATCAGATGAGCAGATTAGTAAAGGCAGAACCTCAGTGAAGAAGGCAAGCTGTAACCACAAAGACCATCTGGGAAGCATCTTTCATGGGGCAGCTGGCACTTGGTGGTTGGGCTTGCCTATGATTTGGAAGATCTCTGCCCGAGCCTTAAATAACCCAGATTCCACTCCATACCATTTCCCATTCCCTTACCTGAAGGGATCTCTAGATTCCAGGGCAAATTAACTCTGCAGGTCAATCAAACCATCTCCATCTCCTTCTCCATCTCCATCTCCTCCATCTTCATCTACTCCATTTCTTCCTTCTCCATCTCCTCCATTTCCTCCATTTCCATTTCCTTCTCCATCTCCATCTCCTTCTCCATTGCCATCTCCTCCATTTCTTCCATCTCTGTCTCCTCCTACATCTCCATCACCTTCTCCGTCTCCTCCATCTACATATCCTTCTCCTTCTACTTCTCCATCTCCTTCTCCATCTCTGTCTCTTCCATCTCCATCTTCATCTCCATCTCCTCCATCTCAATCTCCATCTCTGTCTTCTCCATCTCCTCCTCCAGCTCCTCCATTTCCTCCATCTCTATCTCCTTCTCCATCTCCTTCTCCATTTCCTTCTCCATCTCCATCTCCTTCTCCATCTTCTCCATTTCCTCCATCTCTATCTGCTTCTCCATCTCTATCTCTACCTCTTACATCTCCTCCATTTCCTCCATCTCTATCTTCTTCTCCATCTCCATCTCTTTCTCCTTTTCCATCTTCATATAATGTACTCCTTCCTAATCTCTGTCTTTTAGAATTCCTTGTTTCCCTCTGGGTTTAATGCAAATACCACCTCTCCATGAAACCTTTCCTCATCTCTTCAGCAGCTAGTGCCTTCCCCCAGATTGCCTTGTGTTTATTTTGTACACACACACACCCCCTGGATAGAATATGAGCTCTATGTGGCCAGGGCTGTTTGATTTCTCTCTTTGTACCCTAACATAGTCCTGGCATGTAGTAGGTGTATAATGAGTACTTTTTGTTGGTTGATTCAGGTCTCTGAGATCTTACTCCTCTCTGTTTTTCATGCTTCTGTTATCCGACTCACCCCCTAGTAAAGAGCTGTGAGGAGGCCCAGAACATAGCATCCTGCCTCCAAGGTCTGTATCTTTGGGCAGGGCCACCCCCATACCTCTCAGGAGTCCTGTTCCCTTTAGGCTCAGCTCAAGTGCTAGCTTATACAAGAGACCTTTCCTGATTCTCTCCCATCAATACAAATTATTTATATTATATGTATATATACATATATACACATATGTGTATGTATATATATATATAAATTTACTATTTGTATATCCTATAATTACATTGTATATATTTTGTTATTAGTTATCTGTGTAAAGATTCTGTGTCCTCCCTACCCCTAGAAAAATGGAAGCTTCTTGAAGACAGGGAATGTTTTTGTTTTTTTTTCTTTCCTGGTATCCCAACCCCCCAACACAATCCATGACACATAGTAAGTAGTTAATTAATAGTCTGATTGAACTAAATCTGGAACCTGACAAGGTTCCTTAGGGTAGTAGTGAAAGGCTTATCCAGACAGAGCTTGAATTGAACCCTGAAGGATAGGTAGAATTTGGACTGAGGGAGCCGAGAGAAGACATTCCAGGCTGAGACAGCAGTATAAGGAAAGACTTAGAAGCGGTTGTGTATGTTGGGGAAACAATGGGATTGTCTTCTGGCCCCACGTAGGGAATGGGGTGGGGGTGGAGGGGGAGTCCAGATTGGGGCAGGAGCTTTCCTGCTAGAGATCCCACTAGTGAGGAAGGAAGTGACCAAGCTTTCAGAGAGTAGAGTGGAAGATTTTGATCTGAATTATTTCCTGTTTCATTTCAGGGAGATCCTGGACCTCTGGCCCCCAAAGGTAGGTCATGCCTCCTTGTGCAGTAAGAAATGACAGCTATCTAAGTGGGATGGGATATTTGATGTCTCTAGGCACAAGAAGTTCCTGTGGGCAGGACCCTGCTTTTACCCTTCTTCCTTTCCTTAGTCTCCCACCCCTACCACTAAGCTCTCTCCACCTCCCTGAGAGGTCCTTGCACTAGGAGCTGAGGTCTTCAGAGACCCCAAGTTCTGATTCCTCTGCTGATACCCCAAGATTTCACAGCAGCTGCCTGAGTAGTTGTTTTAGGCAGGGCTCAGGACTTTGTGGACGAGGTCAGCCCTTGATGCCATATCCCTTCAACCCAACTCCTGAAGGACTCCATGTCACCCTTGGTTTCTCACAGGAGGGAAATCCCGTAAGAAGCGTGTGAAGGAAAAAGTCATCCCTGATGTTACTGATTTAGAGGTATGGCCTCCCTTCATCCCCCAACAGTACTCCCCACACAAGAGGAATCCCCCTTCTGTCCTTGACTCTAGAGTCAAGAAAATGGAGTATTCAGAAAAGTAAGTATCCAGAAAAATGGAGTATTGTGTATCTGAGAGCCCAAACATTTCCAAGGAACAAGTGTGGCTCCCTTGAGGGGAGAGTGAGTACATTCCCTTCTTTCAAGCAATGTCTGGGCCTCCCAGCCTATGCCATTGCCTCCCAAATTGCCTCAGTTCAATGGCAGTTTTAAGACCACCAAATCTACACTCTAGAGGCATTAGGCAGCCCAGCCCCCCTCCTACTTTGCCATGTTCTACTTTCCTCTCCTTGAGCCCATACAGGACCCAGATAAGGGCCTGATGTTCTTCTGTCCAGGACCCTATGTCTATGCCAAAGAAAAAGAGCCCCACTAGAGCAAGGAAACCAGGCAAGAAGTCACAGAAGGGGTCTCTTGACCCAGGAGCCAAGGGAAATGTGGAATCAACCAGAGGCCCCAGATCCCAGCGCCGACTGAAGAGTTCTGCTCCAGTATCCCTGGAGAATGATCCAGGAGTTCTGAAAGGAAAGCAGCAGTTGGTGACCCGACTGCGAAAAGGTAGGAATTCTACATGGGACCTCAGCTTCCCTTTTGGGGGAATAGAGGGAGTAGATTTGTTTGGAAGGGGGAGAGGGCTGTGAGTACAGTCTAGTCCTTGGATGGATGGCCCAGGGAAGAATTACTGGGACTGGAGCTGGGTGAGAAATGGTTCAGACTCAGGGGGGTCCCTTTCAGAGAGAAGGGCATGCATGTTCTGGAGTGGTTGGGGGAGGATTCCTAAAGGAAATGGGATTTGATTGGGCCTCAAAGGACAAGGAAGAATTGGGGACAGGCAGAGAGAAGATGGAGGAGTCCCAGGTGGGGAAGAGTCATGAGTAAGAGTATAATCGAGGAGGAGCAGTGTTGAGGCAGGGAATGACAGTGAGGGGATCATTGGGTCTCCATCGTCCTTCTGGGTCAGGAGTCCTACGATCTCAGTTCTGTTTCCTCTCTTCCAACAGGCAGAGCCAGAAAAGGGAAAGCAAATTCCAAAGCCAGGCCCTCAACACCTTCCTCCCTGCCTCCGCTGCATGAGGGAGCTGGTGCCCTTGGTGTATCTCCTCCTTAAACTCTTCTTTCAGCCCCAGGGAGAACCTGGGGAAAGCTCCCCCCTGCCCCAGTTCTTAGTCCCACCCAACGTTGGGGATGGGAATGTGGCCATGGCAAGATCAGGGCAGCTGGGAGACCCTGGCACAAGCCATGTACTTCAGATTTTAGAACATTCAATGCTTTTCATGTGATGCCCAATCCTGCCCCAAAGGTTCAGTAACTGCTGCCAGAAAATGATTGATTTCCGGAGCTGAGAGCAGTGGATTGGTGTCAGGTGAGGCAGGGAGAGCTCAGCACCTAGAGACTGGACAGTCAGTTCCTCTCTTTCATGAAAGGCCCTCTGTCCCACCTGAAGGTGGGAAGGAAGCCCAGCTGCCTTTCAACCCTCTCCTTTCTCTCCCACCCCAATCTCACCGACTGCTCCTTCCCCAGCAGAGATGGGAATGCAGGGTCATTTTAGAACTCCTGAACCAGTTTGGGAGATGCTGTGTTTTATATTGACAATAAAATCTGACTAGAAACCTTAAGCCCTGTCATTACCACTCTGTGACTCACATGTCCTTGTCAAGTTGGCAAAAAATTTTCATAATTTAGGGGAAAAGAACCGGAAAGAAGAAAAAGACAGAGGAATCTTCCCTTCAGAACTTAACTCTAAAATATCAGAGCTAGATGGAACCCTTGGGTTCATCTGAGTGACACAGGAGACAGAGCTGCACTTCATGTCAGGAAGAACTGAGTGTCAATCCCATATCAGATATGCCATGTGACCCCAAGCAAGTCATTAACCCTCCCCTCAGCCAGCCTGTTTGACACGTCTTTGGCTCTGACAAATGGTTCAGCATCAGAAACTGATATGAGTCGATACCATTTTATCTATGCAAGTGACAGTAAAGGAGCAACCCTGTCTTCTTTGCCACTGTACCCCAACGGGGAGGGGACCTCTCCATCTGACCCACAGCTCAATTCTTCCATGGGTGTTGTCTCCTCCATCAGAACATGAGCTCCTGAGAGTCTGGGCTTCCTCCCTTCATATTTCCATCGGTCAAATGGGGGAAACAGCAGGGCCCAATTCAGTTATTGTGAGGATTATGGGATTGCAGATTTGGAGCTGAAAAAGGTCTCAGAGGCCACTGAGTTCTGACCCCTCATTTAACAGGTGAGGAAAGTGAGGCCTAGAGAAGTTAAATGACTTTTTCTTTTTTTTCCCTCTTGAACTTATTTTATTTTTTCCCAATAACATGTAAAAACAATTTTTAACTTTATTTTTTAACAAGAGTTCTGCTCCCTCCTACCTCTCCCCCCTTGAGAAGGCAAGCAATTTGATAAAGGTTATACATGTGCAATCAAGCAAAACATATTTCTATTAGTCGTGTTGTGAAAGAAAACACAGACAAAAAAAAAACAAGAAAAAGAAAGTAACAGTCTGTCTTCTAACTCCATCACTTCTCTCTCTGGAAGAAGACAGCACTTTTCATTGAGTTCCTTGGAACCATCTCGGATCAGTGTATTGACCAGGATAACTAAGTTATTCACAGTTGATCATCATACGATGTTGCTGTAACTGTAAACCCTGTTCCGGTTCTGTTTATTTCCCTTCGCATCAGTTCATGTAAGTCTTGCCAGGTTTTTCTGAAAATGTTCTGCTCGTCATTTCTCACAGCACAACAGTGTTCCATCACAACTGTTCAGCCATTCCCCAGATGATGGGCATCCCTTCCATTTACACTTCTTTGCCACCACAAAAAACTGCTATAAATATTTTTGTACATGTAGGTCCTTTTCCTTTGACCTCTTTGGGATACAGAACTAGTAGTGGTACTGCTGGATTAAAGGATATTCATGGGCCTAGTTCCAAATTACTTTCCAGAACGGCTGCATCAGTTCATAACTCCAGCAACAGTACCTGTGTCCCAGTTTTCCCATATCCCCTCCAACTTCTGTAATCTTCCTTTTCTGTCACATTAGTCAATCTGACAGGTATGAGGTCATACCCTAGAAGTTTGCATTCTTCTAATCAATAGTGATTTATAGCATTTTTCACATGATTATAGATGGCTTTGGTTAAATTACTTTTTCCAACATTACACAAGTGGTAAGAGAAAGTACAAAGATTTGAACTCAGGTCCTCTAATTCTAAAGCTAGTGCTATCAGCTGTACCCTGATCAACCAGGGTTACATCTATAAAGTGCAATGAGGTAGTGCCACAGTTCCCAAAATGCTGGCTTGGAGTCAGGAAACCCAGAGTTCAAATCCAGCCTCAGACAGTAGTTGTGTGACCCTGGGCAGGTCACTTTAACCCATTTGGCAGTTTCCTCAACGGTAAAAGGGAAAAAAATCACAGCACCTTGTGGCGATCAAATGAGAAGATCTTTGTAAAGAGCTTAGCAAACCATCAAGTGCTCCATTAGGTGGTGCAATTTCCTAATAAAGGAATCCTCTCCTTCCTCTACCTGAAAGATTCACCTCTTTCATGCCTCATGGGAAATGGCCTCCGTCCCTTTTCAGCAAAGCCCACTGCCCTGCCAGACACTTCCTCTCTCCTCCCTTCTCTCCAGGGACAGGCTGGAAGCAGGGAGAAGGAAAGAGGCAGCAGCTGGAGGCACAATCTTCAAGACTGGCAAATGGCTTTTTTGAAAACTCTGTAATTTGCCTTACCCCACACCTAGGTCACCTTCACTGTTTTCCACTGCCTCTTGATGCTATGACTCTGCAGTCACATCTCCAGGTCTCTCGAGGCCCCTCCGATGTTGTTCATCTGGATCAGGGCCTCAGACTCATGAAGTGCAGGCAGCCAGGAGCTCTCCTACAATGGCCTTAGTTATCTTAGGGAGCAAGTCCTCATTAGCCATTTTTATTCTGCCCCTTGGAGTCTGAAGGTCACTTTCCTTGGCAAAGAGAAGCAAAAGAAAGGCAGAGTGGCTCTTCCTTCCCCTTCCTCAGTTATTTTTGTCTCATTTGCACGAAGAGGCTATCCTATACCTTCAGTCTCAACCCCTCCACTCCAAGACTGTTAATAAGCTGGACTGTGAGCCATAGGCAGGTCCAGCACATTCTGAGCCTCCTCACACCTGATAATATTATAAAAGAACCTTGCTTTGTCTGTGAACTCTTCTTGCTGCCACCATCTGGAGCCATGGGCTTCCCTGGGGGTCTTTTTAGACAACTTTGTGTTTAGACCATTCTTTGTGTTCTCAGAATTTCACTTTTGACACTTTGACATCTCTCAGAGGCCAGCCTATGTAGCCTTTTCAGAACCCTTTCATATCTACTCTCCGGCAGTCTAAGGGGCACCTTAGGTCATCCTAATCAGGCCTTCCTCTACTCTACAAGTCCCTAGATGGAGTGGTCACTTATCCCCAAGGTCTCCATCTTTTCCTCCCCGAGGGGCAGACTATCTGGTTTCTAGGCCCACTTCTGATTCTAACATTCTAGGATCCTAAGACTCCCTACCAAATGTCATTTTCTAGTTTTGTCCACTGCTCTCTTAATGCTCCTGTCTAGATCTGTGGGTTACAGGCCACTTGAATCTACAGTCCTATGGGCAGCAGCCAAACCTGGAGAGAAGTCTCCGTTTACTTTAACATAAAGGGGGCAAGAAGGTACATGCTCACAGTCATCCTGAGAAACACAGTGTTTCCCAACAAAGTGGCCTGGACTCCTGAGGATAGGTCATGAGGCTTAAGGGAGATTACCAAGCTAGAGAGAGAGCCAAGAGAAATGGAAATGGGGCTGGCTAATGAAAATATTTATTGGGTTGACTGAAATGTGTCCACTATCCAGTATATCAGAAACCAGCTACTAGGGCCAATTGGGGTCAATGAAAGGAAGGAAAGGACAAAGGAGATAAGGGTAATAGTCTTTGAGGTATAGTATGAGGGGTGAGATGAGCTCTCACCCCATGGCTCCTTGGCATTCCTCAGGAAGAGCTGGAGGCTGAGTGGGAGAGCCAAGTCAGGGGCACTAGATCTCCTGGGTAGATTTACTCTTCAGGGCTACAGTCCATCCCATATCCTCCAGCCTTCCACAGATGTTTGTGCTCTTGAGATGTGGCACTGCCCCAGGAGCTAGACAGAAGGCCCATCTGGCTTCCCCCCGAATCCAAAGGGGACAGTACTGCCTCCCTCGGCAAATGTATCAGGGCAGAGGGGTTTGGGAGCTTGATGCTTACATGAGACCAAGATGGAAGTGTTTAGGATCATGGGTGGGGGCTCCTACTGGTGGAAGGTCTTGGGACCAGGAATGTCAGGGTGATGAGGCCTAAGGTGCTGGTCCTTTCTCTTGATCAGGGGTATGGGGACTGCAGCACAAGGAGTACAGTAACCACTTGGAAGGGGGAGAAGGAAAGCTTTAGGCGGGAGCTCTCTACAGTCAAGCGCTGCCGAGGGTCAGGGCGTTCCAGAAGATCACAACTAGAAGGAAAAGGGAGGAAAATGAGACCACTTGGGGGATTTGGTCTTGGTGTGTCCCGTCGCCAAGATCAGCACACTTACATGACAGCTTCCTGTACAGGGAATGGTGTCTGGAGCCACAAGTCTACATGGCTCCCGTGTGCCTCATACAATCTCAGTACTAGGGTACAAGGGTGGGCTCCAGCCTCTGCCTGGGGGAAGAGAAAGAAGAAGGATGGTCAGGCCTATTTCAGTCCTCAAGCAAAGAAGCAATCCCTTAAACCTCAAATGTAGACTGGGAAATGGAGACTGAATAGGATGGTGACGTAACCAAGGCTATAAAGCCTGACTCCAAACTCAGTGGCCTGGGATAAGATGAAAGGCTGGGGGATGGGGGAGCAAAAGTTTTCTCCTCTGGATTGAACTCTTCCGGCCAACCCCTTACCTCGGACCCCTTGGCCCTTTTCCCCTGAAGATGGGGGAAATGGTGAGCTTGGGCAATATCTACTTGCCTGTTTAACTGTTTCTAGCACCACAGCAGATGATGAGACTGAGAAACCACTCCAAGACCGGAAGAGGGCTGGTCCAGTGGGTATAACATGTAGGGGGAAGTTGAGGTTGTAGGCAGCCTGGATGACTCCAGAATCCTGGAATGTTCCTACGGAATAATACATGCCTCTAAGAATGGCAATTACAGAAGTCTGATGTGGGGAGGAAAATCTGGGAATCCCCTGCCTCTTGGCTCTGCTCAGAGGTACATCAACCCCACTGTCTGACCCTTTCCTCCTCAATTCACTGAAATCATTCATGTCTATGGAATACTTAGCATTTTTCAAGAGCTTTCCTACCCATCCTCTCCTTTTTTATTATGAGATCAGGCAGGGCAAGTGTGGCTACCCTTACTTTAGAGATGAACAAGCTGGGTCCTTAAGAAGAAAAGAGACTTGAATGTTCCAGATAATATGGCAGGGTCAGATCTAGATGTAGGTCTCTGTCCCAAGGACATGTGAAATGGGAGGGATTTGGGGAGAAATGAGGGAGCGCATTTAGTACCTACACACTCACCCATGTGTGGCATTATTGCATAGGTGAACTGATGGTGACCCATGTCTGCAGTGGCATCAGGGGACTTAGGTGCCCGTAAGCTGTGGAGAAGGGGAGACTGCAGCTAGAGTGTCACTCCCTGGGAGTGAGGAGCCCTCCCACCTACTCCCCACCTCCCACCAGAGAGGGGAGAAGGAAAAGAATCCCAACTTCTCAACTCATGGAGCCTTTCCTGCAAAGGCCAATTTTGTCTAGAGAGAAAGTGAGATTCCAAACTAGAGGAGAAGCCTGGACAGGGCCCTCCCCTACCCCTGCCCCTGCAGGTCCCTCTGCCCTCCCCCTTCCCTCCCCACTCTTCTGGCTCCTCCCTCTCTGACGTACAGGGACAGGCTGAGGATGTTGCTCCGCACAGAGGCCCCATACTTGCTGTTGTTGAGAAGCGCCATCCCAAAGCCATGCTCTGATACATCCATCCACCGATGGGCCCAGACCTTGGAGTTTGAGGAAGACAAATCTGCACCAGCCTTTTCCAGGTCCCCTTCCTGCTACTAGCACCCTCCTCTTCCAGGCCTCTATGTCCTGCTTTCCACCCCAGACCCTGAATTAATTATTCTTCCAGTCCTTCACTTTCCCGACCCACCTCATATCGAGCCCAGTCCCAAGAGGTATTATAATGTGTAGGTCTCTGTATATGCCCAAACTGGATCTCGTAGGAGGCGTTGGTGGTCTGGGCCCAGACAGGGAATTCCACCTTTAAGAACTTGTGAGACTCATACCAGTCTACCTGTGGAACAATATACGATGGCGGAAGTGAAGACAACTGAGCTTCCTTACTCCTGTGACTCCCTCTGGGAAATGCTTGCCCTTCTCCCCACCATGAAGAGCTCTTGACAGGGCCTCAGACTTGGTTCCCTACCCCAGTCCAAGGACCCCCATCAGTACCTCAGTGTGAAACTGGAGATATGGACAGGCAGCATCCAGCACAATCTCTTGTGTCAGGATGCTTCGGTTACTGAGCTGCAGGGAGAAATGGACACTGCCTCGAAGGCCTCCAGGCATTCCCACCTCAAGGGCTTGGTCAAGCTTTGTGACTGGCTTCCTGCAGGGAAGAAGAGGTCACAGGGAGTCAAGGAGCAGTAAAATCCCCAAATTCAGAATTCTGTAGTGGGGAGGGGTGCAGCAAAGCTGTGACCACAGACTAAGTGCAAGGACTGAGGTCCGGCTAAGCCCTGTCCTACAATATATCTTACCGGGTTTCCAGATGATAATCCATCACATCCCAGGCATCCCAGTACAAAGGAACATCATCAAACATCACAAACTGATTGCCAAAGACACCTCGGGGGATGGATTCCCTGAACAGAATGGAAAGAAGGGATAAGTCACTGTACCTCAAGGACTATAAGGGGTGGGAGGGTGGATGCAGACAAGGAGAGGAAGAAAAAAAGAAAGAAAAATTCATTTCTATAGACTCTAAAGTTTTACCAAGCACATCCCTCATGATGACCCATCATTCATGGTAACAGAGTATTATTATGTGGCAAAGCCAGGACTTGCACACAGGTTTTCTAACTCCAAGGCCTATGTTATTTCCACAATACCCCAAAATCTAATGTTTTTTCAATACATGATTCAAGAAGGAGGGGGCTGCCCCAAGGGCCACTATATCCCGTTGGACAATGCTAGCAATGATGGAAGGAGAGGCCTCTGAAGCCCTGATTTCTCTAGGCAAATTCTGGCTCTCTCTTCTCTCCAATACTATTTTAATTTCCTATTAGGATTAATAAAATTAATAAAACTCTGATTAGCTCCTCCTTCTCATGGGGATAAGGGGTGTGGGGATCCCATCACTAGAAAGTTCTCTTGTAATGATGAAAATGGGGGTGGAGTTTTCCTGCCTCTGCCCAACTCCAGGCTGGGATCCAATAGGCATAGTCAGCCAACCCAGAGGAAGGGAAATGGAGAGACAAAGGTACCTGTCGGAGGAAACCAAAACCAAGGAGTTTAAATGGCCCATGGAGTCCAGATGTGCTCGGATAATGCCATTCTCCAGCGTCACGGAGCCGTCAGCCTGTGCAGATGGGAAGGGTGAGGGAGAAGAGAGAAGTGAGGATGTCGTAGGGGCATAAAAATCACAGGAACTGAAGAAGGAATGCAGAGAGAAATCTGGGGAAAACCCACATACAGGGGAACCTAGCACAGAAGCATGATACTATAACCAGAAGGCTCTCTGTGCCAAAAGCAATGGATCAAATTGTGACCTGTATCAGTGAAGAGGCAACAAGGGAAATTGCTCTTGTCCACCTCGGTTCTGACCAAAGACTCTAAATTCATAATCCTGCAATCCTGTGACATGACTGTTCCATTACAGAGTTCATGATAGAAAAGGAGAAGGCAGCCAATAGTGTGACATGCACTGCAATAGGACAAATGAGGTTAAGTTTCAAAGAATTCAGCAAAAGAATCGACCTGATATTTTGTAGGGTAAGTTGACCCAAAAGGCACGTAAAGTTCTTGCAGGTAGGTGCATCGTGGCATTGCCTCAGAAGGGCAAAAGGTCAGAAGCTGACGCTGGTGACAAAAGCTAAGAGCGATGAGAAGGGCATTTTAGGTTTATGTTTAGGAGGCAAAAGAGCAAGAGAGAAGGATGAGACCCGAGCCTGCAGGGGCTGGCATCGTGGTGATGGATGGCATGATAGACATGGATGATAGACAAGGACTAGTTGACTCTTTCGTTACTCTTGGGTTATTTTTTTCTTTCATGGAAAATGATCTTTAGACTAGAAAGATAAGAACAAAAGTGGTTAGCAGAGAAGGGAAGCCCATTCCAAGCAAAAAGGGAATCAGATAGCTACTAGCTTCCCTCAATTAGTTCAGGCCACTGGCCTCAGATGAACAACATCCTAGGGTAAAGAAAAAACTGACGAAAGTGATTACTGAACCACTGGCAGTGATCTCTGAAAGTCTGTGAAGAATAAGACTGATGCTACAGGACTGGAGAAGGGCAACTGTCACTGAAAAGTTCAAAAAAAAAAAAAAAGGAAAAGGGAGGTGTAGTGAGCCTGACTTCTAATCATCACAAAATCTAAGGCTTCACTAAGTTCAGTTCCTTTTACAAGATTTACAGGGTCATAGATCCAGTGCTGCAGGGAACCCCTCACTTTACAGATGAGGAAACTGAGGCAGAGTTAGGTGGTGACCTGTCCAAGGTTACATAAATAGTAAGCATCAGAGAAGATTTGAACCCAGGTCTTCAAACCAATTAGAGTCAGTATTCTTTCCACTGTGCCATGTAGCAAAGAGACTGATAAAGTTTCTCAAGCTATGCTTTTGTATCAAATGGATAGATATAGGCTAGATGACAACATAGTTGGGTGGATATGGAGCTGACTGAATGATCAGATCCAAACAACAGTTAATCAGGATAGTTCCAGGCCAACTGAGTAGAATATAAGCTCCTTGGGGGCAAGTTTTGTTTCCTGGTATCCTCTGTGCTTAGCATGGAGCCTTGAGCACAGTAGGCAAGAAAACCTGTTCAGTTGAGCTGAATCTGTGACTCCCCTGATGAAGCCCTTTTTTTTTCAGTTTCCCCATTACACCCCTTGGCCTGGCATTCCAGGCTTTCTGTAGTCTGGCTCTGTCTACTTTCTGGCCTGACAGCCTACTCCAGGCCTGTCCCCCACCACTGGGGGCACCTTCTTAGCTCTGCCCAGAAGCGCCTTTCTCCTGTGCTCACTCCTGCCCCTCTTCAAACTAGCCTGTATCTGTATACACAATGTAGCCTCCTCATTGGAACATAAGCTCCCTGAGGACAGGGACTTTTTGTTTTTGCACATAATAAATGTCTGCCAAAGTCAACTCAGAGGAAAATCTCTAGTGGAGTGTCCTAGGGATGTGCATGGTCCTGTGCTGTTCATCACTTTATCACTGACTTGAATCAGGGATAGAGGAGAGACTGCACTCTCCAGATCTGGAAAAACCCCTCAATACTGAGTCTCAGACAGGATGACCGCCTACACTCTCCTGACTCCCTCCTCCCCCATTCTCACCTCCAGTTCCAGGGAGTGACTCACCTCCTGCACCACTCGGACAGCATGAGGAGGCAGGCCAGGAGCTGGGGCTTGGGTGTAACCCATACTAGGCACTGTCACCAGGACTGGACACGGGAAAGGAAGGGAAAATAGTTAGTACTTCTAGAGACCTTTCTTTCTTCATCACTGTCCTCACCCCTAATTTAGGGCCAGGAACCCCAAGCTGAAGTTGAATTCAGGGGCCAGGGAGGACAAAGGATGACTGCTGGGGAGAAGGCAGGACTTCTCTCCTGACCCACGTGCAGGTTACTTCTGTCTATTCCCAGTGTTCCCCTTGGGAGCTCCCTCCATCCAAATGGAGGCTCCAGAGGGTGCAGCCCACACACCCAGTCCTGAGCTTGTCAACACGAAAGCTCCACTGCAGTTCTAGCTGGCTGCTTTCCATGCTGAAGTTCAGAAGGAGCCAACTCTCCTCTTCTTTGCTCACTAGCCCCCACTCATCTTTAAGTTTCCAGGCAGGAATGTTTTCGCCATCTAAACCCAAGTGTTCCTTTTAGCCCTGACTTGAGGACATGAGGACAAGGAGATGTCAGGGACAGTGTCTATGTACCCAGGTTTTCAGCGCCATTGGCTGCTGGCAGGGCCACCACCTCCGTGCGTTCCCAGGACAGTGTGTTGAAGATGAGGAAGTTGCGTGGTGGGTTCAGATCTCGAGGGCCTGGCTCTCCTCCACACAGAGACCAAACTGCAGCTTTCAGAAGGTGGGAGCCACTTTTTCGAATCTCTGAAGAAAGGAGGCAGAGAACGACATCTACATCACATCTCGTAAGGACCAAGAAGGCCTGTGATGGAGTCTGGGGGTTCAGTTCCACAGCACCCCTTTAAGGAAGCCTGGCTCCCACTGTTCTTTCCTCTATCTTGTCTGCTACCATCCCTACCATTTAATTATATAAAAGTTGCTGTCACTTAACCTTCGGTGGCCACAGAACCCAGAGGTCTCAGCCTCCTTTCATAAACTTTAGACTTAACTCCCGGGCTTCTTGGCTGGAATGCTTTGTTTGGGCCAGAGGAGACCCTCAGACCTTCTAAAAGCACCTTGCTCTTCTTTTCTCTCAGCCTTTGCTCACACTCCCTCTGAATCAGGGGCTCTTCACCTTGGGTCTGGGAACCTGGTTTTTAAACATTTTGCTAAATCAATTTTCTTTGTAATACTATGTCTTTTTTTACATTCAAAAATGATTCTGAGAAGGTGTCCACAGGCTTCCCCAGGCCCAAGATACCAAAAACTGCACCTGGACTCATCTTCCTTCCCCTCTCCCTTTATGCAAATCCTACCCTTTTTCAAAGGCTGAACGAGGCCTCACCTCCTCTTGCCTATTTGTCCCAGACCAATCTGAAGCTTCTCTTGCTCCCTTCCCACCCCAAAGGTGGGCACTTGATATGTGCTGTGTTATGGACAGCTGGTCCAGTCCCAGCTCCAGGTGGGCTAGAACCTAAGTCATTCCACCCTCCCCTTCACGAGCTCTTCCTTTCCTAATCTGTTTTCTTTTTCCACACTTGGTACTCTGACAATTTCACAGGTGAAATTAGACCAATTATGCTGACCTTTGAGTTTCTCTCTCCTTGCCTTCAAATAACAGGCCAGCCCATGAAGACTTTCCAGATTGCTGGATCCGGAAGTGACCTTTGCTATTTACCATCTGGTCCAGCTGTCTCATTTTATAAGTGAAGAAACAAAGTCCCAGAGTGAGGGACACCCTTGTCTAAATTCCCAGATCAAATAAGAGGAAGAGTCAATTGTGATGTCAGAGGTGCTTCTCACTTGGAAGGCCTCACACTGGCTCTGAGAGGTGGCCAGGGCTGGACACTGCTCTCCCTGCCTCCAGTCTCTCCTCATTCCAATCCATTCTGCATCCCAATTCCATACTCATCTTCCTAATGTATTATTACCTCTACATAACAGCTGAGAAAAACTGGAACTAGAAATGAAAGAGTCAGCAGACTCTTGGGGAGGGAGACAGACATGCCCTCTCTCACCTTCATAGTACTTCAGAGCATCATCCACCACCTGCTGGATACAGCTTCCAGGAAGCACATCATGGAACTGGTTCAGGAGCAAAAGCCTGTAGACATTAGAGGAGAAAGGAAGACAGTCCATCTGAGGGCAGGATAGTGGATCATACCAGTCTGATGAGGTTGAAAAAACAATGTATGGGAACATGATTGTTCTAAAATGATCTCTTATGGAGAGTTAAAAGAAAGGGGAATAACGCTATGATAGGGGAGCAAGATTGGCCCACAGGCAGAGTGCATTCAGACCCTGGCCACAGATGCTCTGGCCTCACCTAGGAAAAGGCCCAGATAGGAAACCCTTTTACCTCCAGAGATGCTGCAATTCAGCTGAAGGATACTGGAAAGTTTCACTGCGTGCCAAGGCTAGGCTGCTCAAGAGTTCCACATCATGCAGGATCCGTTCACAGTCTCGGTTTTCCTTCTTGATCTGAATGCAGGAATGAAGTGAGGTAGGGGAAAGTAAGTCAGAAGACCAAGAAAACCTCTGGAGTTTATGGACTAGCCCTGGGCTGTAGCCTGTGCTCCAAGACCCTCACATCTCCCCAATCCCTCATCTGAACCCTGGCTGGGCTCTCTCTGTCTCGAGTCTTTCCTCACTTCTAACAATTCTGCATCCCAACTTCACGTTCATCTTCCTAAGGTATATTCCAATGCTCAAAAACCTTCAAAGCTTCATAACTCACACAGGATCAGATCTAAACTTCTCAACATCTATGACCTAGGTATACAGACCTTTCCAGTCTCATTTCCCTCATGACCATATTTTGCAGACTTCAACTCTACAATTCTATGATATACATCCATCCTTCACTCTTAAGTGTTACTCTGACGTCTCATTGTGACCTGGATATGATGTGACAGTTTTAAGTTTGGAAAGGTTCACCACCACAAGGCTTAAATCTCAGAAAATGAATGGTTTACTATTTACTAAGAAATGGAAGGAATACATACAGTAATCACATCACAAACCTTTTGGAGTAGTAGAACAACAAAAGATTTACAAAACTTGACATATGGCCCTCTCTCACAGTCCCTGGCATACACCATGTTTGTTTCACAAGTTGACCCCTTCCTATCTTTCTAATCTTCTGAGAGTCTAGTCTTCTACATGAACCCTAGGATTCAGCTGTTCCTGGATCACAAGCCTCACCCTCCAAGGATCACTGAGTTGCAGCTGGAAGGGACTTGAGAGCCCATATAAGCAAAGGGGGACCTAAAGAGGTTCAGCTACCTGCCCAGAGGCAGACAGCAGGTAGGTTTCAGAGGCAGGACCTGAGACCAGCTGTCCATGTGTGAAGCTGGCTTGCCTCTCACCACTGTTGTGATGGCTGTTCCCCAAGACTAGAGTGATGTCTCTCTCAGCCTCCACCTCTTAGACGCCTCTCAGTCCTGTCTTCCACAGGGGGCCTCTTCTGGTCCTCCCAGATCCCCTTCAACCTACTCTGCAGTCACCACATATGAGGATTCAGACATGCTGTCCCCTCATTACAACAGAAGCTCCTTGAGGGCAGGAGTTGGTTTTTGCCTTCTTTTTGTATCCTTATTGCTCAGTCCAGCACATGGCACACAAGCATCTTAATGGACGCTTGTTGCCATCTGATGGTCTCTGCCCCTCCACCTTTCCTAGTGCCCCTTGCCTACCTGGAAGGCCCTTTCTTGCTCCTCTCCTATTCAAATCCTACTCCCTTTTCAGTGTCCAAACCTCCAGGAATTCTCATGACTGTCCCTTTGAGACACTTTTGAGGCACACTGCTTTCATCTCCTCTCAATTTCTACATATTTGAAGCCTGACAACAAATGCTTGATTCTACACTGTCTTGTAATGCTGTCCCTCTTGTCTCCCCAACTAGATTGTGAGCTCCCTATGTAAGGCAAGAGGAACAGGGGGAAGGAAGGATTCCTTTCCAAATTCCCCTGCTAGAAATGGCTTACTTGGGCATGGGTGGTATAGGTGCCGTTGTGAAGTTCCAGGAACAATTCCCCTACCCAAGTGCAAAGCTGTCCCGTGTCCCTCTCCAGTAATGAGAAAAGCCGGTCTGGTGTAGAGAAATACACCCTATGGAAAGATGACAAAAAGGAGGGCTGGGAGAAAAGCAAGTGCCTAGGCTCTTGTCCAGCTCCCTCCCACTGGGCAAGAACAAGTTGACCCGTAAGCACGTGTCCCATTTCAGAGTGATTCTCACTCTACCCATCCGAGCCAAGCAAAGGTCCAGAATCTCCTCTTCATCAAAGTGAGATTCTAGTAATAATGTTTTTGGAACAACAGATTTTTCCTTTGGTTGGGTTCTCAATCTTTCTCCTCAAAGCCAAGATGAGAAAAGCCTGGCATAAGAGTGCTGAGAGGAAAGGGGAGAAAAGGGCAGGGAACAGGGTCTCTGACCTGGGAAGTCCATCTGTATCCTTCATTCGTTCCAGCCGGTCCAGCATGGTCTGGGTGGGGCCACCACCCCCATCTCCAAACCCATAGAGGAAGGCACTGTGGTTCACCCTCCCCTTGTCTTTGTTGTTGTTCATGGTTTTCAGCACCTGGAGGAAATCATGACACCCCAAATACATCATACCTAAGCCTAACCCAGGCACAGAGATACCCTGAAAAGCCAATCCACTATCCCCTTTTCCCACCCAAACATTAGTTTGTACTGACCTCCTCATTCTCTACATCCACATTCCCAGGCTCACCTCTTCAACACGGCCTTCCATCCCATAAGAATCACCAGGAGGAAAGTGGGCCAATACCCGGGAACCATCGATTCCTTTCCAGAAGAAGGTATGATGCTGTCAGGACAGAGTACGGAGACAAACAGGGAGGGGAAAATAAGTGCAGGGAATATAGAGGGTGGATGAAAGACAGGCCCCATGGGTTCTGGCCTCAGAGTGGGTGGGTAAGAACTTTTAAGGCAAGGCAAGGAGAAAGGTCATGGCCTAGGGAATAAGCAAGGATATCCTACTGAGTTACAGCCATCCTCAACTAAGCCCAGTGGGAGCAATCAGCCTTGGAGTGAAGAGAAGGGGGCTATTCCCAGAAGCAGTGCTCTATGAGAACTACAAAATGGAGTCCGGGCTTCACCTCTGACTCTGCTTCCTCATCTGCAAATGCTGATCCTGACACCTTACCTGCCTGAAGGGAGGGGTGGGGATTTCTTCAAGGAAATTTCTTTCAACTCTGGGTAAAGGTTCTGTAATGACTGAGCTGGCCCTTCTATTCCCCAGAAAAAACAGCTAGTCAAATTCTCTGGGAGCCACTGTGCACACCTCCCCCCAAAAGTCCTTCTCACTAACAGGGAAGGAGTTCACCAAGTTCCAGCTCAGCTTCTGTGTCAGGAAGCGCTGGATACCACAGCCACGCATGATCTGGGGGAGTTGGGCCGAATATCCAAATGTGTCTGGAAGCCAGAACTGTGAAGAACGAGAGTTTGTTAGTTTCTGTCTCTCTACCAAACAGGGTTGTTCCTCTCCCACACTTGGCACATCCCTGGCTCGCTGATGAGATGCAGGCTTATTTGGGCAGCCCTGTGCTCAGTGTCACCAAGAAAGGGGATGGAGATGGAGCCCAGGGGCAGAGGGAGGATGGATGGTGTAGGACTTACCTCAGAGCACACTTTCCCAAATTCCTGAAGGAAGAAGTTCTGTCCTTGAAGGAACTGTCTCACCATGGACTCTCCACTGGGAAGGTTCCCATCCTGAGTAGGCAAGAGTCACCCCACAGTCTCTTTCTTTACGTCTACTCCTGTGACTTCAATCTCCACCTCTACTCAGATGACTCCCTAACATGTCTCTTAATCTGCAGACCCATGTCTCTGGGTGGGTGTCCTACTTTAAACTCTACAACAAAACTAATCTATGTTCATTATCTCTTTTCCAAACCCATTCCTCCTTTGTATTTCATGCCCTCTGTCTGAGATACATCACCACCCAGCAGTACCAGATCCTACCAACTTCACCTCCACATCTCTTTTATTGGCATCTTCCTGACTGTCCTCATAGCTCCACCTTAGCACAGGCCTCCATTACCACTTAAATGGGCTGCTGCTGCATTGGCCTTCTAACAGGTCTTTGTCCAACTCCAACTGGCCCTTCAGGTCACTAGAGAATAACCTTTCTTATACAATAAGGCCTAGTCATGGTGCTCTTCTACTCAAAAACCTGCAGTAACTCCTGTTTTCTCCTGAATATGTTCTGCCATCTTGCCTAGTATTCAAAGCCCTTCATAATCTGGTAGTATGATGACTCTCCAATGTCAAGATTACTATCCTCAAGCCCAAATGAACTAACAGGTAGACTCTGAACAGTCTACGCATCTTTCTGTGTCTGGAATGCCCTCCCTTCCCATTTGTTAAATCCCCACCATTCCTTCAGAGCTCAAATGTTACTTCCTCTAGGTAGCTTTCTCTGATCTCTTCGACTTTACCTTTATATTCTTACACAGCATTTTGTTTTGCAATTTTCTAATTCACTTATAGGGGCAGCTAGGTGGTGTAGCAGACAGAACGCTGGGCTTGGAAGTCAGGAAGACCTGAGTTTGATTCTACCTTCATATACTTCCTAGATGCAAGACCCTAGGCAAGTCACTTAACCCTGTCAACCTCATTTTCCTCATCTGTAAAATATGCTGCAGAAGGAAATGGCAAACCACTCCGGCATGTTTGCCAAGAAAACCCCAAATGAAGTCACAAAGAATTGAATGCAATTGAAACAACTTAACAAAATGCACTTAATCATATAATGTTATATATCACAACTATCTGAATCTACCTACAAGGCTAGATGTTCCAAGAATGTAGGTACCATGTGTTATCTAAACTTTACACCTTCCCTAACAGTACTCAGTACAGTACTCTGTACACAGCAGGAACTTAATGTTTGCTAAATGGAATATCACTACTCAGCAAAGACAATTCTGAGTTTCACTTACTCTTCCTCTAAAGGACTGATGGAATCTATGAGACATTGACTAATGGATGGCAAGGATTCTGTTTTTAAACCTGTTTTTAATGTGTCTGTTCTGGACTGTCCATACCTCTACAGTCTAAGTAACCTGAGGGCAGGGATCAAGGCCAGATTTGTGTATAGTCAGAGTAGATGAGTGCCTTCAAAGTATGATATGTGAGGAACTAAGAAAGGCCTCTCTTCTCTGTCTTGAGAATAGGGCACTATTCTCTACAAGTCCCTACTGGAACAAAGAATCCTTCAGTAATTCATGACCTAGGCTTAAACAGCCTGAGAGAATCGGGAAGGTGAAGTGGAAAGGAAAGGGAAGAGAACAAAGGAAGGACTGAAAAGGCAGGGAAGAAATGGGGAGGTAAGAGGCAACAGAAACAAATTTCAGTGGCTTTCCAGTTTTGAATTTGGGTCATTCTTTCATAAGGTTCATGGTATCCCTCCTAACAGGAAGTAAGTTCCTTGAAAGCATGGACAAGGTCTCTGTCTTTGTATCCTCCACAGCCTACAACAGTGCCTGGCACTGAGGAGTTGTACAATAAATGCTTGTTGATTGACTGTGGGAGTCTTATCTCCTTAATCAGTCCGGAAGCTTCCCAAATAAAAAGACTTATCTATTTCTCCTCTCTGTCCCCAACAGTTTAACCTGTAATGAGGAGGAACAAACAGTAAATGCTCAGTAAGAGCTTAAACCTAATGATTCAATTCCACTCAACAAAGCATTTAGTTAAGGAGAAAGAAAGGCCAAAGACCCCAGTGGAGAACTTAATTGATTGAGGAAGACAGTGTGATTCCTCTGACTATAATTAAGGGTGAAAGCAATGACTAGCTGACTGACAGAGAAACCAGCAGACAGCCCTCAGGGGTCCTTGTCACAAGAAGTATCTCCAGAAATGCTGGAGGTGGGAAGAAAGGATGCTATCAGGAAAGGAAGGATGCAAAGAACTGCATGTGCCAGTAAGGGAAGTGCCTAGTTCTTACCATCTCGACCCAAGTGCCACCTACTGGAATAAACTGTCCTACCCGGACGTACTCCTTGACTTGGGCATACAAGCTTGGGTAGTACTTCTTCACCCACTCGTACTGTTGTGCCTGGGAATGGAAAATAAACAAATGATATTAACAGCTCTCTTGTAAAGGCTTTTTGCCCCTCAGCTCTGGACAGGGCAGAAACGTCAGCTTCAGCAAGAGGAAGAATGAATCCATCATTCCTCCACCTCTCCATCCTGATTCAACATGGCTCAAATTTAGACTTAAAGCCCTACCTAAGCTAGGAAAGGCTGCTTCTTATCCTTCCTTTCTAAACTCCCAATAAATTATACTCTTCAGTTCATTTTAGTCTTGGTTCAATAGTAAAGGTTGAAAACTTTTGAATGAAGATTTGGACCTCAGGATTCAGCCGATGATACCGCCAACCAATGACTCAGATTATGATTAGAAGCTCCCACTGTTTGCATCATAGAGGTCCTCAGAAACAAAAGCCCAAATACCTTTTTCTACACTGAAGCTTACACCCAGAGAGAGCACTAAAGGGCCATGACAGCGGGAATTACAGGTATCTTCCAATTCTTACCTGAGAGCAGGCAAATGTGAACTGAGGGTTCTTCTCCATGAGTCGGATGGCTGATGACCAACTACGAGCACATTTCCGGATTGTCTCCTTGTAGGGCCAGAGCCAAGCTAAGAAGGAAGAGAACGGGCATTGTCCTAGCAACTCATATCCCCTTCTTCTCCCAATCTCAAAACAGAATGTCCACCAAGGACTCAGAAAACTGTGAATGCATTAAAACTCCACCTCCTTCCCCAGATACAGTGACTTTACCTCACCTATAACAGAGATACATAGGTCAGTTATTTTCCCTTAACTTGGGCTTCTTTGGGGACCTTAGCAATCCTCCATGTATACAGAGACTTCTTTTCCCTCACTGTAGCATCATCTCACTTATTTTATTTAAATCTCAAATCCATCCATTCCACAACCCCCCAGAAGTGAAAGGTATTAATTTAGCTATAGACGAGAAAACTGAAGCCCAGAGAGGTTGAATGACTTGCCTCCGATCCTACAGTGAGTCAGTGGAAAAGATGACACGCAGGTCTCCTGCCTCCTAGCCCAGCACTTTCTCTATTACATCATACAGCCTCCTGGAAAAGCCACTGCATGCAGTCTGTCTGTCTTGAGGTAGAGCCCAGAACAGTTACCCCAAGCAGTTAAGAGTCATGTTCTTAAAGGAGGCTCAGGAAAGAATGCTGAGTTATCAGCTCTGATACAGAGGCTAAAGAACCACTTGTTAGGTATGTTGTATGGGGATTCCTTTTGGGTAAAAATTGGACTAGAAGGCTGTTGGGGGCCTTTCCAACTCTCAAATTATGCAGTCTGTGAGTCTATGTCTCGTAGATCTCTCTCACCAAAAGTCAGCACCCATAAGTAGGCATGCGCGCTCTTTCTCTCTGTCTCGCTCTCTCTCCCTCCCTCCTTCCTTCCCTCCCTCCAAATGCTTTTGAAAAAATCATTCATAGGGTTCAGAAAGAACTTGGAAGAGAATTATGGGCTGAATTTTCTAAATAATAAAAGCCTTTTGGGGCAGTTACGTGACACAGTGGATAGAGCACTGGCCCTGGAGTCAGGAGGACCTGAGTTCAAATCCAATCCCAGACACTTACTAACTGTGTGACCCTGAGCAAGTCACTTAACTCTGATTGCCTCCCCCCCAAAAAAAAAATAAAGGAGTTTTCCTTCTATAGGAAAACAGAATCAAAACTGGTAATATAGTAGATGCCAATATATTTTAAGCTCTAATAGCTAAGGAACTATAAACTTAATGTATATTTTTCTAAAGATAATATTTTTATATTTCATGGTATCATATAGAACATTGCATTGAGTCAACAGATTGAGCTCTAGTCTTTCCCCCTCTCCCACTAATTCACTGGATTGTGTAAATACTTAAGTTACCTACCCTCAGATGCTTCAACAACAAAATACACAAGCCTATCTTATTAAAGCAGGCTCACACAACCTGTGGCCTGCCAAAGAATTTTGGGTAGACCATGAAAAAGTACACAAAAACATCCTCTATATTTTTCACAGGCCACCTGAAATCCTTTGACATGTCCACGGGTCATAAGTGGCCTATGGGTCACAGGTTGTGCAAGTCTGTATTACAGGCAGGGTATTAGACTAGATGATTTCCTAAGGTCATGTTCAGCCCTAAATTCTATGATTATGAGTGTATAATCTATGGATAAATTTTAAATATGACCTTCTATTACTTTAGGTGTTCCATTCAAGAAATCACTTTACAAAATTCCACTCTGGTTTTGTTAAAACATTCTTCACAAAGTCCTACTCTTGAGTCCTTATCTTGGTGTGAAAGTGAAACTGGTTTTTTGAAAATATATACCACATGGTCCTGGCAAAAGATGATGCCTTGCTATCTGAGGTCAGGCCTTGTTATGTACCAGGAAGTTCATCCCCAGTAGTTTAGTCACTTTGAGCCAAATTATTTGGCAATGGTTGTTATCCATGATACAAAATGGCCCTCTGTAGAGATCATGGCAAAAAAGCCAAAAAAAAAAAAAAATGGGGCAGAGGGTACTAAGAATCACAGAGCTCTCAGACTGACAATAAACATGAACTTTGATATTAGAATTAACCCATATTGATTTTGACATGAAACTCAAAGAAAAAGAAATTGCAGCTAAACGGAAAGAGAGTTCACAGGCTCTCTTTGGAGTTAGGACAGTCGGTTTTATGGTGCAACCAAATGCAACAAGAAGCATTACTTAATGGGCAGTGACATCTTCACAACAGCTCATGTTAAGTATCTGTAAAAAGACCACCATGAAACTGACGACACTTTATATGACATCTATAGTAGAGAATGAGGCAGAGACACTTTATGAGAAACTCAGTGAGACCCTCTAAATTAAATCACTAGATACTGTACTATTCACTAACTTCAGTATAAAGGCAGGCACAAGGAAGAATGATGGAAAAGCATGTTAAGAAACATGGTTTATGAGTAACAAAAGAGACAAAAGACTTGTAGACTACAAAGAAGGCTTATGCTATCTATACAACTCTATGTGGAGAGATGTGACATTACAAAATAAAAAATCCTGATTATAACTGAACAGGAAATGACTAGTTACAGATGTGAAAATCATTTCCAAATCAGTGATCTGTATACACTCAGACTTCTGACTTGTTAGAGCAAAAATAATAATAATGATAAAAAATTGTAAACCAACATGTTTATATGTTTACATTTGGTCATTCATTATTTGATTTTTAAAACAAACCTGTTTGGTAGGTGTTATTATGAAGTCTATTTTACAGCAAAGAAACTAAGGCGGAGACAGGCTAGTAACTTACCCAGGGTCACCCAGCTAGAAAGTGTCCAAGAGGCAACTTCTAGGCTGCCTAGACCTGCCTGAAGGCAGTGTCCAGCTCCCATATATCTAACCCCAACAAAAACGTGGCATTTGTACCAGATCATAAGAAAAAAAAAATCCCATGAGAAACTACAGTCAATGACTTGTTCATTCTAGAACTAAACTAACTAAAAAGCAAGCCAGAATCCCCCGGGCCATTGGAAAGGGCGCCAGCAGCCCAAGGAGCTCTAGTCTAAGGCAACAAGCTGCAGAGAAGATGGGCTAGAGATTCGGAGGCTGTATGATTCTGTGCCTAGAGACAGCCAGCATGGAGGACTCCAAAGGGAGACTGGATAAGGTCTGGCAATGGCAGAAACCAATGGTTGGGCAGTGCTCCAGACAGCCAGGCTCCAGAAGGTCCTGACCAATCAGTCTGGCAATGTCATGCAGAGCCCTGAAGATGCATCTTTCTGAACCCCAAAGGTTCAGTGCAACCAGAACCCCAGGGTGTAACCACCCCACAGCAAAGCAAAGCAGACGGGAGAGCTTGGCCCTGCTACAAAGACTCAGTACAGGAACTAAAACTAGAGAGATGAGTAAACACAAGAAGGTATAGAGCAGTACAAAAACTATCATGGAGCCAGAGGTTCCAACCCCCTCCCCTGCCCAAGGAAAGAATAACTATAACAACTACAAAGCAAAGATTCAAAAGGGAAAATGGGTTTTCTACAAGGATTACATGAATACCTAGAAGAAATGAAACATTTTTTTAAAAAGATATAAAAGCATTAATTGAAAAGAACTGAAAGGTGAATGTTTAGAACAGAAAGTGGCAAACTTTTGAAGGTAGATAATGGGTCCATTGAAAACTGAAGTAGACTAAACAGAAACCAGTAATTTCATAAGACAGTAAGAAATATTAAAACTATTCTATTTGAATTGAAAAATTAATTGAAAAATTAGAAGAAAATGTAAGGTAGCTGATATAAAAAAACATTCACTTGGAAAACAGATCAAGAAGAGATCATTTAAGAATCACTGGAGTTCTTGGAAGAACTTAAAAAGGACTTTAAAAATCAGACACATTGAGGAAAAATTAGAAGAAAAAAAAGAACACTCCAAGAAAATCAAGAAAATTATGAAACAAAAGTCAATCGACTTGAGATACAGAATCAAAAATTTAAGGAGGAAAAAAATGCCTTGAAAACTATAATTGGACAAAGGGATGCTAATGACATTCTAAGACACCAAGAAAGAATAAAACACAATCAAAAGAATGAAAAAATAAAAGAGAATATAAAATATCTCATCAGAAAAACAAATGATCTGAAGAAATTTAAAGGAGAAGTAACAGAAGAATAGTCAGACTACCTGAAAATTCCAATAAAAAAAAGAATCTTGATACAATATTACAAAAAATTATCAAGGAAAATTACTCTGAAGTTCTCAAAAAAGAAGGCAAAGCAGAAATAGAAAAAATATTCCAGTCACCACCTGATAGAGAACCCAGGAATAACAGAGTCAAGTTTTAAAGCTCCCAGGTTAAGGGAAGCAACAACAAAAAAACATTTTAAATATCATGGAGCTATGATAAGGATTATACAAAACCTAGCAGCTACTACATCGAAGGACTGTAAGTCTTGGAATACTATATTTCATAGAGTAAAGGAGTTAAGGTTACAACCAAGGGTACTTACCCAGGAAGGTTGAGTACAACCCTGAATGAAAAAAATGTACACAAGCAACTGAAAGACAAGACTTTCAGATATTTGTGACAAAAACAGCAGAACTTAAGGGAAAATGTGACATATAACATCCAGGAGAAATAAAAGGTAAACATTAAAAACCAATTAAAAGGGACTCAATAACATCAAATTGTTTACTTCTTATATGTGGAAACATTATCAGTACTTTTATAACAGTCATCATTATTTGGGTAGTTTGAAAGAAAAGCTTGGGCTGAGTTGAGTATAATAGGGTGATTCTAAATAAATAAAACTGTTGAGGGAGAGAACCCATACAAATGAGGCATAAAAGGAAAAACTGATACAGAAGAAGCTAGTAGGAACAAGGGCAGGTATTGCTGAAATCTTATTCTCATCAAGAATGGGTTAAAGAGGGAACAACATATATTTCCATAAGGGTATAAAAAAATCTTCTAAATTCAGAAAGAAATAAGAGGGCAAAGGGATAGGGAGCAGAGAGAATAAGGGAGGGATTCTTAGATGAATGCGTAGGTTAAAGAACAGGAAGGTAAGGTAGTGGATAGAAGTAAACTAGAAGAGTGAGGAGAGACAGGGTAAATAGGTGGAGAAGAATAGTGAGGAGAAACAGGAAGGAGGGAAATACACAAGTAATTTTAACTTAGAATGTGAATGGGATGAATTTACCCATAAAACGGAAATGGATAGCAGATTAACAATTTGAATTCAACAATACGTTGCTTTCAGGAAACAAAATAAAAATGAGAAATACACACAAAGACAAAACAAAGGATTAGAGCTTATTATGTAAAAAAAAAAAAGCAAGAATAGAAATCATGATCTCAGATAAAGTTAAAGTTAAAATAGACTTAATCAAAATAGAAAAATAGAGAAACAGAAGTGACATTATTCACTATTGTTTTAGAGACCATTTAAAATAACTAGGCAGAATAAAATACTTGAGAGTATACCTGCCAAAACAGAAACAGCATAAACCTACAACACTTTTTATACAAATAAAGTCAGATCTAAATAACTGAAATAATATATTATATTATATATAATATAATAAAGCCAATATAATAAAAAACTACAATTTTACCTAACTAAACTATTTATTTGAAGCCATTCCAATTAAATTACTTAAAAATTATTGAGTTAGAAAAAATAATAACATAGGTCATTTGGAAGAACAAAAGATCAAGAACTTCAGAGAAACCAGGGGAAAAGATGTAAAGGAGTATATCAGCAGTATCAGACCTTAAATTATATTCTAAGGTAAAAATACTGTTGAAGTGTAAAATGGATAATTTTGATTAAATTAAAATTTTCTTGTATAAATAAAACCTATGCAGCCAAGAATAGAAGGAATGTAGAAAATTGGGGAAAAAAACTTTCATAGACAACCTCTCAGATAAGATGTGACTGGGTTGGAATACTCTTCTGGTGTAGGAAATGATGAGCAAGTTAATTTAGAAAAACATGAAAAGACCTGGACTTATGAAGAAGGACACTATCCACCTACAGAGAAATAGATGTCAAATGGAAACAAGTATAGTATAGTCTTACATATATGTGTATGAGTGTATTTGTGTATAAATGTGTATGTTTATAGATATCTATGTATATCTATATCTGTCAATCTATCACCAAGCTTATTTGTAGTCTTCTTTCAGGCAGGGTGGGAGAAGAGAGGGGGAAAAATAAAGTAAAAAGCGCACAGCAGGGAACAAAAGAAAATTACAAGGAAGCAAGGAAAAGTTGGGCAGCTTTGAAAACAATGTGTGGTATTTATTATATAAGTTTTCTTAAACTAAACTGCTTTATATTGAATCCTCTCATTTTTTTTTTGCTGTCTACATGGCAATTCTTTTCTCATTTTTTATTAAAACTTAAAAGAAATTTTAAAATTTATGAAAAAATCCCAAAGCAAATCATTAGATTCCTTAAAAACCATGATTTTTAAAAAGTGTGGACACTACGGTTGAGAAATCATAGATGAGAACTACTCAGATCTTTTAGAACAAGAGCTGTCTCCACAAGGAGCTTCCCCATTCAGCACTATCCTCAGTTCCTCAGTCTCCCTCACCTTCTCCAGGTTATCTCACTATTTAAGTCTCTACAACATTTCTAGCATGGTTTCTTTCTCATTATCTACACAACTCTCACCTGGACTACTGCGATAGCCTCCTATTGGCTCCTCTGCCACGAGTCTCTTCCCATTCCAATCTGTCCACCACATGGTTTCCAAAAGGATTTCCCTAAACTCAGATCTCCTTCACTTGATAGTTCTGGAATTTGGCAACAATGTTCCTTGGTGTTTTTAGTTTGGGATCCCTTTTGGGAGGTGAACGGTGGATTCTTTCGATGGCTATTTCACCCTCTGGATCTAGGACTTCTGGGCAGTTTTCCTTGATGATTTCTTGGAAGATATTGTACAGGCTCTTTTTTTCATCATGGCTTTCTGGTAGGCCAATAATTCTTAGATTTTTCTCTCCTGGATCTATTTTCCAGGTCAGTTGTTTTTCCAATTAGATGTTTTACATTTTCTTCTATCTTTTCATTCTTTATATTTTGTTTGACTGATTCTTGATGTCTCATAGAGTGATTAGCTTTGATTTGCCCAATTCTAATTTTTATCAAATTGTTTTCTTCAGTTAACTTTTGCATCTCCTTTTCCATCTATCCAATTATTTCTTTTAAGGAATTATTTTCTCCAATTAGTTTTTGTACTTCCTTTTCCATTTGTCTAATTTTCCCAGTTAGGTTTTGTGCTTCCTTTGCCATTTGTCTAATTTTTCTTTTTAAGGAGCTGTTTCCTTCAGTGAAATTTTTTTTTTCATATTTTAAAATCATTGGCCAGTTTTTCTTCTATTTCTCCAATCTGGCTTTTAAAATCCTTCTTCAGCTCTTCCAAGAGTGCTTCTTGTGCTTATGATCAGTTCATAGTCCCTTCTGAAGTTTCAGATGGAAGTACAGTTTCAATGCTGACCTCTTTGGTATTCTTGTTTTGGTCCTTGTCCCCATAGAAAGATTCTATGGTCTTTTCTTTCCTGCTTTGCTTCTTACTCATGATGATGAGGTTTTGTGTGTTGGCCTCTGGTTCCTTCAGCTAGAAGCTTAAGAACATGGTGCTGAGCTGGTTGGTGTGAGAAAGCAGAGACCAGGTGAAGTCTTTTTGTGTTTCCCCAGATTTGCCCTGAAACTAGTTTGTAAAGTGTGGGGAAGGGGTGGTGGCCATGGGAGGTCTCCTCAGCTGAGCTAGAGCAAAGGCAATTTCACTGGTTGGTGATCCCAGCTGTTCTAGTGTCTTCTCATTTCCCCTGGGATGCTGAGGCATGCCTGGTGTTGGTGGTTGCAAGGCTGCACTCCCCCTGGGATTCCAGATCTCCTCCCAGTTTGCTGTGGTAGGACTGTCTGGGATGGCTCCAGTCCTGCACTGTTCCCCTTCCACCACAGCAAGAGGAATCCTCCTTAGAGATTTTCCTAGCGAGTTTCCTAGTCTTTCCTGTTTGCCCCTTCTGCTGATCCCACTGATCCAGGATTTTTCTGAGGAAATATTTTATGGTTCTTTCCAGGTCAACAAGGGGAGGGGTAGAGAGCATATACTGATCACTCTGCCATTTTGGCTCCTGGATATTCAAGTAGGTGACTTACAGATATTTAATCTGCAGGCTGATAGTCTGAGGAGCAGCTGCTGCAGATACCTGGGGCTCCTTGGCTGTCACTTGCTGGGTTCCGCTGGACTCCAGTCCTGGGTTGCTATGCCTGAGATTCTGCAGTGCTGCCGCAACCTCAGACCACCTCAGGCCCTAATTTCAGATCTGACCACATCATTCAACTACTCAATAAACTCCATTCAGACAAGATCTAAGTTCTTCTGCTTCTCTTTTAAAGCTCTTTAGGACCTGGCCCCAATCTATGTTTCAAGTCTCATTATATCTTGCTCCCTCCCTGACATTCATTGGTACAGCAAAACTAACCTCTGTTTTAACACACAGCATTCCATCTCCTGTCTGTGTCTATATCTAGTGTCTACAACCTATCTGTCAAGACAGGAAGCCTATATCAACATCAGTCCTCTGGAATCATAATCATCATCATCATCATCATCAACATCACTAGCACTTATTAAGCACCTACTATGTGCCAGGCACTGTGCTAAGCACTTTGCAATTATTATCTCATTTGATCCTCACAACAGCCCTGCGAGGTAAATGCTATTATTATCCCCATTTTACAGTTGAGGAATCTGAGGCAAACAGAAGTTAAGTGACTTGTCCAAGGTCATACAGCTAGTGTCTCAGGCAAGATCTGAACTTAGGTCTTCCTGTCTCTAGGCCCAGCACTCTATCCAGTGCACCATAAAACTGCTTGTTACTGTACAAACTGTCTATATGTAGTGTTGTTATTATTATAGAAATTGTTTTGCTCAGTTCATTCTGCATCAATTAATACAAGTCCTCCCAGAGATCTGAAACCATCCCTTCGTCATTTTTTATAGTGCAGTAATATTCCTTTTACATTACATTTATATATCATAATTTATTCAGCCATTCCCCAGTGGATGGGCCCCACTCTCAGTTTTCAGTTCTTCACCACTACAGAAAGAGATGCTTACAGAAGTAAATGAACACAGTAGCCTAGTGTTTGATAAACCCAAAGATCCCAGCTTTTGGGGTAAGAACTCACCATTTGACAAAAATATAAGGGAAAACTAAAAAGCAGAGTGGCAGAAATTAGACACAGACCAACATCTCAACCGTATACCAAGATAAGCTCAAAATGGACACATGACTTAGACATAAAGGGTGATATCATCAGCAAATTAGGGGATCATAGAAAAAGCTACCTGTCAGGTCTGGATAGGAGAAAAGTTAATGACCAAATAATAGATGCAGTGGTTCACGAGAGGCAAAATGGATAATTTTGATTACATAATAAATAATAAAACATAATAAATAAAAAAAACAATAAAAACAGTGCAGCCAAACTAGAAGAGCAGAAAACTGGGGCAGGGGTGGGGTGGGGGAGATTTATTGTCTCCAATAAAGACTTCATTTCTCAAATACATAGAGAAATGAGTCAAATTTATAAAAATAGGGGCCATTTCCCAATCAACAAATGTTCAAAGGATAAGAACAGGAAGTTTTCAGAGGATGAAATCCATGAAGCTGGTAGAGCTGTAAACTTGTCCTACCATTCTGGAGAACAATTTGGAACTATGGCCAAAGAACTATAAAACTGTGCACACACTTTGACCTAGCAATAACACTATCTATACTCTATATTCTATCTATACTCTAAGGAGATAAACAAAAAGGACCCATATGAAAAAAAAAGTATTTATAGCAGCTCTTTTTGTGGTGGCAAAGAGTTGGAGACAGCAATGCCCATTAACTAGGGAATAGTTAAACTAATAGTTAACTAAGTATATGATTGTGATAAAACACTATTGTGCTATGAGAAATGATGAAGGGGATGGTTTCAGAAAAGCTTTTATGGGAAGACTAATGTGAACTGACATAAAGCGAAGTGAGTAGAACCAGGAAAACAATCTACACAGTAACAGCAATATTGTAAAGACAGTCAACTGTAAAAGCTTCAGTAATCCTGATCAATACAATGAAAGATTCAAGATATGAAATGCTATCCACCTCCAGAGAGAGAACTGATGGACTCAGAGTGAAGACTGAAGCATTTTTTTCTCTTTATTTCTTGAGTTTTGGGGGGGTTGGGGGAACACGGCTAATGAGGAAATATGTTTTGTGTGACTTCATATATGTATTTTTTTCCCTTGCTTTCTCAATGAGTGAGGGAAGGGATAAGGGAGAGAAAGAATTTGGAACTGAAAATAAAAATATTTTAAAAAGAGAGATGCTATAAATATTATTTGTATATATGGGTCCTTTCTTTTTGTTTGATCTTTTTGAGATAAAAGTTAATGGTGGTATAACTGGGTCAAAGGGTATGCCCAGTTTAATGACTTTTTGAGTATAGTTTCACACCACTCACAGTGGATAGAAAAATTCAAAGCTCTACTAACTGTCCATGAGTGTGCCTGTACCTGTTTTCCCACAGCCCCTCAAACAACTGTCATTTTCCTTTTTTGTCATTTTTGACAATCAGATGGGTCTGAAGTAGAACTCAGAGAAATTTTAATTTGTATTTCTCTAGTTATTAGTGACTTGAAGCATTTTTTCATATGTTGTTGATAGCTTGGTTTATTTTCTTTGACACAAACATGACTTTCTACATGAAACCTTTCTTAATCTCCCCCAAATGCTAGCGTACACTCTCCCTAAGCTACCTAGATTCTGTCCAAGAAGATGATGTGTGCATATATAAATAGAGATAGGTGGTAAGCATGAATAGGCTACAACCAAAAAAAACTGCCATGGAGAAATGGTAAAATACCAGAGGAGGCACCACCTGCTGACACCTGCATGATGACAATCCCAATGACAGCACACTTGATGGAAGATGAACTTGAGGACATGGACAAGTCCCACAGAATGAGAAGGTATCGATGAGTTTGGGAGCTGTGCTTCCAAGGAAAGACTGACTCACAGCAATGAGATCACAGATTTGTAGCACAAACAGAATCATTCCTTCAAGGTGCTGGGGTCCGTTTTTAAACCAGTCTGTTTCTAATGTCCTCCAAGGTGTGACATCCCTTCCCTTCTCTGTCTTGTAGCACTTTCTCCCCAGCAGTCAGGCAGCTCTCAGACTCTCTCCTGCCACATCATGCTCACTCACTTGGATCTCAAAGTCTTCACACTTGCTTCTTCCCAAACCTAAGCTGTCTTGCCCTCTGTCTGTCTTCTTTAGCTCCTTACCTCAGGTCCTATCTCCTCTAAGGGTTCACAAACTTAGCCTTCCAGAACTTGTTACCTGCTCTGACCTCCTCTGCTGCCCTTATGTTGAGCTGTTAGATGAAGCTCCATGTGGATGGAAGTCAAAGATGCATTCCTGTCTTTGGGGAACACAGTTTCTGGGAGAAATGTGATCATTTTTTAATCATCTTTGAATCACCAAGAAGCCTTACAGTACACATTGAATGAATGAATGGATGGATGGATGGATGGATGGATGAATCAAAGTACTCTTCTGTACTGTTTCCCAAGGTCAGGAACCATCACTTCTACTTCTTTTAACCTACCCGTACTGATCCATTGGAGGTATTCAATATATACTGGCTGATAAGACTTTTTCAAAATGCTGACACATTAGTGTCTTTAAAGAAACAAGGCAACACCCAAAATTAACATGGCCCAATAGCAGTCTCTCCCACTAAAGACTTCTTTTGGTGCAGGCAGGGACACGGGAAGGCTGCAAACTTTAAAGCACTACAAACACACACATTGTTATTCTGACTGCTGTTGTCAGTGGTGGTGTCTCCCGTTACCGAGCCCCTAGGAAGGTGATGACTGCTGCCTGAGCTTTCTCCTGCATTTCTGCTGAGCTCAAGCACATAGAGTGCAAGTTTACATAGCAATACAGGAATGTGCTGATAAATGGTTAACAACTTGTTTGGGAGGCCAGGAGGAGGGGGGATAAACAGGTGCACATACACTGTTAAGTTTAACTTGCATTGTTAAACCTTTCTTAAGCCTAGACAATCAACAAAACAATAAATCAAGCCCTGATTTGTAGCAATTTCTGATTTCTGAGGCATAAATGCTTACACTGAAAATTTAACAATCTCACTGAAGACCCTTAGAGGTGGTTCCACCACACCCCTTAGTGCAGGATTAAATAGAGTTCAAAGCATCACAGAATATAAGATTTGGAAGAGACCTCCAGAACACAAAATATAAATGTAAATGTGGAAGAGACCTCAAAAATCACAGAATTTTAGAGCTGGAAAGAAAATAGAACAGAGGATGTTAGGGCTGGAAAGGACCCTAGGAATCATCTAGTTTAACCCCCTCCTTTGGAAGATGAGGAAACATTTCAGGCAGGTAAAGTATCTGACTAGGTCATGTAAGGACTAAGTGGCAGAACTGGCCTTAGAACCAGGTTTCCTGACTCCCAGTCCAGCCTCTTTCCTGGACTTGTCTCTCCCTTCCCATTCCCACCCAGCTCCACTGGCTCCCTAAAGAAGCCCAGCACCCTTCATACCTGAGTCAATGTGGCAGTGCCCTATGGCATGGATAGTGTGCTGGCTGTCCCCATTGCGCTGGCGGAAGATACCCGATGCCAGAGAACGGGCTGTCGAAAAGGTATCAGGTTCAGTTGGGTTACACACATTCACCATCTGGTTGGCTGTGTAGAGGGCCTGGAAGCTCCGCTGGCTGCCCTCCCCAAGGCACTAGTTGGGGCAGGAGGGCAGAAGAGGGACACATAAGGCTTATACAAGGCAGCAAAAAAAGTGTTCAGGAAGGTCTGAACTCATCCTATCACCTTTTAGAAGATCTGTCTACAGACAAAACATTTTCTTCCTCATCTTCCTTTTTCTCCAATAGAAACACCTTAAAAAAAAAAACCAGTTTTCACTGCTGTCATTCCCCTATTCAAAACTGAAACTGTCTGCTCCTCACTCTGGCATTCAAAGCCTTTTCAGTGTAGTTCTAGCTCCAGTGCCCACTGCTCCCTCAAACATGCCTTTTGTTTCCAGCCAGCTCGATTCCATACACCAAATGCACACTGTGCTCATTCATCTCTCCACCTTTGCTCAGGATATTCCCCTGACCTGACTTCCTCCCAATCCACGTTCCTCTTCCTCCTCCTCACTCCTCTTCTCCCTTCCCTTCACTCTTCTCTGACTATTCAAACTCTACCATCCTTGAAAGTCAGCTCTTCTGTGAAGTCTTCACTGACTACTCTGGCCCACACTTAGCTCTCCTTTCTCTTAACTCTACAAATATGTAGCCTAAATTAGAGTTTGGCACAGTGCTATTCTCTCAGCCTCCTTTTCTCCTGTCATAAGGGTGGGTACACAATAGGTGCTCAGGATCTCTTTGTTCAATGATGGAAAAAAAAGTGACACAGGGGCTTTTAGCTACCTTGGCCATGCCCAGGAGAATTTCTATATCCATCATCAGTTCGTGAACATTCCGGTGGTACACTGCCATCTCAGCCCGGGTCACGCTGAATTTCTTCTCATTGTCAGGTGGTGCAATCATGCTGCCTTTTCCAGCCCCAAAGACCCCATTGCACGCAGTTTCTATATACAGTGTTAGGCTGCAGGAGGAGAAATTGTCAGAACTGTAAAAAGTAATTCAGAGGGAAAAGCAAAGGGTTTGACCTAGGACCCTGAAGATAAAAGGGAAATCATCCAATTGCTTTCTCTCATCCCCAGGGATCCTAGTAAGTCAGAGCGAAGGGAAATAAAACCGCTCCAACATCAAATCACTACTGTTATATACAAGTATTATCTTGCTTTTACAAATGTTTTCTTTAAATTAATGAGGCAATGTGGCAAAATGGAGAGGATCAGCTTCAAAGTCAGGAAAATTTGTGTGACCCAAGACATGCTGTTTAACCTTACTGTTCAGAGAAGTTTTCCTCATCAGGAGTTCCTACACCAATGGAATCACAGATGTAGACCTAATTAAGAGATTTTACAGCTAAAAACTGACCACTAGCTAATGAACCTCCAGTAAGGGAGAAAAATGAGCAAACTTTTGCACTGTGCCCTGTTGAAAGTATATCCATGCATCTCTCTTGGTCAGGTCCTATGGATGGGCAGAACACTGGGGAGGCCGAAAGTCAAAGAGAGAGGGTTAAAACTGCACTTAAGAAACTGCACAGTACTGTCAATTATGCCAAACTCATTTGCCACACAATCTCATCTTTTTGAACACCAATATTTTCCTGATGACATTAGATAGCAGTAAATCATAGAACAGAATAATTTCTGAAGAGTTATCACTACTGGGAACTAAAAGGAAATGGCGGATAGAAGCAGCATATTACCAAAAATGATAGGCACAGAAATTGGCATAAAAGATATCATCCCAGAACTACATGAGCAGAAAAGGAAGTGAGTCAGTCACATAAAGAGAGGGAAGGTTGATGAAAAGAAAGCGCAAGTTTGGCACTAGAAGGTACAGAATGTTAAAAGAAAGAAAGCAAAGGTCTACAAGTTGGGGAGATGCTTTATGGGAGATTTATGGGAGGACACGGACAAGAGTCAAACAAATGAGCTGGCCTGGATGAATTGTGAACCATCTACCTAAGTAGAAAGAGTGCACATGGACAAGGTCACAGCTCCATTGAAGTCTGAAGTACCTGCCTAAGTAGTTGCTTAAATCACTACTCATCCTCCTTCCAAAAAAGATAAGACCTTTGTATTTTAATTTAATTCAAGTCAGAGGCAGACACCTACTGTGTAAAATACACTGTACTAGATACTGAGACAAACAGATCATTTAAATAAGACTTGGTCTTTACCCCGCCAAGGAACTTACAATCTAGTAAGTTAGTCAGTATTTCACATGTATGTTTGTGTTTCACGAGTTTCATGTTTTAGAATAGGAATCAAGGTTCAAACATTTTCATGTGACCAAAACCAATGGTACTGATTAAACAAGTGGCCTTAAGAACAGAATTGTGCACAGAGGCATAATTAGTGAGTTTTCTAGTTGTTCCTCTTCACTGTGGACATCAGCACAGGGAGTAATCTATTCTGTATGTTTGCCTAAAAATCTAGTCCATTTCTCAATTATTCAAGTTATAGATCATCCAGATGTCTGGAGATAACAGGTACTTAACAGAAGCTTATTCGTTGTCTAAGTGATTGAAGGGATGGCTACGTGTGGCTTCTACAATGTATTTCAAATGTAATTCAACAGATATTCATTAAGAGCCTTCTGTGCTCCAAGTCTCTGCCCCAGTGAATCTGTCATCTAGCAGAAAAACCTACCAGGAATACTAAAAGTGAGAATAAGAAAAACACAGAGGAGGCCAGAGAGGCACAAGAAATTGTAGCAAGCACTTGTAGCTGAGGAAATCAGGAAGGCTTTGCTGAAGAGGTGGTACCTGAGGCAGCCTTCAAGGAAGGAAAATTATTTGGAGAGTCAGATAAATGTAGAAAGTGTTCATTTCAGGCTCAAGGGTGATGTGTGCACATGTAAAGAAATGGGGAATGGTGGCATGAATTTGTTGAATAGCTAGTTGTCTAGCTGTCAATGCAGGTATGAAATAAGCCTGGAAACACTGGCTGGAGCAAGACCACCGAGAGCCTTGTAAGCCCAGTGAAGCAATCTGAATTTTATTTTGTATGTAATGAGCAAAAATTAGATAACCTGAAGATTTCAGAAGAAATTTTAAATTAGTTGGTATTGTTGTGCATGCAAATGGATGCGTGTATGTTCATTTGTGCCTATATAGTTTCATCATAACTTCGACTAGCTGGTATTCCATTCCTACCTGGCAATGGCAAACCCCAAATCCCATCAATTTTTGCTGCTTTTGTGGGCTGATCCCTCAGGCACTCCCTCCCTCCCTCCAAGGGATTCACACTCGCCTCAAGGGATCTCCTTCCTTCATCTTGTCAGTCAGGATGTAGCTGGTCTTCTCACCCAATTTGGTCAAACCCTGAGTGGGGAGGAGAGATCTGGTCCTGAGTCCCCTCAGCTACCAACTTAGGCAGATGACTGGACAGGGGCCCAGATGTGATTGGGAGTCCTTTTATCACCTATTCCCCCATGCAGTGTTTCCATCCATCTTTTCTCCAGTTCTAGATCAAGAGTGATCACAGACTATGGCTAACAAGAAACTTATGCACACAGTCTCCGGAGCTACTTAACCTTCCCCTTGAAGCAGCAAAATTCCATTTCTTTAAAAAGTCAGAGTTTATTAGAAGGAAACCCACTGGCCTTTCTAAAGGGTAGTATGATAGAAAGAACCCTGTCTCAAGAATTTTGAGAATTTAGTGCTAGTCCCAAATCTGCTATTAATTTGTGAGATCTGTGAGACCTGGCAAGTTACTTAACTGGTTTGGGGTCCTAGTTTTTCTACCATAAAATAAGAAAATTACTCCCAGGTCTATGTATCTCACAGGAAGGTTATGAGAATCAAATGGGATAACTGTTTAGGAGCAATTTTGAAACCTTTGAAAAGTCTAAGACCAATGACCATGTTAACTGATTGAGACAACACACAATTGTAGTCATTATTCCCCTACAGAGTGAAAACCTGGAGACTCGAGAAGCAAAGTCAGTGTATGACTTTCAGACAGTCAGAGGCAGGTCTGGGAACAGAACCTACAGCTCTGAGCCAACCCATTACCCAACTTTGAGCTCAGTAAGGTTCCCTAACTTTCCAGTCTGGAGAGGGACAGTTTGAGCAATGTTTAAAAAGTGATTGCACTCCAGACTCTTAAGAACCACTGGGCAAAAGAAATTTGCCTATTCTCCACCAGGGAGGGGAATTTTGGGCCTCCCAGTTCCCATGTTCTTTGGAGATAGGAGCTTTAAACTGTCCTTTGGCAGTATTCAGTTGTGGAAATAAGCCTAGGAGGGATTCACATTTGCTTTCTCACCTGGACTGGTTCTCCATTCCTCCACAACAGGCCTTCTCCATCACTCTCCCAGAGAAAGTGAATTTCATGATTCATCCAACTTTTGGGGATAGTGAGCTCCACTTGGAACCAGCATGTCCACCATCTATAAGAGACAAAAAGGGGAGACCAGGGTGAGAGAACACAGGGCCAAGGGACTTTGGCTTGGGAAACAGAAAGTCAATTTTAATTAAATTGTCAATAGAAGCCTGCCTCTCTTCCATGCAAAATGAAACCAAGACTGCAGAGCATGGAGGAAAAGCCATTAAACTTCACTCAAGCAGTTTACCATATCAGGTTAGCACAATCACTAAGGATTCACTGAGTGAGTTCTAGGGCTGTGTTGGGTACTGTGAAGGACAAATAAAAAAGTCAAAGATAATTTTCTTTTTAGAGTCAACAAGCAGAGAAGATTCACACACAAAACAACCAGAAAACAGTCAAGTGCTAATGTGGGGAGTGCATGACTAGGAAGGCACAGATCCTGTCCAATGAGTTTGGCTGAAGTAGCCCTAGAAAGCTTCTTGGAAGAACTAATTTGAGGTGGATCTTGAAGACTGAAGATAGGGAGAGGCAGCAGTGAGGAAATGAAGGCACAGTGAGAGTTCAGGGTGTCTGTGGAAGAGAAAAAGTGACGTCTTTATTTTCACTAACCTTTGATTCCTTTGTAATCACACACACACGCACGCACATACACATTTAAAAACAAGATTCTGAGAAGATTCCACAAGCCTCATCAGACAGAAAAAGAAGTCCATGGCACACAAAAGAAAAGAAAATCTGAATTTGAGAGAAGTGGCTGATGTGGGAATAAGTGTGGTATCTGGGATTGTGTTGGATGCTATGAAGGATAAAGAATAAACTTAAGAGAGAGTTCCTGATACTTGAACCACTGGTAGGATTTGGACAAGCAAACTGTTAGGGGTCATTACTGGACTGACAAAGCATCAACTATAAAATAAGTTCACTTAGTAAGTCTGGGCTCATTTTTGGAGCTTCCAATGTGATTGCTGTGGGGCTTTTCTGGAAGTGACTTTAAAAATGTGCTACAGATGAAGCTGCAGTGGTCCCAGAGGCATGAGAAGTGTGGGATCACGAGACAAAGGTAAGTGAGAAGGAATCCTCTGGCTCTTAGGCAGGTCTAATTGCCTGACAATAATAACATTGATCATGCAGATCTAAAATAGCCCAGACTGAGAAGTGTGCCTGCCCTGGATGGTCCAGCTCTTCCACCCAAATCATAAGAGGCATCCCCCCACCCCTAGAAAGAACAAAAGGGACTGAAGTTAGCTCTGCTTTCTAATGGAGCAATTTGGCACTTGAGCACAGCAGAATCAGAGGGTTAAGTCTGCTCCTTACTGTCTCCATGATTTTGGCTAAGTCATTTGGCTATGGAACTCAATTTCTTCATCCAAAATGGAAGAGGCTGCATGATCTCTCAAGCCCATTCCAGTTCTAAACCCTAAGCGGAAAGAAAGGGAGAAGAAGAGGAATAATCAGCCAGCATTTAGTAGTTACCTTCTATGTCAAGGCACTGTGCTAAATGTTGTTAGGAATATGACTCCACTGGGAAAGAAGCTTCTTGCATAAGAGGCAAGACTGGAAAGGAAGGCAGGAGGCTTAGACAATGGGATGTCCTGAATACCAGATTCAGGAGTGCAATGGAGGTAATAAGAAATCCCTGAAAGTTATGAGTAAGGAACTGGCCAGGCATCCAAGGGGATAGTCTCGTAGCAGGGTACAGAAAGGAGTGGGTCTGGACTAGTGAAATGGCTCACAAAGTTAAATAATGAAGTTCAGCAGTCAGTCTTGTTTCTCATTCCCATACCCCTAAAATGGCCTTCACCCTTTTATGGACCATGATGTATACATGTAGATTACTTAGTACGATCATTTTATAGTTGTTCTTTACAGTTACACTGTCATTGTGCATGCTGCTTGTATTTCTTCTTTGTAAATTTCACTTTGTTGGTCTAACACTATTGTTCTAGTCTGTCAAAGATCATTTCAAATTTGGAGTTTTCCCATCTGTGAAATGGGAGCTGAGACCTTGGAAGGTCCACCCTAATCCAAAAGGTGCCAGTCAGAGCCAAGTACAGTAGAGGACAGTATCTCCTGCCCTCCAAGTGCTCTCAGGTAACCAGCACGCTGATGAGATGGAGCAATGCAGTAGAAACATCTTCCTGATCTACCACCAGGTCCTGGAATTAGTGATCTGCATTAGCTTTGAATCTCAAATGATTTCCATTCAGTGGTAGGCATGTCTTTGACTTTTGAATTTGCATTTCAGTTGCACTGTCTTAAGAGAATAAGTCTTAATTATTATAATATTATATAATATAATTAATATATTATTAATATATAATTAATATATTAATAATATATAATTAATATTATTATAAGAATAATAATAACCAAGGATTCCCAACTCTAGGGAGGTAATGATTCTGGATCTCTACTGTGATCTTATGGATGTCTCGAAAACTCTCCAATCAGTTTGAATTGTATTTTAATTTTTTTTTTTTAAAAGCACACACTCCCTCTCCTGAGCCCTTTCCTGACTACTTCAAACAACAGCTTGAGAAAAAAAGGTCTAGTACTTAAAGCACAAGAAATCTTGTACTATTCTCTTGAATTCAATCAATGTCTAATAAGCATTGGTAAATAAGATTGGTAAAGGACAGTAAAAGAAACAAAATCGGGGGGTAGAGCCAAGATGGCGGAGTAGAAAGACTCACGTATGTTAGCTCCGAACCCACAGCCCATATATTTCCTGCAAGAAGAACTCCCCACAAATTCTGGAGCACTGCAAGGCACGCAGAAACACAGTGGAAAAGATCTCCGTTCCAGAGAGCCTTGGAGAGCCGTCCCCAGGGGTCCCTTGCGCCCCAGACAGCAGAGTCCACCCTTGTACTGCCCTGGTGGCGCGGCCCCAGAGGAGCAGATCCGAGCAGGCTTCAGGGATGGAATCTCTGGCAGCCGCAAAGGTCCCTCTGCCCACAGACGCTACAGGTCAGTGAGAGAGACGTCTGGGCTGGCCGAGAGGGGAGCAGGGTGTCTCCATGATTTGGGCCCCCTCGGGAGGCAGCAGCAGAGGGAGTGCCAGAGGCAGCAGAGGGAGTGGTAGAGGCAGAGGCAGCAGCGGTGGCCCGGGACTCCCTAAGCAGCAGACAGAAGTTCAGGGCCATTACCAAAGGTCTCTGCATAAACCCCCTGAGGGAACTGAGCCTGGGAGATGGCCCTGCCACCACCCGCCCCATTACTGAAGGTCTCTGCATAAAACCCCTGAGGGAACTGAGCCTGGGAGGCGGCCCTGCCGCCACCCAAGCACCAGAACTTAAGCTCACATTGAATAGCAGCTGCGCCTGCCTCGGAAAGCCCATTTGAATCTCAGACCCCAAGCACTAGCTGGGCGGATCTAGGCGGGGGTGGACAGGAATCTCAGAAGTCAAGTAACTGGCTGGGAAAATGCCCAGAAAAGGGAAGAAAAATAAGACCATAAAAAGCTACTTTGATGGGGGGTACAGATGTTCCCGCCTTTCAATTCTGATGATGAGGAAGGATTCTTACCATCAGAGAAAGATGTGGAGGTCGGGGCCTCTGTATCCCAGACATCCCAGGGGGATGTCTGGTGGGCTCAGGCCATGGAAGAGCTCAAAAAGGATTTTGAAAAGCAAGTTAGACAGGTGGAGGAAAAACTGGGAAGAGAAATGAGAGAGATGCAAGAAAAGCATGAAAAACGGGTCAATACCTTGCTAAAGGAGACCCAAAAAAATGCTGAAGAAAATAACACCTTGAAAAATAGGCTCACTCAATTGGCAAAAGAGGTTCAAAAAGCCAATGAGGAGAAGAATGCTTTCAAAAGCAGAATTAGCCAAATGGAAAAAGAGGTTCAAAAGCTCACTGAAGAGAATAGTTCTCTCAAAATTAGAATGGAACAGATGGAGTCTAATGACTTTCTGAGAAACCAAGAAATCACCAAACAAAACCAAAAGAATGAAAAAATGGAAGAGAATGTGAAATATCTCATGGGAAAAACAACTGACCTGGAGAATAGATCCAGGAGAGACAATTTAAAAATTATGGGACTACCTAAAAGTCATGATCAAAAAAAGAGCCTAGACATCATCTTCCATGAAATTATCGAGGAAAACTGCCCTGATATTCTACAACCAGAGGGCAAAATAAGTATTGAAAGAATCCATCGATCACCGCCTGAAAGACATCCAAAAGGAGAAACTCCTAGGAACATTGTGGCCAAATTCCAGAGTTCCCAGGTCAAGGAGAAAATATTGCAAGCAGCTAGAAAGAAACAATTCCAGCATTGTGGAAATACAATCAGGATAACACAAGATCTAGCAGCTTCTACATTAAGGGATCGAAGGGCGTGGAATAGGATATTCCAGAAGTCAAAGGAACTAGGACTCCAACCAAGAATCACCTACCCAGCTAAACTGAGTATAATACTTCGGGGGAAAATATGGTCTTTCCATGAAACAGAGGACTTTCAAGCATTCTTAATGAAAAGACCAGAGCTGAAAAGAAAATCTGACTTTCAAACACAAGAATGAGAAGAAGCATGAAAAAGTAAACAGCAAAGAGAAGTCATAAGGGACTTACCAAAAGTGAACTGTTTACATTCCTACATGGAAAGACAATATTTGTAACTCTTAAAATCTTTCAATATCTGGGTAGTTGGTGGGACCACACACATACACACACACGTACACATGTGCATGCACACACACATACACACAGGCACGCACACACAGAGACAGAGAGCACAGAGTGAATTGAATAGGATGGGACCATATCTTAAAAGAAATTAAGGTAAATGGTAAGAGAGAAATGTAGTGGGAGGAAAGAGGGTGAAATGGAATGGGGTAAATTATATCTCATTCAAGAGGCAAGCAGGAGACTTTTTAGTGGAGGGAAAAAGAGAGGAGCTGAGAAAAAAACAAGACGTTTACCCTCATCACATTTGACTAAAGGAAGGAATAAAATGCACACTCACTTTGGTATGAAAACCTATCTTACAATACAGGAAAGTGGGGGAGAAGGAGATAAGCAAGGGGGGGGGATGATGGAAGGGAGGGCAAAGGGAGGAGGGAGCAATTTGAAGTCAACACTCGGGGAGGGACAGGATCAAAAGACAGAATAGAAACAATGGGGGGCAGGATAGGATGGAGGGAAATACAGTTAGTCTTACACAACAAGACTATTATCGAAGTCATTTGCAAAACTACACAGATAGGGCCTATATTGAATTGCCTGCCTTCCCAAAGGGAATGGGTGGGGAGGGAGGGATGGGGAGAATTTGGAACTCAAAGTTTTAGGAACAACTGGTTAGTACTGTTGTTGCTACTAGGAAATAAGAAATACAGTTAATGGGGAACAAAAAGTCATCTGGCCCTACAGGACAAAAGAGAAGATGGGGAGAAGAGAAGGAAGGGATGATAGAAGAGAGGGCAGATTGGTGATAGGGAAAATTAGATTGCTCGGTGTATTGGGGTGGGGGGATGCGGGGGAGAAAATTTGGAACCCAAAATTTTGTGAAAATGAATGTAAAAAGTTAAATAAATAAATTTTTATTAAAAAAAAAAAAGAAACAAAATCCCTGCCCACAAGGAGCTCACAGTCTCCTAATGAAGGGGATTAACATACACAGAAAACAGAATATCTTTGTTCTCTGAGAGGTGAACAAAATGTTCGAGAATAAAGTGGAGAACAGTCCCCTCCAGATGGGGACACAGTTTCATGGGGAAGGTAAGGTTGATTTCAGCAGAGAGGGAAGATGGGAGGTCACTGTGGACACAGAGAACAGTGTTTCCAAAAGCAATGGCAGAAATGTCTGCAGTATTTTCATCAAACTGAACAGTCCAGTTTGACTAAATCACAGAGAATGGGAAAAAAAATCATGGGATAAAGTAAGCTAAAGCCAGGTTGTAGGTGTCTCAGACATGTGGAAGAGTTTACACAAAAGTCAATAGGAAGCCCTTAAAAGTTAACTAAGTGATGAAATGTTATGATCAGAGCTGTGCATGAGGAGACTGAACTGACAGAGACAGTCTCCACTCTCTGTTTTGTGTCTGTTAGTCTGATTTGCTCAACAAGATACAAAGAGACACAGGTTTTCAGTATTAATATCGTATTCTGCCCCATGACTTTGCACAAAGCCCTCAGTTCTCTTTACATGTAAAACAGAATTCTTGCCCTAGCCATTTCACAAGTAGGCGTATCTCAAACACTCAGAAAACGCAAGCTCTTATTGTCATGCTGTCTGACAGTTCAGGCATGTGTATACAGCAAGAATTCAGGAAGGCTTTCTGACAAATGACTGAGGCTACTCTGAGAGCAGAAACCAGACCCTGGTGATAGACCAAGAAAATGTTTCTGTTGTATTAGCTCACCCAAGTGACACAGTAACATACTGGAAAGAAGAAGCCAAATTCGAAGTGATTTTTGACAGATTAGAATAAAAAATGTGAGAACAACAAAATGAAACTTAACCAGAATAAATATAAGCCGTATGTACAATGATTATGTAACTGCAAAGAACAACTACAAAACAACTGAAAATAGATACCATGAAATTATAAAGAACAAGTTTCACCCCAATGAAAAGCTATAAATCCCCCCTGCCCAACTCCTACAAGTTGGGGTCCATGGGTATGGAAAACTGCATAAAAAATTGCAGATTTTTTCAATATGTAGAATGATTTTACTGCATAAATCTGTAATAAGAAATGGCTTACAGGAAAGATAAAGGGAAAAGGTAAGCAATATAAAAGCAGCTTTATATAATATATATTTTTAAATATAATTTATTTTTTAATATATTTTTATATATTTATAAATAAGTACTTTATATATTTCATATAATATATATTATATAATATATAGAATACATTTATATATTATATATAATACATTTATATATTACATATAAGTAGCAACATAAAATACAGCAATGAAAACCTATTTTTTTAAAATGATGAATATAAAGTTCTATACTGAGGCTAAAAAAATAAACTGCACTTATGTAGAATGTGAGAAACCCACTGAACATATGAGGACACACTGAACAAGTAGAACAAGGAAAGTGAGAATTTCCTAATATTCAGCTGCTAAGCCTACTTGCCCAGTTCTGAGTGTCCCAATTTAGGAGGGACATTAACAAGCTGTCATGAGTCAAGGCAGGGAAAAAATTCAAAACCATGTCAGGAAAGCTTTAGACAGGATTCATGCATCAGGTAAGGTGCTTAACTTGATGAACTAAGTGGATCCTTTACAGTCCCAGGTTTTAATTCTAATTCTCTAATGAGAATCTGGATACCAGTTCAGCCACCCAAGTGACCTAGTACAAATCACTTCCCCTTCTCTGGCTTTGTTTACTCATCAGTAAAATTCATTTAAGTTAAACAAACACTTAATAAACAGACACCTGTTATGTGCAAGGCACTGTTGCAGGCTCCGAGTATGAAAAACAAAAATGAACTAAGTCTATCTTGGCTCTACATCTATGATTCTAAGATCTGTGTTCTAACCAACAGATAATTAAAGGCATAAAATGAACCTTCTCAAATTCCTACATTTTTTCTCAATCATTCTTCATCCTCACTAGAGAAATGGGGACTTACTGTATGCTCCATTGGTTGGTTTTGATTTTTTAAAATGTTTTCCCACCTTGCCTTGTCTCCAAACCCCACATTACTTACGTGGGTCCAAAGGTATCACCAACTTTGACCTTGTGGAAGTTTTGCTGAATAGCCTGTTCATATGGTATCCGTTCGGGCGTCATGAAGCAAGACAGAGAAGTCACAGGAAAACTCTCTCCATAGAGCCTGGAAAAAGAAACATAAATATGTGCATGTATGTATGCAATCAAACATTTGTGGGTCTGTATAAAATTTCAGAGCTCTTTACAGCTCTGATAAGAGTGCAGGGAAATAGAGGCATGTGGATAAAAAGTCCCTCTATGCCTGTGTCTCACCTCTCTAAGACTGTTTTCTCATCTATAAAGTTAGGATGAAAGACTTACTCTGATGCCTCATTCTGACACAGCAGTTACCCTGGGTACACACCTCTGCAAAGTTCTAACATAGTAGCAAGATTAAGAATATAGACCAGACAACACAATATGTTTGCTGACCCCCAGGTAGGTATGGACAGGACCATCAAATTCAAATCAGTTGATGGAGTACTGGATTTGGAGTCAGGAAGAGCTGAGTTCAAATCCTACCTCAGACACTGACTAGCTGTGGAACCCTGGGCAAGTCTCTTAACCTCTTCAGTTTCCTCTATTTTCTTTTGTGTGGTTACTGATATCCTTGCCAAGAAGAGAACATGAAAGCCAAGGGAAACACTTGTTTAGAATATAAATTCATTTGTGAAACTACACAAAGGAAAATGGTACAAAGTTATGAACAGAATCATCTCAGAAAAGTGAGAAGTTATAGAGGTAAGGGAAAGGGAATAGGCATGGTTTCAAGTACTCTGTGCCACGTACTCATTTTGATCCTTGGGAAAAAAAAAAGTTTGATGAAAGGTTGGCATAAGACCAAATTAAGATACATCAGCACAAGAGCACTGAAAGATGAAAGCAACGATGAGAATGGAACCATTTTGGTGACAAACTTTTATCTTTATTAATGACAGTACTGATACCACATTTGGACTGAGGAAGGGGAAATGGTACCAAAGAAGGCAGTCTGGTAGAGTGTAAAGAGTTGTAAAGAACTTGGAGTTCAAGTTAGATGAGCTGTCATTGAATCCTGTCATTTATGACCCTGTGTGACCTGGAGAAGTGACCAAACCTCTATGAGATCATTTGTTAAATGAAAGGATGGATAAGATGACCTAGAAGTAGGGAAGTGACAGTAAGTGTTGGGGGAAAACATGCATACCTGACATACTGTTAAGTTTAATCCTCATTATTAATGTTTCCATCACTTTCTTAAGCCTAGATAATCAACAAAACAGTAACCCTTGCCCGGATTTGTAGCATTTGCTGATTACCAAGGTGCACATACCCACAATGAAAATCTACCTTTTTCCAAGTAATTCTCCATTATCTATCAAGTGTCTCTGCTTACTTTTCCCTCTAGGGAACTGCCTCCCCCAGGATAAGGTGATCACCTGAAATCTCATCCCTATGCAGACTGACTCAGTTTTTGTACTCAACACCTTTTCAACTCCCTCAGCTGCCTCTCTTCTCTTCCTGGAAGACTGAAGGATAGAGCAACAAATTCCTCCCAAAGCCTTCCTTTATAGAGGGCTCTGAACTTTCAGAACTTCCCAGGGAACAAGCAGCTCAGCTTAGTTTCAATTCCGCAGAACATCATGCCTCCAGCATCAGGTACTTCATGGTACCTCAATGGTACCCCCTTTTCTGTTTCCTTTTGTGTAGTCTTCCTCTTTCAGACTGTAAACTCCTTGAGGGCAGGGACTGTCTTTTTCTTATTTGTCTCTCCAGCACTTAGCATAGTCTTTAGCACATAGTAGAGGCATAAAGTTTACTGAATTGAAATTTAACAATCAGCTCTTTCTTGTAAGCTAATATAAGCTGGCTCCCAAGTCACCCTGGTCTATAAATTACTTTTTGTTCTAAGTTTAGGATCTTATAATCCTATGACAAAAATATGAAGAACAGCTGGACCAGACCAGGTAACTAGAGAGGAAATCCATTCTGGAAGCAACACAATTTTGAGAGTGTGGAAGGATCAATTTTTGAGGGCTCTGAACAAGGGGAAGATACTGAATGAGTGAGGACAAAAAGCAAGTTTGTTACTGTCATCAATAACTACTGACCTATATAAGCCTACTTTCTCATCTAGATAAAATCTTTGTAAGCACTATCTACATATATATCTAGGGTATCCTTGATTCAAATATGAGAATAAGGAGGCTTTTATAAACAATATTCTACAGCAGATATCATCAGTCACAGTCTTTGTATTATTATACAAAGATACTAGAATTTAAGATGCCCTTGTGTTTGTCGATGAAAAAGTATGTTTCAGTAGAGCAAAATATAGCCTGAAATATTCTTCCTCCCCAAGATGTCATTTATTTGTATGTTAAAGTTATACAAGATTCCTTGAAGAATCAGTCACAAAAATAACTTTGCTTAAGGATCTTCTGATTATCAATGTCAACAAGGCAGAAAACTGGAAAGAAATATTCGGACCAAATCATGGTCATGGAGAACACTGAATACAAAGTCCAAATAGAAAAGGATATTTGTATGGGTGGTGAGCTCTTGCAGATGTTCCTATATGTGGGTGATATCAAGGCAGTGGGAAGCTACAAAGATCCCTAAATGAGATCCCCAACTCCTCAAAGGAGTTGACCTTAACAGTGCATGCAGGAAAAACCAACTTGAAGAAGATCACTCATCGCCTGACTCGTAGCATGTAGCTGAATGGAGGGACCCAGGGTATGAGCAATAAAATGGACACAGAAGTTAATAAGAGAGAGAAAGACAGAGAACATTGCTTTTGGGAAACTGCAGTGCCCTCATAAAAGAGATAAATTTGAAGGTGGTAGAGATCTTCAAGGTCATTTAGTTTATTCCTCCCACCTACTACACCCCCTATTTATTTTGTGGATGAGGAAAACAAGTCCAATGACATGCTCCAATTCATAAAGCAGATGGTGGCAGAGCCAGGTCCTCTTATTCTGAATTCAGCAGTCTTTCCACAGTACCATAAGACCTCCCCAATAATCCCGAACCTGTAATTTTAATTCTAAGATTCTTCCACTAATGTTTTAGAACTTATGCAAATCAGGAAATGAGAATAACTGATAATTATGTTTTAGCATCTGTAAAGGACTTTCAAACAGGCCTGTGGTCTGAAGTCAGATCTTGCCCCACTCCAAGCTTGTCACTTTCTTTTCTACACATGCTGCCTCCTCATGGAATAGAACAATCTCTTAACAATCCACACCATGCGTGGTCCAAAATACCATGGAGACATGAGAGATGGGCATAACTAGGCTGCGAGGTAAGAACAATAAACAAGTTTGTGTCAAAAGCTAGGCCAAGCTATTGCCCAGAAGATGTATGACAAAGGAGACAGGCTATTTGTTCATCATGGATCCAGGGCAAGGGATGATTAATGGAAAGCTGGAGTGATGAACTGATGTTCACAGAAAGTGGAAATACCTAGAGGAAGGTCTTGCATATTGGGTACAATGTCTATGGAAATATCTCTGGAAAAATATGGAGGCAAGTCACAGAATGAGAAAGCATGGGCCAGTGGTGTTGTCTTTGGTGGGCACATACCGGATCTGGTCAACAGGGGAAAATAATTGTGATGCCTTCCTCAGAGTTGTCACAATGCTCAATGAAACGAGATATGCATAAAGCACTGTCAATGCTACAATACTATAGAATTGTAAGTTATCATTACTGTTTCACTAATGCCAAATCCTTGGGATGGGAGCCAAGACGGTTGGACCCATCCACTTGGTGGTTCACTACACGTTTGCAAAGTTGGTAAGAGGTATTCAAGCTAAAAATTCCTTAATGGCACTTGAGGTAGGAAACAATCATTTATAATTTTATACTTAGAGTTTTCATAATTATAGGTGAAATATAATTCTATATTTTATAATTACATATGTAAATTTTAATTTGGAGCTTTTCTGGGCAAAACTTATGATTGTGGTTATTTTAAATACTTGTTGAATAAATCTGAAAGAAAATTGGGAGGAGTACATTAAATTATCCACGGGGTTAACAACACCTGTTTCTGGTTGAAAACTGCTGCACATAAATTGTTGCAGGCCACTGGTCTAGATGACTTCCCGGCCCCTCTGGGCTCCAGCACTCTGGGTCTACCGCGACCTCGGGCGCCCCAGACTGGAAATGGACCACAAGGCAGGCGACTTAAGCTCGCGGTGTGACGGAAGCCCCCTCCAGGTCTGGGCACGCGGTTACGACCGCCACGGGGCGGGAGGCTTTACAGATGGAGAAACTGAGGCCGGCGGCAGAGACGCTGCTCCCCCCCAGGCCTGCGGCCCCGGACCCGCCCGCGGACGGGGCCACAGCCCCAGCTCTGCACCTCCCCCTCTCTCCGGGCCTTGCCCCGCCCCTGCCGGCGGGGGTCGGGACGTGACTGCCCTTACGTCACCAGTAGCCGGGGTCACCGAGAGGAAATTGCTCCGGGACAACTCGTATTTCTTGGACGCCCTGGGGGAGGGAGTGGGGGTGGGGCGGCGCGGCAGGAGCCTTCCCCCGCCCCGGAAGGGGAGGCCGGAGTCCGCTTGGGCCTCCCCGCCCTCGGGTCGCCCGCCCTCAGGCCCGCTCGGGCCCTCACCTGCCCCACAGGTTGCAGTCGGTGAAGTAAAGGGGCGACAGGAACTTCTCCACCCGCTCCAAGGTGGTGCGCCGGTGCTTCAGCACCAAGGCCGGGGCCGCCGCCATCGCCGCAGCTGCAATGGCTGCCGTCACCGGCTCCTTCCGGTGGGGGGGGGTGGGGAAAGCCCGCCGCAGGCGCGCGCGCATGCGCGCACCGGAGGGGCGGTGCCGCCCGAAAGGTTCCGCGCGTCCCACCCCTCCCCGGGCTCCACCCTCGAGGAGTCGGAGCGCATTCTGGGTTGCTCCTTGGTGGCGGAACCTGGGGATGAGGGGAGGTCACCCCGTCGCACGTGGAATCATGGCCCGTGGATCCGTAACCGGACGTGCTTTTCTCGAAGCACGAGCCTGCTTCCCCCCGCGGTCGTGCATGGTCTGCAGTTCACCTCGCTCCCGAGGGGCGGGGGAGGGCGGACCCGCCTCCCGGGGTAGCCGGGCAGCTGGGACCCCGCCTCGGACCCCGGGCTGCCCCACGCCGGACGGTTACCCGTGGGCGGCTTCTGCAGGAAAGCTTCCTATTGCCCACGTCCTTGTTCACTGCTCCGGCCGCTCTAATTATTTCCGTGTGTGTGTGTGTGTCCCGGTGCTGGGCACACGTTTGCACACGGATAGAGTGGAGCGACTTGCCGACGTTGCACGAAGGTGGGCTCCAACTCATTGCTCAGCAGGCCGCGTCGAAAAGCTCCCTAAGGTGCTGAGCGTTCTGTAGCTCTGGTCTGCCGTGAACGCCAGAACTCGGAGCGGTACGGTTGCCCCATTTGAGCTGCCCGCTGGCTCTCCAGCACCTACACTCCCCATCTCCCAGCAGACCTCTCATGCTGTGAATTGCCTCTTCCAAGAAATGTACATTTTCTTCGGTCTCCAGAGCTCGAGGGCCAGGGTCCATGGTCACCTGCAGGCTTGGGTTTTCTCATCCATGGGATGAAGGTGTCAGATCCCGAAGGTGCTAACCAACTGTTAGCATGTATGAGTAGGAGCCATTGCACAGATTGTGACATCACTGGAACCTCCCTGTCAGCTGCTCAAGTGTACCACTGACTCCTTGGATTAAAAACTGGAATATTCCCTTTTTCTCCTCAGGTACAGTCAAAGCCCTGGCTGGTGTCAAAATGATCTATTCAGGCAGTTTCAGAGAAAGAGTGCAAATATGAGATGTCAGGGATCCAAAAGGTTGGGGTTGGGAAGGAAGGACCCTTTTATTGCTAACATGGCATCTTCAGGGCAGGAGAGACTAGGGGTTTCAGAATCAAAGTGTAAGATGTCAATAACCCAAAAGTATGGAAGCTGGGAGAAAAGTAAGGGGCTGGGAGAAAGGAATCCCTTATTGCAGACATAGCACCTTCCACTCCAGGCCGCAAGAGGACACGCTGAAAGGCCAGCTTTCACCAGAAGAATGGAAAGTGGCTTGTAGCATGTTTTCACAGCTCCTGTGAGATGGAAAAGGCAGGGATGATCTTCCTCATTCCTTGGAATCCTAGGCTTAGAACTTGAAGGAACCAGAGAAGTGAATTTCTCACACAAAGCTGGGAATTTAGATTCAGATTTTTCCAACTCCAAGTCTTGCATTCTTTCCACTGCACAACACTGGATGAAGATGTTAGTCTGAGGTTAAGCACTGGTGGCTAAGAGGGAGGGAAGGGCCTGGATTATACAGAATAGTTGTCTTCAAATGTATTTAGAGGGTTTAGAGCCTTGGAACCCAAGAGAGTGAAAACAAGGATTAGAAGGGCAGAATAGCTTGTTTCCTGATAACCAATGTAAAAATGACCTTTTGAATAATCAGAACTCTTCAACACAAGAATGGTGTGAAGTAGCTAATGTGTGTGTATGTAGTGACAGAACCCTTCATCTGTTGTGATATAGAGAAGATTCTTGTTCTGTTGGGTAATAATGGAAAGCTGGCCTAGATGACCTGGAAGATTCCTAAAAATCCCAAGATTGAATAAAGTCAAAAAGTGGAAAGCTCAATCTTCCCGTGGCATTCCAAGGCTTCATTGAACATAGCATTTAAAACTCTAAGGGGATAATATACTGTAGCAATATCTGCTATTTGCTGGACACCTTCCAACCCATGATCTCATTTGTCCCTCACAACATCCCCACAGAGATAGGCAGGGATTAAAATCATTCTTATTCTACAGATGAGGGACTTGAGAGTAGTAGTAAAATGGTCTAAATTCAGCAAGTATTTAAATGCCTTAGGCAGGTTTATTGACCCCCATCTCATACTCTTTCCACTAAAGTATGCCAGTCTCTAGGAAGAGGTCCTAAACTGTCTTGGCTTCTCTCTGGATGTCTGTCAGTTTTAACAGGGGTTAGAAATCTGAGAAGGGGCCCAAGATGAAAATCTGTTCTTGGACAGCCTTTTCTCCATATTAGTCACCTGGAAATAGGGCAGTGCCAGATGACTAAATGTCACCTAGGCAGTTAAGCAAAAGGCTGGTATCGGAGGTTGAAGATGACTGATGAGAAAACAAGACTTTTTTTTATTATTTTCATCTCTGCTTCTACAATGGCCTATCTTTAAAGGCCCAATACAATCTATTTGCACATACTTAGTGTTTAACACAAATGGCCAACATATCCCTTTTATCTATATCCTACTATGTGCAAGCCTGGATTAGCCCCTATTCTATCACTATATAGATGTATATGACCTATTCATTAGTTACTTAATCCTATTTCATTATTTGTAAAAGGGATAGGAGATATTTAAGGTCATTTCCAGTTCCCCACACTTTTAATTCTAAACTCAAATCTAAACTCAGATTCTAAACTTTAAATCTAAACTCAAAGTTCGTATGCTATGAAAGTAATGACAGTCTTGTCCTCAGACAAACTACCTTTTCTCCCATGTTTACTGAACACAACCCCTCTCAAAACTAGCCTGGCCCCTTGGTACTCAGTCCTATCACCTTGGCTTCTACAGGTTCAGTCAGTCAAGACTCAGGTCAAAGTAGGTCAAGTGGATACACTTGAGGTTGAGAATTCCTCTCCATCAAGATTAATTGCACAACAGTACCTGTAACAAGTGTCTGGATCTGATAGGCAGTCTCTAGCTCCGGAAAGAAATCTTGTCAGTATCTATGTACGGATGGTGTTATGAAATAAACACAGCTCAAAACGGATGAAGTGATGCTAAACATATGATGTACAGATGGGCTTGAATACTACTCCACCTAAGCTGGAGCACCTCATTATTTTCCATGCTTTTTCAAGCAAACATACTGTACCTGGTGTATCTGATTTTCATTCTTTGCCCAACAAATCTTTTCTTCATTTTAGAAAAGTGTATTGTTAACACCCTCAACCGTGGCATGGAGAAGTGACCATTTTTTTTTGTTGTTGCTAACAGAGTGCAACCTCTGACAATTCCTTCCAAAACAGACTATGAATATGGGCTAGGCTGCTGAAGGACCAGATGGCATCAATTCAGGAGACTGGGGTTTTTTTTTTAACCATCAAAACTGAAAAAGACCCTTTTCTTCAACAGAAGTAGGCATACTCATGAAAATCATACGTTTTTAAGAAATGCAGGTTTTTCACCAGAAAAATATAGCTCTTCTCCCTTGAGTTGCTGAAACAAAGCTATTCTAAACAAAGCTGATCTCTTGATTCCCACATCCTCCATGTGTGAATGGGGAGCAGGAGGATGCTTTTTTCTTCAACAAACTGGACTCATTCTTCTGATTTCTATGAAGTGTATTTTGTGTGTGTCCAACTCCTATCCAAGACCAGAGAGCAAGAGTTTGAAATTCTAAGGAATAATCCAAATATAACATTAGATACATATTACATGAATGTTTCCCTAACCTAAAAAAATAAGGATGTCTGGGGATGGAAATGGCCACTCAAGGGCAAGTTTTTCCATAGAAACCTCCAACTTCAACTTCACTTGAATTGAAATGAAGGTAACTACCACAAGCAGTTTTTTCTCCCTATTAGGAAACCAGAAAAAAAATTTATATATATATATATATATATATATATACACCACACTTAGCCCTGATATTTTAATGGAAATACTGCACTACAGTCAAGCTTACAACATTTTTTTATAGAAATCACATGGAAAGGTGGTCAGTCATAATACAGAATACAAAAAGTAATATAAAATAAAGGGAAAATTTTTCTATCTTACAGACTGGGAACAAAATTTGGTGCTCCAATGTCAGACATCAGGAGGAATGAAGAAGTCAAGTGTATTACCCACCCCTGCTTGCACAAGCCCTCCTCATGTTATCTACATATTTAAAAATAAAATGTTCTTATAAAAAAAAAAAATCAGAGGTGTGGGGGAATGCCACATCCCCAAAGCCCCTTCCTGAGTAGATGTAGGGCCTTATTCCAAGCCACTCCTGACGATCTGTGCCACCAACCTTCCCTCTCCCTCCCTGGACCACCCTTCTCACTGCAGGAGGCTCTCCAGTCCACTCCCAAGCACAAAATCCAGGTCCCTTTCTCAAACTTCCATCAGACGATGCATTTGGGAAGGGTTGTTTCTTCCATGCTATGGATCCACTTCATCATCTTCTTTCCACCTGCACCCCTTTGCCCACATTTTTAAGACAAAAGATATTTTAAATAAAAACAGAAAAATCTCATGTGCACAGAGAGGCCTCTCTTATTCCGAACCCCCAACCAGTCCTACATCTTGGAGGATTGTTAAGCTCCAAGGCCAAGATGCTAAAAGTTACACAAATACTAAAGCACCCTGGCCAGGTACTCTAGTGTTTGTGTGGATCTTGGCTCAGACGTCCAGGCTGACCCCTTCAAAAACCTCCATCACTCACCTGCCAGTACTACAGGTTTAAACTTCTATTATTAAAAAAATATATATATATATCCCATTTGTAATTTTTGCTAGTGAATTATATCACAAAATTTCTCTAACTCCCTGGCCCCCTTTTTATACAAGCACTCCTCACCTCTACATATACACACATACACGTGCACATACACACATGTGCGCACACACAGAGCAATATACTTGTGGGCACAAACACACATACTCAATAAAGTTCTTTCAAATACTGGTCTGGTACTTAAGATGTTCACCCTCTCTCCCCACTCCCCAATACTGTGAAGGAAAAAATAAATGAACACAATCAAATGGCATAGCTTGACAACTGCCCCCAAGTGAAGGTGTTTTGAACTGGAGGACAAAGCAGATGCAACAGTTAACCAAAAGAATAAAGTTTCATTCTTTTAAAAAGTTAAGATAGAAACTTTACCTTGGGGACAGGCTGCTTAAACTGCTTTGTTGTATGTCCCAATTTTGACCATTTAAAGCAAAAATCACATTTCCCTCTTTGGGATCTGAAGCCAACGAATTGGCAATGTTTGCAAAACTGTGTTAAACAGCATCTTTCTAGCAGGACCAGGGGTTGAAAATGTTTTCCTCAAGTAAGAAGCAAGCTTTATTTATTACAAAAAAAGCAGGGGGAGGGGAGAAAAGTTTCACACAAAAGCACTACAATGGTAACTCCCTTTGGTAAAAAGTGTAATAAATGTCTTGTACATCTGTTTGTAAAGACTAAATCTGAAGCCACCCGGTACTGTGGTACACAAGAAGCTAGAACAGTTATGCTAGCACATCAAAGCATATTTCCTTTAATAAAAAAAAAATTGACAGTATGTACATTATTTACAAAAAAAGAAGGGGGGGAAATCACGTTAAAACTTTCTCTGTGTGCAAGAGTGTGTGTGAGAAAAGCTGGTGGATGGCACTAGGCTAGACTAGTAAACAAGCAGGTACAAAACAGTTCCACTGGAGCTAAAAAGGACCAACTGATTTGACCTTGGTGAGTCAGGAGCTCAGGGATCAGAAGACAAGAGAGGAAGGCATGAGAGGCAGGGCTATCATCAAGAAACAAATCCACAGATGCTCCCAAAGCCAAACTAGAGGGCCCAATGACCCTGCGGGTGATCTGGATGGATGTGAATGACCCAAAGAAAATGACATCTGCTTGTGGGGGCTGCATGATTTAGAATGTCTCTGAACTTTAAAGTTCTTTCCTACTAATCTTCCCAAATGCACCCCATTCAGTTGAGCACATACAGTGTCCAGTTTGCTCGTTCAATGCCCAGGCCATAGGGAATGAGGGCTCAGCACCGCTGGGGTGGGCGAGCAAAACCATTTGTCCATGCCTGCATGATCCTTAGCAGGGACCCTCCCTCCCTTTCTAGGGCACACCCTGGAGTTCCAGACCCCTGGGAAATAGAAGTCCCAGCTTAGGTTTAAAAAGCATCCATGTTCCCAAACGTTAGCCCCCTGGGGAGAGACTGCACCAGCTGCACACTAGTCAGGTGGCCATGTTGCAGAGACACAGTGAGGTCTGAAAGGCATCGTGCTTGAATCCTTGATGCGCGGGGACACACACGCCACACATCCATTTTGGGGAAGTTACGGCGTCTTGAATATTGTGCCGTATTTCACTCGGTACTTGTTAATGCTCACAAAGTGCAAGGTCTCTGTGTCACAGGTGGTGGTGCAGGGCACCAAGCCCTCCAGCCCCTCACCCATCAGCCACTTGTTGGTCTCAGCTGCCATTTCACGGGTTACATGTTCCTTGGTCCATTTGTCCACCCAGGCCTGGAACCGCTGGTGCAGCCGTTTGCTTACTCGTTCATGGGACTGCCAAGAAGGCAAAAGATAAGTTTAGTACATAAACTTTTGTAAATATTAAGTTGACCCTTTGCTTCTAAGAAACCTCACACCCAAGATCAGAACAGAAAGTGCTGACCAGAGTTCTTGACAGCAATATCTGCTCCATGACAGCTCAGGTCAGTTGGGGTGAAGACCCTCACTAACTATTCAACAAAGCATTCCACCCACTTGTTTTGCTTGCCCTTAATGCCATTTCTGTGCAAGAATTCCCAAAATGCACTGTGAATGGGGGTACTGGATAAACAATTGCTCCCTGCCTTAGAAATGTCAGCCAAGACCCACATGTACATAAATACTTAAAGCAGTTCTTTTTGTGGTGGCCACGACCTGGAAATAGAAGGGATGCCCATCAATTGGGAAATAGCTAAACAAGTTATGGTATATGAATGTAATGGAATACTATTGTGCAAATAGGCAGACTTCAGAAAAATATGGACTTAGATGAAATGAGCAGAACCAGGAGAACATTATACGCAGTAACAGCCACATGCGCAAACCTAATGTTCTCCTGGTTCTGCTCATTTCACTCACCATAAGTTCATCTAAGACTTAGTCCTTCACAGCAATGCAGGACCTAAAACATTTCTAAAGGACTCGATGTAAAATGCCATCCATGTCCAGAGAAAGAACTATGGAGCTGGAACACAAAATAAAGCAGAATATTTTCTCTTTTGCTGTGTTTTGTTTATCTCATTCTTTCTCCCATTTGTTTTGACTCTTCTATGCAACGTTAACTAATATGAAAAAGTGTTTAATAGGAATGTATGTATACAGCCCATATAAGATTGCATGCAGTATTGGGGAGGGAGCGGGGGCAGAAAATTTGGAACTTAAGGAAGTGATCGTAGAAAATTGAAAACAAATAAATTCATAAATTTGGGGGGGAGGGGGAAAGGAAGGAAGGCTTGGTCAAATCTAGCTAATGCTATAAAAAGAAAAGAAATGTCAGCCAAAGTCCTCAAAGGGAAACTTTCCAAGGTGCCTTGCAATGTCTCCATATTGTCATTATTGTTCAATAGGGTATTGGTTACAATGATAAAATAAATGCTAATTGATAAACAGCATCCCAATTCAGACTAAGATTCAAACCATCAGAGCTGAAAGAAATTGCAACTCATCTGATTCAACCTCTTAATCATACAAATAAGGGAAGTGAAGAATAAGAAGACCAAGTGATTTATGTGAGAGGGTCACCAAAGGTATTCCACTCCCGTGTCTCTGAACCTTCTCCCCATCCATCGCCCCACTCCCCTGAAAGAGGATTAGGAATGGCAGGGCTTGGGGGAAGAATGTCGGTAGCTCTGCTGAGACCAAGAAGCTGGGAAACCATCTTCAGAATCTGTTGACCAAGTCGGAAAGAGGCACAGGGAAAGAGAAGAGGGGAGGAAGCCACCTGAGCTGTTGGGTCTTTTGCTCTCACCTGCTGAGCACGCAGCAGAGCCGTCCTCCGGTACATATAGTCTTCTGATTTGATCACATAGACCATCTTATAAGAATTCAATTTGAATCGACACTCCAACTTATCCAAGCTCTCCACATTTTCCATGCTTTTCTTGCTGTTTCCATCTTTTCCTTCTTTTTCTTGCTGTTCCCGTCCACGCTGACACTTACGGATACGCCTTAGATTCCTGTAAAGCAAAGAAGCCCTGCTAGGATTAGCTCTTGTCCTGCTAACAGATTTGGAGAGACTACCTGGGCACTGGGCCCAGGTTTGCTTCAGCCTGAAGATAGGCTGCAATGCCAAACACCAAAGGTCACTAATGACGGAAAAGTCAGGAAGGCCAAACTCAGATGGAATTTATACTTTGAGGCTCTATGCTCAATAATAAGGACGGAGATGTCTCAGGGCTTCAATTCCACAACATTCCTGAATGACATCTCTCCTCTCTTATCAAGATACTTGAGTATCGATGCTGTGCCCAAAGGAAAGTAAATTTTAATGGCTGAAACCTTGTGGTTTACTGGTTAGATTTCTTTCTTAAAGATCATACCTTAAATTCATTCTGGCTCTCTGGTCAAAAACAGCTCCCTGCCCAAGCACCACTTAAGGGTTATTTTTTGGCCCCACCCTATAAATATAGATACTAATTGTTTCCCTTTAGGTCAGAAACAACCCTGAGCATTTTCCTCTCCCAGGTTGATTTTTTAAAAATTTTTTATTGAAGAGGACATCCCTTGGCTCACTTCTTAAACAGCTGAAGTGACAACTCCTAAAGAGCTTAGCTTAAAGAAGGCCAAAGTCTCCCACTGCATCCGGGGCTATCTCCAGTTGTTCTGATCTATATCTGGCCACTGGACACAGATGGCTCTGGAGGAGAAAGTAAGATTGGTGACTTTGCATAGCCCTCCTCCCTCTCTTAGAACCAATTCACTTGCAAGTCCTGGCACCACCTCCCTGAGGTCATGGTCCTCTTCGAGAACAAAGGACAAACAACAACAAGCACAACCTGAATGACATCTATTCTAATCAGTCTAAGTTTGCTCTTTACCAGACACAACAAGCTTCACTCACCTTGGCAGAAATACTGGCTTCTGGGCCAGATGTTCTCTGAGCTCTGGGGAGGTAGTATCTGAGTTTACATAGCGCTCAACATAGTCTGACCATCGCTGTAAGTGGCACACAAAAGAAAAAAGTTTTAAAAGGTTATCACCATTCAAATGTAACTGCTATTAACTTCATAAACATTCTAGAAAGTCCAAACTCGGTACATCTCAAAATTTTAATTGAATGCCTACACACAACCAAAAATGTTCATAATTAGTTGTGACAGAAAATATTGCTGTTAGCAACTTTCTTCTTCTCACACTATGAAAATTAAATAAGGAGCCCCTCCCATGAAGGTAGAATGTAATATGAGAATAACTACTAAAAGAATCATTTCATTTAAGCATGTCTATTCCTTAGGGGAAATTAATGATGTGCATGATGTGTCCATGCCCTCAAGCAGCTTGAACATTAGTAATAAGGTCATACTGCACAGGATTTTATAAATAATCTTTATTTTACAGATAAATAAATTCAAAAAGGCTCACAGAGACAGTAAATAAAAGGGAACTTGGATTCAAGTGCAGGTCGCTGACTCCAAATCCAGTACCCATATCCATGAAAACAAGTAACACAAGAAGTGTGGAAATCCACATGGCAAACCTAGTGTGTGCCTCATTCAGGTCAAAGTTCTGGAGAAGGCTTCAGAGAGGAGACGCAGAATTCCCACCCAGGGAGCTGGTCTTGCTCTTCCTGATGAATGGCTGCTCTCTTTCCCAAGTACAAACTGGTCTTTTTCGCTCTGGTATTTCCCCCAGGAGAATTAAGTTCGTTCTGGGGAAGGAATGCTTTGTTTCTACACACTCATCTACCGCGTAGGTCCGGCCTCCATCTCATTTTCTTTGGACAATATCTCAGTAGCCTAGGTCCTAGGTCCTAGTCTCTCTTCCTCCAGGTTTCACCCTCTCTAATCTGTCCTTCTCCCAGCTTCCAAAGTGATTTTCCTAAAGCACAACACCAACCACAGCATTTCCCTACCCAACAAACTCCAGTGGCTCCCTATTGCCTCGAGGATGAGGCAGTCAGACAGTGCAGTGGATACGGTATCAGATTTGGAAGGAGGAGGTTCTGAGTTAGAATCCTATTAGCTATGTGCACTGGCAAGTCCCTTAACTTCCCTCAGTCTTAGTTTCTCCAGCTGCAAAATGGTGATAACTATAGTAGCTACCTCAGAGTTGTGGGGAGTCAAGTGAAATGACATGTATGAAGTGCTTTGCAAACCCTAAAGGGCTATGAATGCTGGCTTGTTGAATTCTTCTGTTTAGCTTTCCCAACTCTTCACAGCTTGGGCCCCAACCTTCTTCTGTTTTCATTCTTCCCCATCTGAACTGAAGGAGCTGGCCAAACTGGTCTTCCATCCCCACTCTGGCTATCTCCTCACTTCTCAGCCCCTCAGAATCCCTTGTTCCTTCAAGAATACTTAAGCATCGCTTTCTTCTAGAAACCTTTCCAGGACCCCTTAGTATTATTTTTGGGTGTGTGTAACTCGGTGCCCAGAATCTGCCCTTATAGAATACAGGCCACTTGAGAGTAGGACAATCTCCTTTTGTTTGAATCCCCAGGCCCAACAAGGTCTGACACAGAGTAGGTGCTTCATAAAATTCAAAGACAGTAAAGGATGTCGAGTTAACCAATTACCACTGAGTACTTGGTTACAGAATCTTTTCCTCAGTTTACCCTGTCTGAGTAGGGCAGGATCCTGGGCTGATATTAACTAAGTAAAAAGAAAAGCTCAGGAGAGGTCCCAGAGCTGGAACATAGTTCCTGTCAAACAATGGAGCCCAAAGGATCTCTTGAGGAGCCTGCCCTTTAGTGAAAGTTTGATGAGAGAGACCTATACCTTATGACTGCCCAGTGGAATGACCTCATCGTGCTGGGCTCTCACAAAGTGTGATAGCTCTGGTGGCTGAAGGAAGGACAAGGGTCATGCCACAGGACCAGAATAGGCCCTCAGGGTACAACCCAGGGTGACATGTGGCATGGTAAGTAAGGGCATGGTAGCCTCAGTGAAAGAACACAACGAACGCTGACTTCTATAGGAAGACATGAGGTCTTGCCTGGGACCTCTAAGTGAGGGGGTCCTACCTCTGCCTCTACAGGGTCATCCGAATTCTCTTCCTCTGTGTCAAGCAGCTCAATTGTCAGCTGAACTTGCCCTCGGCTCTGAATGAACATGAGCTACAAGGGAGAAGAACAGAAAATTAAGCAATGGACTATCTCAAAAGGTGAAGTGACCTGTGATAAAAGAAGAGTGCTGGAGTTCAAAGATTACTTACAAGCCAGATGATGGCATCCTAACACATGTGTGTGTGCCCATGCGCACGCGCGCACACACACACACACACACACACAAAAGATAACAAAGAAAGTACTGAAAAAATTTGGCAGCTAATGGTAAGATATAAGGAAGAAGGTTTAAAATACAGAGTAACATCTCACTGGTCAAGCTCAGCAGTTCAGATCCAAGTTTACTACCTGCTTTTTTTCTTATCTCTAAGAATGTAACAGCAAAACTTTTATTGAAGGAACAAGATGAACCCAATGGGCAGCAAAATCCTGTGCTGACTTGCATGAAGATGTTGAAAGAAGCTCATCACCCAGTGAGTCAGAAAGAGACTGCCCCCTCACAGTTTCTCAAACCAAATGGTCAACATATAGGTTAAAAACAAGTCCGAGCACTTTGCATACTAAAAATCAAATACAGTGATTAATGACATGTAGACAGGTTCTTTTACAACCCTACTGGTGAGAATGGACTCGCTCAAAAGGACAGCTGCAGAAGATTTTGATCCTATGCCTAGGGATATATCTAGATCGAAACAAAATCTATCCTATTACTTCAATAAATCATTAGGGAAAAATTCTTTTAGCCTGAGATTTCTCTGATACAGTCCCATGTTAAGGCTGGAACTGAACCAGAGATAACCTTTATAAGATCTTTCCCAGTGCTAGGATATGAAATCAGGGAAATAGTAACAGTGCTGGGTGATCAAGACTGGCAAAAGCGAGAATCAAGTAAGATCTGTGCAAAAACTCTAAAGCTGTTCTACACTATACAAATGAAAAGGTTAGTATTATTATACTGACCGTTTCCCCAAACTGTCAATTTCCCAAATCATTCAAGTGAATCAAACTTGAGTCCTCCAATTGGGTTTCTCTTGCCCCTAGTCCTAGGAATGCTAAGCCTATGAAGAGATCTCACCTTAAAGCAGTTCTCATCAGACATGAGCTGCTCTGCTTTACGCTGATATGTGGATTCCATGAGGGTCCGAGAGGTCTGTGTATTCAGGGTGCCACCTGTGGCACTGTTGCTGTTTTCTGCCAAGTAGAGGTCAGTCACTTGTACGCAAATCTCATCACTCACAATGTGCTGGAGCTAGGAAGGTGCAAAGGGAAAAGATATAAAGAAAGAGAATCTCAGAACGTGGATCATATACATACTAAGTCAATAGCTCTACTTTTCTCACATTATTTTTGACCTCTTCTTGCTCATTCTGAGGAACTCAGAAGTCTGCATCGGTATGGAAAAAGCAAAAGCAAAGAAAAAAACATAATTCTACAAGAACTACAATGTTATTGTAAAAGTAAAAAAGATCAAGCCAGGAAAATCTTGAAGTGTTTTGGCATTACTGTTCATGCTTAGAAAAGAAAGGCTAACTGATAAACTCAATGGAATAGAACACTTACATTGTCATTGAGTATCAATTAACTTTTCATTCACTTAAGGACAAGCATAGCAGACATTTAGACAATGATTAACAGCTAGAATTTCACGATCATCTCATTAAATAAATTCTGCCTTTGTGGATTCTGGTAATAAGAATCTTATGGAATATTATTAGCTATATTCTACCTCCCCACCTCCTTAAGTATTTTTATTTTGAAATTAAAACTCCCTCTGAATTAAAAATTTAGACAATGGGGGAAAGTGAAAGCAAAGAATGAGGTGAAAGCACAAGGCAACATTCATCTGTGATCATTTTATTACATTTTATTACTTTACAACAGTCTGATACTTAGGAAGCTTTCCTATTGGTAGAAAACACTTTTTCTTGTGGTGGCAATAATTATGACAACTCAGACTTTTTTATAAACACAGAAAAACAGGAATAAAAAAATTATTTTAAAGAATACTTATAATTCACAACAAAATGAACCCTGAATTCTAGGAGACAATCAGAATTCCAACTAACATGGGTGGTAGAGGAAGATACATTCTTCAATTTTGGACCTACCCCGCAAGTACTAAAAGGCAGTTAAGGATTTAAGAGACTGTTTCCCTGAAATAACCAAGGACTTTTGATAACACCATTTGTGTTCTCAGTACAAAAAAAAAAGTCACTGAGAATACTAAAAAGTGGAGTTTGAAGAGAAATTTGGAGAACTCAGGACTGAGTGCAAGACAATGTCCCCAAATACCCCACAGAAACACCTGTTCCAGCTCAATGCAATTCTTCAGTCTGATGCCAACATACACAAATCAGTCTGGTGGATGCTGGTATAGTATGAATGTTTCTCTAGAACACATAAACAGCAGTATACAACAGTAGGAGCACTGGATTTAGTCAAAAGATTTGAATTGGACTCTGTAGTGAGCCAGATCTCAGAGATTCAAATTCTGCCTCTGCTGCTTGTTCCTCTTTAATCCTGGGCCTGTTTCCTCATCTGTAGAATGTCTGGGCTGGACTAGATGGCCTCTGAGACCCTCTCCAGCACTAGCTCTAAGGCTCAGAAATCCTATCGTTTTGAGTGTGTGACTTATTACCTGTCACCTCCTGGGCCTGTTTCCCCGTTTTCCCATTTCGCCAGCTTCAAATTAACACTAAATGATTTCAAAAGTACAAGATCCCAAATCAAACACTCAAGGTGTAGACTGCCCAAAACAAGAGACCAAACCCTGTACAGAAGCAGCCATCTACAGTTCTTTCCTTCTAAATCTTTCCTGCTACAAGATGCATATCCATTATATGAATCCAGTCTTTTTTTTTTTTTTTTTGTAACATCATCACTTTTTATAAGGGCCATCATAAAGAGCTCCTACACGCTACTGCTATTTATTAAACTGGTATTTACTGGTATAATTCTTTGAAAATTAAATGCAACACTGAGGTAAGAGTACATTCTCCTTCTTAGTCAAAGTTTTTGTTTAGCAATAAAAGCTGAAATCTGTTGAGCACTTGGAAGAGGAATCAGCATGCAAAAGGCATTGATGAATGGGTAGTGAAATAGAAGTAAAAGGAGCAAAAGGAAGGAAGAAAAAAGAAAGCAAGGTTCAGAGGAATGTTTTCAGGGTCAGGGATTCTCAAAAATGAAAGTAGAAAAAATTCAGTAGAGAAAGAGATGATAGAAAGGAAAAGGATGTAACTGATAAATTTCCAAGAAAAATGAAAGTTCAATCAAGCATACAGGTGGAACCTTGGGAAAGGAAAAGGATATAAGTAGGCATGAGAAAAGAAATAAAAATGAGAATTTTTTTAAAAGAATGGTGTAGTGACAAAACATTTTCAGAGAAAATGAAAGGAAGCATGGGAATAGAAGGCCTTCAGCTGATTCATGTAAAGTAGGAGATGGGGACTGTCTGCTACAAATGAAGGGCTAGAATTTGTAGCTTGGTGAATGTGTCTAATGTAACCACCACTGTGGGGAAAAAGTCTTATTGAAATAAATAAAACCAGAAGAACAGTGACAGAATGAATGAATATACCACAGATTCAAACAGTTTCATTATTTTCTGTAGTAGAATTTACCATCCCAGAAGCAGGTATTTAAAACAACACACAATTAGTAAAGGCTATGGCAAGGCACCAGAGGGTCAGGAGAACAGCCTTCTCTAGGAATCCAAAGGCAGTGCTTGAACACAGCTGATGCTGGTTATCTATGCTAGGGGAGGGAGGCAAGGGAAGCCAGAAGAAGAGGATTACAATGGCAACAAGTAGATGGGGAAGACTTAAGGTAATGAGAAAGGTGAAAGGTAAGGAGACTATGATCAAAGGCAAGAGTTCCATGTATGAGACTTTGGATCTTGTCATGATTCAACACTCTGCAACTCTCAAGTTCGGGCTTGGTAATTATTCTGGATGTAAGTCAATGACAAGGAACATGATGTTACGTATTTACTTTGAAAAGAGAGGATGCAGCATCAAACTAGGTAGGCAGAGGATAGACTGGAAGTGGCACTACAGAATGAAAGAAAAGATCAATTCTTCAGTGGTTGGAGGAAGCAGGAGAAGGAACATCCTCCACTGGAGAATGAAAAGGACTTAGAGAAAAAGAGAAAATATTATATCTATTTAAAATTCAGGGCTACAGCAGATTTCAGAAAAACCTGGAAAGACTTACATGAACTGATGCTAAGTGAAGTGAACAGAATCAGGAGAACATTGTACACAGTAACAGCAAGATTGTGTGATAATTAACCATGACAGACTTAGCTCTTCTCAGCAATACAATGATTCAAGATAAAATCCTAAACACTCATGATGAAAAATGCTAACTGCATCCAGAGAAAGAACTATGAAGTCTGAATGCTGACCTAAGCATACTACTTTCACTTTTTTTCTTTCTCATGGTCTATCCCTTTTGTTCTGATTCTTTTTCCACAACAAGACTAATGTAGAAATGTGTTTAACATGACTGCACATGTACAACCTGTATTAGACTGCTTGCTGTCTTGGGGAGGAGGAAAGGAGAGAGGGAGAAAAAATTTGGAACTCAAAATTTTATAAAAATTAAAATTGGAAAGTAATTGGGGAAAAAATAAAATACTATCAATTTTTTAAAAAAATAAAATTCAGTGGTATGAGTCTGCTGGGTGAACCGTGCTCTTGTTTTCTCAGAAATGATCAAGAAAATAAGTAAAAGGTTGCAAAACTGACAAAGAGGTGAAAGGCCAAACTGTGAACCAGGGGAGACCTGCATCAAATCCTTGTAGGCATCAGCTGTGTAATCAATCTATGCCCCAAGACATAGGTTCCCCATATGTAATATGAAAAAATAACTCTGCTGTACCTACCTCATAGGAATGCTGAGAGGATCAAATAAATGTGTGCTGCAAAATTTCCTAATGATTTAAGATTTTAGCTTACGGACTTCACTTAATGGATGGAGTGTCTACATATTTTAAAAATCCACAAGAAGCCTAAACAGCTTAAACAACTGCTTGCATCACATATCTTTTGTTTTTACATTGCACCTTCTAACATTTTTTATAAGAGGAAAAGAAAACAAATCAGCCAAACCAAACAACATATCAAAAAATTGAATTACTTTAAAGTTACTCTGTAAATGATCCGGAAACATTAGTTCCAATAAATTACAATATAGAATTTTAAAACAGAAGCAACCTTATACTAAGTCAAATCCAACCAATTCCTTTATTTTATTGATGAGGAAATTATACAAGGTCGCCTGGGGCCAGAGACAGAGTAATACCCAGGCAGGTCCCTCTAAAGTCCTGTCTAGCATTCTTTCTAGACCATGTACTTCCCCAATGACAACCAAATGTGCTGGAAGGTATTCTAGAATCCTTGTTCAGATCTTTCATTTTAGAGATAAATAAACTGAGGCTTCAAAAGGGGAAGCAACACGCCTAAGATCACAGAGATAACAAGTGGAAGAGAGCCAGGCCTCAAATCTCTTCTCCCTCCACTACAGTCTGGCAACACAAGCAGCAATCTATTATAAATCATGACTACTACTGGTAGTACCTGTGCTACATCACAGTTATGATCAAAAAGTTCAATCATTTTTTAAGTACAAAAAGTAAAATTAGTTGTGCCAACAATTATTGTTTCCCAAATGTCACAATCAACAGTGATTTTGAAAAACCACACTTTCTTTATCTATACGGGACACAATGAGAGATGCCTTTATGCACTAACAGCTCCAAGATATACACAAGGCCTTTAGCATAGTGGAAATAACTTGGATTAGCCAATGAAACAGGCACAGCAGCAACATTTTCACCTCATCTAGCTGCAAACACAAATTACAGTTTTCTGCAATATTAAAGGCAATTATTCAAGAAACAGAGTCTCAATGGATCACATCCCTCTAGAGAATTCAGATGTCCAGGCAAAGCACCAGCGTCAGTTTTCTGGCATAAGCTCTTCACTGTACCCTTATTATTGCTGTTGTAAATAACTAATTTATAAAACACCCAGTTAAAACCCACAGGGCTCTGGGTAAATAACAATTAAAGGAGGGGAAGTAAAACATAATCACCCACCACGCCTAAACAAAGGGAACCACTGTGAGAAGAGATATGGAGGAAAAGCATGAAAAACAAACTCTTATTATGATACCTTTCCCTTGTTAAATAACTGCCAAGTTCTAATATGCAAAAAGATGAAACCAAATCGACCTTGAGAGAAAAGGGAGCTTTACACCCAAGGGGTCAGCCCCACCACACCGGGTCAGCCCCACCACACCAGCTCACCCTCTGGGCCTGCTAGCAAATGTTACAGGGACATTTGAATGACCAAGGCCAATCCTATTTCTCTCAACGTGGACTACAAAACAATGAAGCAGAAAACCCCAGAGGCTTGGTCAAAAGAAAAGATCAAAATGCAAATCATATGGTTCTAAAAAAACAAAACACAGTACTGATAATATGAGAAAACAGACAAAAAAATTAATAGTCCCTACCCCAGATCACAGAAAAATCTTTAGAGGCTTTTTAGAAAAAGCAACTTCTTTCCGTGATTACTAAGTAAAACTTTTTCTGCTCTATCCGTTCAAGAGTTCTCTTTGTGAAAAACTCTCCCTCATCTCCAACCTTCATCAGGAAACAACCATCCTTCCCCAAGAGATCATAAAAATGGGAAAGGGTCCCACATGTACAAAAATATTTATAGCAGCTCTCTCTGTGGTGGCCAAAAACTGGAAATCAAGGGGATGCCCATCAGTTGGGGAATGGCTGAATAAATTATGGTATATGAATGTAATGGAGTACTATTGCACCATAAGAAATGATGAATAAGACTTCAGGGAGGCCTGGAAGGACTTATATGATGCTGAGCAAAAGGAGCAGAACCAGGAGAACTTTGTGCACAGCAATGACCACAGTGTGCGAGAGTTTTTTCTGGGAGACCTGGAACTTCATAAAAACGCAAGAAATTATTAAAAAAAAAAAATCCCAATGATGGTTTTCTAAGGCAAAATGCCTTCCACACTCAGAGAAAGAAATATGGAAGTCATTCGCAGAATGTAGCAGATCATATTTGTGTGTGTGTGTTTTAGTGTATTATGTTTTGATTTGTTATATGATTTCTTCCATTTATTTTAGTGCGACTACATAGCATGACTATAGTGAAAACATACTCAATAGGAAAGTATATGTAGAACCTATACAGAATTGTATGCTGTCGTGGGGAGGGAGGCGAGTAGTGGTGGGAAGGTGCGGGGGGGATAAAAATCTCAATTTTAAGGAAGTGATTGTAGAACATTAAAAAAAATAGTAACAAAATAAAAAAAAATTAAAAAAAAAGAAACTATCCTTTCCTCACCTGTCTGACAATACTCTGGATCAATTTGTCCATGGTGAAGGCAATATAGGCATGGATAGTGAACATTTCTCTCAGGGAGTCCTCATACTGTGACGAGTCTATGTTGCCATCCAACAGGCTCCGTACCATATCCAGGAAGGCTGGGTAATAGTCTTCTACATCGACATCCACTGCAGGAAAGAAGTAACAAATGACTGAAGTTTTGTCCAATGCCCAAAATACCAAGACAGGGCACTTCCCACAGGAATTTAACAAAGTTACCCAATCCCTGAGGTTGGAGACAGCTGATGTGCTTCAACAGGTGAATAAATGACCAGCCTGGCTAAGAAGAGGGGAGTGATTCTACAACAAATTCCAGCTTCTAAAATTAAATGACTGATTACTTTATAAAGCTGGCTACTGACAGGGCTACTTGGCTCTCTTCAGTGATTTTGGGAGCTCAAAACTATCTCAGTATTGAGTGCCTGCAACAAGTTTCTGGACCTATCCAAGAGGGAAATGCTATTTTCTGGGCTTGTATTAATACAGCATTTATCATATGTATCACTTGCTCAAAAGATATTTTAATGCAGGGAGAAGTGTTTGGTTCCAAACAGGATATGGAAGAAGAAAGACAGGACAATACTCAAAGGCTGGGACATCTCCAGACAGAAAGAAAAGAAAATAGGACAAATCCTCTAGGATCAGTAAAAAGTGATTTGCATTTAATGATGGTCTCCATATATGTTTGTCAGAATCCTTTTGTTTTAAGGATGGATCTTCAACTATGCGCTTTAAAAAGTGATTTAACTGATACAAGCTGCATATGAAACTGAAATAGAATCCAGTGGCTGTCCAATAGCTGATTAGCAACAACCAGAGAGAAAAGAAGGTGAAGGTAAGAAAACCAGTGGTAATCAATATAATTTGCCTAACTCTTCTGCTTACATTTTAATCTAAATTTTAGCACCTTAATTTTTTAAAGGTAAAATCAAGTAGAGTTGGGAATTGCTAATGTCCACAGAAGATTTAAAAGATTATCTGGTCAGCAGCAATGACTGCTATACAAAAGAGAAAAACATTAATAAATAATACAACTAACCTGAAATTAGGTGGTACTTTTATTTCAAAACATTGCACCATAATAAAATTTATCCTCTGTAGAATAAGTATTACCTTTCAAAATTGAAATATTCTAAGTTGCCACTAACCATATACCATTAATAGTCAGAGAGGATTATTAGCTTTCTCAGTAGAAAATGAAATAAAAATTAGAATCACTAACTCTGTGACTTAGAATTCCACTTAATTCTGGAGGTTCCCTAATCTAAAAACTAATTCACATCCTCCCTAAAAATGCCTTAGCTATAATCCCCTATTATCAGTTATTTAATGTGTGTGCAGACTGTGCTTAAGAAATAACGCCCAGGCCTTTCTGAGAATCTTCTATGTCCACTCCCCAGGCAAAAGTGAATGATTCTGTCAGGGGATTCTGGACTTACTCAAGAGGAAAGAATCTACGAAAGGATCTTGGTTTGTAGACTAAATGTACAATTTATGGTTTGGGATGTAGCCAGGTGAAACTCAACATGCAGCCCCTCTGAGTTTCTAGTCCATAGTTTTCTTGACTCTTTTTGTTTTCTGATTCCCCCATTTCCTGTTATATTAACTGCTTTATGTTCTTCTTCACTTGCTTAAAAATAAGAATCTTCCTACTCAAGTCTTGTTTGTTTCCAATTCATCTTTGAGAAACTCTGGCATGACCAGCAATGGCAATGGTCAAATGGAAAAGGCCTGTTCACTAGAAAGAAAGCAAGTAACTCACTGATATGGGGCAGAAACCCCAGGAAGTTCAAGCTCTGGACAGGGCTTTACTGATTTCGAGGCAGAGGCAATGAATGTATGGAGTATTTTAGACTGCCTCCTTATCCCTGAAAAACCAGTGAAACTCAAAGTCACTGAGAACAGTCAGCAGTGAGACTGAGAAGGGAATTCAAAAATAACTATCCAACCCTCTTCTGGACAGAGTAGCAATGGTTCTGAAACACAGACTACAATATACATTTTGGGACATAAATACAGTGGGAATTTGTTTTACTTTACTATGCAAACTTAAATTTTTTTCCCCTTTTAAACAGGAATGGGAAAGGGGGAAAAAAGATGTTTGTGAGCTGGAAAATAAAATTGGAAAAAAAGAACAAGTAGCTAATCCAAATAAAAGCAGTTCAACTGCAACCACCTGAAGATTCCCCCACCCCTGTCCCATAGCCCACTGCAGTCACTCACTGGGTTCTTTGAGTCTGAGCTGGATGGCAGGGCTGTCACTCTTATCCCGCTTTATACCCAGCACTTCCCGTTCCCATTCCCTCTCTCGATTTTCTTCTTCAATCTGTCGCTCAGCTTGGGAACAAATTCTCAGCAGCCTCAAGCACAGAATCTGGTGCAGCCGCAGAAAGATATACCAGTTGTTGTTGACATAGAAGAGGTTATAGACATCCTCCATCCCACGGAACTTCTGAGCTGCTGTGTTGCTGAACAGCAGCTTTGATTTGGGGGGGCTGCCACCCACCCCGTTGTGCTTTTTGGCAGCCCCTGTGGCTTCATCCACGTCCATCTCTTCCTCCTCTTCCTCTTCCACATCTGAGAGGTCACCTCTCTGGGCAAAGAGCAGGTCTGGAATGAAATGGTGCATAATCTGCTTGATTTTATACTTGTCTTCCTTCTGGATTCCTGTTTGCCTTTTTACGTGGTGAATAATCAAAGCAGCAGCATCTTCCAGTATCTGCTTGTCTTCATAGGCAAGAGAAAGGTGCGGGCCAACAGGGACTCCTGAATTATCTTCTGTAGCCTGCTCTTGCCTCTGAGGTAGGAAAAACACAAACAGAATACATATCAGACCCAAACCTGATGCTTGCCATTGAGCAACTCCCTAATGGCTATAGCATGACAACATAAAGAGATAAGACAGGTACCCTAGTACTACACATCACCCAAAAAGGACACAAGATCAACATGATCAATACTAATGGCATTCCACCAGAATTAATAACATTTATCAAGAACCTCAAAAGTACTATGGGAAGCTTGGACTTGGTCAGGTGATTGGGGATGGGGGGGGGCAAGGGGGCAAGAAAGTAGGAAGGTTTCTGAGCAGGGCTCTGACAGTTGACCAAAAGTTGGGCTTCAAGATGATCAGTCTGGTACTGGCATGAAGGATGAATTTTAAAGGGAAAGGCTGGAAGAAGGAATTCTAAGACGAGGATGGAGACAGCCACAAATACGGAACGGCCAGGTTATGAATGAAGCACCCATACAACCTGACGTTAAGAAATATATCAAAAATTTGGGAAAGCCATTCTCATTTTCTTCTGTACAACATAAGGGCATTTTATACAAACCAAGAGAGTAGTGGCTTTCTATGGGTGGAATTCTGCTTCAGGTATGCAGCAGAGTAAATGAACAAAGTCACTTCCAACTCAGACACTCTTAATTTGCACATCGTAATCACAGATTAACTATATTGCTGTACATAGGATAACATCAGAGATAGAAAGGAAGCATAGCTTTAATGGCACCCACAGGAGAAGATGACTCCCAGCTTACTTCATCATAGATGCTCTCTATCTCATTGAGTAAGCTCTTTGACCTCAGGACCTTGGTGTCGTTCTGTTTGAAGTTGATTCCCTGGTGGTCCAGGGACTTCAGGTAATACTTCTCATTTTGCTCCCTCCAGACCTTGTTGAACCCTCTCTGAGCTTCTCTCCATTCCTCCTCTTTCATCTTCAACCTTTTGATGGACAAAAACAAAAATAAAAAGGAACCGAGGGAATGTAAGCACTAAGAAGCAGGCCTGATCAAGGCACCATTAGAGACAGTCCTGCCCCATGCCGCCATCTACTCACACCCTAACAAGCACTTTAGTAGGATTGGAAATCTATTCATCTCTTGCTTCATAAATCTTTGGAGTACACATCTATGTCTATAATTTAATTTTAAAATTTAATTTAAATAAAATTTTAAAAGTCTCTTCCTAACAAGGAAGAGACTTTACTAAAGACTCTTTCTGTGAACCAATCTCATAGATTTCAAAACTTGGATTGAAAATACCAGCTCTAAAGAGAAGAAGGTAGGAAGTTGTGTTAAAATTACTCAAGGACCAAATAAAAAGTTAAAACCACTAATGAGAATATAAGTAAACAGGTGACTTGAATAAAAGAGAGGTGGCTGAAAACCCAGTTCTTTATTAGTTCAACAAAAAAGTGTAAGTAGCAGAGGAAAATAATAGGCATCTCAGATAAGTAAAAAGGGAAAAAAATGGATTAAATGGTGAAAAAGACATTCAAGTTACAGTAGATATAAAACTGGATATTGAATAAAGGAAGATAAAAGAGGCAAGAGTCTGTAAAACAAATCTTGGAAGACTGGTTTACAAGGAGTTATACTTTGGAGCATTTTTGAATGAACAAAATAAAAATTTGAACAAATCACCTAACATAACCCACTGGGGCATGACAGAAATGAAAATGGGAATTAAAAATGGTTATATTAGAACTCTGCACTTTTGCAAAGAAATTCACCTTGTATCTTTAAAGAATTAAACTCCACTGGGAACCCCTTTTCACAAGAAAAGAAAGCCCATTTTAGAGTGGTGCTCACTCTCCGCTACTAGAACAAATAGGTCTAACAACTTCAAGGGAAAAGAAATGAATGTTCCTGGAATCATTCAAAAACAACAGTGAATTTCCACTCAGAACATTCTCAGTAGTGTCAGATGCTCAGACTGTTACAGGTCACAAAGTGGATGATCTAAGAAGCACAGAGAAAGCCCATTACAGAGAAACCCCTGAAGGATCTTCCTCTACTCTGTATTCTAGCATTCACAAACACAATACTCAACACCAGAGACTGGAGATTTCAAACTGGAGTTTCAATAAGAGGGAAAAGGTTCCATCAACAATTGCCCAGGTTGGAGCTGAGCATGCTCTTCAGCCTTTCCTTCAGAGCAAGCATATTGCAACAAGTAATCTCTACTGCCGGGCCCATACCTCTTCAGAACTATAGGAACAGCAATGGATGGGTTCTTTCTCAAGCCATCAATGATGTCAGCTGCTTTATCAGCATAGATCCTTTGGAGCGCTTTTCGGTGAATCACCTCAGAGGAGCCACCCAGAGTGTTGTCTAAGCGAAATTTGGCCTGCTCCTCAGCAGATAAGCGTGAAAGTTTCTTCTGAATTGTCTCTAGGACCCGGATTGTTGCCAGATTGGTTTCTAAGACCACATCAAGCTAAGGAAGAACAGGAAAAAAAAAATGAGCAAATGTATACTTACTAACAAATTTCTACATGCCTCCACTGGTGGACACTCACTAGGTGTCACCTTTTCCTGAATGTTAAACATGTCTTTCATTAAAACAGGACACTAAAATCAAATCTTACATATAATTTTTTTTAAATCCATTGACTCATTCACATTTAGCCTTGTCCTACATATAGTGAATTCATGCAATACAAAGTGAAAGCAACCACAGTTAACATTCTCAAGTCTAATTTTCACCCTATTTCAGCACATATTAACATTTATTTTAGGACCAGACTGATTTTCTTGCATGCACTGTACAACAGAGCTATGAATTCATGGCAGGCCAAGGACCTGACCATCATCGCTCTACCTTCATTTGACTGTAGAACAAAAAACACTGGAGCCAGGTAGGTCCCACAAGTGCACTGCACCCAAGCTGTCCCTACAGATTCCTTAAATATGTAAGAAACCTGTGCCATACTCCCACCTAGGCAAGTAGCCATCTAGCCATCTATATGTTCTTCGGACTCCCAACATCTATGGCTACACATACTTGTGTTAAGTAGCAAAAATAAATCAGGTTCCCTTTCCTAGCAAGTGAATCCAACAAATATTAACTGCCTAATGGTTGCAAGGAGGACACTGCACCAGACATTAGGGGTAAAAGAGGAAAACAATTTTATTTAGAGAATTTGAATTTTTAAGAGTTTTAAAGAATTGCAAAGCCCCCTATCTAATTCTATATATTCTGAATGATTAGGATACTCTTAATGCTTCTTAAAAACAAGGCCACCTTCGAACAGTTACCTTCCTAGTGTTGGATGCAATGGGAGTCCCAAAAGTCAAAGGGCAGTCCGGAGCTTTACTAAGCCAGGACACCCTGTGTGAATAGCAGTGATATAGTAGACAATGCTTGAGTTCAAATGACAGCACCTGCAGTGACCCTGACCAGAGCACCTCTCCACGGGTCCATGCAGACAAACAAACTCCCACCGCCTGCCCTACACGCCAAAGCACAAGAGCATTTACAGGTCTTTGTAAACTGCGCAGCTGATTCTCTCTCTTGCCCCCAATTACACAGCAGGCAGGGTCTCCGAGCTTTGAGGACAACCCTTGAAGCAAGCAGGGGGAAGGAAAATATACCTCCTTAAGAAAAAAATAGCCTTTCACACAGAACAGGAATTACATCTCCATTTCATAATGGCTGTTTTTAAAAACCAAAACTGTTGTTCAAGGACTTCCACCTATCAATGCCAACATACATTTCCCTTGCTATTTATTTAAAATCTTTGAAAGTTGTGTGGCGCTCAGAGGTCACTGAAGGAGCTTAATCAAGGGTCATATCCCCAGGATGGATCACAGGCACAATTTGAACCCAGGATTTTCCATAGCACTGGCATGCTCTAATATTTTGTACTTCTAACACAAATACCACAGGAAACAAAGCTGCATGGTGAGTACAGCCTGGACCTCCGAGTCAAAAGACTCAAGTCCACCTTTTGCCTCAGGCACAAGCTAGCTGTGAGATCCTAGTCATATCATTTGACCTCTTTTTGCCTTTTATTTCTTCATCTATCAAGTGGGGAATCACCCTGCCATGGCTGGTACAAAAATCAAGAGACAATACATGAAAATTGCAATATAAATGTTAATTACTGAACTCAAAGTCAGATTTCTTAATACTTTACCACCATACAACCTCTCATATGCAAAACAGAAATATAAAATAATTTTCATATAAATTTAAACAAATATATCAGCTTTGATAATTATAATATATGCATCCTAATATTTAGGGGCAAAAACTGTTGCAGCTTTGTTGATCTTGGTAAACTATTGCTGACACTGGCAAACTCCGGTAAACTATTACTATACTAGGTACTTTTAAAAAACCTAAAGAGAGATGACTGAACCCCACAAAACGATGACAATTTCTACCTCCCTTCCTTTATTTTCACCCTAAATTTCCACTTCCTCACCAACTTTAATATAAATCCCTTCATATTCTTCTTTGAATGAGTTTCAAATTTAAACTTTAGTAATACGAGAAAAGAACTTCTGGACTCTCAGCTTACCAACCTCACCAAGATACCCGGTTTTAAGAAGCTCAAAGAAGGGTGCAGAAGGAAGAGGCAAGGAAGGCAAGATCTCAACTGGTAGACCAAATTTTGCCATTTACAACCAAAACATGCTGCTTCCAAATCTAGCATTCAGTGCCCCATCTCCCCACAAATTCAGAATTTCAAACTGGGTGAAACCATACCTCAAAGCGTTCGTCCTCACATCTGTAGATGTGTTCTTCATACTGTGTCTTCTTCGAGCTGACAAAAGTGGAGTCCTCTGACCATGATGGGAAAGACACCCAGGTATCGTTTAAAACCTTTTGGGGAAAAACGTCGATAATTTTTTTTTAAAGAGCTTTCATTACAGCCAATTCTTTGAACTCCAAAATATGTTGCATTAATTAAATGAAGCAAGATTTTAAACTACCTCTTACCCTTACAAATATTTTTCCTTTTTTAAAACATGATCTCACCTCTACCCAAGATATAATAACCCAATAATTTCTAAGTGACTGATAGAGTACAAATACCATGTGGGAGAGTCATCATTTTCTTATTTTTTCCCCTAAGATTTCTCTAAGGCTTTCATCTTTAACAGTTATTTGTTAATAACTTCCAACCAGAATTGTGTTTATAAAAGAATATTAGCTAAGAGAAGCATTAAATAACAAGATAAATAATTTTCCATCATGACAGTTTCTCTCTTTTGGAATTTCTGGCTTCCTTGGTCCAAACATACAATTTCTAGTCACTTAGCACTCTAGAAGTATGAGGATGCAGGGTGAATCAGATTGTCGCCTCTCACCTCCTTACACAGCGGTGTCCGTCCTGTGCATTTGGGCTGCTGGTAGCTTTTAGGCAAGGCTCGGTAGCTCGACCCCAATCTTTTACAGGAGGCATAATCTATCTCCATAGCAATGCCCTCTGTGGCACGTTCTTTCGGAAAGGTCTCCAGGTGAACAGATTCCTTATACCCCAGAAAATTCTTAAACCATGTGAACAATTCTGGAAATTTCCTAAAGAAACAAAGCCCCAACCACCAAAACAGGTCAATAACAGCTGTTATCAAGACTTAGTTTCCAAAAGGAAGAACCACAACTTATCAGAATTCTTTTCCAGTCCTGTTTATGGACACTTCTCAATGTCCAAGCCTCCCCAAAAACCCCTTGTTCATTGCTGTCATTCTGGGCTAACAGAGAAAAAGGCTGGGCTGAGAATGGGCCATGACTGGATCACAAGTGAAAAGGAGGAAAAAGCCTCCTGACAAGTATCCTGTTTTCCTTTGTTGGACATGAAATTTAATTTTAAAACAACTCCCTTCCTCTTGTGTTCAGGCAACATCTGCTCAGGTGCTGACAATGTTCATATAATTCTCAAGACCCAAGAATGAAATGACTGACCAGGTCTCCACAAACACCCAGCACTGGCTTGGGGGGTCAAGAGGCTGAGGTCTTGACCCTAGAACCTGACCCTGAGTGAAATGCTAAACCTGTCAGGGATACTTTTCTTATCTAGAGAATGAAGAGGTTGAACAAGATGACCTATACAATTCTCTCTAGCTTTAGCCCTCTGTAGTGCCACTACCCCCTGCAGTGAGAGTTAGCTCCTGGACCCCAATCCCCTTCACTCACCCCAGGAAAGGAGAGACAAGCTGCACAAGCTCTGGCCTAGAGATGACCTCTTGGTTAAAGATAACCAAACAACGCAGGAAATTCTCATAGGCTTCTGTACTCCGCAGGGCCTTCCGGACCTTAAAGAAATGAGGGAGGGTAACAGTGAAAACAGAGAGGGACACATACTGAAAGGGCCCCCACAACGCTGTCGGAAGCCATTCTCGGTGTGCAACACAAAATCTCACTCTGCTTATCCAGACAGAGGCCCACAGCAGGAAATCTCAGCAATAACAGCATTTTGAACCAGGCTGTTTCAGCTCCCTGACTTGAAATTGGCCTCACACAGCTCCAATAAAAACAGTTGCCAGCTGCAGGCTGCTCAAGAGATGGCGCAGGTAGGATCCAAGAAGAGTATGTGTGTGTTTGTCCTTCATTGCTGAAGAAAATCATGCCATGAGAGAAATAATGACATGACTTGCACTTGACTTTGTTTTGAGTGAGGGAGGGCTGTGCAGGTCATCAGTCTCACTTCTCCCCCAAAGCCATCTGAATCCAGTAACCAGATATTCATCAGGATGACTGCAGACGACCCAGGATGAGGCAACTGGGGTTAAGTGACTTGCCCAAGGTCACACAGCTAGTGAGTGTCAAGTGTGTGAGGTGTGAGATTTGAAGTCAGGTCCTCCTGACTCCTGCACTGGTGCTCTATCCACTGTACCACCTAGCTACCCTCCAAGGAGAGTGACTGCCTCATAGAAGAGCACATATAGGAGCAAAAGACAACAAACACTCTCTACCTGCCTTTTGGAGCCATGACAAATAATCCACCAGATGTTGGCAGCTGCCCTTCAAGGAGGGGCTATCACAGTATATTACAGGGTGACCCTGAATCATCTTAGGCTAAGGTGTATTATGCACTATTGCCAGCAAGGCCTATAACACCTGCCAACAATTCTCATGACAGCTATACTTCTGATGACAAGAGGAAGCTACAAGGGGGAAAGAAGACAGACAAAGGAAGAAATCCAAACTGAGGAGTACTCTACCACTGCATAGCTTTTCTTAAGACCCCTCAAAGTCAGAGATAATAAATCCCAATTTTAGGCATATCACTTAAACTTTTCAGAAGTACACCAGAAGCCATGAAAAGGTCAACTTTCTCAAGGTCAAATATCCCAGCAATTACAGGATTACAATGTGTCACCAATCTCCAACAGATGGGGATTTAACAAACATCACAACCTGTCTGAGATTTTAATAATGGAGAACTGTTAATGTTACTGCAAGATTTTAAACAGCTTCTACTCTCAGTGAATAATAGAAAAGTTCTATGTAGGTGCAAATGAACCCCCCCCCCCCGCCAAATCCCCCCAGACTCCCAAGCAACTGAAAGGTCATGGTAGTACATCTGGCTAGTTCTAACACACTTGCAGGTAACATTATAAAAAAGGTGACCAAATAAAAAGACAAGGTGAATGGTCCCTTCCCCCACAAAAAGAAACAAAAAACCCACTGCAATCTTCCTGTGTTTGAGTGAAAATAGTCTCCAGGCACTGCTATCAATGATCAAACTTGGTCCCAGAGAACAAGATGTGAAGTGAAGTGAGGCAGAGGACTGGAAGGTTACATATGCTGTTGGGCACTTTTTTATACAGTGGTTTTATTACATCCGGGTGGTGGTTCAATGATTGTTGGGCTTGGAGGATATGGGAGTTGATATTCAGAAATCTTTAATTACAGCATAATCATCAATGAAACTAGAAAAAAATGTGCTATCATTAAACAAACTGGACATGACACAAACCTCAATGTATCTATACATTCCCCACCTTCTCAAAGAATAAGGATTCAGTTCCTACACCATGTTTGCTGGCTTCTGCCAAGGGCTGATCCTTTAAGCTTAGTAGTTTGGGTTTCTTCTGCAAAAAAAAAAAAGATAAATTAAAATCATATGATTAAGAAACTAAAGAAGAGCTCATTCTACTTGCACATTCGGGGTCCATCTCTAACTATTTTTATTGAGCATGAAGAAAACAAGTATGGAACCCTCTGTCTGCCTCAATACTCTAAAGCTTTTCTTGATTTCATTTCAGCCCACCAGTTTTCTTCAATAAAATGTTCCCAAATATTTCGATTCCCTAATTTTCATTTCTGCAAACTGTTGTGATCCTACTATAATGTTTAAAATACTGCTTTTCTTCTTTTAAAGATTTCTTTAGTTTTTCCACAAACAGATAATTTACAAAAGGAGACAGAAAATAAAAGCTGTTTCTGCAATTTTTTTTAGAGGATACAAATGGCACTTTGGATTCACAATTGAGAATGCTAATCCAGCCCAAAGCTATAATAATGTCATGACAACACATGTAACCCTACATACAACAAATTCAACCTTAAAAAAACTGTTTCCCAACTCTGTGTTATAACATACCCAATTGATGGAAGAAGAGTCACACCCAGCGAACTAGAGCACAACATACAAGAAGAACCACAACCTATAAACCAGTTTTAAAAAGACAATCTATACCTCAAAGCAAAAAATGAATTTAATTACACAAAAAAATCAATGGAAGAATTTCTAGTGTCTAATTCTTAGTGAAGAATAAACTACCTTATTCCTAAGTATGGAAAAACCCTAAACTGCACCAGGAAAAGAGGAATGGAGTTACAAACCCCCAAGACAGGTCGAAGCTCTCACATGAAGAGGTGACAGAGAATGAGAGGAGACTTTGCTGACATAATTACTGCCACACTGGAAATTAATGTAGAAAGGCAGACAGCCAAAACAAAGACTACATACAAATGATGTTCAACTTGACTGATGTCATGGAAATTATATTAAAGTACATTAAAGAAAACACAGATACAAGAAAAGTAGCAGAGCATAGTTGTTAACTATAACTAGCCCTGGAGTCAGGAAGACCTGGTTGCAAGCCTGGCCCCTGTCACATGTCAGCTATGCGATCACAGATATGGCATCTGACCTCTCAGAATGCAAGCAGCTCATTTAGACTATCAATAACAGTTGTTCATCTATGCTGGTTGAAGGAGTCTCCCATGCTGATGAAATCAATCACAGGTCTGTCCCCAATATAAATCATACTTCTTCACTAGGTCTCAGTCCAGGGAACATCTGATGACCCATTTCTCTAAATGCTTGCCATCTAGAAGCAGGCCCTGATACAGAGCCAGAGGGGTGCCCAAGCTCACCTTCACAGGTGGAGCAGTGCCAGTCCCAGAATGGCGGCGGATCTGACAGCCATTCTGACTGGGTCTTTGCTGCTTGTTGTTCAGCTGTGGTTTCTTCACAGTGCCTCCATGATCATTCCTCACAGACTCAACCTTCTCTGCAGTCGTCTTACTTAATAGCTGATTAAAACACAGATTATCAGAGAACTCCATTTTTTGTTTTTGTGAGGGGAAAGGGAGTTGTTTGTTGCTAATTCCAAGTGACCTCTGGTTTACAGAAAAATGGCAGAGTAGCATTTAATCTACAGGGATTTCTCTACCAAGAGAGTTTAGTTTTAAAGCCCATAACCGAAGCTAAATGTTCTCCAAACCCCTTTTACTGGACCGAGAAACTGCCCAGAACACAAATCTGTCTGTAGCTCCCAAAAACATACCCACTATATCAGTCCTAATGCAAAGCACTCACCACAGAGCTATTGGCATCAGGAAGGAACTGCCCAAACTCTGACAGGAGGTCTTCCTGATTCTTAAACAGACGGGCCACCTGTGCATATACCTCCTGCTCTGTCAGGGCTGGCGTGTAATTCCCTCCAGCTTCCTTGGCATTCCGTTGCTCCTTCTGTCACAAGAGAGGGAGGGAAGCCTGAGCTCCATGTCTGACACTCCTATCACATACATTCCTAGGCCTCTGACTTTATCACCTGAACTACTTTCACAGAGGAGGGAAGAAGCTGACTTTCTTGGCTCTGGCTCTCCCTGAGGCTTCCTCAGTCATCAAAGATGAGAAAAATGGTGAATGGCAGCCCCTTCAAAATTAGGGCAGGCATTCCTATTGCCCATGAGTTCACAATCAACTGACAAAAAACTACATTTGGATTTTTTTTCCTTATTCCACTATTAACTGTACAAGTAATACTCTAGACCTACTAGGTAGATAAATCCTTATTTCATGTAGAATCAGTCTTTAAAAATCTTTTGTTCAATTGCTTCAAGACAATTATATCACAGAAAGAATCTGGCTTAAATATGTCAAGAAGAGTTATTGACTGATGATTTTCATAGAGTCAAGTGATATTAACACAGTTTATGGGAGTAGAACATTCTTAGAGGACATTCTGGTTAAAGCATATTAACAAAACAGCTCTTCTTACCTGATATGTGTGCAAAATCTCCAGAAATGCTTTATAGATATCCGGCTGGCCCTGGAATCTATTCTTAATCTTGTTAACATAGTTGATGGCATGATTAAACTCCACAGGCTGATTGTTCTGCAAGGACGGGGCAGTTCCCAGAGAGATTGTCACAGGTGTGTGAGGCTGCACTGGAGGAGAACGTGGGGAAGCATACGGTGGGAGGGGAGGTGTCTGCTGACTGGCTGGAGCATGTGCCTGGAGCTGGGACGGCTGAAAAGAAAGTAATTCCCTCCTTTAGGAACAAGGAGTGATGCTATTCAAACAGGCCGACCACTCCAGTGCAGAAAGAATATGCTTCCAGAGAAACATCTAATTTATTCACTCTTGGTATGCTGTATACATATCCTAACAAAAAAGGGTTGGGTTTTTTGTTTTGTTTTTTTGCAAAGGGGAAGAAGTGGAGGACAGAAATTATAATTTCATTCATATCAGAAAATTCCAGAACAAATTTCATAGACCAATACAGTTATGCTACTCGTTCATAATGTAGTCTTATAAGGTAGCCTAGGGGCACTAAGTTGGTTAAATAACCTGACCAGAGTCACACAGCTAGTCTATGTCAGAGGAAGGACTTAACCTCGGGCCTTTCTGAAGGTCAGCTCTCTGTCTACTCTGCCACCATGCTACTACCTCTTACAACTTCTAGAATCTAGTCAATCAAAATTTAGGAGAAACCCTTGTGGGTTAACAAGGGGAAAAAAAAAAACTCTCCAAGTAGACTGTTCTTCATTTATCTAAGTCAAAGGATCTATGATTTCTTCAGGACAGGATAATCCCTTCTGATTTCTCAACAAAGCCCCAGGAAGATGCCTAGGCTCACAGGGGTTAAATGCCATGGTCACAGTAGCACAAGAAGGGAGTATCTCAAACTAGATCTGAACCCCAAGTCTAGCACGATCTCTATTCTGGGTTCTCTATAGATTCTATATTTTTGAAACAGAAAAAAACCCTTTTGATAGGTTTTGGTGTACAAAAGCAAACCATTCCACAAGAAAGTACCTCAGAGTATGGTATACTGAACTATAAATAAATTACTTACATCTACAATTTCAGACATTTTAATGACCTCTTTGTCAAAGTAACACGAGAACTGAGAGAAGATGTTTCAAAAGTATTTCTGTGACATGGATGGACTGTTCCCAAGTCCTCACCTTGCTGATTTTGGCAGGTGGCGGCTGAGGGGCTGGCTGGGCAGGGGTTGGGGTGGACTGGGCTGATGGCTGGGAAGGATGCTGGGCCTGTGCTTGAGGCTGAGGCTGGATGCCGTGAGCGGGAATCTGGTGAACTTGGCCAGGAGTTGTTACATTCACCATATCGTTGGTCTGTACCTCAATTTTATAGCCAGGAGGTAAAAAGGTGTTAAAGCCCATAATCAAGTCAGGGTGGCCTTTGAATAGCTGTGACACCCGACTAATCACTCCTGGAGTATCGATACTGAAAAGAAGAAAGAAATGTTACAAATTACCTAAGAACGACCCAGAAACCACATATGTCAAACACACCAAGATGACCATAATTTCTCTAAAATTCACTATAAAAGTAATAGATTTTTTTCAATAAAGAACTTGGTGAAGAGGTCAAATCCAAATGCTTCATTCTTCAAAGTAAGGGAAGAGTCTAGGTCAGTAACTCATTTTTTAAAAGCACAAGTTACTCCTTGGGCTATCCTATAACCATATGTGTGTTAAGTATATAATATAACGTATATACTACACACTATACTATATACACTGCAAAATTTAGTTAACTTCTAGTTCACATATATTAATATTTTGGGTTAGCAGAACACCAGAGTCTTAAACTTTTTTTTTTTAATTATTTAGATCAATCTCAATGTGGATTTCTCAGGAGAGAGGAAAATTTAATGAAAACTTGGCTCCCAGAGTTGGAAATTTGGCTCTGAAGGAGAAATAGAAAGTGCTCAGCACTCTACCTGTTCCACTATTCCAAGGAAGAACCTTGCACTAATGGAGATCCAAACCTAAAGAAGCCACTCAAAAAATGATATCAGACTTCATCTTCAAACACTCACATCTAAACACAGGACTTCTGGGTATCTGTAAATGCCTTTTTACCTTTGAGATTTAAATTCCTTCATGATGTCCAGGAAATCATTGTAGACCTGAGGCTGACTACCAAACTGCAGCTTTACCTGGTCAAGATAGGATAGAGCATCTTCCACCTACAAATACAAATCCCAAAATTATCCATCAAAAAATTAATCCACAAGCTATACAGTGATTTCTTTAGTTAAAAATAAAACTCAGAATATAAAAAATCTAGGAAATAAATAGAAAATTCAGGATAAAAACATAGAACATATTAAAGATATCAATCACGTACTTTAAGATTTTAAAATAATTAAGGAATCATAAGAGCAAGTCCCATTTCTGAAAATATGAGTCAAAAGACAAACTAATTTCCTCACATAAGTAAAACATTCAACAAAACATTTTAAGGAAACATAGCATAATTCAAAGAATGTTGAATTTGAAATCAAAGAACGTAGATTCCCCAGCCTATAGTCCAATGACTTCCACATTCTTCAGTAGTTAGATACCTGAGATCTCAAAATTGAGGATGCACATTGTAACTCATTCTCTAAGCCTATTTGTATTCCCAGAATATCCTTCACAGTGTACTAGAAGTCATCCTCAAGATGTTTTGGCAATCTGTGGATACTAGTAGAGCACACAAGCTGCTCATTTATTCTTCCTCGTATTCAGTACATGTCTAGTTCACTGATTATCCAAACATACATTTCTGATATTCTGATTATCCTAATGATTTCTTCATTGGTAAAATATGTTGCAATCTACTCATCTCCACCATGTGCCTCTGCTGCTAATTATTGTCTTTTAATTCAACTCAGCAAACGCGAGTACGTCTATGAGAAAGACAAAAAAAACCCACAAACAGATAAATCACATAATGAACTCAGGGGACTAAAAGAATCTTTAAATGACTTCACCCCAGCAAACACCTGATTTCCTTGTCAAGCAGAAAGATAGCAGCCAAGGAAAAACCAGATTAGAATATAAAATCATTTGTAAACTCTTACAGAGCAAAATGGCATTAGACTATAAGCAGTACTGGCTCCTAAAGGGATAAGGCCAATTAGAAGGTTTATGCTGATGGTGACAGTTTTGAGAAGAGGGATTCATTCTCAGTCATCTGAAAAATAGTAACAAAGCCTTGGTAAAAGTCCCAGAAGAGAAGGGCGATATCTGAATCCATCATCTCTCCATGGATTGAAGATTTGAGGAGAATGAGCAGGCTTCTACAAATAATGCTCTTTAGAAGATCACCACTTGATAGGCTAACAATTGACTGGAAAGTAAATTCCACTGTTTATTTGTTCATATTTTTTAAAATGCCTTTAAAACAAATGAAGAAACTGCTCTCTCGTTCTCCTACTACTGAGGGTCCTGATTCACTCTTCCCCCATCCACTCCTCCTCCTTCCTCCCTCCCTTAGCCGCCTCCAACTCAAACCCCAGAGCTAAGACCTGGGGAATCAGGTTGGGATGGGGCCACCCAGCCTTCCCTTCCAACCTTTCCCACTAAGAAGTGAGGTGTGTCCTAGCCAAAAATGTTCCCAGGGGCCTTCAGCAACACTGTTCAGAAGACAGAAAACCCAAAGCCTTGAACTGACCTTAGCCCTAGTGGACAAGAAGTTGTGCAGGTAGCTATGTACAGTAAGCCTCCCTCTTCATTCTCTAGTAAATGGAGGAACAGAGTTAGAGATGGAACTCTCCACACTGATGAAAGGTGGCCTGGCCTAGGATTGAGGGTGATGATGCTCATCCTGGCTGGAACCAGATTAGTTTGGAGGTGACAGTAAAAAATCAAGGGGGAGGGCCCCCTCCACTTTGGCCCAAGGATGGAAAACAGGGTAGGGCAACCTCTTTCCCTTCTCTGCTACCCACTACCACCCAACTGACTATACTTTCTAAAAAGGCAATCATTCTTTCCTCAACCCCTCCCTGAAAGGACACATATTGATCATGTGCAATTAAAAAGTCTGTTACAAAGTAAACACTCAACAAGTATTTGGTGAGCTGAATTAAAAAACAATCACTGAAAGATATATTCTTATCTGAGTTATATTCTTATCCAAACAAGGAATACAGACAAATATAAAAAATAAGGTAATTTGGATTACCTGAAATTGAAAACTTTACACAAATAAAGTTAATGCATCTAGGGTAACAGGAAAAACAGATGAACGGAAAAAAAAAATCTTTGTATCAAATTTCTCAGAAAAATGTTTGTTATCTAAGATACATAGGATAACTATCAGACATAGAGGACCTAACACTACTCCCTCATAGAAGAGTGTTCAAAGAATATGAACACAATAAAATATTAACAACCAAATCCTATTAATAGGAGAAATACAAATCCAAACAAGCCTGAGATTTCACTTCACACCCACTAAGTTGGAAAAGGTGACAAAAATGGGAAGTCAATGTTGGACAGTCTGTGGGAAGACAGGCACACTGAAATATTATTGGGGAATCTTAATCATTTTGGAAAGCAATTTGAAATTACGAAAATAAAGTGATTAAACTATCCTTTGACCTAAAGATTTGACTACTCGTCTATGTACCCTAAGGAGGTCACTGATGAAACTACAAATATGGTGAATACTGAAGCATGGAAAGACTTATATAATTTGACACAGAATGAATTAAGCCAAACCAAGAAACATACATAGTGACTTCAAAAAATAACTGGCTAAGTAAACAACCACATGATAATCAAAAGTGAATGTCTGCAAAATTGTAAAGAATAAGTACGGCAACAAAAAACATATGTGTTTATTGTAGAAGTGGAAGGTCCACAGGTGTGAAACAATGCATGTATTTTCTGAATTTTTTTCAATGTTCTAATTGGTTTTACCAATTATTTTTCTCTTCTTCCTTTTCTTTCTTTAAAAAAAATTATTCTTTGGAGGCTTTCCAGGAGGAAAAAGGAAGAGGGACAAGTGGAAATTTAGGCAACACACACAAAAAAAAGAGCAAACAAAAAATATTAACAAAAATTTATTTTAAAAATCAGCTATAACATGTAGCAAGCATTTCCTTTTAAAATCTGCAGGTCTAATGCTAAGGCATTACTTAAACAGAGGTTTAAAAAGAAAGGCAGTTATCTAGTGAATCATCCTCATTTTCCAACTTCCTTAAGTTTTTCTTATTAGTGTCCATACATATCGCTGATTGTTATAAAGCAACTATGGTGTGAAAGGAGCAATGAGTTTGGAATCTGAAGATGCAGGTTCAAAATGTGACTCTAATGCTGAATATCTATGTGCCCTGAAACAAGGTTTTTAAAAAAAGAAGTTCTGAACAGAGTGGAACTACATGTTCTATAAGGCTCCTTCCAGGTTGAAATTTATGATCCACAGCATATAAACATCTGACATATTGGTAAAGAATGTATATATTCCCACACATTTTTCATTGATTTCCTTATTCAATAGCTTATAGATAACTCAATCATTTTTTATGAAGTTCAAATCAACTGCTAATTTTGATACAGCATCATTGCTATTGAAAACTATCACTGGTAACCTAGATGATGGAATAGGGAGAAGCTCATTCAGTTTGTGAAAGGCAACTAAATGGAAGTGTTAATTACTTGAGAGAAAGGAAAAAAAACAAAATGATATGACAAGAAAGGAATAATCTATAATATACAAAGATGATGCCATGAGTACACAATATGATGTAAATTGTAAAAAAATATAATTAAAGTGGAAATCCCCATATAGAAAATACATGATGGAAAATGTTATGTGTAAGCTTGGCAGGAGAAGAAATACAGTACTTTTCTTTAAAAAGCAAAAATGAAATGGATTTCATTAAAATTTAACATGGATAAACAGGAAAATTCTTCCCCATCTCATGAAAGTACTGATCAAAATTCCATATAAGTATTGCATACATGTCTGGAATCCCTAACTGGAAAGAGGAACAATATAAACCTGGTAATCTGGGAGTGATAATGAATTTGATATTTTGAGAAGAATCCATCCAGTAGGAGACTAGGAACTTGAAAATCCTAGAGTTTAACTATCAAGAGTAAAAGGAATAGCTATGTGTCATTTGAGAACAAGCGTAACAAACACAAAAAGCCTCATTTCCAGAAGATTAGCCACAGAAAATCATAAAGACCAGATGCTACTGAACAGAATGGATAAGAACTCCCTGAGAATCCAAAAATCTTATATTTCAGTATTCTTGTGGAATACTCCTTTGTGATAAATTATATAAACATATAACACAACCGGACATCCGGGGATAGCATCAGTAACAATGAATTATTATTACACAGCATTAATGTAGAAACAGTCACCATTAATCACAAGGGCACAATCTAATAATATAGGCATCGTAATGTTAGCCTTACCAACATTGTTTCTTCATAGCATTAGGTATTTGACAAACCTCACCAAAATATAAAATGATCTTGACCACATGAGATACGAATGAGATGGAAAGTAATGGTCTGAAACTTCACCTAAGAGGACCACTGTTTCATCTTTTTTTTTGGACAGAATTTTTGAGACTATGTCAGTCATCAAAATTTTGAAATGAACAAGGCAAGGAGCAAGTAAGCACAGTCAATTCAATTATTTGAATTGAGACAAATGAACCGATCCAGAATTCTTGAACTTCAGAACCACCTACAATCCCTCCCTACCTAAGAAGTTTACTTAGACAATATAAAAATAAATTTGCATTCCCTGAGCACATACACCCCCCTTCAAGGAAGGGACTAGAAATATGCCAACTGATAAGAAATACCAAGGGCTTAAACATTTGCCAGAACTGATTCCGTTGAAAGGGAGCAATCCACATCAAGATCATCATGATTAAATTAAAAATTAATAATTTTAATTATTTATATTATAATCAGTATATTTGTTGCATATTATAACAAGCTATTATATAATCAATTTTCTCCTCAAATGAGATTAAATACATAATGTGAAAAAAAACACTCAGGCAGAGATGTTGTTTATGGCAAAATGGAATTTTCAAATGGCAAACTAACAGTTTATACTTCGATTAAATTCACATTCCCTTTAGACAGAAAAGGCAGAAATTCCCAAATCTGAAATGAAGATGTGATAACACAGAGATGTGATTGATACTCAAGTCAGGTGACTCCAGAGCTCAAGTGTCACTTTGCCCTTGTGAATGTAAAGCACTTCTGCTGCAAGAAAATCTACAGTATCCTCAGGAGAACAGACATAGGAATATTAACACTCTAAAACTTGACAAGCATTTCTCAAAAAAAAAGAAATAAGATTTTTTTATCAAGAATGAACTCTGTGAAGCCAACCAGTTGGCTCTCAAGACTCCAAGACAGCAGCAGGATTTACAATATTACCCTGCATTATCACAGAATCATTATTATAAAAACTGATCAAATAAGTTCTGTTGAGAATTCAGAGCTAAGGCTTCACCTTAAGTTTCCAACAAGTGTATAAAAATGTTTTAACAAGCTATTGTAAATTATGCACAATGTTGCTACTGCAAATGCTATAATTATACTTTTCCTAAGTGAAAACAGAGTTCAAGAAACAGGAATTTGTATACTGAGAGACTGTTAACTAAAGCTGACTTGACTAGAATTACAAAATGAGGAATTTCATTTGCAAGAAAATAATCCAAACATTAGTCTGAAGTCCCTTACTTTTGAGCACCAGAATTTGCATCAACAGCTTGTCTCTTAGTTTATTTACACACTGTGAGCTAGTACAGAACGGGAATTCCACAAATCGAAGAAGACATGAAGTGCTATGCCGTCATAGCCAGAGATAATGCAACGATGATTATTTTATCAGCAACTCAGAAAACAGATCAAACATCAAACAAGATTTCATAAAATTAAATCAGAATCAAGATACACACTAAATTAGTTTATCTGCTATTCCATCATGTTCCAAAACTGTAGGCAAAACAACATGTCTAAGGAGAATTTTTTCCCTAGATCTTATGACATCCTGGAGAGAGTTTAATCCTACCTTGAGCCTCTGAAACTGCTGCTGTCCCTGCACTGGTGCGGCTGGTGGAGTTGGATGAGCATGGCTCTGAACCACCTGTCCTCCATGAGGCTGAACAGATGTTGTGTGATGGTGGCCACTATGAACAGTTGCTAGCGTGGGGCCATGGCTGCCTGAGCTCTGTGGCACAGCTGAAACCTGAAAAAAAATAACTCCAGAGCTGAGTCTTTGAGGAACAAATTCCTCCTCAGCTTAAACACAATAAAGAAATCAATATTCGGGACCTTCCTTCCTAACATAAATGATATACACTTTTCAAAATTGTGCTGATAATATTTCAACATACCACACAAATTTCTAGGGTGTTTCCAAATGAATCCCTCCTCCCCATCACCACCAATGCCCAATCCCTGAAAACAATTAGCAACAAAACAGTGATTCTGACTAATAGAGAGGAGACAAGTCAATACCTGGGAATGTTTGCTAAGGGAGTAAAAACAGGGGGAAAGTGTTTTAAGTAAGAGTCTGGTCATTTAAAATAGTCTTGTTCTATAAAAAAATTCTACAATAGAGCTGAAAGCAAGTTTGGAAAGAAAATCCAAACACAAACATCTTTTCTTCAGTTTCCTTAAAAGCAAATAAAAGGTGGGGTTTTTTTAAGCTACTTTTTATTTCCTTTTTTTTTTAACTTCCATTGATTTCCTTTAAAAGGTGGATGAATTAACAAGAAGAAATTCTGATTCAAGTCAAAAGGAAGGACTGATGGTTGAGGTGGAAATGATGAAAATTGTGAGGGAAAGTAACCATTCTCTTTAATAATCTGTGTGACATAAAAGGAAAAGTAAGCTGAGAATAACTTGAAATGCCTTCTGGATTTTTCAATAGTAGATTTTAAAGGGTCTGGAGAAAGGCAAGTTAGGATCCAATGAATCAAACTTCTATATCAGATCAGAAGAGACAGAAACTCTAAAGAATTAAATTCTGAATACATGAAGAGAAAAGATTGAGGGGAACTCACCAAGAATTACATTTTTAAAGTATGGAACACCAAGTAGGGCATTCCCCCTCCTTTATCAAGCAGTTTAGTCTCTGACTCACCATCTTTCTCCAACTCCTGCCTTCATACTAAGGGATAAGAACATCCATAAACTCCCTCAAACACCTTACTTAACTTCCCGGTTCCACAAATTTCAGTCACCCACAGGGATGGTCATACCCTATTTCACTGTCATCCACAAGTGTTCCATTCCTATTATCAAAAACTGACATTCCTCTATCTCTTCCTAACTTCCTTTCATTCCATGTCTCACCTCTCCAAACCCTCCCTGATCATCACCTCTCATCTCTATCCCTCAGTACTTGCTCAGCCTGGTTCTGACCTTACTTTCCTCTTTTAAGATCCCAATCTTAACCTGTAAGTATAAACACTACACAGTTCTTCTAGTTGTCCAATATGTCTTCTCACCACCTGAGCCTTGACAAATCCAAGACTTAGATTACTTTTCCCTTCCTTCTTCTATACTCCTACTCATATGCTGAACCAAGACTCCTCATCCAGGTCCTCACTGTAGCAAGCAATCCTTTCTCTCCTCTCTATCTAAATGATTCCCTATCTCACTCCACCCACAGGCTGCACAAAACCTATTCTGTCCTGAAAACTTTCCCTCTCCCCACTGTCAGTGCTCTAACCCAGGCTCTAAGAAATGAGGTTAGCCAAGGCCACCCCCTCTCTAGGTGCCTTTAATCCTATTCTCCAACAGATTGTTCCCTCAATCATCCCCCACCGTTTTAATCTCCAAACCCTTCCAACATATTTGGGTTTTTTTTTCCCTGTTACCTTCAAACATGTTTAAATATCTTGAATTCTTCAAAAAAAAAACCCAAAAAACTTCACTAGAGCCTATCAACCCTTCAATAGCCCTTTCTTCCCTTTCTCAGTCAAACTCCTTAAAAGAAGCCACCTACACTCCACTGCCCCATGTACTCACTCCTCAGTCTTTTCACAATTCAGCTTCCCACCCCAACACTCTGCAACTACTCTCTCCAAATTTACCAATGACGGCTGCCAAACCAGATCAGCCCTCGTGCTTCTTTACCTCTGAAAAGTAACTGACTGCTGCTACACTCCCTTCCTGGATGCTCCCTCTTCCCTGGGTTCTTGTGACATTCTCTTTTGATTTTCCAACATGATCCTAACAGTGGCTACATTCCAAGGTGTCCAAGGCCCCGGGGCTCTTCTGGGCCTATTCTCTTTCTGCACTGTAATACTTGGTGACCTCATTACCTCCCTTAGCTTTAATCATCTTATCTAGGAAGAGATGACTCAGATCTAGATATTCACCCCAGCGCCTATTCCTATTGGATATTTAAAACTGATTGTCCAATGCCAGAGAAATTTGAGAAGAACTGTATAAACTGATGCAAAATAAAGTGAACAAAACCAGAAGAGTCTATACAATAAGAACATTGTAAAAATAAACAATTTTGAAAGACTTAAGAGATCTAACCAATACAGTGACCAACCATGACTCCAGAGGACCAAAAATGGAGTACCCACCTCCTGGTAAGTATGAGGGACTCAAGATACAGACTCAGTTAACTTTTTGGACATGGCCAATAAGGGAATTGCTTGACTTATCTCTGAATCCATCATGAGAACTGGCTTTTTTCCTTTTTCTTTTGGAAGAGAAAATAGGTTGAAAAAAAACTGAATTTTAAAAAATCTAAACATCTCATAGACATCTTAAATCTGTGTATTCAAAACTAATTCCTACCTTTCCCCCCAGCCCCTTCCACATACCTCCTCATCTCCAACTACCCAGAAAAGGGAAACTTAATAAGGATGAAGATCAGCTCCCGCCTAACCCACAGGAACTGTGCCTCTGCTGGCAAGGCTAAACCCCTCAGTACTCCAACCAAAGCTCTGGAACTGTGAGGGAAAAGGAGCTGCAGGTCTGTACCAGTAGGGGGAGTCTCCACACTAAAAGTTTTCCAAATGGATAAAATAAGATCAGGACAAAATAAATGCCAAGTCTTACAGCACGGCTTTATGGGACTGAATTCTCAAGTATAAGACGGGGGAAGCATACAAGGACAGGAGGAGGCATACGGGGAGTTAGTAGTTCAAATGAAAGAGAATGAAGGATTTCTAGTGGAAAGTTCTAATCAGGTATGTGATAACCAAGAAAGTGAATATAATCTTAGGCTGTGTTAAGAAAAGAATAGCCTCCATAGCTAGGGACATTGGGAGTTCTACTGCACTCTGTCCTGGTCAGTCTAGCTGTGGACTACTATAATCGGTTCTGACACATTTTGGAAAGGACACTGAGTTCATGCTCATATAAGAACAGTGTGAAAGGGATATTTGATGATGATCATGACTATAATGATGATGATAAGGTTTATAAAGTGCTTTACGAATACTATCTCAATGTATCCCCAGAGCAACCCTGGAAGGTAGTTACTGCCATTTTACAAATAACAAAAGAGAGGATGAGAGAAGATAAGTGTGGCTACCAAGTGTCTGAGGTCATATCTGAACGCAGGTCTCCCTAACTGCAGGCCCACTGTGCCACCTGGCTGTTCTGAGAGTGTGACTCAGTCCTACCTGATAGCTGGGAGTAACAGAGTACTGGATTCCTGTAGCTGACTGCATGGTCTCAGAGACTGTCTCATACACAGGAGGTGCAGGGGCAAGCACACGGTGCTGGTGTGGAAATGCTTCGGTGCTGCTGGCAATACGTCGCTGCTGGGACGCATACACAGGTGACTCCTGGTCATCCAAGCGCCGCTTCATTCTGCAGTCATACTCGGGGATGCTCTACAAAATCTAGGAGAAGCAAAAATGATGTAATCATATTCTCCAGCCCAAAAAGATACACCATCAGCTGTGCTCAAAAGCATCAACAATAATGTGATGTATACCCAACAGTTTTAAATTCAATTTAATCTGGTTGGGAGACCACTATGCTAGCAAGAGATCCTGTCTGGGTACAATTTCAGGACCTGTAAAAATGATCATAGAACCCACAGCTTTAGAGTTTTAAAATCTCAGTGCCACTGAGACATACCCCACCTTCATCATACAGATGAGAATTAAGACCAAGAGATGGTAAGTGACTTGCTCAAGGTCCCACAGCTAATAAGTGTTTGAGGTTAAGATTTGAAAACAGGCCTTCTACACTCCAAGGCTAGCAATCTCTTCCCCAGCATCAAAATAATCAAGTGTTTAAAACTGAAATATTTCTTGTAAATTAATTTGGACCTGCAGAAAGTTTAAGAGAAAACATTCTTTAGTTTCTAAAATCACATCAACCACCAGTTTTTTTAAAGTTCAATTCCATCTAAATGTAAACCTATAGGTACAGCCAATATAACATTATAAATTCTTAAAGTACTAGTTATTTCTCTGGTCAATTTAGTTCAACTTTCTATTTCTTTCCAAAAGAAACATTCAACTCCTACTTCCCAGATGATATTATTTACAAATCTTCCTAGAGTAGTACTGTAGAGTGAATCTAAAGACAAAGGTTTTCTAGACCCCTGCACTGCCACTAATAGTCTATACAACCTTTAACTAAGTTATTCTTAAGGTCCTTTCTAGCCCTGTAATTCTATGATTCTAAAGGTAAATTTGGTTCAATATGAATCCAAAATTGTCCAATATTAACCAACTGTGAAAACCTTTTCAATTCTCAAATCTATTCTTAAGTTAACTTAAGAATACTTCCACTTGAGGAATATTTTTCTTGAACAGAACACCAAAGAAAGGTAGGAAGACTAACCACTGGGGCCTAGGAACTCTCCAGAACTCTTTTCAAAATCAATTATCACTACAACAAATATAATTCACTGCCAGAAGAAGAGCAGGCAAAAGCACGTTCCATTCGCCAACTGACACAATGGGGCTAATGTTCTACTGTCATTTCACAAAAATTTCTTAAAATGCCATCACTCTCCCTGGTAAATGCAGTAGTAACAGTAGTCAGTGGCAGGCAACAACAGCACTTGGCAGAAAATGCAAACACATGAGGCTTTGCTACAACCTCCAGTGAGCTTCTTCCTTAGGGACAAACTGCTCCTGGCTCTCACAACAACTCCCTCAAGCACACTTCAGTCATCTTTTTGGCTCCTTATCCTCTTGTTTCCCAGAGCTATATATACCCTATCACTCTTGCCCTATCTCAGTCAACCTTCAGGTTTCACAAATCTAAGTCAAGAGAAGACCATCAAGGTAACAGTTTAGCAGAATATGTAACCTTAACGTTATTTCGTGCATATTTATCACAAATGAGTATGTGTATAACATTAGAAGAGACTTGAACCATAAAGAAGACCATGTTTCTTTATTGGAACTCTGACATCTTCTGTAGCCCAGTTTCAAAGTTCAATTAACAACAGCTTATGATTTATATACACTTTACAAAGTTTTCCTTATAAACCACCTTATAAGATAAGAATTGACAGTCCCATTTTACAGATGAGTAAACAAGCTTAGTGACTAAAGTGATTTAACTGAAGGTCACAAAACTAGGAAGTTGGAGAACCAGGGTTTGCATCTAGTGCTCTTTCTTCTTTCTATTCTCAATGATTCTTATGAATAATCTTTTGTTTGGCTTTTAAAATAGTCCTTCGTAAGCTGGCTTCTCCTATTACACCTTATTGCCAACTCCCCCTTTACATACTCTATCATCCAGTGACACCGGGGCTCATGCTTTTCCCCAAACAAAATACTTCATCTCCTGACTCCAGGCATGTTAACTGGCTGTACCCCGTATCTGGAATTCTCTCTTCCTCTACATTTCCTGCCTTCCTTCAAGTCTTGGCTAAAATCCTACTTTCTGAAAGATTTTCCAGGTCCCCTTAACCCTTCTACTGGGATTATTTCCAAATTATCCTGGATTCACTTAGTGTTTGTATGTTAACTCACTCCCCCCTTAGATTGTGAGTTGAGGACAGCAGGAACTGTTTTTGACTTTCTTTGTATCTCCAGTGCTTAGCAAATGCTTAATAAATGCCTGTTGAGTGACTGACTGGCCTCAAAGTAGCTACTATTTCAATGAACTCCAAAATCTGGTTTTTCAGTTCTGTTGGTCAGAAACCTTGGGGCTTGCTCTTCTGACACAACTCTATCTTAAGTGAGCTAATTTTAACCTTTTATAGTGGAATAGTTCTCATGGCAGGTGGGAAACTAAATTAAGATTAGGATACTCTAGGAATAAATCTATCAGAGTAAGGCCTAGGTGCTCTCAGCTGCTAGTCTGACCCTCTCAAACTCTTTACACAGCTTTCCCCTTTTCCAGTGCTCCAAGCTGTCCTTTGTAGGTATTCTGATTAAGTCAATTTCTTTGTCACAAGGTCCCCTACTGATAAATATGAGGGATTCCCTCTAAGCTTATTTTAATACCTTGGTCCTAAGATTACCACTAATCAGGAGAGTATGTCCTCACTGACCACAAGCCAAATGTCAATCAATATAAAATTACTCTTAAGGACATGAGTTCTTATTTCTTATATTTGAAGAAGCCACTTTTTCTTGCTTCTGTCTCAAGTTAGACAGTCAGGGTCATCCTGCCTACTTTTGTAGTCTGGTACTTTCACAAAATTTCCTTACTTTATAACAGTTTTACTTGTTCCAACTAATATATTCCTATATGAAAAAACTACTTTTAAGTATGACAGCAGGGGGAATGCTTTCAAAAAAGAGAGTACACTTGAGGAGCAGAAACTGATAGACCCTGAAGAAACCAAGACAGTGGAAGTATCTGGGTTGTAAGGTAGAGCAGTTTTGAGGTCACCCTGTGCCCCCCACCTTCACCCCAACTATTATGGATACAGACCTAATTTCCTATGAGGCCACAGCCTTCTTAGAGAGAGAAGACTGCTAAGGGTATAACCAACAATTTTGATTTAACAACCTGGGACTTCAGGAGGACAACTCAGATGCCAATTACTTCTACTATTTAAAATTTGTCAGTGACACCTCCAAGGTAGAGCCTTGAGAAATTTTGTTTCTTTAGGGACTAATCATCAGGGAAACTTTAGACCTGTTCAATCCCCTCCATTCCCCTACTGAATTCACTCTAGTTTTTATTTATTTATTTTGCCTTTGGTAAAAATCATAGAACACAGAGCTGGAAAACCTGTTCCATGCCCTTCCTATTTTGTCCCTACTAACTCTTTACACTATATTTTTAAAATATACAATGTACAAGTACCCTTTCAAAATTAATTTAGCCAGAAAATATTTACTAAATTTATTTTTTTAACAATGCAAATCCCACCCCTCTGAATTTTAAAATCTAATTGGGAAGATGAGGCTTACAAACACAAAAGGGTAATAATATAAAGCAGCAGTTCATTCTTAGGGTTATGTCAGTGAAAAAGCTAAGTGCTCTTTTTCTATTCTCACTCAACATAATATTAAAAGTTTGATGGTTGAACTGAAGTGATGCTTAGTTTAAATCAGGTGAAGACTTATATGGATGAAGGAGGTAAAAATGGACAGGATTTAGGGAGGAAAAGAGTATACAAAAAGAAATACATACATCCTGGTCACATCAAAGTTCACATCACACAAAGTCACATCACAGCTATCTTGATCAAGGAACTCCTACCACAAACACAGTACCTGGCACACTAAGCTCTTGTAAGAAGGGGCCCAGGACACAAAAGAAGTTCAGAACCCTTGTTGCAAGGGAAAATAGAAGTTCAGCTAACAGCAATCCAGCAACAGCAGGTCACTGTTGCTTAGATTCGCACCTAAGCTGGGAATTTGCAGAGCTCAGACCAGGGGGCAGCAATCAGACTTGCTTGGATCAGATCTTTGAGAGCACTGAAAGGCAACAGGTCCCCACTCTGAGCTTCCTGAGATCCTAGAACATTACAACATTCAACAACATAAGAAAGAAGCAACAGGACCAGAACAGACCTTCCCTCCTTAAGTTCTGCTGAGTCCAGCTCTAACTTCAAATCCAAAGTCAAGAAGAAGGCTAGAAGAATGAGCAAATAAAAAAAAAAGAATCCCATCATAAAAGGCTATTATGGTAACAGGACACTCAAGACACAATCCCTCCTCTCCCCCAAAAAAGAGAATGACTCCAAAACATCTACAAGAAAACTATCAAAGAAAAACTATTCTTTTGCTTAGACACAAATGCAACTAGAATTCCTAGAAGAGCTTAAAGCAGCAGTCAAAAAAAATGCTTCAGTCAGTGAAATGAGACACTAGTGGTAAAACCTGGAAAATAAATGAGAACTACGGAAGAAAAAACTGGAAAAGGGATAAACAGCTTAGCAGAAGAGAAATAAAACCTTGTCCAAGAGACAATCTCCTGGAACGCTAGAATGAACCAAGAAGAACCCAGTTTCCACAAGACAAAAAGAAATATTAAAACAAAGTCAAATGACTGTAAAAACTGAAAATACAAGACATTTCATAGAAAAAAGATTACATATTTCAGAAAGCAATTACATATTACAGACCAGAATAACTTCCCTAGCAAAACTGAGTATAATCCTATATGGGGGGAATGGGGAAGGGAGAGAAATGACCTTTAGTGAAATAAAGGACTTTGAAGCATTCCTAATGAAAAGATCTGAGCTGTATAGAAACTTTGAAGTTGGAGGGGGAAGAAAGAAAAGAAATGCAAAAATGCAGGTATGAATGAAAAATGATTAAGGACTAAACGAGGATAAACTACTTACATTGTAATCTGGGGAGATGATACCTGTATCCCCACTGAACCCTATCATCATCAGGGGCAGCAAGGTGGTGCAGTGGATAGAGCACCAGTGCAGGAGTAAGGAGGACTTGAGTTCAAATCTCACCTCAGACGCTTGACACACTAGCTGTGTGGCCTTGAGCAAGTCACTTAACCCCAACTGCCTCATCCTGGGTCATCTCCAGTCATCCTGAAGAATATCTGGTCACTGGATTCAGAGGGCTCTGGAGGAGAAGTGAGGCTGGTGACCTGCACAGCCCTCAGTCATATCATTTGTTCTCTGATGGCATGGCCTTCTTCAGCAACGAAGGATGAATACACACACACACACACACACACACACACACACATCATCAAGTGGCTCAATGGTTTCTTGATTTTTCATAGAAAAGAAAAAGAAGAATACACTGGGAATAAGTGGGAAAGAAAAGGAAAGAAAAGTAAGGGAAAGCTATTTTACATAATCAGTGGCCATCTATACAAATTCCAAGGAGGAAAGAGTGAGAAGAAGGCACAGACTTAAACCTCTCTCTCACCTGAACTGATAAAACACACCCACACACCCACACCCATCCCCCCACACACACACACACAGAGATGGGCACAAAAAACCATCGCAATAAACAGGGAAATAGGAAACAAAGAGGAGAAGAGAGGGTAGGTCAAAGGATGGATTACTCCTAATCAAGATAAACTAAAGATGCAAAAACCAGAGCTCTTCTGAGGGAAATCTAAGGAGGGGCCCATTAACTGGTAAATGGCTGAACAAGGTATAAGGCATGGTAAATGAAAGTGATGGAATACTATTGTGTTGTTAGAAATGATGAAGGAGATGGTTTCAAAGAAACCTGGGAAGACTTGTATGAACTGATGCAAAGTGAAGCAAACAAAAACAAGAGAACAATCTGTACAAATGCAACACAGTAAAGACAAATAACTCTGAAAGAATTCGGAAGCTGGATCAGCATACTGACTAACCATAATTCTAGTGCTAATGGTGAAACGCTACTCCACTTTCTGATACTGAGGCAAAGTACTCAGAATTCAGAGTGAAACTCATCTTCTTTTAACACCGTCAAGGTGGGCATGTTTTGATTGACTATATACATGTCTGTAACAGGTTTTGCTTTTGTTTTGTTCTCAATTGCGGAAGTGGGTTAAAATGGGAGAGGGAAAAAAAAGATCTTTCCTGACTGAAAAAAATACACAATTTTTTAAAAAGGTGAGTAACAGCTGAGAAAAGCAAAAGAATAATGACAATGATAACACTAATAGCCAACATTTATATGGCACTTGAAGGTTTGAAAAGCCTTGAAAGTGTGGCAAACATGTTATCTCTTTTGTGTCTCATGACAATACTTCCAGACAGATATCTTAGACGTCATCATAATCTTCATCTAACTGATTAAGTGACTTGCCCAGGAACAAACAGCAATTTTAAATGGCTGGGGCATGATTCAAACTCACATCTCCCTAATTTCAAGTTAAGCTCTTCACCTGCTACATCACCAGCTGTCATGATTTTTGCTCAGAAGCCACACAGAAATTAAGACAGTAAGAACTGGGAGGAAAAAGAAGAAACAAAGAATGACTTATTCCAAAGAGGGGGGTGAAGTGCAGGGGAGGAGGGAGAAGAAGAAAAGGAAAGATAGTTCAACTATTTACATGCCTAAGAACAAACTATTTGACAAATACTGCTGGGAAAACTTGTCAGAACTAAGTACAGACCAATGTCACACCATATGCTAAGAAAAACTCCAAATGGATACATGATTTAAATATATAAAGTGAAATTAATTAGACCAGCAAGGAAAAAAATTACCTTTCAGATCCTGGATAGAGGAACAGTTCATGATCAAATAATAAAATGGTCAGTTTTTATTATATAAAATTAATGCAGTTAAAATGAAAAAGGAAACAGGTAAGGAGAGCATGAGGGGGTGAAACACTGGAGCAGTTTTCTTGGATAAGGGTGTCATTTCCAAAATATAAAAGAAACTGATTCAAATTTATAAGAATAAGAGGCATCTTCCAATTCAAAGGAATGAACCAGCAGTTTTCTAAGGCACAAGTGTGAGCTATCAATAGCCACATGAAAAAAGGCTACAAATGACTAATAATTAGAGTAGAAAATTAAAGCAACCCTGAGATTACACCTCATACTTTTAAGATAGGCAAAGTTGACAAAAAGGAAAACGACAAATGCTGGAAGATGTGAAAACTGGCACATTAATACACTGCTGGAACTATGAACTGTGCTAGCCATTTTAGAAAACAGTTTAAATGATCACCCAAGTACTAAAACTGTGCATACCTTTAATGCACATTAATACACTGCTGGAACTATGAACTGTGCTAGCCATTTTAGAAAGCAGTTTAAATGATCGCTGAAGTACTAAAACTGTGCATACCTTCTAACCCTGCAATAACATCTACATACCTCCAAGGAGATCAAAGAAAGAAAAAAGACTCCTATGTACAAAAATATTGATAGCTTCCCCTTTTGGGGTGATATAGAACTAGAAACTTGAGGAGGGGGCTGTCCATCAATTGAACAACAGTTGCAACAATTTATGGTATATGAATATAATGGAAAACTATTGTGTTGTAAAAAAAAAATCATAAAAAACTATTTCAGAGAAACCTAGGAAGACTTGTATGAACTGATTCAGGGAAGTCAGTAGAACAAGGAGAAAAACACACACAACAGTAACTGTAAAGACAGGGAAGTTCAAGACACAAAATCAGAAGACAATGAAAAAAATGCAGATTGGACACAAGTCTAACAAGAATTCCTATAAGACTAAAGCGATTTGCTTAAAAGAGCAAAATAGTTGTTTTTAAAAGTTTTTAAAAGTAGAAGAAAAAATGGGAAAAGAAATGAGAGCAATGAAAGAACATAAAAAGAGAATTAATAGCTTAGTAAAGAAGCCATGAAACTACTGAAGAAAACAATCCCTTAAAAATAAGAATTGAACAGGCAGAAATAGAAATACAAAAATCTCACTGAAGAAAATGACAATAACTCCTTAAAACTGGAATTGGTCAAATGGAAGTCAAAGACTCCATGAGGCATCAAAAAAACCCAATAAAACAAAGTCAAAAGAATGGAAAAGAAAAAAAGAAAAACTGTGAAATAGATCAAAGAGAAATAATTTAAATATCAGACTATCTGAAGGCCGAAATCAAAAAGAGCTTAGATATCTTCTTTCAGTAAATCATGAAAGAAAACGCCCAGATATCTCAAAACCAAAGGGCAAAGTAGAAATTGAAAGAATCCACTAATTACCTCCTGAGATCCCCAAATGAAAACTCCCAGGATTTCTCCAGATCTCCCAGAGAGAGAAAATACTCTAAGCAATCAGAAATACAGAATCCAAATACTGTGGAACCATAGTCAGGATCACACAAGATTTAGCTGCTACCACCCTAAAGGAGTAGAAGGCTTAGAAAGTCATCTTCCAGAAAGCAAAGGAGCTAGCTAGGATTACAACTAAGAATAATCTATATCCTGTAAAACCGAGTAAAATTCCTCCATGGGAAAAATGGGTATTTAATGAAAAAAGAGAACTTTCAAGCATTCCTAATGAAAAAACCAGAGCTGAATAAAAATCTGACATTAAAACACAAAATGAAAGACAAACATCAAAAAGTAAACAGGTGAGAAATCATAAGTGTCATATGATAAAGTTAAACCACTTACATTCCTTAATGGAAAGATGATACATGTAACCCCTAAGTACTTTATCATCATTAGGGCAGTTAGAAGTCTATGTAGAGGCCACTAATGTGAGTCTAAAATGTTAGAATGATCTAAAAAAAAAGAAAAGCACAGAAGGGTAAGAAAGAGGGATTCACTGGGGAAAGGCAGGAGAGGAAAAAAAAAGAGGGGAAAACAGAAGGTGAGCGAAGCAGACAACATCTGAGTCTCACTCTAATATGAATGGTTCAAAAAGGGAAGAATATATATACACATACATAGCTAGGTATAGAAATTCATCTTACCCAACAGAGAAGTAGGAAAGGAAGGGACTAAGAGAAAGGAAGCTGAGGAAGAGGAGGACAAGAGGGTGGGGGCAGATTAAACAAGACAGGGGTCAGAAGCAAAGCAGACTTTGGAGAAGAGAACAGAATTTTTAAAAATGGAGAAGGTTAAATAGAAGAGATGGAGGGAAATACACAATTAGTGACAACTGTGAATGGGACAAGTTTCCATAAAACAGAAGAGGAGAGCAAAATGGATTAAAAAATAGAATCCAACAATATGTTCTTTACAGGTTAAAATAAGGGGATGGAGCAGAATATATTAAGCTTTAGCTGAATTAAAAAAGGCAGGGCTAACATTCATGATCTCAGACAAAGCAAAAGCAAAAATAGAGCTAATAAAAAGAGAAAATCAGGGAATCTACATTTTACTAAAAGGTACCATAAACAATGAATATCAATACCAAATATATATGCATCAAATGACATAGCATCTATATTCTTGAAGCAAAGTAAAATGTGGTATAAGAAAAGTCAAAATATTAGGAGGAACTCAATTTACCCCTCTCAGACATGGATAAATCTAATAAAATATACAGGAAGGTAGGGAGATGAAATTTTTTTTTAGAAAACTTAGATATGAAAGACCTCTAGAGAAAGCTAAATAGAAACTAGAATAAACCTTTCTTCTCAGCCATACATGGCACCTTCACAAAAACTGACCATGTAAAACCTGACAAACAAATGTAGAAAAGCAGAAATATTAAATGCACCCTTTCTGGGACCATACCATGATAAAAATTATGTTCTATTTATAGAGACTTTGAAGCATAGATTAAAAATTAGAAATTAAATAATTTAATCCTAGAGTGGGTAAAAGAACAAGCCATAGAAGCAATAAATAATTTCATTAAAGATAACAATGAGACAACACACCAAAATTTGTGGGATGCAGTCAAAGAAGCATATAAGGGAAAATTTATATATCTATAAACACTTACATCAACAAATGAAAGACCAGATCAAACTGGGGATGCAACTAAAAAAACTAGAAAAACATTTAAATCCTCAATTAAATACCAAAATAGAAATTCTGAGGATCAAAAAGACTAATAAAATTGAAAGTTAAAAAATAATCACTGAACTACCAAATAAAACTAGGAGCTGGTTTTATGAAAATAAATAAAATAAACTACAGGCTTTCTTTTACAAAACAAAACCAAATCACCAATATCAAAAAACAAAAAGGGTGAAAACCAATGAAGATGAAATTAAAGGAATTATTTAGGAGATATTTGCCCAACTAAATGCCAATAAAACTGATAATCTAAATGAAATGGCTTAATATTTACAAAAATACAAATTGCTCAGATTAGCAAAAGAGGAAATGAAATTCTTAAACAACCCTATCTTAAAAAACTAAATTGAACAAGTTATAAATGAGCTCCTTTAAGAAAAAAAAAAACAGCTGGATTTACAAGTGAATGCTACCAAACATTTAAAGAATTAATTCCAATATAATATAAACTATTTGAAAAATTAAACCAAAGAATTCTACCAAATTTTACCAATTATATAAATGTGATTTTTATCAACCAGGGAGAGTAAAAACAGAAAGAGAACTGCAGACCAATTTCCTTAAATTAATATTGATGCAAAAATGTTAAATAAATACTAGCAAGAAGATTATTGCAGTATTTCACAAAGATCATATGCTATGACCAGGCTGGATTTTTACCAGGAGTAAAGGGATACTCCAATTCCAGAAAAACTATAAAGTGATTTTTTTACTTAAAAAAAGAAAAACTGTAAGTATACCTCATCTTATTGCATTTCCCAGATATTAAAGTTTTTTTACAAATAAAATATCTGTGGCAACCTTGCATAGAGCAAGTCCATTTTTCCAACAGCATGTGCTCATATCATGTCTGTGTCACATTTTGGCATGTTGCAATATTTCAAACTTTTTCATTATTAATTTATCTGTTACGGTGATCTGTCATCAGTGAGCTTTGATATTATTTTCATTGCTCTGAGGCACCACAAGCCACATCCACATTAGGCAAACTTAATAAATATTCTGTTCTGACTGCTCCACTGACTTAATGGCTTTTATTATCCCCTTTTATTTAATCTGGATTCTGTCAAAGGGCCTCACTTGAAGACCTAAAGGGCCACATATGGCCTCTAGGCCACAGGTTCCCCACTCCTGGACTAACCCTTCCCTTCTCTCCTCTCCTCAGTTCTTCCTGTTCCCTGAGACTCAACAATGATGAAATTAGGCCAATTAATAACCCTACGTCCTCTAAGTGATCAAGCGAAAGGAAGAGTCAATCAATGTGGCAAACTTCACTGCTGTCTTATTTTAAGAAGTTGTCACAGCCATCCCTGATCAGTCAACAGCCATCAACATCAAGGCAATACCCTCCAACAGCAAAAAAAAAACATGACTCACTGAAGGGATGAAAAGATTACGACTCATTGAAGGGATAGCTAGCATTTTTTCAAAACAAGTTTTTGTGTTTGTCCTTCGTTGCGAAAGAAGCCCATGCCATTAGAGAAATGATGACATGACTTGCACTTGACTGTGTTTTGAGTGAGGGAGGGCTGTGCAGGTCAAGGTCACAAGCCTCACTTCTCCTCCAGAGCCATCTGAATCCAGTGACCCGATATTTCCTAGGATGACTGGAGATGACCCAGGATGCACTGGGAGACTTTAGGCCAAAGTCTTTTACTACTTGTGAGACCTTAAACAAGTCATCCTCCCTCTCTAGCCCTCAGTTTCTTCACCTGTAAGACAAGGGGAGTGGACTAGATGATCTCTCAAGTCCCTTCTAGGTTTAAATCTATATTACTATGACTGATTATCACATCTTTATCTGGTATGATAGGGGCAAAGGAGTGAAGAATACATCCAGGCACAAAGCATAAATCTTACCCCAAAATGACTTATTTCTAAGAAGAATAACATTCGATGTTTCAATAAAACACTGTCATTAAAGTATTGTTTAGTTAAAGTATGTACTTTTTTATAAGACACAATAATACTACAGATATACTAAATAGACAGCATTACAGCATAAACGTAATTTCTATATACATTGAGAAAACAAAAACAAACTTGTCACTCACTTTATACTGGTGGCCTGGCACCGAATCTGCAATTTCTCCAAGGTATGCCTGTATAAGCATAACTGAACATACCAACAAAAAAGAAAACAACAAAAATCATGTGATTACACCAATAGATACAGAGAAGGCTTTTGACAAAATACAACATTTACCTCTACAAAAACACTAGAAAACACAGGAGAAAATGGAACTTTTCTTAAAATTTTAAATAATGTTTATCAAAAGCCAAGAACAAGCATTATCTGTAATGGGGATAAAATAGAGGCCTTTTCAATAAGATCGAGGCTGTGAAGCAAGGATGTCCATCATCAACATTATCATTCAATATTATACCAGAAATTAAGACGAAAAAAATAAAAGGAATAAGCATAGGGCAACGAAGAAACAAAACTTACTTTCTGTAGATGTTATGATAGAATATTTATAAAACTCCTTGAGAGTTGAATAAAAACTTGCCGGCACAAGTAACAACTTTAGGAAAGTTGCAGGACATAAAACAAGCCCACGTAAGTCTTCAGCATTTCCATAAGTTACCAAAAAAACCCAGCAAGAAGAGATAGAAAGAAAAACTGCATTTAAATTAACTGCAGACAGTTACTTGGGAGTCTGTTTGTCAAGACACACAGAGGAACTATATGAACAATTAAAAAATACTCACTGCACAAATAAAGACAGATCTAAATAACTGGAGAAATACTAACTGCTCACAAGTAGGCCAAATCAATATAAATTAATTTGCTTATTCACAGCCAATCAAACTATCAAATAATTACTTTATGGAGCTAGGGAAAAAGTCAACCAGGAACAAAAAGTCAACACTATCAAGGAAACCAATGAAAAAAAATGTGAAGGAAGGCAGCCTACAAGTACCAGGTCTCAAACTATATTACAAAGCAGTAAACATCAAAATAATTTGCTAATGGAAAAGAAATAGAGTGGTGGATCAGCAGAACAAATTAGATACACAACATACAGAAATGAATGAACACAGAAACCTTGTGTTTCATAAACCCAAAGATCCCAGCTATTGGTGAGAACTCATGAGACAAAAACTGCTTGAAAAACTGGAAAGCAATCTGGTAGAAATTAAGTATAAATCAACATCTTACACTATATGCCAAGGTAAGGTCAAAACAGGTACATGATTCAAGCATAAAAAGGCCAATTGAGGGGAGTATGGAAGAAATTACCTGTATAAACAGGGGAAGAGTTCTAGAACAAACAAGACAGATTCACAGGAGGTAAAATGGATCATTTGAATTACATAAAATTAAAAAATTTTCACATAAACAAAACAATACAGCCAAAATGAGAAGAAAAGCAGGAAATCAGGCAGAAAATTTGGTAGCAAGTTTCTCAAATAAAGGTCTCATTTATATAGATCATTGAACCAAATTTATAAAAAGAGAAGTTGTTATCCAATTAATAAATGGTTAAAAGGCAAGATATGAGCAGTTTTCACAGGAAGAAATTAAACCTATCAACAGTCATGAAAAAATGCTCAAAATCAGTAATAATTTGGGAAACGCAAATTAAAACAACTTTGAGATACCACCTCACTCACACCCCTCAGATTGACTAATGACAGAAAAGGAAATGACAAATGCTGGAGAAGATTATGAGAAAAAGGTACTGTAATATACATCATTGGTGGAAAATAATTTGGAATTATGCCCAAAAAGTTATAAAACTGTGCATACACTTTGACCCAACAATACCTCTATTGGGGAGACAAAAGGAAAAGAATCCGTATGTACAACAAAATGCTCGTCAATCCTTTCTGACTATGGTTATCCCACCATTTGGAGTTTTCTTGGCAATGATGCTGCCAATTTCCTTCTCCAGCTCATTTTACAGATGTGGAACTGAGGCAAATAGGATTAAGTATCTTGCCCAGAGTCAGAAAGCTTTTAACCTTTACTGAAGCCGTATTTGATTTCAGGTCCCATCACTCTATTCACTATACCACCTAGCTGCCCCCCAACAATATCAACAGCAGCTTTTGGTGGTGACTAGAAACTTGAGACTGAAAAGATCCCTAGCAATTGGGGAATGGCTGGACAAGCTATGATACGTAATTGTGATGGTACTGTTGTGCTGTAACAACTGATGAGAAGGAAAGTTTCAGAAAAACCTTGGAAGTCTTATGAACTGATACAAAGTGGAGTGAGCAGAATCAGGAGAATAAGAACTGATAAAGACTTCGCAACTCTAAGCAATCCAACAGTAACTCCAAAGGAATCATGACGTAAAATTCTTTCCATCTCCAGATAGAGAACCTGTTGGACTCAGAGTGCAGACTGAAGCATACTGTTTTTTCAATTTATTTTTCTTGATTTTTTTTTTAATGGAGGGGAGTACAAGGGACATGAATAAAGGAATATGTTTTGTAGAAATTCGTATGTATAATGAGAGTTTTGTATTTCTTGCCTTCTCAATGGATGGGGGAGGAGCTGGAGAGAATTTGGAACTGACAAAAATAAATTTTAAAAATAAGTGTCAAAAATAAAAAATAAATTTAATAAAGATAAGTTAGACACATTTCTCCCTATAACTATAAATAATCTTTTTTATTTGGATTTGTTGTTGTTCAGTCATTTCAGTTGCATCTGACTCTTCATGAACCCATCTGGGATTTTCTTAGCAAAGATACAGGAGCTGTTTGCCATCTTTCTCCAGATCATTTAACAGGTGAGGAAATTGAGGCAAACAGGGTCAAGTAACTTGCCCAAGGTCACACAGCTAGTGTCTGAGACCACATTTGAACTCAGGTCTTCCCGACTCCAGACCACTACACCACCTAGCTGCCCCTCTTTTAGATTATCTGTTACTAAAATAATTTTTACTTAGGTAAAATACTTCAAATATGCCTGTGACAATTTTAATCAAGGCAGTAACTGGAAGAAAAAGTTCAGTTCCATGAACACAGCTCTACCCCACCCACTGCCAAAAAAAAAAAGTCAGGAGGCAGGGATATGGGACTGAGGTTAGGAGAAAATTTTAATTATTAAATTAAATAATTTTATCTATTTATTCATTTTTATATTTTTATTATTTATAAATTTGTGATTTACAATTAAATTGAAAAGTAAAAAATTTAATTTTAATTTTGTTTTTCTTTACCCGTATTGCCTCCCAATTATCTTTTGAGATAATTTTAAATTATTCTAGAAAAAAGCTTTAATCCACTTTTACAATTAATTTTTCCAATCACTAGGAGTTTCTTGTCAATAGCTAAGATGTGTCAAATAAAATAGGAGTTTTAATCAATTACTTAGAAGCACAATTTCTAAGAATATGTTTTTGAAAATCTGAAACCAACATATTCAAGGACTTTGGCTTGTCATCTCTTTCATTTTAACTCAAAGCCCTCTGTAACAATAACCAAGCCTCTTCATCTGCCCCAAACCTGCCAATTCTTCATGTGAAAAACATGCTAAAAATAGTCAAAGAAATAGAATTTAAAACATAGGGAGACTGGATCCAATTGAAAACATGGAGCAATTTTAAGGGAAAAGATAATTTTTAATATCTATGACTTAACTGGTTTATCACAGGAAAGACCCACCCTAAAACAAGAACCTCAAAAACATATCTGATGCCAGTTATCCTTTCTATGCACAGACCCTCTCCATCTATGGGAGTCCAGGGAAAGCATTTTGCATCTAACACCATACTTGCAAGTAGACATGTCTTATTCCATCTTCTATCCAAGTGCTATAGCTGGCACACAGTTTGGGAGACCTGGTGGATCATGTCAGACAATGGGTATAGCAAAAGACTTAAGTAACAATGACTGAGGCTGAAATCTGATGTTATTTTGGCTTAACAGAAATTAGTGGCCAAAACAGACTAATTTAACAAACTTTAAATGTCATTTTATTCTGACTACTTTAATGCTAACTTATCACTTGAGTCAGATCTTCCATCTACAAAACTGGAATAAAAACTTGCAGTATTCAAGTCAGAGTTGTTTTGAGAATCAGTTGAGAAAATAATATATGTTCATCAGAAACCTCAAACAGTTTTTTCCTTATATTAGTATTTTCCACCTTGCTCAAATGTAAAATCTATTAAGCGTTTTTACAAAAGGACTAATTTCGGTAGCATTCATTAGCATTTTTTTTGCTTTGCTCCGTAATAGGAGGCTCATGAACATTTATTTAGTACCTACCATATACAAAAGCCCTGTGTGCTAGGCTGAGGGAATGACTAAAACATACTTGCTAGGAGCCACAAAAAGGCTTCCAATATGGCAGGAGAGAACAGGGAAGATAAATAACAAGAAAGGTCCTTCCACTGGCCAAGGAGCACAGAGAACATTCTAGGTTCATCAATTTTACATGCGAAGAAGGAAAACAGAAATTAAAGAATCTTTTAGAAGAAAGAAAACCAAGTATATGCTATATTCATGCCAGCTAAAATATGGTTAATGATAAATACAAAAGAATTTCTATCAAGGATTCATCACCACATTCCAAAACTCTGCAAAACTACAGGACACAGTAAGAGAATATACATACATGAAGGAGCAGCGTCTGTCTCTTCCTCTCCATTCCAACTGCCATACTGTGCAAATCCCAACTGTCTCCAGCTGGAAATACTTCAATGACCTCTGAAATTTTTAGTGGGGAAAGGGAAGGGGTCCAGGAAAGGCTTCAAGAAGAAAGCGATGCTTAAGTATTCTTGAAGGAACAAGGGATTCTGAGGGGCTGAGAAGTGAGGAGATAGCCAGAGTGGGGATGGAAGACCAGTTTGGCCAGCTCCTTCAGTTCAGATGGGGAAGAATGAAAACAGAAGAAGGTTGGGGCCCAAGCTGTGAAGAGTTGGGAAAGCTAAACAGAAGAATTCAACAAGCCAGCATTCATAGCCCTTTAGGGTTTGCAAAGCACTTCATACATGTCATTTCACTTGACTCCCCACAACTCTGAGGTAGCTACTATAGTTATCACCATTTTGCAGCTGGAGAAACTAAGACTGAGGGAAGTTAAGGGACTTGCCAGTGCACATAGCTAATAGGATTCTAACTCAGAACCTCCTCCTTCCAAATCTGATACCGTATCCACTGCACTGTCTGACTGCCTCATCCTCGAGGCAATAGGGAGCCACTGGAGTTTGTTGGGTAGGGAAATGCTGTGGTTGGTGTTGTGCTTTAGGAAAATCACTTTGGAAGCTGGGAGAAGGACAGATTAGAGAGGGTGAAACCTGGAGGAAGAGAGACTAGGACCTAGGACCTAGGCTACTGAGATATTGTCCAAAGAAAATGAGATGGAGGCCGGACCTACGCGGTAGATGAGTGTGTCTAGTCTCCACTACCTGATTTGCCAGGTTAATCCTCCTATAGTTCTAATATCACATTCCTGCTCAAAACCCTAAATTCCAAACTTCTTAGCCTTTATTAAAAACCTTCACAATCTAGCACCTACCTATTTCAAATCCTAAGCAATCCAAGTTAATAAACTTAATAGATTTAGACCTGTAAGAAACATTAGAGATCATCTTCTATCTCTCCCTCCCTCCCGCAAAGGGCAGCTAGGTGGTGCAGTGGATGGAGTACCAGTGTAGGAGTCAGGAGGACCTGAGTTCAAATCTCACCTCAGACACTTGACACTCACTGGCTGTGTGTCCTTGGGCAAGTCACTTAACCCCAATTGCCTAATCCTGGGTCATCTCCAGTCATCCTGAGGAATATCTGGTCACTGGATTCAGATGGCTCTGGAGGAGAAGTGAGGCTGGTGACCTGCACAGCCCTCCCTCACTCAAAACAAAGTCAAGTGCAAGTCATGTCATTACTTCTCTGATGACATGGTCTTCATCAGCAATGAAGGATGAACAAACACTCCCTCCCCTCCCAAAAAAAACTACTTGTGCTTTCCCCACATCTTTACTTATACTATTCCTACTCATTTAATTGTAACCCATTTACAGAATCTTCAAGGCTTTTTGCCCATGAAACCTTTCTCAACTGTACAAACCAAAAAGGAGTTCTCTCCAAAACTGCATAGCTCCTTCTTTGTACCACTCATTAATTACTTAATGCCTTTCTTGACTATAAATTCCTTTAGAAAGGGAGAGCGTATGTGTCTTAACCACTGTTGTGTCACTTTATGCACATATAGTGAATGACAGAGAAAAGTGAATACATAGCCTTTGTTCAAGAGAAATGCAAAGAAACACAAGAGGGAAGGATCTTTGAGAAGTTAGTGAAAAGAACATGAAAACTCCATTTTCAGTATACCTTCAAATCATCAACAAATTTCCCAAATACACCAGTTGCTGTTTAAAGGTTAGGTAGGAGGTACAAAGCTGATTCACTAACAGTCAATCAGGGTTCTGAGTCCGGAACATTTCCCACAATTGAGTCATTCCAATCAATCAATCGAAGAGCATCTATTAAATACATACTATATCCCATGTACTGAGGACACAAAAACAAAACTGAAATAGCACCTGCTCCAAGGAAACAGATTCTCCATAAGAAACAAGTACACAGACACACACAGAGTAAACAAAGGTTATCGTAAGAGGGAGAAGAAGATGAACAGCTAGTGGAGGAGATCCAAAAGTAGTGGAAGTACCTAAAAAGAGGTAAGCAGCAGAGCAGAGAAGGGAGGACATTCCAAGCAGAAGGGGAGACAGTTAATGGAATGTTGAATGTAAGGTACAGCAAGAAGGTGAGGAAGGGCTGGACATAAGACAATGACAAAGGGAATAGCATGTAAAATGAACCAGATTAGAGCCAGGCTGAAAAGAACTTTAAATAAAGCTTGAAAACACCTTTGAAATGGATTTTCTGCAAAACATGAGAAATAAAGATGTTTCTGACTAAACTTAACATACCAGTTTTTGAACAACTGTTCAAAGGTCCCACTGCCCTTCAATCTTGGATGCCTTTAGAATAAGACACAGGGGACAAAAAAAATCTCTTAGAATTATTCTATATGCCATCTTCACCAATCTTTTTATTTAGCTGAATTATCTTAGTCTTTGTTCAATAATTTATTACACAGATTGCTAAATTCAAGTGTGAATAGTAAGCAGCTCAAGGGAAAAGATTATTTAATCTTTATCTTTCAATACCTAGGACAGAGGTAGAGTGCCTGGCACAGAGCACTTAATGCTCAATTGAGAAATGCTGCAGATGGGAACTCTAGAGGTTAGGATTAAAAACTTTCAAGAGCAATTCTTTTCTTTGGGCTGTTTAAATAACCAGTGTCTATTACAGTTACTAAACAACTGAGTATTGTTGGATTGAGTTTCATTTACACTGTCCTTGTAGCTACTAGACTAAAATTCTAATGTAGTTCCTCAGTTTCATCTACAGCATGTATCTATCCAATCTTGTCAACTCTTTGATCAAGTCAACTCTTCGAAAAGAACAATTTTCATATAGAAAGTAGTGTTATCTGCTATAGTACTTGGTGATGCCCTTTTTTACTTATATGATGAAATAAATGCAGAACTTAATTAAATGTTCTATAATCCCAATCAAAAATGCATATTGTTCACATGGTATAGGAAGGATGTGTAATAATATCAAAGAGTAAGAGTATCAAAATATGTGATGCCATTAATTTCCAAACTTCAAAATATACTACAAAGCAATAACCAATCCTGTTTGGTACCAATTAAAAAAATCAGACTAAATAAACATGAATCAGAAATAAATTCAGTAGCCTCATGGTTTTTTATTGGGCTTATTGAGCAAACTGCTTGGGGAGGGTCTCCTTATTCAATAATAACTGCTTGGAAAACTAGAGAGCAATTTGGTTAAAAAAAAAAAAAAAGATTGATTTAGGCCAGCATCTTATATCATATCCCAAGTAAGTTCCAGTCAGCTAGATGGCAAATATATGACATCACATCACTTAAAAAAAGAAAGGAAAAAGAAATAGAAAAAGGTACCTTTCACTACTATGAAGATGGGGATAGAGGAGAATCTTAATAAAATAAGGAATAAGTAATCATAAAAGATAAATAACCTTTGACTATGCAAAAATGAAAAACTTTAGCACACAGAAAATTGAAATAAGTATTTCAGAGACATTATTCCCTAAGAAACTGGCCAGAGGTAACGAACATTTATCAAAAGAACTGTAAACAACCCTATAAAAGACTACTCCCAAATCACTTATGAAAAATACAAAATTAAATTAATTTTAAGCTTTCACTTCTCTCTAAGCAAAATGGCTAAGTTGACAAAAGGACTGAAATGGGCAACACTAGAGCATCTACAGAAAGATAAACATACCAGTAAACTACAGATAGTGTTGTGAATAAATCAATCATTCTGAAAAATCATTTGGCATCATACCCAAAAATTAACTTAGTAAATAAAAACTGACCATTCACATCATTTGACCTAGAAATTCCACTGTCTGGAATATACTCCAAGGAAGCTCAAATGTATTTACCCCAGATGCCCAAATAGTCATCGCTAACTTAAAGCATTTATATATTGCTTTAAGGTTTGTAAAGTACTTTACAAGTATTATTTCATTTCACAAATATTACAAATATTATTTCATTTGATCCTCACAACAACCATGGGAAGTGGATATAATATATATTATCCATTATGGATATTATTATCCATACTTTACAGAAGAACTAAAGCAGACAGATGGTAAGTGACTTGCCCAGTGTCACATAGCCTCAGCCTGGATCTGGTTCTTCCTAACTGGAGATTAGTAGTCTATCCAGCATGCCACCTAACTGCATGGTAGCAACATTTTTTTTTGAGCAAAGAACTGGAAACAAAGTAGATGTCCATCAATTCAGAAATGAAATAACTAAAAAAAGTTGTGGTATACGAATTTAATGAAAACATGCACAGTGAAGTAAGGAGAACCTGGAAGGACAAGATACATAATGACAACAGTAATGTAAATGCAAATAATATAATGAAGGTTAATATTGGGTTAAATACAATAACCAATCTTGACCTGAGGAGATCAAGAAATAAATTAAAGAAAGCTGTCACAGGAGGAAAACAATAGGAGAGGAATGCTGCATTCTGCTTTCTGATGCAGTAGCTTTTGCTTAACTTTTCCTTTGTTAGAAGAGAAGGTTTATAGGGGACAGGTTATACACAGAAATAGTTGCTGTTTAAAAAAAGGCATTAATGTTTTTTTTAATGGATGCACCTACAAATCTTTAAAGTTTCTATGAGGAAACACTTTAATGAAAAGCTAATACTTTTCATTCACATCCCAGTCCTCAGGGGAATCAACAGAAATAAACAAATATAGTGACTATGATTACTTTAAAAGAATTATAAAACAATTTCTTAAGCTTAAGAGCCACCAAGACTTGTGGGAAAGACACTTAACACTGTTTCCTAAAACTAAAACCTGTAACTTGGGTATTTCCAGAACCTAAAATCAGTTACAAGTTAAAAAGGAAGAGTAATATGATAGTTTCAAAGGCATGGAGGTAATTTTGGCGTAAGTGAACATTTATGATTTGGTTATTCTTTCCACTCACTCACTATAAGCTGCATGTATGACTATATGCCACAGTTACTTGACAGAGTAAGTATAGTATTGTTACCGAATAAGAAACATCTGAATTCAAATCCCCCTCAAACACTAGCAGTGTGACTCTAAGATAGTCTCACTTTCCTGGAACAGCCTCAGTTTCCTCATCCAATAAAATGGGGATAATTGAATTTATCTCACAATGCTGTCATGAGAATCAAAGGAGATAACAATGAAAATTCAATTTAATAAACATTTATTAAGCACCTATTATGGTTCCAGGCACTGTGCCAAGCACTGGAGACACAAGAGGTAAAACACCGTCCCTGCCCTCAAGAACCTTACACTATATAATGGGAGAGACAATATGCAAACAAACATATACAAAGCAAGCTATATCCAAGGTAAATATTAGAAGTGGGAAGGCACTGGAATTAAGAGGGGTTAGTGAAGATTTCCTGTAGAAGGCAGAATTTTAGTTGGGACTTAAAAGGATGTCAGGGAGGTCAGTAGTGGAATGGAAGAGGGAGGGTATGCCAGAGTGGCTGAATGGAGAAACGACTTGAGTGGAGAGATACCTAAAGCATGCAGAGCCAACTAGTAGGTTATTACAGTAAACCAGAAAAGTGCTTTACAAATCTTACCAAGTTATATAAATGCTATCATTATGATGTTACTGCATCACAACCACACATTTATGCTCAAAAAGATCAAATGGAAGAAGTAATTAGAGAATTCAAAGGCCTCAACAACCATCTAGTCTAACACATTTACAAAAGGAATCTCCACTATTTAATTTATGTGACAAAGTGTCCAGCCTCTTCATGAAAACTTTCAAAGTAAGGGGAAAGATCACCTCCTGAAGTAGGCTAGTCTACTTTTGGACCGGTCTAATTTTTACAAAGTTTTTCTTGAAATAAAATCTAAATCTGCCTCTTTCCACCTCCCATTCATTGTTCCCAGTTCTGTCTTCTAGGACCCAAAAAAACAGTTCTAACTTAAGCCAGTTATCCACCCCTAGGCTCCCAAATTTCAATTCTCTAGGTTTAACCTCCAGGTCAGAATTCTTCAACTGATCCTTACCAGACATGCACCCAAGGTCCTTTACCCTCCAAACTCTTCTCCTCTCAAAAGCCCAAGATAACATTACACTGATTTGTCATTCATAAAAACTCAGATCTTTTTCAAAACAACTGTTGTGTAACCAGGCCTCCCCTCATCTTATACTTGTGAAATTGATTTTTTGGCACCCAAGTATAAGACTTCATATGTATCCCTACTGAATTTCCTCTTATTAGAGTCAGTCTGATGCTCTAGATCAGGGGTTTTTAACCTTTTTTTGCATCATGGACAGTATGGTAAAGCCTATAGACTCTCAGAATCTTGTTTTTTAATGTATTCTATAAAAATTCATAGGATTAACAAAAGAAAACTATTATAGTGAAATATATTAATAACAATACTTTTTTAATAAACAAGTTCACAGACCCCAGATTAAGAACAGAGTGACTCGTCCAGAGTCACAAAGCTATATTTGAACTCAAGTCTTATGGACTCCAGGTCTAGTATTCTATCCACAGCACCAAGTAGCTGTCCTAAATATTTTAGTCATGAATATTATGAATAAAGTTAATTATGTCAAAAGATGCCTGTAATATCAGTCTTAAAACAACTAGGTGAAGGAGAAAAGGAAGTGAGAACAAAAGCAAAGGAAGAAATGAGAGAGAGAGAAAAGAAAGTACAGAGAAAGTGTTTTGGGCACCAGGAGCTACCTATTTCCAGAACATCTGTAGCCTCTGTCATAAACTAAGGCAGTGATGAAAAGACTTTTAGACTTGCAGATCTTCAAGGCCAGTATCAGGAAAGCAAAAGTACGAAGGAAAAGTGTTTTACTAGACAAATATAGCAAACAGAGTACTTTACTCACAGAAGAAAAACAAATGAGAAAAGTGAAGAAAAAGTTTTTCATTTAATTAGAGTCCAGATAAAATCATAAATTTCAAGGATAAAAAAAAAACATCTCCACTTAATGGGGGGAAGGGAGAGGAATTGTACCAGAAAATAAATTATAGTTTTACAAATGCTTGGAAATATGCAAACTAGATAGACATTACTATTCAGTGCCTCCAGCATCCTTTCAGTTCAAGTACAATTATATTCTTTAAGCAAATCACCTCAAACTACACCTGAATTGAGATGTATAATATGACAAACTCCCTAAAGTTAAAGTGGAAGTTCCATGAGTCCAAGTCTTTGCTAGTATCATTAGCTATCCCCCTATACCTGGAATAAACTTCCTTGACTTTCCTAGAACGCCTACTTTTCCTTCAACTTGAGCTGAAGAGACTCCTCCTACATGCAGCTCTCCTGTCCATCCCTTCTCCCTTAAATTACACTGCAGGTATTTTCATATGGACGTGGCCTCCCCCGGGTGAATGGAAGCTGCTCCCCTGACATCACTGGACCCAGACAGCCTGGCTGACTGCTAGGCACACAGTAAGCACTTACTAAATGCTTGCTGGTTGACTGATGTTATAAGCAAGACTGACTTATGAGATATTTCTTCCATCATCATCTCCTTATACCAAAGCCATGCAGTCATATGGGAAAACAGATACATTTCCCAAGGGTGCTGACCAATAATGAACGTTTGGTAAGAGACACATTAAAACACAAGCCAAATTCTCACTTTCATTTTTGAGGATTTTAAATGCCTTCCAAAGCAAGAGAAGGAACTAGGTCTGCAAATTAAACAAAATGGGATTCATGAGCCTTGGAAATCAGACTCAACCATGTATGCCAATTTCAACATACTGTTCATCATTCCAAGTCTTAAAAATTCCACAAGTACTGAATGGAAAGGATTTCTTGATCAAATTACCCAGCTATATTACTTCAACTTAGTAAGTAAAATAAATCTGACAATGTTTCATTTTAACCAAAAACTGGAGTGAATTGATTAAATTCTGCAAAGATAGTTATTCAGCTTTACCTGTCATCAAATCTTTCCTGATTAATCTAAAGTCATCTCCCTAGTTAATCAATGATAAAAAAGCTTTCCCTAATCATTTATGGCACTTGTTTTTGTAATAGGAAAAAACTGGTAACAAAGATGTCCATCAATTGGGGAATGTATAGACAAGTAATGGTACATAAATGTAATGGATTACTGAGTGTAGAATAAAAAGGATAAACATGAAAAGACTCACATAAACTGATACACACTGAAATAAGTACAACCAGGAAAACAGGATAAATAATGAATAGCTCAACAAATAAAGAAACAACCAAAATTGAATACTGTGAAATAATAATGACCAATTTTGGCCACAAATGAAAATTATGAGAAGGCATCTCTCTCTCACCCTCTTTGCTGAAATGGTATGGGAACACTGCTTATATTAAATTTTTGATGTGTTCTGTGTTTTGCTGAATTAATTTTTCCTCTTTATTCTTTGTTATAAGGATAGCTCCCTGGGAGGCAAAGTAGGGGGCAAGAGACACAATGGGAAACACAGGTGATGGCAATGATTTCTTTTAAAAATCCCTGTCATCGTTCCCCTTTCACTACTAACATTTGAAATTGCTCACATAAATCATTATGGGATAGGACAAGGACTTAGTTATTCCCATAGTTTTATGACCTCCTTTGGATGGGGGTCATGTTATCAATTTTTAGAAACTCTTCAACATTTATCATAGCACCTTGTACATTATGGAGACAAATCAACCCACTTTCTTTAAAAAATAAAAAAAATTTCCCCAAAGTCTTAAATAACAATTTTTTCTTTACCTAGTTGACTTCAACTACTTCACCCTGCTTATGAAGCCCTTAGTCTTTTGTCTCCCTATCACAGTGAAAAGGGTTTTAAGATCACTTCTCCAGGCTGCCATAAGGTATTTATAATGCACACAGAGATTAGTATAATCACTAAAAGCCCTCCCAATCACTTCTAAACATAAAAAAAAAAAAAAATGCCACAAAACTGTACATTTGACATGTATCTCCAAAATCTACTGTTTTGTTAAAGGCTTCCTCTTGGCCAATATAGCATAATCTGATTAATGTCATTTTCTATCTGAATTAAATATTTAATTTCACCAACAGTAAGTTCTCCTTAGGAAAAAACTGTTTCTTATACTTTGTTCTATGCTCCCTCAATTATAACCTGTATCTTGCAGATCAAAGGGGTGCAAACAAAATTTACCTTACATGAGAGATCTGTAGTTTTGTGGACAGAGTTCTGAACTTGAAGGAAACCTAAGTTCCAGTGTGTCCAACTTTCTCAGTCTCCATTCCCTTTGAAAAATAATAACTGTACTACTTATCTCACAAACCTGTTGTGAGAAAATTACTTCCTAAATCTCAAATTTCTATCAGCTTTTATTATTAAATACAAAAGCGTCTTCTACCTTCTCTGAAGCTTTTTGTTATTAAGGAACACTCCATGTTTCCTTCTCAGATACCTCTTGCATTAATGTCATCTACTCAGCTCAGACGACTGACTGTTTATTTCACAAGGCATTCCCTCTCTCTTCCTAGCAGACTTTTATTAAAGATTGCAGAACGCTCTCAGCCCCTGCTGGCCAAAACAGACATCTAAATTTTAATTTAAGTCTTTCCATAGTGAATTGTAGTTCATTTGTTTTTACCAGGGAGAAGGCAGTAAGGGCAAGAATAGGAAGGTATATGCCAAATATTTATTTCCACTTGACACAATGAAAGTACTAGTTTCAGAAAATGGTAGACAAAGAAAGTTAAGTAGTTTCCTTTAACACAGAAAAGTGAAATCAACCCCTTAAGTGGTAGGAAAAGAGAATTCAACAAATCAGAAGAATCCTATTTTAATGCAAAATACTTTTAAGTTGTGCTGCTTTCAAATAGACAGGAAATGGTCTTAACCTTAGTTTCTGAGATAGGAGGGTACCAAATCCCACTTTTTACCTCCTAGAGACTCCATCACCAGAGTCAAGAGAATCAGATAAAAACCACTTAAGTTTTCAAGAACTAGCTAACTATAGCTATCAACTAAATACCCACTTACTGTACCTGACCTAACTTATTATAGCACACTCAATCAGAAGATGGCACGGTAAATCAGAAGTTTTGTCCAAATCAGCTAAAGTGGCCACAAAAAGCTACCTTTTAAAAGAATGCTCCACTTATAGATTGGAAGTTAAATGTCAAGCTTTGTTTTCCCCAAACATGAGCCTAGGTAAATAGCAGGGACTTCAGTAAGCTAAATGAAACTTAGTTCTAGAATACTAAACCTTGCCAGTGTAGTTCTCAGTTTTAACAGATCACTGCAGCCAGGATGGCTGTAAAGTAGGGTGGGGCCTAAAAAGAACACCAGTCCAATTCGATGGGTAGTGATTAACACACAGAGTCTCCCTGCGGATTTTGGGGTCCCCCAGCGTGAGTGTAAAAACAAAGAGGTGAACAAGCTGCTCCATCTCCACAGGGAGAGGACTCAGAGGTCTCGGCAGGAGTAGCCCCACTGGAGGACATCAGACCGGGAAGTCGGAGTCCAGATACCTGGACCGCGTCGGGGCCGGAGCGCCGGCTTCCAGCGGCAAAATGAGGGTCTGGAACGCACCATCCAGCCCCCGCCCCCGCCCCCGCCGCGGGGAGGTCTTCGCACACCTCAGCTAGAGCTTTCTGCAACCTCCAAGTTCCTAGCCCCGGGCCCAGGGAGGCAGGGGCGGGCTCCGGCTTGCAGCCCTCATCAAGGACAGCGCTGTCCCCGAGGGGCCTCGCACTGGGCCGCCCCACTCCCCAGAATGTCCTTTTTAAGCCCTGGTCAGCAAGCGCTGCCGGGGCTCCCGGGGCTCCCCCTCCGCAGGCCCCAGGAGTCCCCCGAGCCACGTCCTCGGGCCGGCCCCGCCCCCCGGGCGCCGAGGCTGGAAGGGGCGGCAGCGCGCGGCCCCCGGCGGAGGGCCCGGGCTTCCGTCCAGCCACCTTCAGAGACCGCGCCCGGGACTGGCCTACCCAGCCCCCATCGCGCCCTGGGAGGGCCTCCCGCGCCGAGGGCCGCGACCGCCAAGGCTCCGCCCCCCGGGCCCCAAGCTCGAGCCCGGGGCGGCCGAGCCCCCGCCGACGGCACCTGGCGCGAAGCCGGCCCCGCCGGGCCAGCACCCGGGCGAGCCCGGCTCCTCCCCCGGCGGCGAAGCGGCGGCACGAGGGCCCGCCCCGCTCGGCGCGCACCGGCGCGACGCTAGCTCCCTCCTCCCTCCCTCCCTCCTCCCGCACAGGGAGCTCCCCGCTCCGCCCCTCGCCTCCTCCCCCCCCCCCCGCGCGCGCGCGAGACACCCTCTCATACACACATACACACACCCCGGTCGCCTGCTCTACGGGAAGCGCAGGGGGACAATCACCGCCCCCCCCGCACACACACCCCTTGAGTCCCTTCCCCACCCCCACATTTCCCCCCGAGCCGCACAGCGAGTGGAGCCCTGCCCGCTCCTTCTCCCGGGCCCAGCGGGGTGTAAAGAGGGAGGCGGGCCGGGGAGAAGGGAGGGAAGGAGGGCGGGCTCCGCGCTTTCGCCCGCCTGACGGCCAGCCCCTCGCCCTCACCTCAAAGCTGCCTCGGCCGTTCACAAGTCTGTCCCGTCTCGGGAGGCGAAAGCTCCCGGGTTGCGCGGCGGCGGTGGCGGTGGCAGTAGCGAGGGGGCGGGGAGGGGAGGCCGGAGCAAGGCTCTCAGCGCGGGGCCGGAGCGGACTGGCAGTCCCCCGGCGGGGACTGGGGCGCTCACGGGCCCCGCTCCCCAGCCGCAGCCAGACCCGGAGAGGGAAACTCCGAGGGGGGAGGGGAAGGGGGGGAAAGACGAAGAAACCGTCTCCGCTGCCGCTACCGCCGCGGCCGCTTCTCTGTTACCCGGGAAATCCCGCCCACTCCCCTTGCCCGCCCCGCAGAGGGGAGACCCAGTCCTATCGAGCTACAGGCTGCTTAGACTGTTCATCAGGTCCTTCACCAATCACTACTCCGGTCCAGCCTAAGACCCGCCCCCACGCCCCCCCACACATCGCAGGGGGAGCCACTTACCTTCCCCACACCCCTATTGGCGGGGAGCTCCCCCAACTCAGACCCACCTATTGGAGGCTGCCAGTTGACTCCCGCCCACCCGCCGCAAGGTCATTGGAGAAAACTAGGCGATTCTTTGCAACTTATTGGAGGAAGGCACGAAGCCCGCCCCATTACTACTACCCCATTGGAAGATTCGCTCAGCTCCCACCTCCCTAGCTACCTCACTGGAAGAAATTCTTCTTCCCTCCCCCCTCAGATCTTCTACCACCCTAGGAAGGTAACTGGTGCGGTGTAAAATGTCCGTAAATGAAACGGACCCCGCCCACCCCCTCCGCCCCTGAGACCCCGCCCACCTCCCTCGGGATTGGATGAATTGTCATAGGATGGCATGGCTATTGGGCTGAAGACCTGTCCAGGAAGCAGCTAGCTCCGCCCCTGAACTACGAGGCTGTACCTCCTAAGACCTTTTGTGGAATGTTTACACTAGAGACTGAACCCTAGAGAATTCCGGGTTCCCGAGTTGAGGGGTGGCGCCAGCAATGGGGATCCCTGCTTAAAGTGGAGAGGCGGCACTTCTGGACTCCGTCCCCATCCTAGCACACAGGGGAGTAAAAAAAAAATTAAGACGGCCCCTACTCTCTTAACCACCACCCCACCCACCTCCTTTGCAAATGCTTGCAACCTGCAGCAAAGACCAGTGTCACAAATGCAACCATCCAGTCGGTAGTGCTGTACTCAACTAACTGGTTGCATCTAGACTGGGGGCACGTATCACGGAAGATTTAGTCTCTCCCATCACTTCTGTTTCACCTACCAAACCCCCCAATATTGTACTGTTCAGGAAGGACGTAATTAAAAAGGCGAAATATCCTGAACCCTAAACAGACAGACCCCCTGTCACCCTAACAACTGTGGGAGAAGGCACTGATCCTCATAAGCTAAGCAAACAACCCCGCCCTCGTGCCAAAAATAAAAATCAAGCGGAGGAATGTCCGCTGAAGCTGCCAGTTCGGGGTACAGAGAGAGGGGAAATGAGAAAAACCTCACATTTGGGAGTCTAATGCAGAAGGTCTCTTATAGTCCTCATCCACTTATCTACAACCCACTGCAAATAAAAGTGAAATGGGTTCACAAAGATCTTTTCTCTTCACAACTGCCGCTATTTCCAAATACAACAATCTTTTAGTTGCCCAAATTAGAATCCCATGAGGATGAGGTCGGGTTCAGAGAGCTGCACATAGCCTATTTATTTCTATTGGGGGTGGGGAGGCTAGAGACACCCAGAGTGGCCTCCTCCGCTACGGGTGTGCCGCAGGTAAGCGAGTCTGTGATGGGCACTAAGCCCGCAACAACCAATTCTCGGTGGGAAACTATAGCGCGCTTTGTTCACACGACGTGGTTCTCCGTGGCGTGTGGCCTGACACCCAGGAGCTGGGCTCGCTTGCCGCGGTTTCTGGTTCTGCTAGCTCCCTCCCTCCTTCCCTGGATGTTCTCAAACGTGGGCTGGCAACAGGTGTGCCCGCCTCCCCGGCACGTTCCCAACTGCTAAGGCACGGAGCGCGTCGGGAGGAACGCAAACTCTCTCCGGGAGCTCCCAACAGGTGACCTGGAGGATCCAGGCCGCCGAGGAGGGAGCTGGCCCGAAGCGAGAACAAGCCCTGACCGAGCGGGGGCTCCAAGCTTTCCTGCCGGCGTTCGGAGGCTGGACGCGACATGCCACCTTGGGACTCGCGGGCCAGAGAAAAAAAGAGTCCCCGCAGCACTGCCGAGCTTGGAGCCAGGAGGAAGCCCCTCATCTTCCCACACCCACAGGGCGCGGCTCGGGTGGGCGCTACACGCTTTGGCCCCGCGGAGGCTCCGCACTGCAGAGCTCCTGCAGGCAAGCCCGAACCAAGCAGGCCTAGCCCTAGCTCAAACCCCGGAGGGTGCTCGGCCCTCCACTTCCGGGAGGGCGGCCTGGGGCGGGCCTCCCACGTGTGGGGCAGGGGAGGGGGCACACCCTACTGTTCCTCATGCTCTCCTCCTCCCCCCCCCCCGCAGGTAGGCGGGCCACCCCATCGGCCAATCCACTTTGAAGCTGAGTCCCTCTAGCCTTAACTCATCCAGTTTCCGGGGCTGGGGGAGGGGGAGAAACCTAGCAACTTGAACTAGAGCCAGGCTTTTCGATAGGAGGAGTTGGCGGAGGGAGAGCAAGAACCAATAGAAAACTAGGAGGGGGGAAAATGGAGTCGTTCTCAGTCAATAGGAAACAAGAGGGGGCGGGTTCAGGCTTGCAGCCGGAATGGGGAGGGAAGGCGAGGGAGGAGAGAATAAGCGGCCCCGCCCCCTGCGCGCCCCCGGTTGCCCAAGCCAACGCCAGAACAGGTTGTAAACAGGCCGGGTCTCGAAGTGGAGGAAGCAAAGCCTCCCCTCTCCCCAGCCAGCAGGGCCGGCAGCCCCGCCCCCCGCGGGCCGGACGCGGCGGCGCACAGCTGACAGCGCCCCTCCCCCTCCCTCACAGGCTCCGCCCCCCGCGCGCTGATGCATTTCCTCTTCCCGAGCCCGAGCGTGTGGAGTCGGCTCTGCCCGCTCCCTCGCTCCCGACCTTCACCGCCCCCTTTCCTGCCTCCGTTGCCCCGCGCCCGCCCCCCGCTGCTCCCCGCTCCCTGGGCCGTCCCCGCGGGACGCTCCCCGAGCTCGAGGGCCGAACGCGGGCCCGGCGGGTTCGGACGTGGAGCAGGATGCCCGCCCGCCTGCTCGCCGGGGCTGGCCCTGGGACTCGGGTCTTGGGGCGTCCGTCTGCGCAAGCTGAGGGGCTGGGAGTCCTGCCCGCGAGCTGTCGGGCCCACGAACGTCCGCGGCCCGGAGCAGCCTGGGGCCCTCCGCGCGCCCACTGCAGCCCCCTCCCCCCAGCCCGCGGTCAAGTTCACGGGCAGCCGGAGAAGCGGCGATCCTCTAAGAGAACCACGCCCGGCCCTAGCCGGCTCCCTCCCGACCCAGGACGGCGGACGCCCCCAGACTTCCTCCGGCGAGGGGACGGAGACCCCTGAGGGGCCGGTGACCCCCCCCCACCCCCGCCCCGCCAGTCCTGGTTGGAAGGCCCGGCCCTCCCACCCCGCCAGCCCCGAGCCTCCTCTCGTCCTGCGCCCCTTAGACCTAGACACCACACCCCCGAAATGCCCGATATTGGGGGGGTACTGAATGGAAAGCAGCTGTTCACATACCCTCAAAGCCCAGGCGAGGAGTCCTGAATGGGTGGGAACGCCCCCCACGCAGGATTGGCCGCACGCACATATGACGTCACCAGGGCCCGCCTCCCTCCCGTTTTCCCCTCCCCTTCCCGCGCTGCACCACTCCTCCACTCCCAAAATTCAGATTAGGTCTCCGGGGCCGCCGCCGGCCCGCCCGCCTTCACCCTCGGGCTGGGCTTCACACGGCCCGGGCGCTCCTAGAGGAGGGGGCGTGAGGAACGCTGGAGGGGACCCGCAGCCCCGGCCCGGTGCGATCAGGGCACGGCCGAGCCCAGCAGCTCCGTGGTCCCGGGGTCCGCGAGCCAATAAGTACTTTGCCCATCCTCATTCCGGGCTGTCCCGAAAGTTCAGACTGGTCAAACCCACGCTGTGCCTTGTGTACCCCAGTTACCGGTGATTTGGGGCCTCAACTTCTAGGCTGTGAACTGACTGGCCAGCATGGGACCACCTTCAAAGGCTCCTCCAGCTCTAGATCTGCGCTCCTCGTTTAGTCCTTCCTATTAATAGCAGGGGCTCTGTCTGCTTTCAACTTTAGACCTTCTAGTGTGACCCAGTGCACACAGCTGGTGTTTAATGGTTGTTGAAGCTACCAAGAGTGGCATACATTGCATTTACTGGAGACATACAAAGATGGCTCCTTGATTCCTAATAGTTCACAGACTAATATAAGTGACTTGTGAATGGAGCTATACCTCAGTTTCTTTATAAACTGATGGTCTTGTACTAGGTAATGTTCAGGGTTCTTTCCAACTCTAAATCTGTAATCTTCTCTTTTATCCCTATTAAATTGTGAGATACTTGCCACAAAGCCTCCCCTCCCCACTTTCGTCTTTATTCCCATATTGCCTAGTGCAGAACAGCACCCTCCCTCTCAGCCACAAGTACAAGGCAAGGAAGACATCCTCTTTTATCCTCTTTTTCCTCCTTTCCATCCATCCCTCTTCCAAGGCAAAGAAGGGTCCTGACCACCCTTTCACATGAAGAGCTCTGACTAACCTTTAAACAAGATGGAAGCAGAAAGAATCAAGCCTGCCTCAGGATGGGCCCAGTCAGTCAATAAACGTTTATTAAGTGCCTACTGTGTACCAGGTACTGGGCCAAGTCCAGTTTTTCAGTGGTATGGCCATGACAGCCAAAGGTCTGCCTTTCCTGGTGCATGAACTCTAGTCCTATTCCAAGCTTTCTCTATCACTGGTAGTTTTCCTCCACTCCTTGTGTTTACTAGCTACTTTATAATACAGTAAGTTCTTATTAAGCACCTACTTTGGCCCAAGAAATGAGAGGGAGAGGGTGGATAGAGAACTGACCTTGAAGCCAGGAAGGCAAATCACCTAACCTTTCAGTGTTATAGGCAACTTTCTGTGTCAGGGTCTTGGGTCCACAAGCCACTTGGAGATTTTAGGAGAGAGGAGCCATGAATTTGGATGGAAAGAAAAATTACATCTTTATTTTCACCAACCTCTAACTGAAATTTTAATTTCTTTCAAGTACTAAGGACATGATTCTGAGAAGGGGTCCACAGGCCTTATCAGATTGCAGCTAAGAACCACTGCTCTAAGACAGAAAACTGAAGCTAAGGTGCCAACCTGCATTCTAGAGGGATGTCCTCACCCAGGATCCCCTATCCCAAAAAAATCTAAGGCCACTCCCTCTTCCTATCCCAATGTGTCAGGCATTATGCTAGGTATGGAGGACACAGACAAATAGTTCCAGCCCTCAGGGAGCTTACATTTTCCTTAGAACCCAGGACAATACACAGATGAGTAAATGCAAAATATGTACTGAAGAAATACAAAAGTTGTGGGGAGGGAGCAGAGCTTTTCCAGTTTGGGAATCATGAAAGGCTACCTACTGATGGCGATTCCTAGGCGGAACCGTGAAGGAAATTAGAAATTCCAAGAGGCCAGAAGGGAAATCCCCAAACTGCCTTAAACTGAGGCAAATTGGAGTATGTGGATTCTAAAGCAGGAATAGTAGTGGCTTTAGGTGAGGGGGGGAAAAGATAGAGAGGACCTTTCCCTGTGGGCCTTGAAGTGAGGTGAGGTCAGCAAACAGCAAAGGCTTCAATCCTGGGAGAATTTTTAAGGTCACCCTGGCTACTGGAGGCCCTGGAAGAGCTGTCTAGTCCTTCCTGTGGCCTGAGGAGAGGATATACATATAACTGCCAACAGGAAAAACTTCCTGGGACCCTGAAAAAAGAGCTAAATAACCTGCCCAGAGCACTTTGAAATTCCAGTGGAGGATGCTTTATGTCAAAGGGGCAGTTTGAAAAGTGCAATGAAGAGGAAGGACTTCTGGCTTTACTCTCTGAAAGCCAAGGTGTAGAAGACAGCAAGACTTGTCCCAGTCTGGGCTCCTCTGGGCCCAGATTACAGGAAAAAGACCTATGTGGCCCTAGCTTATCCTCTGTCCTCCAGCTAAAAAAAAAGGGGGGAAGTGATTTGCTGTCCTCCAGACCCAGGCTTGTCCCATCTAATACAGCTATCTAATCCCCACTTGCTTTGACTTCAGGTGCTTTCTTTTCCTTAAATAAAATCAGTAGCTGGGGATAGTAAATAGACAGACAGGCTTAGTAAATCAGAGTCTTAATTCATAGAGTTCAGATTGGCAGGGCTTCAACATCCCCAATCTGATTCAATAAGTAAACAAATATTTACTGAGCACACAGGTACAGAGTCATGTAAGATATGCTCTCAAAAAGCCCACAAACTGGTTGAAGAAACAAAATTAACATGCCATACAACTTTATAAAATAGCTCCCTGGAATCATCTTTGATCAATCCAGCCCTCACTGATATTCCTCTTTCTGCACTTCTCTGCTATCTGTGGCATATTCTGAACTATTCTGCATTTAATGATCCCATTTTGTGTCTGCCCATTATTTCATTCTCTCTCCTCCATTCAAGTCCTCCTGCAATTCCTCATCAGGGTGTGTCAATGAGTGATTCACTATGCCAGCAGATCCACTAAGGCAGGATGGCTTGCCGGTGATGGTCTGCTGTCTGTGGACCAGCTCAAGCAAGCTCAGAGAGACATCACCAAGTTGGCCCATGGGTGATAAATTTCTCAACTATCTCAGCTCTTCATATTGTTTTCACATTACATTATAAGCTGGTTGCATCAAACCCCAAAACCTTGCTGAGCCTCCTAGAAGAACTCTGTCACCACTAAAGTGAGTTTGGTTTGTGTGTTTATTCACGAAAGACTATCTGGAATAGTCACTCAGGTTATGATTTGGATTTGTTTGGAAACCTATAGCTCTTGTCTGTCAGTATGTATATAGACAGATGGTACAAATGGACAAAGAGTTGAACTTTAAATGACTGGAGAGTAGGTTGAACTGCCTTCCAGAAACTGCAAAGCTCCAAACTCTCTTAGAAATAATACATAAATCCATTTAATCTTTTCAGTACCTGTAGTCTGTTGGTGTTATTGTGTGGCTTAAAGACGTGAAACCCAACAATCTCAGAAGAAATAAAAAAGAATATCCTCCCACAGAGGTCAGTGGAGAGGAATGTGGTGGGAAGAAACAAGCTGTAACATCTAACAAACAGAATTTTGGAGGAGAAAAGTAGTAAAAGATGTCATTAGAGAAATGGATAAAAGAAAAAGATGGGCTCGTTATGGGGCCAAGATAAGGGATAAGAGAAGGAGAAGCATGTGAGTCTTCCATTGGCATTTTCAGGATTATCAGAAAAAAGGAAAGAGAGTTTATTAGCTGCGTGGTTGGCATACCATTCTGTGCAGACAGGAACAGGAACCCTCCAGTACGAGTACACAGAGATGGGGTAGAAGGAATACACATTCAAGTCAGTGACTTTACAAATCCATTCTTTCGAGGACTTATCCGAGCAATTCTTGAAGAATGGCTACCAGGATAGAGAGGGACCACAACCTTTTTATTGGAGGAGGTGGCCATACCAAGTCACAGGTCCTTGGAATATTGAAATATTTCACATACTTTCTTTATTGCCTCCATGTTTGAATCATCAGCTCTCTGAGGAAAAGGACTGTGTCTACCTATCTTTTTCTTCTCTTCACTAATGGCTAACACAGGGCTAGGCATAGGAAAATAATCACTAATTGTTTGAAGATTGAATGATACCACCCTAACTGAATTAAAAAGGGACCTATCAGGAAGTTCTACTATGACAAATAAGGATAGAGAAAAAGCAGACTGTGTGGAAAGTCAGAGAAAGGGGTGTAGAGTTTAGCTTATACCCTCTCCCAGTCTTTTTTTTTATAATGCCCCCTGACACCTCATCACCCTGGAAGCCCTCACTACCCCTGGACTTCACACACTCGAATCATCCTCTATTCTGTGGTCAACCCCTCTCATTGGCTGGTTCTTTTCAGAACTTTCCTGTTAGGGAGGATGCCCATGTTTCTTACTCTTCTCTAGATTGGACATTCTCTACAATGAACTTCTTCTACAGTATGCCTTCTAACATGCCCTCATCTTCTTCATGCTCTCCTTTTCAGCTCCATTTTATGATGTCTTCCTCCATTAGAATATAAGTTTCTTGAGGTCAAGAACTCACTTTTCTTCTGCTTATAGTTATATCCCTAGAGTTTAGCGTAGTGCCTGGCACATAATTGTTTTTGAACCATTTCAGTCATACTTGATTCTTTGTGACCCCATTTGAGATTTTCTTGGCAAAGATGCTGGAATGGTTTGCCATTTTCTTCTCCAGCTCATTTTACAGATGAGGAAACTGAGGCAAACAGAGTTAAGTGACTTACCCAGTAAGTGTCTGAGACTGGATTTAAACTCAGGAAGATGAGTCTTCCTGATTTCAGGCCCAGTGATTTATCCACTGTACTACCTAGCTGCTCTGCCACATGGTAAGCTTTAATAAATACTTATTAACTTGACTATAAATCACAAGGAGTGATTATGGTTTTCTGAACAGGAAAGTAATATAATTAAAGTGGTATTTTATGAAAAGTATTCTGGTAGAGTTATGCGGGATGGATTAGACGCAGAGATTAGAAGCAAGGAAGTCAGTGTATTGTAATAATCTAGGCCAGAAGTGAGAAGTATAAGAAGCAAGATGTTAGTCATACCAGCTAGGTTCTAATCCTGGCTTTGTTTCTTCCTAGTTGACCTTGCACAACTTGGTTCATCTCTCTATAGCCCTTCATTCCTTTATCTGTAAAATGAAGAACTGGGACTGGGTGACTTTCTAAGGTCTTTTCCAGTTCTCTGAGTCTATGAGTATGAATGAAAGGCTTGATAGTGAGAATGAAAAGAAATGGATTGATATGAAAGATATTGTGAAAGAAAACTGAATCAGAGTACTGGGTGTCGGATTAGATAAAGAGAACAAAAGAGAAAATTGAATCAAACATGGAAGATTTTCAACCTCCATGACCCGAATGAGTGATGTAGTTGACAGATACTGTGAGGACAGGAGGAGAAAATCAGGGAGGTGGAGGGTAGAAATCTCTTCAGTTTGGGACCCATGGAGTTTAAAGTAGCAGTGAGACATAAGATGGGAGATAGACACATAGTAGATTGAAATTTAGTTCCATGAATCCAGGAGGAGGCAAATTATCAGTCTTACCTAGAGAGGACCATTGAAAAGTTCTTCCAGAGAGAAAAAAAGGGTCAAGAACATTATTAAGAGATACACAGACATGTGTATGGAGAAAAAATGAATTGGTCATGGAAATGGAGGAGTGTCAGAGATTCCAAGGGATCCTTCACTGGTTTCATATCAGCCCATGTCAAAAAAAGGACCAGAGGAAAGGGGCTAAAGGGGGTTCCCTTTCCCCCAATAGATGAGGAGCTCTCCAAGAACAGAGACTGTGTCTCTTCTCTTAAGACTAGGTTTCCTGATGTCCACCACGTCTCTCCATATTCTTGTATCTCCCACAAAGCCCACAGTGAGTGCCTCCAAATGTGGATTTAGGCACTGTAGTTTAAAAGAGTTATTCTGGTACAGGAATAATAGGTGACTTTAGTCACTTGAGTACAGAAAAAATCAGAACACAGAGGGCTGGAGCTCCTCCCTCCAGCAACCTGCTGAATATGTCTTGGGGTTTACTGGCTGGATCTCTTTCTTAAGAACCATGCCTTAAACCCAAATCACTCTGGCTCTCCCTGATTGGCCAACACTAGGTCTCAGGCCAAGCCCACTTGGTCATTATTTGAGCCCTAATTGACTTGATTGATAACATTCAGAGCAAATGTAAATAGGAAGTTTTTCTTTTGGCCAGAAACCCTGAGGGTCTTCCCTTCCCAGTCTGACTTTTTTTTTCTGGTGTAGGTAAAGAGGCCACTTTTTACCTCACTTTTTTTTACCCAGTCTTAATCACTGAATGAGCTCTGCCTCGGTCAAAGTGAGATCTACTAAAGACCATAGCTTTAAAAGGCCAAGGTCTCCCACTGCCTCTTGGGCCATCTCCAGTCATCCTGATCTATCCCTGACTCAGATGGCTCAGAAGGAGAAAGTGAGGCTGATGACTTTGCACAGCCCTCCCTCACTTAAATCCATTTCACTTGCATGTCATGGCTTCTCCTTCATGATGCCATGGTCCTCTTCAAGAACAAAGGACAAACAACAACTGACTGGAAATGAAGACCAGGAGCAACAACAGCAGAAAATCTGTGCCAGGCTGAATCAAGGGTCCAGCCTTGATGGCTCTCTTTTCCCTCCTGTGAATGTCTACCCTGCTCATGGCAAATGAGACTTCCTTTGGTTAACTGTTAGAAGGACTAGGAATGCCTCATTTTGTTCCTTCTCCAACCTAAGCTACCAGCTCAGCTAGAGTTGGCCAGATCTAGCCCACTACACCCATTGAATCCCAGGACCTCGCAGGTACTCAATAAATATTTACTAATCAGTGAACAACAGGTTTCTTCACTTCTAGTTCCTGTCCACAACCTTTCCTGGACCTCCATAGCTTGGGTGATAGCTGATGACTATTTCCATACCAATTTCTCGGAGTCATGGCAAGCAGGGAAATGAGCAAGATAGTTCAGCTATATTCTAATCCAATTCATATTTATTGAGCTCCTGTCATGCATCTAGTCCTATGGTAGGCTTTTCTGAAGGGAAGAGGAAAAGCCATGGCACCTACCCTTGGGGAGCTACCAGTCTGGTTCAGAAAAAAATGAAGGGGGAAAGGGCTTATTAAGCACCTACTAAGTGCAAAGCCCTATGCTAGGTGCTAAGAATACAAACAAGACAACCCCTGTTCTCAAGGGGCATGACATTTAGGGAAGAGAAAAGATATAGGAAGTTTCAGTTATAAATCAAATGAAGAAACTCGATGGTGCTTAGGATGTAACAGCAAAGCAGATTGTAACGCATCTTATTTAGACAAGACTCACATATGTGAAACAGAGTACAGTACAAGAAGACAGCCTACAGAACACACATTCTATAAATATGTGTATGGAAAGCAGGAATTTAAACTGCAGGAATACAGGACAAATGTTGCCAGCTTCATCCCACCCCATCAAGTCCTACTTTGTGAAGTAATTTCCACGGCCCTAGTCTAAATTACTGAGTCATGGGAGAGTTGAATTTATCTACTGCAACATAGATATCAGTCAAACTTGAGAGGAGTTGGAAAAGAGAGAAAAGGAAAAGTATTCAAAAAAGAGATTTGACCTAAAGGCCTTTGTGCTGGCTAGGTATGACTACAGACTGAATCACAAGAGTGAAGTAGTATGGTGTTATGGAACATGAGTTTAAATCTCAGCTCTGCTATTTATTATCTGTTTAATATCAGACAAATCACTTAGGTATTATGGGACTTCCTTTCTTCATCTGTAAAATCAGAGGTTTAGATTAGATGGTCTCCAAGGGATCTTCCAGCTTTAAAATATATAACCTTTAAACTAGCTAAAATATCTTTGAAGCTACTGGCTAGACATCAAAGAAGCAGTCAACACTCCGTTGCAGAGAAGAAGCTGAGTAGGCATAGCATTTTAGCAGAGCACAAGCAGATGGCAGGCATCTCAGCAGAGAAAGTGGCTCAGCAGAAGGTATCAGAAGCAGAGTAGCAACTAGGTGGCGCAGTGGATAGAGCTCTGGGCCTGGAGCCAGGAGTTCAAATCCTACCTCACATACTTACTGACTGTGAAACTCTGGGCAAATCACTTAACCTGTTTGCCTCATTTTCTCTCATCAATAAAAATGGGGATAAGAATAGCACCTACCTCCCAAGGCTGTAGTGAGGATAAGATCAGCCCTAGTACCATAGTTATCCAAGCTGGAGTGTTCCCTCTCCTATGTGTGGGTTCACTATGCCACCAATGGTATGGGAATCTGTGGGTATGTGTACAATGTAAACAAGGACATTTCCTTTTTATTTACCTTGTTGTTTAAATGCCTGTGTTTGTGTGTTCTCTGGTTTGGTCTGGTTTAAAATGAAAAAAGAGCATGAGTTGCCGTTTTGAATAGATGTTGCCTTAGAGTATGTCTTGAACCTAAATTCAGCTCACTTTTGAGGGAGCCCAGGATACATATGTATCATTACACACCATAATGAGTAATTAGTAATAGTAATGGGCAGTAAGGTGGCATAGTGGATAGAGTGCTGGTCCTAGAGTCAGGAATATGAATCTTCCTGTTTTCAAATTCAACCTCAAACACTGAATAACTGTGTGACCCTGGGCAAGTCACTTAACCCTGTTCACCTCAGTTTCCTCATCTCTAAAATAAGCTGGAGAAGCAAATGGGAAACATCTCCAGTGTTTTTGCCAAGAAAACCCCACATGGGGTCATGAAGAGTTGGACATGACTGAAACAAGTGAACACCAATGACATACATATGTAATCAGTAAGTACCTGTTGAATGAATGGATTCTGTCTCATGATTAGTGACTTGTCTCCCCCAATACGGCTGGGTGAATAAACTGACCATCAACTGTTTAAGTAGGTGGAGCTTTCCGGCCCTAAAATCATGAATGAAACATTGACGGGCTAAAACATGTGTGATGCCCATGAAGTCTCCTCCAGACACTTTTTTAAAAGCAGGAGACATCAATGGTCCTGAGTGATCGCAGGGTGCAGCATCCTTCAAGGTTGAAGATGCTGAACAGCAGTTCTCTGATCCTAGACCACTGTACCCATCAAAAGCACTATGTGTCAACCAGAAAGTCTCTCTCTGTCATTAGACCAGACAGCCACCTCCATGGTATCATGGGAGGGACTCTAGAAACCTCACCCACCCTAATTATCTTTCTCATGGGGCTGCCAAAAACTTCATTCCTTTGGGTGGTCTCCTCCAGACTCCTGTATTATTCTGTATAGGAGCTGGATGAACTCATAAAGTACCAGAAGCTGCCAGGCTGGGGGTAGGTCTGTCCTTTAAGGAAGGCAGCAGGGAAGAAAGGAAGACAGAAGGGAACAAAAGATAAGTCAGCTTTAGGAATTGGTCACAGGCTCCCCGGTGGGCTTCCCACACTGCATTTATCCAACCCAGGAAGGTTGGCACCAAGACTAAATGAGGAGTGTTAAGACCATCTCTTCTGCCCAGTCGTGTCTCTACTCTCCAAAACTTACCTCCTTCCTCCTTCAGGAAGGGTTTCTTGACTGATCCCAACAAACAGATTGTGCCATTTGTTTCAAATCTTCTTAAGAACTTTGGGATGGCTGCTTTTTTGAGTTTTGTTGGTACTTGGGTATGTAGCTTATGTCACCCATCAAATCAGATACTCTTTGGAAGCACAGGCAGGTTCTTTCATCAGATTCTATGCTATCCTCTAAAGACAAGGCTCAGATTACCCCATCAGAGATTTTGGTGTTGGAAAGGATCATAGAAACATCTAGCCTAATGCCCTCCATTTTATAGACAGAGGACTAGAGAAGAAAGTGATTCATCCAAAGTCACAGCTATGCCAGTGGCAGAGCAAAGATTTGAATCCAGATCTTTCGATTGCAAAATCAAAGCTCTTTCCATTTTAATAGTAATAGCTAACACTGACACACATTTGCAAAGAATTTTCCATATATCTCATTTCATCCTTACCACAACCTTCACCTTGGGAAATAGGTGCACTTATTATCCCTATTTTAGATGAGAAAACCTAGGCAGAGAGAGCTTAAATGACTTGCCAGGGACAATTAGTATCTGAGGCTCAATTTGAACTCGTCTCCTTGATTTCCCAGCCACAACGGAGACAGTGTCAGACCTGGAGTCAGGAAGACTTGCCTCAGACTCTTAATAGCTGTGTACTCTAAGCAAATTACTTCACCCGTGTCTACCTCAGTTTCCTCATCTGTAAAATAGAATAATAATGGCACCTATCTCCCAGGTTGTGGTAAGGATCAAATGAGATATATTTAAAGTGCTTTGCAAACCTTTAAATGTATATAAGTGCTTGCTATTATTATTTCTATTACAAAATATTGAAATTCCCTCAAAGTAGGAGACCATCTCCTTCAAATTTGCATTTCAAATCCTCTGACTCCATTGCAGGATTTCTTTTTGATCTCTGATCCCCAAGGCCTGGGATGGTGCTTTGCATATAGTAGGTATTTGATAATTTTTTAAAACTGAATTTACACAATGTGCTTTAGTGAATATCCTTGACTTGACAGGCTAATTTTTAACTTCAAGTCACTATGTGAAAAGTTTAGCAAATTTAAATCTCATCTGGATTATGTGGCTACGTTGGGGTGTAGGGAAGGGGTGCCCCAGCTCTTTGTACAAATTGGGCTGGAAGGGGTGCAGGACCAACAGCTGGTGGCCACCTTTAGTGGACTTCAAACTTGATGTCACAAGAATTTATGACCAGGGATAATTAGACCAAAAGTAAAAACCCCAAACCAACCCAAAACAAAACTCTTCAGCTTGGCTCAGAAACGAAAGTCCACAAGCATTTTCAAAGGGATTTTTTTCACTTTATTCTGGCATATTTGAATTTGGGTATAAAGAGGGATTTTGGTATATGTGCTTTAAAATTCACATACACTAATTAAGTGACCAAATATCTGAGTGCCTCTCAAATCACTGGAGTATTCCACAGGAGGGATTAGGACCAAGTCTTCTAGAGAGAGAAGATAGAGACTATAGTAGACTTAGGTGAAATTGGAATGGGCTCTATTACTTTCTACCTATAGGACCATAAGCCACTCCCCCTCTCCCTGCCTCAGTTTCCTTATCTGTAAAAGGAGAAGTCCCTGGGATCCCATTTTCCTATGATTTCTTCCTGAAGTTTCAGGGCTTAGAGCCCCTTCTCTACTAAAACTGTAAGCTCTTCAAGGCCAGGGCTGTGCATTTGAGCCTTATCACCTGTCCTCTACAGCAGGTATCCACTAGAAGCTCATTGACTCACAAGTCACAGCTATGGACTTCATAAGAGAAGGGAATGGGGAGGTGGTCCAACCTCTTTCATTTGTGGCTATGTTTAAAAGTAGACCAGTGGAGAAGATGTGAGTGCAGCTTTGTCCTGTAGTCAGAATTGTGGCCTGGACTTGGGAACTTACCAAGGGCCCCTAGATGACCCCTTGACCACAAGGAGTCTGAAAACAGAAAAATACAGGACAGAAAAAGAATGGCTTCTTCAAACATCTAGAAGATGGAGACCTACACATCCAGGTAGCCATTTCTGATTGGTCCCAAGTCCCTTGTTCTCTAAACTAGCTGCAAAACCCGTCTGCCCCATTTCACCAAACTGTTATAGGCCTCATATATTCATGCAACAGATTCTGTGACTAAAGTGTTTGACCAGGACATTGCTCCCATCAGACTGTAAATTCCGTGAACACAGTAGACATTTACTCATTTGTCCCTCATGGCAGTGAAGAAATGCTTTTGGAGTATTGGGATGGCAACTGGGTTAGCCTTGGGATTAGAACTCCCATCCTGGCAAAACCTGATTGAAGATCTGAAGTCAGGACCACTTAATTTCCACCTCTTGACCCCCAGTGCTGAGAACACAAGGCAACAGCATTCCAGAACATCTGAGAGGTGAGCAGGGCAAAGCAGGCACATGGAACAGCCCATGGATAGGGGAGAATTTGGAGAGTGGGCCTGAAAATATGCTTTTGGGATGCCATTCCTCTGCAGACCTAACTTGTAGGGCCATCGCCAACTGGGAAAGCCTGATGGCCAACTAATGGGGCCCAAGGCTGCTACACCTAAAGGCTTGAGGAACGAGGCTCCCTGTATCATGAGAAATCTGATTCAAAAGAATGACTCTGAGGGGCAGAAAGATGCTATTGTCCTCAGGAATTTTCAAAGAAAATGGCATGATTTTTGGTGTGGTTAGCATACTTACTTAACTTGGCGCTGGGCCCTGGCTTGTGATGGCACTGGCTTGGGAAATTCCCATTGTGGAAACTCCATCGTGAGAATTTCCCCATATCACATGGGGAGAGAACTTCAGGCGCTTCAGTTAAGAGACTGGTTGGTGGACACTGGTAACACACTCAGCACCCTGGCTGTCTTCAGCACTCTTTTAGATGGCAGCTGGTCATCTATGTTTCGGCCAAGAAACAAGGCCAGAAAGATCCTAAACCATGCTTGAGAGACTCAGTGACTTGCCTGTATTCATGGCCAGCCTTGAATCCAGGCATCCCCAGCTCCAAGGCCTGCATTCCATCCACCAAGCCTCTTCAATGTGCATTGTTGCATTCTAATTCTTTGTAAACTCCTAGTCCACATAAGGGAGATATAGAGAGAAATATATAGATCTAGCTATAGAGATACAACTGCCCACTAGAATGTCTGATGACACTGGAGACCAGTTTACTATGGAAGGAGAGGCTTTAAAGGGCGATGAGGATCTCACTGGTTCCTTTGCTGCAGTTCACAATCCACCAAAGAGAAGCTTAGGCCAGGACCCAAGGCGCCTGCCTTCTTCTGCCCATGTCCTTTCTGTGAATCCCTGAGATCTTTGTGGGCAGTATCAGACCTCCTCTTCTCTGAATCCACTTCCCACCAACCCACAGCAATCTCCTCTGATCCATGCCACCCATGAATCTATCACAACTTGCTTTTATTATTAGTTAGCATTTCATGAGTTAGTCCTGTTTCTCTAATAAATCATGAGCTGCTAGTGAGTAAGGACTGTGTCTTCTCTTGTAGGTCTAGGAGTGCCAAGCACAGAACACCATAATACTTATTGACTGGCCTACTTAATGATATCCTGCTGGAAAGAGCTGTCATTGGGGAGGGAGTCCTAGTCCCTGACAGTCACCTTCTTCCAGCCCCTTTCCAGATGAGAGCCCTGGACCCTTTGGACACTGTAGCCTTTGGGACAGAGGACATGAAGATTCTCTCCCTTCCCCTTGCCATCTGAGAGAAGGACATTTGCTGCACATTCTCCCATCTCCCCCAAACCCATGATGCTACATCAAAGAAGCTAAAAAAGGGTCAGATCATTTGTAGGTATATTTATATGTAAATACAAAATTGTATCGCCATAAGGTATTGAATATGAACATTTACAATTATTCTCCAAATCTGACTCAATCCTTGAACGTTAAATACAAAATGAAAAGATTGTAAAAATAAGAATATACACATTCAAAGAACTTGTTACAGTATAAAATGACTGAGGGCCACTTGGCCACCGATCTCATCTTCTGGTAGAGAGGAGCTTCTGCATTACTGAAGGTCTCCCCTTCAGCACAGGGGGAAATTGTTGGTGATGTTGAATAGGGGCAGGATAGGGCATGGCAGGGCAGCGGGGGTATAAACAGAAATTCCAGAATTGGGGGGGTATCTTTGTGGGGGACCCCCAGTCAGGAACCACTTTCAGCTCTTTCTTGGCACAGAAACAAGATGTGGCTGGCAGAGAAAGAGCATCCGGGTGACAAGGCAGGGGGATGGAGGGAAAGGCAGGGGTAAGACGAAGTAGAGAAGGGAATGATTCAGAAAAGCAAATGAGAAAGAAAAGCTCTTCCTGTCAAGTGATTCTCTCAGGTCAAGGTCCCCCTCCCGTATTGTGCCCAGGGTCCCTATGAGCCCTTTGAAGACTTCGTACCGATTGCCTTTGGCCTTGGCTCCTCAGTGAGTTCATCCCTATCATCCCCTGAGGAGGAGTAGGGAGAAATAGAGGGTTCGAATGTCACAGTGGAGATCTGCAGCTCCTTATTCAAGGTAAAGGGTTTCCCCCAATTGATAAGGTAAACAGAGAAAAAAAATGTTAAGTTGGGAGAATAACGTGCCAGGGTCACCACATAACAGCATTCCCAGGACCAAAGAAAGGCCATGACCAAGAGAGGGAGGTGGTCCAAATTCAGGGAAGGGATGTAGATGGCGAGGAGTAGGTGAAGGCCATTGTCACAACATCCTCGCTGTCTAACAGTATTATGCATAATTGACTCCCCTCCCACACTCCCTCAGGTGGGAGCATCCCATGGGCAATGGACAGTGTCGTTTCTGAAGCAAACTCTAAGGAACATGGCGGCCTGACCTCCAAAATGGAGCCCCATGAACTGCTAGAAAGAGGTGTGTACATATGGATTTATATAATACGTACATATTAACACATACAGTATATATTACACACACACACACACACACACACAGATCCAGACCCACGCACACATAACAGACACACACACACAGGCACACAGAATGGTAGCTAAGACTAGAGGACACGCCTTACTTCTTATACCTTCTTGGCACTGGGGATAATCTCTAAGATATGGAGGTTGGCCAAACTCTCCTGGGATGACTGGAGGTGGTCACTCACCTCCTTCCCCATCCAGCTGTGGCAAAGTCAAGGTGAGGAGGTGAGAGGTGAGAGGGGTTTGAGAGGGGAATAGGAGATCCTTCCCCACTTACCTCTGGGGACCCCTGTCAAAAAGCGGTAGCCACAATTTGGTTTTTATAAGGCACAGTTCAGTAGCAGGGGCTAGAATGAAGAACATGAGCTGCTAGTCACTGGCTACTCGTGGAGATTTCATCAGAGCTAGCTAGCCAAAGGAAAAGGCAGCCATGTACCAGGAGACACAAAAAGAGGTGTTTCAACATTACTGATGGCCACCCAGGGGCATGCAGTGTCCCAGGGAAAGGGAGGAAGGCTGGCGGAAGGTTACTGATGGGCAGCCAGTCCCTGCCACCAGGTGAGAGGCCCCAGGTGCCAGCTATTGCCTCTCGAGGCCCAGCAGATGGTAGCCAGGAGGCACCATGCCTTCCTTCAGGGCATATTCAATGATGGCCTTGTAGCAGAAGAAGTACTGCTCCGGGGTCTGGATGCTGAATGCCCTCTGGGTCCTCATGCGGGACACTGTCTGAAACACATTCAGCGTGCCCAGCTCTTCCAACTGCGCCAGGCAGATGTCCAGCGAACAAAAGGTACCTGTGGAAGGAAGCAGATGGTAGAGCTTGTCTTACTGCCAGTGCCCCCTACCCAAAAGGAACTGAAGTGCTTTCCAAAGTAGTCTGAAATGGAAAAGAACATAGAACCTCAACGGAAGATCCCCAATATGGAAGTCAGGATGCCTGGGACAAGCTGGCACAAAATCATGTCTATGAGGAGATGGGGAGCTCCTCCTTCCTTCCTGGTGGAGGGGAAGACAATTCTAGGGGGCACATTGCATGTCTGTCAGACTTCATAGATGTGTTGGGAGTGACATGTCTGCTTTTTTATTGTTACAATGGATGCTCACTTTGGAGGGAAGGGAGGAAGGCTGTATTTGTAAATGAAGACAATTTAAAACAAGATATCAAGATAAGACAGGTCACTTGTCTTATAAGGTAAGGGAGGTATAAGAACAGTGAGGGGAAAAACGAAGCAACTGGAATAAGAGACAGGACCCAGTTCCTTTGGAGTTGCCTCAATGGCTGAATGGGGTGAGGCATAAGACAAGTACACTGGTCCCTTCATTCCTCCACTCATTCTATTCTACTCAGAATAGAAGTTGGGATGACTGGTCTAGAGCAGATGTTACTGAAGTCATAATTCTCCTGGGAAAAAACCTGTTTGATCATTTATGGATAGAAAGGGGCTACTACCCATCACAGGAAGAAGGGGTGGGATGGGGGAGAAAAGAAATGACTAGGAGAGGGGAAAAGGAAAAAGAAAGGGAGAAGGAGCGAAGTAAGAGGAAAGGGAGGAAATCAAGGACTGGGAAAAACCAACTTGGCTTAGCATGCCCTCAGCCTTCCCTGGCCACAGGGCAACTCCGCTGGAATGTTCTTCAATGTCTGTTTTGTAAATTTATCACAGTCAGTAGCTACACTAGAATTGCCACCAGATTCACATTGGACAAGGCATCCTAGAGAAATCTGCCTGCCACAAATCTAAGGAACGCTTTTCTTGAAAATTGACTACTGTGGGCCCTGGCACTCTATGACTTCTGTCCCCTGAAAGATAGGATCTGGTCTGGAAGTTATTACCTGTCCTGCCGATGCCTGCACTGCAGTGGACCACAATGGGCGGCCCTCGGGGATGACCTTTGAAGCGTGGTCCCAAGTTCCTGACTGCCATCTTCTGTTGGTTTCTGACCACTCTGAGGAAGTCAATCAGGCTGTCAGCTGAGGAAGGGACCCCATAATCAGGCCAGCTCAGGAACTGGAAATGGATCACTTGTCTTTTTTGTCGTTCCTGAGGGCCAAAAGTTACCACCAATCAGTACTAGACATCCCTTTCTTACCTCTCTTCCATAACCTTTACTCTTCCCAAGACTGGTTAAGACAACATTTCTGCCTCTCTAACTCATGGCCCCTCATCCTTGCCCTGTTCAGCCCTCTCAGTCCCCTTCCCGTTGAGCATTCATCTTCACCAGCTTTTTCTTCCTAGTTACACTGAGCCCCTTCCCCAGTACCTTTCCTCCTGGCTCTTTTCCTTTCTCCTGAAATCCCCCTATCAAAACCTCCCTAGGATGCAAGCTCCAGTTCCAGCCACTGGAATAAATCCCCAAAACCACCTCTTTAGCAAGTCTTGGTGCTCCATTTCCCAAGGAGACAGCCCAAAGCACAGTTCTAGGACAACCCATATTGTAGGGTTCATATGTGATGCTGTAGCATTAGGGTAGCAATGCTGGGATGGCAAGGAGGTGATAGGGCCTGCTGTGTGGTACATGGGAACTCCCCCATTATATTCCCTGCCACCAGCATTGAGTGCCTCCCAATTCTTCTTTTGCCTTACATGAAAATCAATGCTAGCTGGAGATTTGAGGACATAGGGAGGTGTCACAGAGAACAAACATAAGAGGATTACTTCTGTGTTATGAATTTCCAACGTTGTTTTCTTATAATGGTTCATGTTTTCCACTCCTTGATTGGTCACCGTGAGAAAGCCAAATCGAATCTGACAGTCTTTTTCCAAGGGCCAGTACTGGCCACACTTTCTCCTGCCGCCTTCCTCGAATCTGGAAGGAGACACACAATGGCCCAGAGTCAAAAGGAGCTCACTAGTTAGCTATTCACCCTCACCAGAGCATTTCTTCCAAGTCCTGCAGTGGCCAAGCCTGGGCCACCATTCAGCCTGCTTTACAATGTCTCTGCCCTTTCTTCCCCACACAAAAATAGAAGACCAGATCCCTTCTAGAGGAGAGGGAATCTTGGTATTGCCACTGTCCTCTAGGGAAAGGCTCCCTGGTACCTCAGGTGTCTCTAGTCACACACAATCACACACATACCATGCCTACCGTACAGAAGACAAACTAGAGGAAAAGAGCCTTCCAGGAGATGCTGGTGTGCTCAGATCAGAGGGAAGGGAAACTGTGAGCCCTGACTGTCCCACAACTGGTGAATGAGCTCCAGACGTACCTTAGCCTAAGCTAGGTGGGAGGAGGGAGACATAAGGTAGAGTCCAATCAGCATTTATTAAACATCCACTAGGTACGAGACCTCTTCTCTGTTCTGAGCATGGGAGACCCTGCCCTCAAGGAGATTTCAGGCTTGAAGGCATGAACACAGATAGGAAGAAAAAGTAATTTGGGATTATCAGGTGAGATGAAGAAGGGTTTCAGGTAGAAGAAGGAGGGAGGGACTCCAAAAGGCAAAGGGCAAGGAAAAGGATAAAAAGGTAAAAAAGCATTCTAGGCAGAGGTAATGGTATGCGCAAAGACTTAGAAGTAGGAAACAAGGTCAGGTGTAGGAAACAGCCAATGGTCAGTCTGACTCAAGAAGAGAATGATCCAGCCTGGAGCCAAGTTACTTTTGCCGTATAGGAAATAGAAACACTGTCAGTTTCTGCTGTGAGGAAAGTGAGGGAATCAGACCCGTATTTCAGGTGTGCTCTTCTGGCAGCTGTTTGGAGGGTAGATGATTGAGATGCTGGGAGGGAAGAGACTGATTAGGAAGATGAGGATGAGGGTCCTGTGAGTGGAGGAGACAGGCGGGGCATGTGGTGGAACTCTATTTAACAAGACCTGGCAATCCAATGGCCTGTGGGTGAGGGAAGGGAAGAGCCAAGAATGGCTGTGAATCTGGGTACCTGGGAGGATGACAGAAACAAGGAACTTAGGAGGAGGCACAGATTGAGGGGGAAAATAATGAGTTTCTCTGGGGACACAGTGAATTGGAGATACATGACCATTCAGAAATGGGCTATATTTGGCCATGTGGGACTGGAGCTCAGGAAAGTGACGTGGACTGGATATGTAGATTAAAGGGATGATAACTTTATCCAGAGAAGCTGTGAGACCAAAAAAAAGGCATATTGAGAGAGAAGAAAACAGGAGCCAGGACAGCCCCCTGGAGGATACCCAGGTCTAGAGAGGGCCCAGGTCATGAGCCAGCAAAGGACAGCAAGTTGGAGCCTTCATAGAGATAGGAGAACCAGAAAGGCACAGTTGTCACAAAAACGCAGGCAGCAGAGAGCATCCCCAAGAGCAGGGAATCATCGGGTGCCAAAAGCATCAATAAAACCTTTAAAATAAAAGAAAAAGAACGTGATGGAAGCGGGAAAGCAAAGAAGGATGAAATGACTAGAGGTCACAATAAGCAGACAGATGGTGGGAAACACGGAAGGTTGGGGTCTGAGAAGAATTTTGGAGTTCTGGACATGGAGACTGAAGAATCATGGGTGAGCTCAGGAAACGACCATCTCTCTGAATAGATCTAAAATATAATGTCATAATAGTATAGAGGGAACATGCAGGTCTTAAGGAATGAGGAAGACAGTGAACGGGGATGGAACAGTGACACGTTTATCGAAATCTTCCCTTTCCCCCAACCCCAGTATAAAGGGTTAAATTGGGAATGTGAGTCAGGGGTTGGCCTCCCTGAGAAAGGAGGAAAGACAGACTGGGAATCAGATAGACAGATACAGACAGACAGAGGAAACCACACCTTCCTTGACCTCAAGGTATTCCCATTTGACACTATGCTCACTATGTCTTCTTCATTCTATATAGTTGCTGGGGGTCAAAGGGGTGGAGTATTACATAGCATGGCAGAGGAAAGGAGCAGCACTTAGGAGAGGGGTCAGTGTAGGTACAACTAAGGAAAAAATACAGCTAACCATTCTCATAACTCTTTCCTTTTTTATGAAGTGCCCAGAGTCTGAGAATCTTAGAAAATAGCATTCAGAAGCACCTTAGAAATTACCTACTCCAGGAAAAGTGGTTTGTAAACCTTAAAGCATGACATAAATATATTACCACAAAGAAACTGAAGTCAGAGCTAAAATTACTTGTTAAGTACCCCCAGGTTGTAGCAGAGTGGGGGACAGAAAGACTATATGCCTTTTTGTGATGCTAGCAAATAGGGAAAGTCTTCAGAAAAACCTGGAAAGACTTATATGAACTGATGCCAACTGAGGGGAGGAGAACCAGGAGAACACAGTACGCAGTTAGAGCTATAATGTGCGATGACCAACTTTGTTAAGACTTAGCTCTTCTCAGCAATGCAAGGTTCTAAGACAAACTCTAAAAGACTCATGATGGAAAATGCCATCCATATTCAGAGAAAGAATTATGGAGTCTGAATGCAGATCAAAGCATACTATTTGCTCTCTTTCTTTTATGTTTTGTTTCTTTATGTTCTCACAGTTCATTCCACTGGTTATAATTCTTCTTTACAACAAAATAAGGTGAAAATAGGTTTAATATGAATGTATAGGTAGAGCCTACATCAGATTGCAAACCATCTTGGGGAGAGGGAGAAAATTTAAAACTCAAAAGCTGGTGGAATTCAATGTTCTAAACTAAAAATAAATAAAATATTTTAAAAGTTAAAAAAGAAAAAGAAAATCAGGAAAGTTTGAAGCAATGAGATTTAAAAAAAAAAATCCAAATGAATGGTTTTCCTTGCATTCATTAATGCTGCTAACAAGTAGCATAATGGCATTTTCTGAATATTAAGAAACTTCTAAATGTTTTTTGTCTTCGTTTTTGTTTTTTTTTTGTTTTTTTGAGGAGGGGAGGGAAGGGCAGGAAGAAATCCTAATGGGCACAGAGAATTTTATTACTGATTATTTTGTCTCTGAATTATAGACAGAAAAAAAGGGAAAAGCTAAGCATGGTCTGATATACATTCTAAATTTTAAGAAAGTAGATTTCAAAGGGTTCAGAGGAAAAATAGATGAAATACCACCAAAACTTTACAGGGGAAATCAGTCCAAGAGGGATGGGAAACTCTCAATGATAAAATTCTGAAGATAATGGGAAATAAATCCAACAAAAAGGGAAAATGGGACCTCTATCAAAAAAAGAGCAGTTAGATATACTCAGAACTCCCTAACCAGTTTAGATTTTAATAGAAGAATGTGTACAGAAGGCAGAAGCAGAAGTAGTTAACCTAGGTTGAACACCAAATAACCTAGTGCTCAGAGTGGTGTCGGGTCTAGCAAGCCTCAGCATGGGCAGAAACTGACCAAAAAAGCTAAGGGAAATAGGGCTTTCTGGTGGTGTTTTGGGTGGTTTGGGGGAATTGTTTTGTTTCAGTTACATTCAGGAGAAAGAAATCCAGAAAGGAGTAGCAGGATTAATGTTTGCAGTGAACAAGACAGATTGTAACTGAGGGAAGACTAATCAGTTTTTTATTTTGCTTTTGTAAGTTCTGTCAAGGAGAATGACCCGAAGATAGGAGTGAAGAGAAGAGAAATTGATGATAGGGAATAGTTAGCAGAGATGAGTAAGGAGACAAGAAAAGATGGCTCAGCTGTCCTGAATGAGTTCAAGCCCCTCAGGCTCAGGCAAGCATCATCCCAGCAGCTTGGTCAGCCAATGACATAGGAAGGATCACAGAGGAAAGGAGAGGGGCACATGCCAAAAAAAGAGAAGAGGACATGTCTGCAAATTCCAGGCCACTGAGCTTGGCAAAAATACAGAGTGGATTACTACAGAAAGGGCAGCTAGTAGGAAGGGAAGCAACAATCCCAGAATCAGCACAGCTTCATCAAGAACAGGCCATGCCAGACTAACCACCTTCCCTTTCTTCACAGGGTTACTAACCTGATGGGCCAGGGGAATGTTCTATGGCTAGTTTATTAGGTTTTATTAAAACAATAGATGAAAGCACCTCATGCTGTTCTTATTAAAAAGACAGGGAAATGTGGGCTAGATGATAATACAACTAGACAGAGTCAGAACTGGTTGGATGGCCGGCTATGAAGAAGAGTTATATTAAATGTCTGACATCAACTTGGAAAGGAGCTTTCAGCGGAGAGCCCTAGGGATCTATACAGGCCCTAGGTTGTTTAACATTTTTGTCAATGAGCACAGATAATATGCTCATCGAACTTGTAGAGGACACAAAGCCTGAGGGACAGTTAACACACTCGATGACAGTCAGGCTTCAAAAAAGATCGTGACATGCTAGAACACTGGCTAATCTAGTAGATTAATCTAACAAAATGAACGTTAATAGGGATAAATGTAAATTCTTACACTTTGGTTCAAAAGATGGACTTCACAAATACAAGATGGAGGGAGGAGATAGGCTTCAATTCATTTGAAAAGGATCTGAAGGTCCACGTAACTACAAATTCAGCAGAAACCATCTCTGGAGCCCTGGGTGCCATTCTGGGCACCACAGTTTAGAAAACACACTGCTAAGTCAGAGGCATCCAGAAGAGGGCAGCTGGGACCCTCAAGGGCCTTGAGGTCCATGGCATTTAAGGTGAAGGAAAGGACTGAGCGGCGTTAGCTTAGGGAAGACTCAGGGGCTCATGGTAACTGTATCCAAACACGTGAAGTTCTGTCAAGAGTAAGAGGGATTTAGCCTTGTTTAATATTGCCCCAGAGGGCAAAGCAAGTGAGGAAATTGCCAAGAGTCAGACTGAGACTTCTGTTGTTGTTCAGCCATGTCTACCTCTTCCTGACTCCATTTAGGATTTTCTTGGCAGCGATCCTGGAATGGTTTGTTATTTCCTCCTCCAGCTCACTTTACAGATGCGAAAACTGAGGCAAAGAGGGTTAAGTGACTTGTGCAAGGTCATGCTGCAAGTCAGTGGCTGAGGTCTTCATGATCCCAAGCCCAGCACTCTATCCACACTGTCACCTAGCTGCTAGACTTAGCCCTAGACTTAGGCCTGATGTCTAGAAAAATTTCTTAAAAATTGTACCCATCTAAAAGTGACATGGGCTCCTTTATTTGAGGGCTTCAGGCAGAGGCTGGATGGTCATTTGGGGGCTATGTTATAAAGGCGATTCTTTGTGACAGATGAGTTGGACCAGATAGCTGCTGAGAGCCTGTCCAACTTCAAGTTCTGTGATGCGGGCCATTCTAAAGATGAGGAAACTGAGGCCATGAGAATTCAGGTAACCTACTCAAGCTAACACAGAGAGCCTGAGAATCCAGGGATCCTGAATCTTATCCAATTGCCTTTTCTAATACATATATCGCTAAATGATCACTAGATGATTGTTCCTAGCTAATATTCTGAGCTCTGACTGCTCTTCCAGCAGAAACCACAGGTAAAGACACAAACTTACAGCCACATCTGATGGGCTTAATAAGGTCAAAAACTCCTCAGAGGAAAGCCATTTATTTGTCTCCTCTGGAGTGCCTGGAACTGGCATGGGCCACCTCTGACAGTCAAAAAAAAAAGAAAAAGCTGCTGAACTGAATTTAGTTAAGGTCTTACTAGGGTATGATGGTGAAGTCACTTTAGTCCTTGGGTATGGTTATCAAAGCAAAGATGAGGCACAAGTTATATAGCTATGAAGAATCCACAAGATTCATTTCCATTACAATTTGGTTACACCAATTCCTCAGTACCTAAACAGAGAGTGACACAGTTTATGTTGCTTTCTATCAGGACTTTTCTTTTTTCTTTTTTTTAAGTGAGAATTTTTATATTTTATTTTTTCCAATTATATGTAAAAACAATTTTGAACATTCTTTTTAAAAAAATTTTTGAGTTCTAAATTCTTTCCCTCCCTTTCTCTCTTTCTCTGAGAAGGTAAGGAAGTTGATATAGGTTATACATGTACAATCATGCAAAACATATTTCGTGCTAGCCATGTTGTAAAAGAAAACACATACACACACAAGAAGGTAAAAAGATATGCTCTAATCTGCACTCAGACTCCATCAATTCTTTCTCTGAAGGTGGATAGCATTTTTCATCTTATGTCCTTCAGAATAATTTTAAATCATTGCATTGCTGAGAATAGTTGAGTCATTCAGTTGATCATTTTCCAATATTGCTGTTACTGTGTACATCATTCTAGTTCTGCTCATTTCATTTTGCATCAGTTCATGTAAGTCTTTGCAAGTTTTCCTGCCAGAATTTTTCTGACCTTCATTATCAGAAAATCAAAACCAATCTCCCACCTCCCTCCCTCAGACCTTGTTCCAGTATCTTGACATCCAACATCATGATCTTTGAAATTCTATTGTCTGATCATATCCATCTATCTTTCACTTCTCTACCTCCAACCATTCATGTTTTCGCCTGATATTTAATAATAAATAAACCAAACATATTATTCCAACCTCAACCCATCTCCCCTACTCTGGCAGCTCTTGCTTCCACTCATGATGAGGGTGGGAAGGGGTTGTAGTGGAGGTAGAGTAGCAAGTACTCACCGTGTGGTCATGACAATCACTAGAACTTTCTGCTCCCAGACCATGAGCCAAAAGTCATGGTAGGTGTTCTCCAAGGGACCTAAAATGATAGAACAGGAGACGGCATTCGACACAAGAAAACATTTCTTTCCTTCTCTCCTCTTTCTTCTTCCACATCCTAACTATGGGATCCATGTTAGCCTTCTGCTCTTTTGTCATTAGGTTCTTTCTCCTGAAGAATTAATCCATGGTTATAGTTCCAACGATCACTTCTAGGATGATCTGTCTATCTATTTGGCTGATCCTTTCCTCTCAGCTATGCCCTGGTCCTAAATAACTATCCTGGATGACTTAGTATCATCTCAGACTCAAAAACAGAACTAATTCTTTTCCCTGCCTCTCTTCCCTTTCCCTCCCACACAGAGATCTCTCTCCAGAACTTTGTGGTTTTTGTCAGATATGATGGCAATCTCCTGACCCCCTCACTCCGTACCCCCCGGCAGAAATGCTAATTCCTCCTCCTCCCTTTCATCTTTCCTTCCTTCCAAGTCAGGTAGTTAACAAATTCTGTCAAGTTCTTCTTTGAAAAAACACGTTTCCAAAGCTTTAAAAATGAATGTTAAAAATTGTTTTTGCATACAACTGGGAAATAAGATGTACAGGCAATGGGGTATAGAAATCTATCTTGCCCTACAGGAAAATAGAGGGAGGGAGATGGGAAAAGGGGGCATGATAGAAGGGAGGGCAGATTGGGGAAAGGGGTGGTTGGTGTGCATGCTGTCCTGGGGTGGGAGGAGGGGAGGAAATTTGGAATTCAAAATCTTGTAGAAGTGAATGGTAACAACTAAAAATAAACAAATTATATAATAAAGAAAAGAAAAGATGACTTTCTCTCCTTCCCTTTCCACTTCCTCTACTACCAGTCTAATTCAGGTTCCCTTCCCATCTGCCTTCTAGCTGACCACTGATTACAGTCTTTCTTTCTCCAAACCATTCCACAACCATGTAGTAGTAGTAGTAGTAGTAGTAGTAGTAGTAGTAGTAGTAGTAGAAAGAGAAATGGATTTAGTGTTACAGAACCTGAGTTCAAATCCAACTTCAGTCAAATACTACTTGTGAACACCTTTTTGGGCCTCAGTTTCCACATCTATAAAACAAGGTTGGGGGTGGTGGTAGTGGCAGACTAGATGACCTCTAAGGCCCCTTCTGGCTCCAAATATATGTTTCCAGGATAAATGTTCATAATGTGCCTAAGACAATGCATCTATCTTGCCACTTCCTTGCTAAAAATCATGAATGGCTCTCTGTTCCATATCAACTCTGCTCTCTTCTGCCTGGCTTTAAAGGCCCTCCATCATGTAATCTGAGCCTACCAATTTCTCAGTACTCCTAGAGATGCATGCTGTGCTTAAGTTGGGCTGATTTTATTACTCGATGTCTCACAAGTATGCCATCCTCAGACTCAGTATCCCCCTCATCTTTGCTTAGGTCCTTTCCCCCATGTTGAAGACCTTTTTCCCTCTATCTGTACATCTTCAGACCACATTTTCTTCCTTTTATCAGCTTATTCAAGAAGCCAGTCCATATCGGCTGAATCTTTGTATCCAAGAAAATGGTGTGAGATGTTTTTTTGAGGGCCACACCATATATTGTCACCTAATGACCCAAAGATCCCCAACTCAACTCTGTACTTTAGTGCCTGATTCTTGGTCCTCATGGTTCTTCCTCCATGCCCTCTCATCATCCTAAGGGCCTTTTAATACTCATGTTGATGCCCCTCTGACAACCTGATCCCATAATAATTTTTTCCATGTTCAACTCCAATGGCTATCTTCTCTCTCTTCACTTTAGTCACAACATACCAGAATGGCCATAACTCAGATCGTAATCTCTGCTTTCTATCTGCAGTTCCAGGACCAAGATGCTCCTCTTAGGGATAAACTGATCCCTGTAAATCCCATCACCATGCTGCTGACTCAGCCTTGAATACTCAACAACTTCCCACCTCCCCCAGCCTCCTCTCCCTCTGACTGCAGGGTAGAGCAAGCTTTCCTTTGTAGAGGGCTGGACTCTCCAGCTAACCTTCTTCTCTCCATCTTCAACTTCACGGAACAAGATGCCCTCTGGTGTTCCCCCATCCTCCTTTCCATCTTCCTTCTGTGTGTTGTCCTTCCCTCTTAGATTGTAAACTCCTGAGAGCAAGGACTATCTTTCTCTTTCTTATTTATACACTGTTTAGTATAGTGGATGGCACATCGTAGGCATTTAATAAATGTTTAGTGAATTGAAATGAATTCTCTGCCAAAATGGTAAGATGTCCAATGTCTTGAACATTCTATTCTCTGATCAAACCACCTATCCTTCCTCTTCTCTCCCCCACCATTCACATTTTCACCCTCTATGTAATAATATATGACCTAGACTTCTCACAATCTCAGTCCATTTCTCTGACTCTTATCACTTGCTTCCACACCCAAAATGGACTCCAAGGTCTGCCACTTTATTAATGTTTCACCAAAGACTACCCTGTAACTCTTTACCCTCCCACCTGTGACTCCTGAACTGTTCATTCACTATTCCCAAACTGGGACACCTTGTCTTCAGTCCTGGATGAACCTTGCCATACAATTTTGATACCTGCTAAGCATCACAAGACTGCAAAGCGACCTCACTCATTCTGTCTGCCACAAACTTATAGTTACTTAACCTCATGGCTGACCCCTCACTGCCAATCACTCTCTTCTACCCTTATCAACCTCTCGATCTTACTTCTCACAGCAACTGTCCTAAATCTAAACTGCTGACCTAATTGAAAGGGGAATAGTTAGAGGCAGTAATTTAATAGACAGGAGTTGGTTTTGAATAGATACTTTCATCCAGAGTGCACCAGCATTAAAATGGCTATTTTCTTTTTGGCAAATAAAAATAACCCAAACTTGGACTTGTCTTTGTTTTACTTTCCTATGTAACTTATGTATTAATTTGTATATAGTCCCTAATGAATTCTAACTAAAACACAGAGCCTAAGGATTGTTTTCTTCTACACACTCTAACTTGTGTGCCTTTTCTTTCCTTCTCTTTCCCTGACCCCTTAAGGTCATAGAAGTCCCCAAGGGTCTGCCATTAGCCATCTTGTCATATTTCTCCATAATTCCTCCCTTGGCAATCTCATCCACTTCCATGGCTTCAACTATTACTTTTTGAAAATTAATTTACTTTTTAAAAAATTATGAACACATCAAAAAAAAATCATGAATCTCTTTCTATACCATACCACTTTCTTTACATATATAATAAATTTCTTCATGTTACCTTTCAAATTCAACCATCAACATTATGCAAATGACTTTCAAATCAATATGTTTAGTCCTGACATTTCTAATTATCTCCAGCATACATCCTCCAGCAATATATACAAAATTGAGTTTATTACCCTTATACCAGCTTCTCCTCTGATTCTCTTGGGTATGTCTGTCTGTGACAATGCCCCTCAATCTGTCTCCCATTTTGAAAGTTTTCCCTCCTCCCTCCCTCTCACCTCTCCTATGCAGCTACCAAGTCCTGTTGATTCCACCTTCATGATATGCATTCATTCCTCACATGTTGGCACCATTTTTGTCCAGGTTTCCATGACTACCCAACTGAACTACTGCAATATCCCTTACTTGGGCCATCCAATGACCTCCTAATCACTAAAGACTTTTTTGCCCACCTGACCTTTCTGTAGCTCCTGTCACTGATGAGCACCCTCTCTAACCATATATTTTATTGACCTTTGGCATCAGAGATATCAGCTTTTCTTAATTCTACTTCAGAACTAGAATTACATAGCACTAAGTCCTAAGGTGTTTTATAAGACATTAAGAAATAATATTATGACAGTATCCTAGTCTCACTTTAATTGAAGAACTAGACAGTCTCTCTACAATAGAAGACTGAAGCTACATTAGAGCCAGATCCTGGAGAGCCTTGAATCTTAGAATATGGAGCTTTCCCCTTTCCCTCATAGTCCACAAAGGGCCATGGGATGTGGTCAAGCAGAGAAGTAAGTTGATCAGCCTAAAGCATCAGGAAGATTTCCTAGAAAACTGAGTGAAAGATGAGTTGAATAAGAAAAGGAAATAGAGTCAAGAAAACCAGTCAGAACACAATTATAATAGAAGCAATGAGCACTTAAATTAAGAAGGCGTCACTGAGAGTAAAAAGAAGGAAAGGAATGCAACAGATATTAGAGAGGCAAAATCAATGGAACATGGCAACCAATTAAATATTGGAGGTGGGGGAAATAAAGGAAAGGAGCTAAAAGACTTAAACATAATAAGATAGAGATATTAGCCTAGACAAGGTACAATTAGGTAAATATGAAACAGGAACGGCCATACAGAGGTCTGATACTGATTCCATGTTTACTCAAAAGGAGCTCACCAGGGAAGTGTCCCAGGGCCTTGTGTTTGGTCCTATGGCATTTAATATTTTTATCAATAACATCAAATGTGCTCAGAGAGGAGGCTTTGTGGCTGGAGGGGACATAGGCCATGATAGCTCTCTTCCAGTATCTGAATGGCACTGGTGGAGAAGAAAAATTGACTCAACTTGCTTTGTTTGGCTACAGGGGCATAACTAATAGTAATGGACAGAAGGTGAAAGAGATCAATTTAGCTTTGCCATTAGGAAAAACTTCCTAACAGTAAGACCCAAACATGAGATAAATCACCTCAGGAGGTGGTGGACTGCCCTCACTGAAGACTGTTAAGTGAAAGCTAAATGACCACTATGGGATGGGGATAAGGAGAGAATTCTTTTTGGGTAGAAGTCAGAGGTCTCCACCAAGGCTGAAATTCTGTGTTTGCTGTGACTTCAACACTTCAAAGCAGGATGACAACAGTGTGATGCCATCAATAGGGAAAAGAAAAAGTTGGAGTTGGGGGGAATCTAGAGATGAGCTCTGTTTTGGACATACTAAGTTTGAAGAGCTTACACCAGTGCAGAGCATATGCCAGTGCAGAAGTAAATCTCAGGTGAGGGGAGTTAGCATAAAGATACAAAAATTATCTATAAAACAGAAGTGATAGAAGTCATAGCAGTAGGTTATTGCCAAAGATTAAATAAAAAACAAAGCTGGAGCTCTGGGAATACCCGCACTAAAAGTGGAGGGGAAAGATAATGAGCCACCAAGAAACCAGGAAGGAGCGTTAAGACCAACAGGAGTAAGACCAGGTCACAGAAAGCAGAGGAGAAGAGAACCTCAAGAAACATGGGGTGGTCAAGGATGTCCAATGTGAGCAGAAAATTCAAGAAGAAGCAAGCTTAAAAACAAGATGGTGGCTTTAGTAATTAGAAGGCTCTGAAATGATGGAGCTAGAGCTGGAGATTGGAGACAGTCCAACCCACTCTGTTTCGAGATGAAGAAACTGAGAGACACGCAGGAAAGGAACAGTAAAGCCAGGATTTTCTGAGTCCAGTCACAATATCCAACTGACTCTGTCTATGCCTTATTTGTACATAGTGTTCATATGTTGTCTCCTCCATTAGACCATGGATTCTTTGGGAGCAAGAACTTGTTCTTGCCTTTTTTTGCTCAGTGTCTGACACACAGTAGGTACTTAGTAAATGCTTGCTGACTTGACTCTATACTGAGTCAGTTAGTTTCAGTAGGGGCAGAAAACAGATTTTAAGGGGATGTACGTGTGCGTGAAAAAGTGGAAGGAATAAATGGAGACTACTTGGGTTTGGTTTTTGGCTTTTTGTTTTTTTAAGAAGTTTAGTAGTGAATAAGAGGAAGAAAATGGGTCAATGGCTTGAAGTGATAAGAGGATAAGGGAAAGGTATGGTTTGGAGTTATTTTGAATATCTAGACCTGAGCAGATTTATAAACAGAGGGGAAAGAGCCAAGAGGAAGAAGAGAAATTCAAGACAAAACAAAGGAGGGATGATTAACATAGCCCCACCATACAATAAACCTCAAGGGTGGGATTGAGGTGAGGAGATTTGTCTTGGAAGGGTGGAAGAAGGTACATTCCTCTGAGAAGGGGGGAGAAGAGAAGAGAGACTAGGTAAAAAGTTTAAAAGTAATTGAGGAAGGAGTCAGTGATCTTGTTAATAGAATATACTACAAACCACCTATACAGAAAGAGGAAAGAGATGAGGAACTCAGAAATGAATGGTAAGCCTGGCATAGCACTATAATAGCCATGATGAAGGCCTTCCATTATCAGGATATCTGCTGAAACTCTGCCAAAAAAAAAAAAGAGCAGCTAATACTTTAATGACATGCTTCCATGCCAGTTTTATCCTTCAAAAGGTAGAAGATTACAAAGGAAAATTCTGTCCTGAACCTGATTCTCACTTACAGTGAAGACCACATTTGGGACTTCAGTGGAGGTATTAAGAACCTTAGGAGGAAAGTGACCACACCATCTTAGAGTTTTTGGATGGAGGAGAGGAAAAGTCCAGAATGGTCTGACATGAATTCTAAATTATGGAGGACAGATTTCAAAAGTTGCAGAGAAAGGACAGGTTGGATCCCACGGAATAAAAATCTACGGGCAAAGTCAACTTAGAAGACGCAGAAAGCTCTTACAAATAAGACCCATGAAGTCATGAAGAGAAAGAAATGCAGTGGCATCAAACTCAAATATAAATGAGGCCACTCAACCAGACCTAAGGATCCCTTGGGCCACATGATGACTTTTAAAAAACCACAAATTAACATTATCTGCATCTTACTGCATTTTTTATTTTTTAAAAAATATTTCCCAATTACATTTTAATCTGACTCAGCTGCTAGACCTGGGATAGTGAGGGATAGTGTTAGACACCACTGGTCTAAAGGGACCCATGTGATTGTACAGGGAACTTAGCAGCTAAGGTCTTAAAAATGACAAGTATGGAAGATAGAGACAAGGACAAAGAAGAGAAGAATGGTACAATCTTGCAAGACTTGAGTCAGTGCTAAAACTCCAAATAAAGTGAGGGAGGCAAAGAAAAGATTTTTAAAAAGGCAAGGATTAAGGATTTAGAAAAGGCAAAGATTTTAAAAAGAAATGGTTGTCATTAGTTTTTGCTATTATTTTTTAATCTTTACTAGAGAAGAGAGGAGGACCAAAGAGGGTCTGATGTATGGAGTAGACTGTATAATAGGAGAGAAAGCAGAGATGCTCAGCTCTTGGACTGCCCTTTTCTCTGCTACAGAAAACAATCTTTGGACTGGAAAAGACAGAACAAAAATGGCGACTGGGAGTTGATACCCAGTGTGAATAAAGTAATAATGAGAGCACCTGCTACCCTGGAACAATTCAAGTCATCAGACCTGGGGAATTACATCCTCAGACACTGAAATAAAAGCTGGAACTGTTTTATTATTTGTATCCATATCTCCCTGTACCCAGCACAGTGCCTGGCTGCCCACGTATGTGGGCACTTAATAAAATCTGAATGATTGATTGCTAAGTCAATAATCTTTATAAGGTCGAGGATAACCAGAAGATTAGAAAAGGACAAATAGTTTGATTTTTTTTTTAAGGAAGACAATGTAGGCAGCAAACTTTAGGCCTGTGAGCCTGCTTCCAATCCCTGACAAACATTGCCTTCCTGAATGACAGCTCATACAGAACTGAATGCATGATGACTCACATCCCATAAACAAAAATATGGAAAGGAGGCTCTACGCCAATAGGACAGAAGACCACTCTTGGCCCCCAGAAGAGAAGATGAAGCCAATTCCCTGATCTCTCCCCTGACCCCCAGACCCCTCCTCCATAGAGGCAGGGCACTACAAGCCCATCCTGTAGCTTGAGAGACCAAAGGCAGCTCTGCTTTGTTGGTTTTCTTTGTGACAAGGGAGGATTCAGAGCCCAGAGGAAGTCAAATGGTGCAAAATGACAGTGGAATTAAAAACAAAAAACTCCACAAAACCAAAAGCATGTCATGCCAGACCTCACTTTCCTCTTTGATAGGGTGACTAGCATGGTAGATGAGGGGATGCTGAAGAAAGCTTACCGAGATTTCGCTTCAGGTGACAGAGTCTCCTGAACCACTCTTGTGAAAGAGATCATGACGTCAGGCTGGAGGGCTCACCCTGAAGGATAGTCATTAAGGTGTGGGCCTGATTTGGAAGAAGGCCCCCCCTCAACCCTCAGGATCTCAGCATCATGCATCAATGTATTTGCTTTGACACAAACTTGGGAGGAATAATTAACATCCTAAATGAAGTTAGGATCCAAAAAGATTTTGGTGAAATTGGACAAATATGGTAAATTGACTTAGATAATCATAGCTCTCATCTATATTTATATGCTTAGTTATATGTATGCGAAGCATGGTCTGCTCACACCTTTTTTTTCCTCACCTGTTCCTCACAACCCTGGGAGGCAGGCACTATCAAGCCCATTTTAGAGAGGGAGAAGCTGAAGCTCCAAAAGGTTAAAATGAAGTAACAGGTGTCAGGATTTGAACCCAAGCCCTCCTAACTCTAAGTCAAGAGCTCCAAGGTTATAGTGCTTCTAAGGAAATTGAAGCTAAAAAAAAGTAATGGTTAAGAATGTGGAGTTCCACACGCAGGTTGTAAAAACTTATTTCAAAAGTATAAGATGGAGGCAATATGGTCAGGAGGCAGCTTGTCAAGAAAAGGTCTTTCATAAAATGCAGACTACACTGGAATCCATCATGAGGATGACCCTGCAGCTCCCAAAGCTTACACAGTCATGGACCACATCAAGGCAGCAGCGTAGCCAGGTTGGGGGGAGGAAGACTGGGCTTAGGACAGGCAGCCACCCTTTGGGAAAGACCCCCCATAAGAAAGAGACACCCAAGGTAGGGAGGGGCTCAAGTTCATGCCATTCACCTGAGGATGTTCCTGTCCTCCAGAATTGCCAAGGGGACTGGACTTGGTGGGTTTGAGACCAGGAAAAACTTCCTAACAGTCAAGAATCATCCAAAAGTGGCCTCAATGACTTGGGAGAAGACAGTAAGCTCTCCTTATGTGAAGCCTTCAAGTAAAGGCTGCTTAAGTGTCTTTGGGGATGTTCTTGGTCAGAACAGAGATGGATTGGCTGGACTCTGAGGTTCTTTCCTGCTCAAATTCAGAGGAGAGGAGAGATCTCCATCTTCTCAGGTACATAGGAGTAAGTTAAAATTTGAAAGGTAGAGTGTTCTGGTGAGAAAGGAGGGAAGGAGGAAGGAACTGGGGAGCAGAGGAGACAGCAGACATTCACATGGGTAGATTTTCCAACCTTCATGACTATGGCCTCTGTCTTATAGCAGTCTTCACCACACAATCTCTGATTCTGTAATGGACAATGACCCTGAAAATCCTGACCTCTTGGTTCCTCAAATTCAGCTCCCAGGACTTCAATCTCGCATCCACCTAAACCACCCATCAAGATAATTCTACTTTGGACTTTACCATCTCTCAAAACTGTTCCATGTACAATCTCAAACTCTGGAATTCCCCTGACCATAAATATCCAGTCCTCCTACATCCTCATTATAATCTCTGGTCCCACCATCCTTCCTCTCTTTTCTAGAATCCATGCTGTGGATTCTCCCCTTACCATCTCAAGTCAGTCATTAGCTTTTTCCATATACAATTCACTCTTGAATCTTTTGAATGAATTTTTCATGCCTTACTAATGACTGCCAACAATGGATAACTCCAACCATCTGCCTTCTCTGTGTAATTGAACATGGCTATAATAAAACCATGAGCTTGTTCACTGGATCCACCACAAATCCATGGGTCCTCAAAGACATACATGGCAATTCTTACACTCATCTCTAACCAACTCCCTGGTAGGGCCATCTCCAGTCACCCTCATCTATTATCTTTCCATTGGACCCAGATGGCTCCAATGGAGAAGGTGAGGCTGGTGACTTTGCCCAGTCCTCCCTCACTTCAATCCAATTCACTTGCATGACATCACTTCCCTGAGGTCATGGTTCTCTTGGAGAATGAGGGACCAACAACAAGAACAAATAACTCCCTGTTACACTGTCTGCAACTTAGAATCACAGATTTGGAACCAGAAGGGGCTTAGAGGCCATTGAGTCTAAAGCCCTCATTGACAAATGAGGAAACTGAGGCCAAGAGAGAATCAAGTGGCTTGTTCAGCATCACAAAGCTAGCAAGGGTCAGAAGCAGGATTCAAACCCAAGTCTTCCTGACTCCAAGCCCAGTGCTCCACACTCTGGGGTTCAGAATTTCAATTCCATTTAATTCAATTCAATTCAGTAAGCATTTATTATGTTCCTGTTATATCAGGTACTATGCCCCCATTTCCCCAGTGTGGGGGAACTTCTGGGGCAGAAACTTCCTTTCCTGCAGTGGATCAGGAGCTCTTTAGTTCAGGACTCAGAAGGGGAGAGAGTTCAGAGCCAGAGGCCTTGAGAAGCCACACAAAGCCAGTGTAGTGGGAGGGCCAGTGCTGGAATGCCCACCCCCCCCATCTCCAAAGGCAGCCCTCCATCCACCATGCCAAGCCGAGGGGTTCTTCAGATGTCTGAGGTCCCAGGCAGCAGGGAAGGAAGACCTACCCTTCCATGGCAAGTCGCAGAAAATTCTCAACAGAGACCCAACTCTTGACTGTTAAATCCTGTCTTGAGGGAAGAATGTCAACAGAGCAGAGTTGGGCCTCCATATAGTGGGTCACATAGATAATATTGAGCATCTGAGCAGGGGTTCCTGACCTCAGTAATGACATGGAGCCTCCCCTCTCCCTGGCAGTCCTGTGAAGTCAACATCATCAACACCCATTAAATGCTTAGACAGTAAGGGAAACAGAAGAGTGTATGCATGTGAGTGTATGCACATTATACACACATGTGTGTACACACATGTATATGTGACACATGTCTGGGTGTGCATGTTTGTGAGTATACCCTTATGCATATATGTATACTGTGTATGTGTGCACACACAAGAACGTAACTGGGTTTCTGCACTGGAGAAATTTACAATCTGGTGGATCAGAAAGAACTGAAGATTAGGTTATCTGTATTAAGAGTGAACATTAGACACTATGTGCTTTTGTACATAGAGCTTCTTCTAAAGGTCTGGCCCAGGCTCAATGTGCCAGTACTTTACGGATCACTCCCTAGAGTGAACACTCAATGACAACGTTTGCCACTTACTTTGTCTCTGTCATTAGACCGTTAGAGAAATCAAATGCCAAAATCATTCATAAGAAAACTATAGATGAATACTGACTTAATTTGCTTTTTAGGGCTTATTCAAAGAATCATACCAGTAAATCTGGTCACTTAATTTCTGCTAATGTTGAGGATTTCTTTCAGAATGTTTTTAAATGCATCAATTAAAAGTCATAGAATTACAAAAGTAAACAGTTCTATTTTGTCTGTGATCTTCCCTCATTAGGTTTTAAGCTTCTCAAGAGCAGGCACTGTCTAGCCCAGTGCTTGGCACGCAGTAGGAGCTTAATAAATGTTCACTGGCTGATGAATATGGTTATCAAGAATATTTTTAGAACAAGTTCACAGACCTTGAGTTAAGAACCCTGCTCTAGAGGGAAATGGGATTTCACACTGAGACATGAGTGCTATCAATGGTCACTGTCAGAGATATGCTGGTCCTATTCTTGGATGGAGATTGAGAGGGTGTCCACATTCCCCAGAATCACTGTGCTCCTCTCCTTTCTGGCTTGGATGCAGGAGCAGAGCAGAAGTGAATGCTGCCCTGACAGCTGGGCAGAGAAATCGGTCAGGCTCCAGGCTTCATTTCTGCTCTCCACCTGCCATCCCTGCCTTCATGACCAAGGGCACTGAACCTGCCCTGAAGAATTCTGACTTCCAGGCTAAGTCAGCACTCCCAAGTACCAGCTTCCAAGTGTGACAAAGCACAGAAATCACTACTCCCTGTCCTTACTCTCTTCCCCCTTTCAATATTCCCAACCCCACGAAGAATTTGCAACTCTGATCTCCCGCCATGTCTTATGCACAACTGCCTGCCTCCTTGGAGTTGTAGCTAGAGATGGTAGAAAATAAGTGACTGTCCAAGAAATCACAGAGAGCTCCCAAAGCTGAGTAGGAGCCAGGCATGCACTACAGATCCCAGCTTACCTTGCGTGCCAATATAAGCATTCTTCTGCTTATATCCATCCATGAAACTGGCATTGATGTAGTCTGTCTGGGGAAAAAAAAACAAGAAAAAAAGAAAATTCACTCATTCTTGCTGTGTGTGGAAATATACGAGGGTGGAAACAGGACCAAACATACTGAACAAACAGTGCAGGCCTGATTCATAAATGGTAGAAGCTCAGAGCTGGACCTCAGGTCATCTGGTCTGAGCTTGAACACAATGAAGTAATCTCCTCCATGGACTTTGTCACTCCCCTGAATCCTCTCCATTCAGCGAACAAATACAAAGAAAGAAAAGGGCAGCCAATGACTTCTGGCTCCACATTATCGCTTCCAGGCATTTAGGTTCTATTGAGTCTGAGGCAAGGTGAAGAGTAGACCATCAATTCAAGTGGGTAGTTAGCACAATTCTCCATCTTAATATTCAAAAATACAGAATGGGTCCATGACAGAGAATGTCTGTCCACCAAGAGATACATCCAACCATGCCAAACATCCAAAATATCAAAACCAGGAAAAGGGAAAGGAAAACCAGGGACTTCAAGTGTATTCAGCCATCAAAAAAGAAAGAACAGTAAGCAAAGGAAAGAGTCTAAGAATCTCATTTCTGCCCATCACCAGGCAAAATCCTAAACTGATTCTAACACTCAGGCAAAAACCTAGGAGTGCTACCCAAGGTCTTCCTACCACATGTGTTTCTGATGAAGTCCAATTATCCCAACAGGATCATTCTCACTTCTACATAATTTCTGATTATGTCCTCTCATACCTTTTACTCCAAAAGGGGAGGGTCCCTAAGACCACAGGACTTAAGAACTTTGCATCTACCAGTCACATAGGGCAGAAAGAGGAAGAGGAGGAAGATAAATAGCATTACTACACAAATATTGTTTCAGTAATTCCACCCCAGAAGAAAGCCTGGCTTCTGCTGCAGTGTGGAGTTTAGGCTACACTCCCTCCCCTGTCCCTGAAATACATTCAGGTGTCACCACCCTTTGGGGACAGCAAAATGACCAGCCATAATCATCGGTGCCCTCCTCATAAAGCTAATGATTACTCAGAGACCAGGTAGTTAGTTAGTCACCACCTTGTCACAACAACCTGCTAATCTAGCCAAATCGTTCCTACTCATCCCACTCTCCTCAGGACACACCCTCCCTCAACCCAAGGAAGTCACGAGCTGGCCAAATTCTGCCTGGCCTCCGACCTACCACTTGGAGAAGGGAGACCATAAACTTATCATCCTACGGTTAGGACAATGAAAAAGAAGGCAGATATATATATGTCACCTCTGCCTCAGCTACCCTCCCTGACACACACACCCATTCTCCTCCCATGGAGAGCAGATCCATTATGCCAGCACCAACCTGGCATTCTTGAAGTATATACTTCATCTCTTCAGGCACAAGTGAATAGTCAGAATGATGGTCAGATCAGCCAGGAAAGAGAGGAGCCATGTAGGGACACAGCTGCCAGCTCTACTTTGTACACAAGATTTAAGAAATAATCTGGAAGTTTTCATGTTGTAAGATGAGACTCTGCTTTCCAGCCCTGACTTTTATATTACACCTCTGATCTAAGTAGGCCACATGTGGAACTTGGTGCCCTTGTGCTCTCTGACAGCTTAGGGTCCCTGGAAATCAGAAATATTAATTGGCGAAGATTTTAGAATTAGTGTATGATGGGACACAGAAAAGGACCAAAATTCTCCACCCGATACTGATGAGATACAACAGAAACTCTGACTAAGAGATTGAGATTCCAGGAGCAAAACTTGGGGGTGAGAGGACAGTTTGTTTGCAAATGACTTCTTGGGACACAAACTATACTCTTTACTTATTTTCCCAGCAATGCGAGGGACCAAATTCAGGACACAGTCTTCAGGTTACCAGCCAGAGGATAAGAGAAGGGTGAAGAGGCAGGAGGCAGCACTGAATTAATCCAGAGATGGGTTCCGGAGCTCCCCGCTGACGTGACTGGACAGCAGGCGGTGGCTAACTCAGCAGAGCTTCCCATGCTGGGGCTGTTCTGAGTCACCTAACACTGGAGGAGCTGCTCATTTCAAATCACAGCTCTGAATCACAGGCGCGAAATTAGCTTAATGCTGTCCTTTGGAGATGAAGGTGATGTTATTGGCCTATTACTTTTCTGAGAAAAGTGATGCATTTGGACTAGGTGTGCCGTGTTCTCATCCAGCCCCTCTGGTGAATGAGGGCACCCATTTACAAGTCAAACGGACAGAGTCGAGGGAAATGTTGGTAGCTATGGCACAGAGCTCATCAATCCACAGCTATGATCTCATGTAATTACCACTGCATCCGGGCTGTCCTCTAAGCCTGCAGTGTTTTCTTCTTTCTTTCTGAGAATCTCCAGCTCCCTTCAAAGAAGGAAAGTGTAAGAGGGGACAACAGCGCTGGACCAGAAAACGACAATGCTATAAAATTGCTAGTTATCACTATTATTAACTGTGATGAGTGAGGCTTTTCCAAACCCCTACCCTGACTGTCAGGGCTCACTGCGCTTTACCCCTTCATGACTGGACACCTCTAGATCCTGCTTAGGGGGAACCATGAATCCCCTGAAAAGATGTTCAAACTCACACAATATTGAAGTTATAATCAGAAGAATGAGCAATTCAGAGAAGCACTAATCTTTTGTTTTCAGACTATCTGAATTTGTTTCACCTCAGCAGAATATAAGCTCCTTGAAGGCAGGACATTTTATTTCTGTCTTTGTATCCCTGACATCAAGTGTAGCCCTGGACCAAAGAATATGAACTCTGTGCCAAACCGATAGGTCAAAATATCACTATACTGCGGAGTAAAAGGTGAATTTGGAGAACCATGAGCTGTCAATTAATAATGAGAGCATTTCTACAGCACCTACTGCATGCCAGGCACTATGATAAATGTCAACAAATATCCTCTCATTTGATCTTCACAACAACCCTCAGAGGCAGGTGCTGTTATGACCTCCATTTTACAGATGTGGAAAATGAGGCAGGCAGAGGTTAAATGGTGTGCTCAGCGTAACACAGATAATAAGTGTATGAAATCAGACTGGAACACAGGTCTTCCTGACTCCAGACACAGCACTCTCTCCACAGTATCCCCTCACTGCTGTCCAAGATGAAAAGATTATTTAGGATTTATGATTCAATTCATTTGCTGTTTGTCCTTCATTTTGAAGACAACTAAGATATCATGGGGAGATGTGTTGACTTTTGAGTGAACTGGATTTAAGTGAGGCCGTTACACAGTCATGAGCATCATTCTCCCTCCAGGGTCCTTAAAATACAGTGGCAGAACAGAAGCCAGGATGTCAGTGAAGGACTGAGCTTTGGTGGATGACCTTGAGGTCTTCGATGTCCATCCAAGCCCTAAGCACTCCACAGCACCTGTTTCACCTGCCTTCATAGCCGTTGAAACAAATTATTTTCATCTGCCCATTCTGCCAAGAGAAATGTTCACATGCTTGGGGTGGACACCCCCTAAACCCATCAGTTACCCTCAACTTGCTGAGACAGTTTTACCAGGGTGTGGCTACTGCTCACATTACAGTTTCTTGGAGCCACAGGTGAGAGCTGGGTGAAAGTTGACACCAAAGGTGAATGAAGAGCCTCAAGAAGGGCATGGCAAGCCCTCACACCTGAGGTGCTAGTCTTCCTGAACACCTTCACACACTTTTTTTGATCATCTGATAGATGAAGCAGCTGATGTCCAGAGAAGAAAAGACCTGCTAACAGTCAAACGTTTAAGAGACCAGCCCAGCCTAACCTAGTCTTTCCCCCATTGTTTCTAAAAGCTACGCCTTTATATATTGTTTACCTGGGTGACACCACTCCCTTTGGTCAACTTCACGCGGGTTTGGTCCAGGCATGGTACATCGCCATATCGGTTTTTCTCCAAGTTACCTGGTGACCTGGAAGAGAGGGTACACAAACAAAAAGCCAACATAAGAGGACTCAAAGACTATAGAAGGCCAGCTGTCAACAAACATTTCTTACTAACCTGATCTCGAAGAGAACTCAGGTTTTAGAATTTATTCCCCTACCTATTTCCAGGAGAAGCTTTAGGGAGCTTACAAAATTAAACACATATGAAATGAGATAATTAAAGGCAAAAAAAGAAAACCAGTTGAAAGGACCAAATAAAAAGATGTTACCAGGTGCCTCTTACAACTATATACAAGCCCCAGGCAAAAGGAAAGCCCTTCTGTCTAGCCCATAAGTTTCAATGATTGAAAGGTTCCACCTTGCAAGGAAACCCCTGGATCCCTTCATGTAGGACAAACTGAAGGCTGTAAAGAGTCTGTGTTCATGTAGTTCAAGTGAGGGCTACGTAAGTGCTTCACTAATAAAGGAGGCAGAGAAGAACGTCGATAAAATATTGGATGAATTATCTGGTTTTGGATTCAGCTAATACAAGCAATACCACCTCCTGTCTTCTGTCTTACAGAGGAAAAAGACAAGGCAGAGAAGCTTTTAACAGAAGACAACTGCAAAGTCACCCCACATATACAGAGTTTTCTGTATCGGGAAAGGCCATGTACCCACTGAGTTAGCATCCTTCTTTATCAGCAAAGACAATTCCTTCATCAAAGCAAGTGTGATGATGCTCTAAGTCATGGGAGAGCCTCTGACAAAGAACCAGGAGCAGGACTACGTTTGGCAGCACAGGGGGGCAGTCTCTGCAGCCAGGAGTAGCACCTTGGTAGTAATGCTCTGGGAACCTGAACATCTCCCACTCACATGGAACAGTGGAAGGTGCCAACAGGGTTCTCTCGACGAATGTCCTCATACTCTTCATAAATACCCCTCTTCTGCCGGTGACTGAAGTGTTCCAGCAGCTCCAAGATGGTCATGGCATGGGGCCCAGGGATGTGCACTGAGTCACTATCCCCAGAAGGGCTGAGGGACAATAAGATAATTTCATCCAAAGGGTCCAGGTGACCATTCACTTGAGGCAGGAACTGGAAGTTCCAGTTGGTGAGGTCCAACTTTATATATCCTCCCAGGCTTTCAGGAAGGCATTCCCGGGGCAAGTGCTGGGTCAGCTCACTTGTCCTCATTATCTGAATCTGGATGAACACAAGCATGAGTAAGTGAGATGACCAGGCAAATAATGAATAAAGGAAGAATTTGACTGACAAGGGAGCTGGGAAACAAAATGGGATTGAAATACAGGGACTACTAGAAAAGGAAATGGGGTAGCTTTCATCTGTCCTGAGCCAAAGCCTTGGGATGCCCAGCCATGAGAGTTGGCATATTCATCACTCTGTTGTGCTAGGACAGTTCTTAAGGACAGCTCTGAGAAGGGTCCCTCATCTCCCCAGCTTGCCCGGGCTGCTCTCAGCAGGGCCTATCTAGCAGTTGCACACAATTTGCTTTGATATATTTAGCATTTTAAAGTTAAGAAGCATTTTGATTCATCAATCAGTTATCTCCAGGTGAGTGTTAGAGGCAGGTTGGCTGCCCAGGGTTATACACAGTCAGGAAGTGGTGGGGGCATTTCTGTATCCTTTAAAAAACAAGATCAGCCTTTGAGGGGCAAGACGATGCAGAAAGAACGCTACCCTGAGGAGGAGAAGGCTTCGGTTCATTTCTGAGCTTGGCCACAGTCCTCCTATACAACCTTGGTCTTGTCCCACTTTTTCCCCCTGAATCTCAGTAGGATGGGCTATAAAATGGAAATGACTGCTGTCCCTGCTTGTCTCGTGTCTAGTACACCATGTCCAAAGCAAAGGAGGCCAGGTCTCAAAAGTCCTCTGAATCCCTCTGAGTCACCAGGTCTCAAAGCAGTGTGAGGGAAACCTCCACTCACTAATCCTGGTACACTTGATCATGTGGTAAGGCAACAGCCCACCTTTGTGCAGACCTGAAGCTTAAAAATGGGACTATTGAACCCAGAGAGAAACATAGTAAATGACTACCAGAGACAGAATTTCCTGTTTCCATGATCATTTCTCTTCAATTAAGCAATTTCATTAGATTTGGCTCAACACTGCAGGAAGGCACAGCAGTGAGTGAAAAGTTGGGGCAAGTGACTTTCCCTTAGTCACCCTCTCATTCCCCCAGACTTCCCTTTCCTTAGTCTTTGGATAAAGGGGCTCCACCCTCCCACAGAAGCACAGTCAGCCCTCCTTACCCTTTCACGAACTTTATCCTTCAGCAGGATACTGATGATGGAATAGGGCACTCGGAACCACACAGGCGCCCCTACGATCAACACCTTCTTCAGTCGAGCTGGGAAGGCTCCCTGTGGGGGCACACATGTGAAGCATGTGGAAATGCAAATCACTCCAGTAGAAAGGTAAAATAAGAAATGAATTGCTCTGACCAATCCAAGCCTGGGATTCTGGTTTCTAGCTCCACTCAGGGTTCTTACTGGTAGTAATCAAGAAAGCAAACAAACAAGCATTTACTAAGCACCAACTGTTTGGCTTCTAGACACTGTACTAGGCACTGGGGATGCAAAGAGGAAGTCAAACAGGTGCTGTGCCCAGAGAGCTCACTTTCTCAAAGGGCAGACAACCTGCACATATAGAGGTACACACATGTAGGTACATTTAAAGTACATGTGAGGCAGATGCAAAGTGACTTTGGAGAATAAGGCACTACCAACTGGGGGGATCCCAAGAGGCTGAGGTGAGGCAGCATGGAGAGCATCCAGTGCAAAGGTGGACCCAGATGGGAGGAAATGCTAGCGTTAGGAAGTTGGAAAGGCAGGAGATGGCCAGGTTGTGAAGAGGAGCCAAACAGAGCATTTTCTATTTGGTTCTAAAGGCAACAGGAAGCCACTTGTTGATTTGTGATTTAGAAAAAAGACATCAGCAGTTTTGGGCAGGATGGATTGGAACGTGGAGAGAGGCAGGGAGACCAGTTGACAGTCTATGACACTATACCAGGTAAGAAACAATGAGGTCATGATCTAGGTTGTGTCCATTTAAGATGGGAGGGATGCTGCAGAGGAAGAAAAGAAAGGATTTGGCATAGACTGGACATGTGAGATTTGTGAGAGGGATGAGTTGAAGAAGACAAGGAAGTGTCAGACTTGGGTGACTGAAAGGACTGGGATGCCCTCCACAGTAACAGGGATGATCAGAAGGAAGGTAGGTTTGCGGAGGAAAGAGAATGAGTTCTGACTTGGACATTATGGAGTCTGAGATGTAAACAGGAGTCACCTGTAGAGATAAAATGACTGAATAACTGAAGCCAGGGAGGGGTTGCAATGAGAGAAGAGGTAAGGTCTCAGAACAGAGCTTTGGGGGCGGGGTCCCACAGTCGATAGGTGGGAAAAGTTTATAGCTTAAGTTCCACCAGAACTAGAGAGAAAGTACCTGGAAAGGAATTATAAATTATAAAGTGGCTTATTTTAAAGAAGTCATTGTACATTCCTCGTGTAGCGATCTTTAGTTTCTAGGAACAGAAAAAAAAAATTCAAGGATTCTTAATGCTTCTCGGTAATTTATTGACCAAAACTTATTCTGATGTTTTTCCATCAGCAGTTTGTCAACCTACAAACTGAACAAGTTTGTGCCTTTGAAGATTTCTCTGTTCATCAACTGTTCTCTTTATTCCTATTATAGTAGGGTTAAAATTGGATTTAGAGACAGTGCAGTTGATACCGGACACTGAATTCCAAAACATTTTTTCCCTTAAAAACTGAAAGAAAATAAATCTTCATAATGTTAGACTTTTCATATAATGAACCTAACAATGAGCATCCACTTCAACAATTCAAAAAACATGTGCTAGGTTCTGGGGACACAAAAATGAAAAACCACATGCTCCCTTTACAATCTAATTGGAGGGTGGAAAGTGGTGGAAGGTGTTATTAAATATACACAGATATGTATACTAGAAGTCTGAATGCAATGAGACAAAGGAGAGGTCCAGGAAGAGTGCCACAAGAGCTGGAGGAAAGCATCACCCCTGTCAGCTGGCAGGGAGTGGGAGGGAGGAAGGTCATGGATGAGATGGAAACATTTTCCATAAGAGGTGACGTGGAAGAAGGGTGTGTGCAAAGATACAGGATGGAGTGGGGGAATGGAGTGGTCCAACCTGGCTGGAATATGGAGCATGGAATAAAGGACCGCCTTTAGAAAACAGACTGAAATAAGGCCACAGAGTTAAGCTAAAGAACACTTCTAGGTCTTGGTTCATACCTCGCCTTTCCTTCTCGAACCCCTCCCCAACCTCTAAACCCAACTCATATACTATTTAGTTAGGGTTTTATTGTGTCATTTGAAATTTGACCCTGTATCATAAACAATCCTTTCTCAGATTTCACCTGGCAGTTTTTTGATGAAGAAATCAAAACTATATTAAAGTCATATTAAAAAACTCTCTAAATCATTATTGCTTAGAGAAATGCAAATTGAAACAACTTTGAGATATCATCTTACACCTATCAGATTGGCTAAAATTGGCTAAAATTCCCCCTTCAATTGAGGAATGGCTAAACTAACTGTGGTATATGATTATGATGGAATACTATGGAGATAAGAAAAATATGCTGCTTGATTTTAGAAAAACATGGGCCTTTGAAGAAAGATGCTATCCACTTCCAGAGAAAGAACGGACAAATAGAAATATGCATAGTATGGGCTCATATACACACACACACACACACACACACATATGTGTGTGTATACATGAATGTATGTTAATACAGATATCTAGTATATATATTTGTGTTTAATTGTAGCCTTCTTTAGGGCAGAGTGCAGAGGGAAGGGGAAAAAATTTTAAAAGTGCATGGCAGAGAACAAAAGAAAACTTAGAAGGAAACACAGAAAAGGAGGGTAGATTTGAAAATAATGTGTAGTATTTATTGCAGTTTTTTCAAAAGAAAGAGTCTGAAATGGAAATTTATGGTTTTATATTGAATCTTCTCTTTATGTTTTGCTGTATAGATAGAAATGTTCTTTTTTCCTAGTTTTGTATTTAAGTATAAAATGAATAAAAAAATTTTTTAAAAAAAATAAGTATATCTAACATAAAATAACTAGGCGTTAAACTATCAAGACATACATACTCAGGCCCATAAATACTTCTTTTACATAAACACAAGAAGCCATAAGTAATTGCTCTTGACTTGATAATGCCAGTATAACAAAAATTACAGTAGTACTTAAATTAATATATAGACTCAATGCTGTATCAATCAAACTCAAAAAGAGATGCTTTATAGAAGTAGACAAAGTCACAAAATTCATTTGGAGAAACAAAAGAATCTCAAAGGAAGTGGGAGAAAAGCAAGAATGAAGGAAAAGTGAGAATTATCAAATTTCGAATGACACAATATATATGGTTACATCAGCACAATTGGGTATCAGTTAAGAAACAGACTAGACCAAAACCCCCCAAAACAATCAAACATAATAGCCCTGTGTTCAGTAAAGCCAAGAATGCACACTACTGGGAAAAGGGCTCTCTAATCAACAGAAATCAATAAGGAAAAAAGAAAGCAGTTTGAAATGCAAAAGACTATATGGCCTAACTATAAAGGTCGTATCACAGAAACGTTAGAGAACAGAAGGAAAACCTCTTCACAACCATGGCTAAAGAAAACTTCTGCATCCAACAAGGGGCAGAAATAATCACAAAAGATGAGATAATTTTGGATGAATAAATTTAAAAAGCTTCTGTGTTAACAAAGTCACAAGAGCTAGAATAGAATAGAAGGAGCTGTTGCTGGGGAGAAGAAAAAAAGCTTTGCATCAAAAGTGTCTGATATGAACATAAAAATGTAAGACCAAGAGTCATATCCCAAAAACACAAGTGGTCAAAAAAGACAGTTTTCAGAAGGATAATTAAAAACAATGAGCAACCCCACGGCACTAACAAGAACAATGCAATTTTCTTTAAATTTTAAGGTTTTGTCAGTCACCCAATAAACTGGCAAAGATGATAAAATAAGAGAATGTCAATATTGGAGGGGCTGTGGAGAACTGGTACACTAATTCAATATTGGTGGAGCTGTAGATTGGAATAATTGTTGTGAAAAATATTTGGAATTAGGTGAGAAAAATTACTAATTGTTCAGTCAGTTATCCCCAAATTGGGAACATACCTTGAAAGGTCAGAGATTGAAAGAAAGTCCTCATATAGACTAAAATATTCATAGGAAACCTTTCTGTGGTAGTAAAGAACCAGAATACAAAGGGGAAACTATCCATTCAGGAATGGCTGAAAAAGTGAGCCACTGAATATAGCAGAATATTGTTGGCCCATAAAAAATGACAAACATGACAAATTCAGAGAAGCATGGGAAGACTCATAGAAATTGAGAAATTGATCACTATAAAGTAAGCAGAACCAGGAGAAATTTAGACACAAATGATTACAATAGTATGTGTACATAACATAAGAACTCTGAGTAATCTCAATGACCAGTCTTTGTCCTGGATGAGAAAGAGAGAAATATGTCACCCTCCTCTTGGCAGAAAAGGGGAAGAGGGAATACAAGTGCAGAATCTTGCATATACTAGTGGTTCATTGTACGTACCACATGAATGGTTCTGATCAACTTTTCTTAGTTACGAAAGAGATTTAATGTGGAGGGCTGGAGATGCACCATATTTGGAAATGACAAAGACAATATGTGGAAAAAGCATTTTTTTTCCAAAGAAACTAGCTTAGCCCAGTGCCTAGTAACACAAAGTAGGTGTTACATAATTGCTTGTTTCTTCTTTCCTTCCATCATAACCTAACGAGGTTCTTTTTGCACTTTCCAAAGACTTGCAGATAGGTTATCAAATGTTTTCCGAGTTATTATTTAGTTCTACTTTTCCCTCAAAAAGCAACTTCTCTTGGCATTATTACTTTGAATTATCTTAAACTTCCATGAATCAGCTTCTGCTATAGGTATAAAGATGGCCCAAAGAACTATCCATTCCCTTCAGAGGAGTCTCTTAGCTCCCCGATCTCTATACTGCATAACAAAAAGTCTTACCTCAGGAAAATACAATTACTTCCTCACTAAGGATAAATTCAATTCTCTGCTAAGTCTGCGAGGTGGAAGGCCCTACCACAAGGGATACGAAAGGAAAGTCAATTTTGCCTGTTCCGTTAAAGCAAAGTGTTGCAAAACTATGCTTGGCTCTTTCAAAATCTATTCGTGGAAGGAGAATCCTGGTCCACTGAGTCAGTTTTATTGGCTCACTCTTAATTAACATTTAAATCTTGCTTCTCTGTAGTGGCAACTGTAATCATGAAAGTTGTGTTATATTTTAGATAGAAAACTAGAAATCTGACAGATTCACTACAAAACTTAAAAAAAAATCTACCTTTGTTCACATAAAAATGTAAAGTTTTTAGGTCCTTATCCTAAAGACAGAAACTCCATTTCTTTATCACATTATGTGTTAGGAATCACAAGAGTTAAAAACCAAACAGAAATCTGGAGCTAGGAATGTGTGAATAGCCTGTGTATGTAATTTTTTTTTCCTTTCCCAACGATGGAGAAACTCTAGTTTCCTGAAGGTGGGAAAATCATATTTCAAAATGTATGGCCTCAAACTCATGTATTTCAAGCAAATCTAGCCCAAAATCCTCAACTCTCCTGTGAAATTTTGGAAATTTTGACCCAGATGACATTGTAAGGCCATCTTTTGGGAGGGTAAAGGGGAGGGGAGAGTTCCTTGTTTACCTCCTCACTTTTGTCCATCTACTTTGTCCCCAAAGCTATCTAGGGAAGGGATATCCACCCCACTCCTTGGTAGTTCATAACACAATGGAGGAGACAAGAGCCCACCTGCATTCTTAAGAGTTCCTTACCTTCAAGAGGTTTAGGACTTTCTTGCCAAGGTCTAGCTCGAAGTTGTTATAATTGGAACCCCCCATGTCGTAGATAAACACTAGTCCATTCCTTTGGGTTTCAAAACTGTAAGCCAACAAACAAAGAAACAGAACACTGTTTATAAGTGAGAAGATGGACAGAGTGAAGCAAAGACACACAGAAATGTGTGTCCAAAGATGGAAGACCAAGAACTACGAGGGGCTGCCTTGCTCAGAAAGCTCCCCTTCCCTCCAAGTCTGTCCAGGAGGATTGGCTGACCACCTGTTAGGGGTGATGTAGAAGGGTTCAGTATGGGCAGATCTTGAACCAAAATGATCCCTTTCTTATAGAGGATAATTACTTTGGAATGTACTGTAATTGTGAGTTCAAATCTGCTGAGCTGCCTCTAGAGATCACTGAATCATAGATCTAAAATGGAAAGCAACCTCAGAGGGCTCTCAGTCCTCACTCTGTGAAAGAGGATAGGGAAGCCTAGGGAGCTAAAGTGCTTTGCCAAGGCTAATACAAGCAGGAAGTGTCAGAGAAGGTGCTCTTGTTCAGAGCCAATGCCCTTGCCTTGCTGTATATCCATCACAAGGCACCCAGGTAGTGCCACAAGTAAAGAGCTCATCACACTAACAGTTGGGAGATTCACCCTGAGGGACTTTTCATTTGTACAGTGCAAAGGAAGATCCTAATTCTAGTTATTAACTTTGAAACAGAAGACTAGGGCTTCCCGCTGATCACATGCATTTTCATCTTCTGATATCCAGATGGAAAGGGGACAAATATAACAATCTAAAGTCTATGAAGAAATGGAAGGGACCTGTGAAAGGGACACATATATCTGTCACTTTTAGCTCTGGAACAATGGTAACTAGCATGGTCCTTCAGTCCCTCCTGCACATGTAGTATTGACTATCCAGCCCAAATAGGTTGATTATTGGGCTGGATCCCTTCTGCACATCCAAGTCAAATCCAGAATTCCAACCTCAAAAGGAAGGCAGAAAGCATTTTGAGACGAGGGCTCAAGTTCCATCACGCATGCTAGCCATATGACCTTAGGCAAGTCACTTATCCTTTAGAATCTGTTTCCTATCTACAAAATGAGGGGCAGAGGCAAAAGTCCTTTCCTGCTCTGACATTCTCTGATTTGTTAAGGGCTGTTAAAGGGTCCCCTGAATTTGTCTTTTTGAGTTGCCATATATTTCAGATTCTAAGAATATATTTTATTTTATAGGTGTTCTCCAAAGTCACATCAAGAGTTTGTATCCACTTACATTTAAAAAAAAACCCCAAATGCCTCATGTCAGAGAGCTCAAGGCCATTTTGCTTCATGAAATTTATGTTCCCTTAACTGCTTTAATATAATCCTAGGGAGAAACACACACAGCAAAAATGACACTTGAAAAATCTCCAATTCCCTAAGTACCTACAATACAATTTTCTCTAAATGGTTTGATTTCAAACACCTTCTAGATCTTTACTCTAAATTCTAAAATACACACACACACACACACACACACACACACTAAAGTCATAGCGGCTAAATTGATTTGGGGGATCTTTAGCAGAGTTCTTGGGAAGTCTAACTGAGCTTGAGTACTATCCATTTTCTATAAGCTCATATAGTCCCAGATTCAAAGTAACAGGAATCTCCCTTTCAGTAAAACATTCTGGAATACAACAGGGAAGATGGAAACACACATAGGACTGGGAGAAAGCAGAAAGTGTAAAATCTAGGCAGGGATCTGTACTGCTCAAGCCAAACATCTGAGATCCACTGCAGCTGCACTTTGTGTAGAAATATGAAATAAATACAAATCCAATAGAATCTGACCCTTCCCATGGAGATGCTTTCCATTCTCAATAGAATAAACAATGATCTGACTTATGGTCTCTTAGTTAGAAGGCATAGAATTAGCAGTATAAAAATGACTCTTCTCACTCATCATTCACTCATTCATTCACTTATCTATCTAACACATTGAGCCCTTTCTATCCTTGTAGCCCTGGGGCATAGAGGCCAAGGGAGCTTATGATTTACTTGGGGAAACCAGGCAGAGATAAGAGATTAAAAACATCACAAAGAAATGTATGGTCAATCCAATGGCTATAGGTAGTATAGGCTTCATAGATGTCGATAAATTTGAACTAGACCTTGAAGGGGGGATGGAATTTGAATGTAAAAGAAAAAGAGGAACCTTAAATAAAGGCATGCAAGTAAAAATGTATATGGCATATTTGGGGATGGCAGCATACAAGCCCCTCAGGTTGGAAGGGAAGGGCTCATGAGGTGTTAAAGTTAAGTTGGGCAAACCAAAGCCAAATGAAAGAAGTTCCTGAATTCCAGGCAAAGGAATATTAACTTTATCCTACAGGTAATGGGCAATATTTGGAGTGACATAACGAAAATAGCATTTAGACAGATAAACTGGGTAGAGGTGGAAAAGCACAACACTTGAGAATGGGGGCACAGGAGGGGCCCTGATTAGCTGAGTGATTTTGGATTAACTTAGCTCTCATCTAACTTCACTGGGTCTTAAGTTACCTAGCTGACCTGTAATTTCCATGATTCTATTAAATCAATGAGATCATTAATATTCATCAGGAAAATGAAGTTCTGAGTCATTACACAAAGGACCCCAATCCCCTTGACAGCTGTCATAAAACTCTCCAGAGTGCCTATGGGAAGAAGGAAAATATGCCACTTCTGGGAGGGAACTGTGGAGCTGAAACCTTTCAAAATTCACATTTTGAGAGCCTACCTAGAAATCATTCATGGAGGGAGAGCTGGGAAATTCCAAACCCCTGCTTTGAGAAAGAGAGTCTGGAAGTACAATGCCAACCCATTAGCAACTTTTATACTGTACTTGCAGACCAAACCTCTACCAAGTAGAGAGAAGCATTACCGTCCAAAAAAGTCAAGAGTATCACCAGCAGGAAGGAAACAAGCACTTACTAAGCACCTACTGTGTGCTGCCAGGCACTATGCTAAACACTTTACAAATGGGATCTTATTGGCACAGAAGGAACCCAACTATCTCCCTCATGTTCCTAGTAAATCACCCCCACCCCTTTAGTGAAACCAAGCTCTCCAAGGTCACCAATGGCCACTAATGGACAAAGACAATGGGATCACATCCAGTTCTCCTTCTCCACTTAGGCAGTATTTCGGACACCTTCCTCCCTCAGTAAAGCTACTCTTTTCTGGTTCCCTGTGGTTACCTCTCAGTCCCTTCTTCCCACCCTTTCAATGTTTGCTACCTGATCCCCCCCACAAATTAATTTTATCTACCCCCCTGACTTTAACCAGCAAGTGGATCTCTGTGTCTAAGCCTTCAACCTCTCCTCTCTCCTTCATCCTGTCTTCATCCTCTCAGATCCTCATCCCTAACTATACTTCAAACTTAACATACTCCAAACCAAAGTAACCATCTGATGATCCCCCAAACCTGTCCTTCCTCTGACTTCCCCATTTCTGTCCCTGGCAATCCATTTCCCAAGTAATACAGCCAGACCCTAGCTCTCAGGGTCCTGTGCTTCTCTTCCTCTTCTTCCTCTTTCTTCCTCTCTCTCTCTCTCTCTCTCTCTCTCTCTCTCTCTCTCTCTCTCTCTCTCTCTCTCCCTCTCCCTCCCTTCCTCTCCCTCTCCCTCCCTTCCTCTCTCTCTCTCTCCCTCTCTCTCTCTCCCCCCTCTCTCTCCCTCCCCCCATTCCCCATATCCAGTGTTACTAGTGCCGATCAATCCTGAGCATGTACCTTGTCTTTGGCACTCAATCCCACTGCCATCACCCCAGTTCAAGGTCTCATTAGTTCTCATCTGGAGCAATATAACAGCCTCTTAAATAGTCCTGTCATTCCTTGTTTTAACATGTGTCAATCTATACTTCCCATTACTAACAGAACAACTTTCCTAACAAACATTTCTGATCATATCATCCTCTCCCACAACTTTTAATGGTGCTCACCATCTGCTAACTAAATTCCCAGCTCCTTAGGTTGCTGTTCAAGACCCTCCATGATCTGAGCTTGATGGACTTGTGGCTTCATTCCCAACACTTCCCTTCATGAACCTTTCCTCCAACCAAAGAGGACCCAAATACATCATCCTCTGCTTTACCACCTCCCTTTGCTCATACTGTTCTCCCACCTAAAAATGTAACATTTTTATAAACATCAAAATCCAAGCCATCCTTTAAGGTCCTATTCAAATAACAACTCTCCCATCAACCCTTCCCTTTTGTCTCTCTACCCCTACTCCAGTAAGAAGTGGTCTGATTTTTCCCTCCTCTGAATGCCTGAAGAATTTTATTTGTACCTCTCTAATAGAACTAATTTTATTCTATGCTGTAGTTGAGAAAGGCCGTGCTTGTCCTTGAAGGCAGGGCCCATGTCATGTTCACCTGTGTACTCCCAAGAGGGCCTCACATATAGAGTGGTAAAGGGAGGATCAGAGACTAGACCATGACCCAAGCCTACACAGTCCTCAGCATCTCGGAATCTGACTACGTCTCAGCCCATGCAGCTTCTTAAGAACTTCTTAGTGGCATTTTCATTTTCTCCCCAGTGCCAAGCACACTGCCTGGCCCAATATGGGGATCTAACACTTTAAGAATGCCTGAATGGAATTTTTAGAAACAGTCCTGAAAGACAAGCATCGGAAATGAGAAGACCTGGAATTTGCATCATCGTAATTTAATGAACAGGGTGTTGAACTGACTAACAAGGAAGACAGAAAACATGACCTGTATCCTCACAATAATTCAATTACTGAATGCTCCACTAAGTTACCTCATGCATCTCTGAACCTCAAAATGTATTGTGAAGGTCAAATAGATGAGAAAGCACTTTGGAAAAAAAGGTTAATACTGTACAAATGCAAGGTAGTATCAATGTCATTCAATCAATGAGGATATCTGACCTTCTGGCTAGTTCTCCAAAAGCAAAGTGTTTACCCATGGTTAACGTTGCCAAGGTGATTCCTGTCCACGGTAGGAAAAGGGCAGGATGTATGGAGGGCTGCCCAAGGTACATGATGAGCAGAATCCTCTCCCTCTACATAAACACCTCTGAATAAACAGAGGCAGGAGGATGAGAAACCAACACCTATGTGTCTCCTTCCCCTATATTTAGAGCCTAAGGGGACCAGGAAACTATCTAGGGGAGGGGTTCTTAACCTAAGGTTTGTGAACTTGGTTTTTGGGGTTTATTTTTTCTCATTCTGTTAATTATTTCAACGTACTTAGTGTTCTCAGGATTCCTATGTATTTTACTCTGTGGTTTAAAGAACATAATTCTGAGAAGGGGCCCATACATTTCCTTCCCCAGGCTGCCGCCAAAGAGTCTCATGACACAAGAAAGGTTTTAAGAATGCCTGAAATAGGACAACTCTCCAATAAAGGAACTGAGGCCCAGGAGCAACCTGTCTAAGATGACTTTGCTGGTTAAAAGCTGAGCTAGAAGTAAAACCAAGATTTCTTCGATTTCTATCTAGCACCCTCCCTACCAAAGACTGTTGTTACAGGACCAGCTGATAATTAGAACCTTTAATAGAACCTGAAGAATAAAGATATGGAATCCACCCAGGGTTGAAGTTAAGACTCTGAGGAATTCTGAAGGCAGACTGCACCGTCTCACAGAGTGAGACACTCTGTGTCTTATCCTGTGTCTCCTAATACAAGACTGGGCAGATAGAATGAAATCACCTCAAGAGTTGGTAGGGACCTCAGAGACCAACTGGTCCAACCCACACATGAGCAGATAGCCCCTCTATGAGAACTCCACAGACTCCAGTGCTGGGAACTCACTGCTTCCACAAACAGGCCTGTTGACTTCTAGACAGCTCTAAGCATTAGGAAATTTTCCTTTAAGTTGAGCTAAAATCTGCCTCTCTGTATCCTCCATTCACTGCTGAGAATTCTAACTTCTGCCATCCAACAAATCAAGCCAAGCATTTCGGATGTTTGACAACAGCTAGTGTGGACTTCAAGTCTTTCCTTGGCTCCTCTGAGAGATCCTTGGATGCCATGGTGGTGAGTCCCCTTAATCATTCATACTGGCCAGCCTCCTAGGCTTTTCTCCATAATAGAATTCAACAATCCAGAAGTATTGAGACAAGGACAGAGTATGAAGTGTCTAGAATCTCCTTGGTTCTGGACCTTGGTTCTGGACACGACTCTTCTATCATGGCATCTCCAGCTACATTAGCTTTTCTAGCTGACCCAACACAGTACAGACCCATGCTTGGTTTTCAGTTCTCAGAGAAGTCTTCCTTGCCCACTATGATTTCTTTCACACAAACTATTGCTTAATTACATCTCTTCCACTTTGTACTTGTACAGGTAATATTTTTTAACCTAATTATAGGATTTTAAATTTACCCTCATTAATAACATCTTAGATTCAGCCCACTCTTCCATTCCAGGTACACGTTACAGTTGCTAGTAAAGACTGTTAAGGGAATTAAATTAAGGGCTTGTCAGCAAATAGCAGCATAGATAGGGACAGACTTCCCCAAGGGCTCACCTATCCATTGCTCTGTCCAGCAGGTAAAACAGAGCCTGGAGCACCACATGTTGGGAGGACTTGTGAGGATGATGTAACTTCGCGGTGAAGAGGGCAATGGAGGCCCCAGAGGGATCACGTGTGTTCTAGAAGGAAAGAAGAAGACATGCTTTAGAATCCAATCAGGGCACCACCAAAGTATTATGAGGGCTCATTCTAGAGAGATTCAGGCCAAATGCCCTGACTTAACCTGTGTCAACTTCTTCAGAAAGAAGGAAAACTATTTTGGTTGATATCCCTTCAATGTGGAGCAGGTCTGCTCACCTGATGCCAGGGCTAATGACACCATGTTTTTTTCTGCCCCTGACAGTGGTCATAGACCTGCTCTCACTAAGTCTCCTCCCTGCCCAAAACAGAACAGGAAGGAAATGGGCAATATGATAAAATCTCAGAGCAGAAGTCCACAGATCTGTAACAACTTTGATTCCTCCTCTCCCTGTGCTGGAAGACAGCTCATCCCAGAAGGGCACGACATGGCTAGCATAAGCTGCCTTAGAAATGTCACCATTTGGCTTCATGGGAAACCAGTGGCCCTAACAAGTAGCCAATTCGAGTCGTGAGAAGAGAACCAACTCACTTTGGCCACCATCCCCCCTCCCAGGCTGAACAGCTCCATTGTTCTCTCTCATGTCTCCAGGTCAGAGCAACCCCAATGAATCTCACTTCCATTCATTATCAAAAGAAGCCCATATCTGACAGCATGGCAGCCTCATTGGCAGCTTCTACCTCCACTGCTAACTCTAGATTCAGGACAAAAACCCAAGGCTCCAAACCAAGAGGACAGAGGCAGTGGATGTGTCAGACCCCAGCACTCACTAGGATAGTGAACTTCCCACTGAGGATTTCTGAACGGAGAGGGTCCTCATGAGGCCTCAGCTTGACAATTCCTTCTTTCCGTCGCATTTCCTAAAGAGGAAGCACAATCCATTGAGCACATTCAATAGTTAAATGGATTCAGGATTATTTCCCTAGCAAGCTGCTTGTTAAATTACCTGCCTGATAGGCAAGACTGATGAGCTGCCCAATGCCCTGAGATGAAGAGGTCTTGGCCAAGCCAGTGAGAATCCTAATGCTCCACATTTAAAGTCTGTATGTTGAAGACCGCTGGAAGGCTGACAAAACCTTTTTTGCATTGATCTCTGTGATTAGCAATCTGAGGTGCTCCGGACCTTCCTCACCCTAATCAAAATGCCCAGAAATCCTCTATCTCTACCACTAAAGCAATAGGATGACCAATGAGTCAGTATACATGCTCCCAAACCTCACACTAATTTTGTCTATGGAAAAAATCCCCTTGAATTCAGCAAACATTTTGGGCATCTCACCAGAATACTTTTCTAACCCATCCCAGAGTGACAGACAGTCTTTATGTTTCCCTGAAGGGGATTTCCTTTGGAAAAAAATTTTTTTGTGAGTTGAGAAACCAGATCTAGGAAAGGGAGACTTTGCAAGAATGAAATAAAATTCCTTTTTTTCTTCTTTTTTTGGTAAATGGAATGGATCTATCAGCACCCTAGAGGCAAGGTCAGCATCTTCTAAAAACAGATAGCAGTTAACTAAGATGCTGATGGAGTGATAGTCATTTCAAGGTCAAGCTCAGGCAGCTCCGGGTCAACAAACTGGCCTAGAGCAGCTGTTCTCTCCTGGGGCAAAAATATCTCCTTCTGATTTACCATTAAGACTGGCATTAACCTGATGGATGGCAAATTTCTGAAAGGCCCCACTGCTAGAAGAGCTCCTAATAAGTCACGAAGGCAGAGGGTAGGTGAACCTACCCACAAAGTAGGCAGGGAATGTCAGAACCCAAACTCAGAGGAGTAGCCATCCACCACTCTCGGGAGTGGAGACATAGAGATGGTATGGTTCCACATCCAGTCAATAATTTAAGCAATAAAACCAAACAGCACAATCCTCTCCCCATAAAAGATCCTCAGCACTCCCCAGGAGGACCAGTGCATGGCTTAGCTGTATTCACTCCACATCCAGTTCTGAAACAGCCCAGCACAATGTGTTCAAGTTAAATCCACAAACACATACCCTGTAGGCGTGGAACAACTCAATAGCCCGGAGGACATCAAACTTTCTGGCCATGAGGAACCTGACAGCCAGGTTCCAAGAGAGCGGAGACACATTGTACTGAACGGTCCACTTGTTAATCTCCTCCAGAAACTGCTTGGTGGCCTGTTTGACATAGAAAGAGAACAAAAGACAAGTGGGGAAAAAAGGGAGTGTGTACAGTAAAAAAAAAAGGAAAAAAAACATGCTCTAGTCCTCCTCTGTCCCGATCAGATAAGGAAGTGAGGAATTCAAGCCCCAAGGCCTCCGTTAGGAGATGGAGAAATCACACAGATTGCAACTGTCTCTGGCCCACAGAGAGGTAAAACTCAGGGCTGTTCGGGAGGCCAGAAGCCAGGGTCGTAGATCAAGGTGTGGCCAACAGTGAATGGGGAAAGAAAAATGCCGGTGACCCAGGCTTCCAAATGAGATGCAAATTACTGGCCCAAAGAAAACCAGAAGAGGGGAAGAAAATGAAGGCTGTTGGACCCTGAGGAGCCAGGAAATGGGCATTGTCCAACAGTCTCAACTTCTCCTTTGGCCCCAGTGGCCAAGGAGAAATGAGCCCTTGCTCTGAGAGTCACTGAGAATAATAAGGACGTTGGGAAGGCCAGTCCCTTCCTTTCTCTTTCTTACTGACCCAATGAGACCTTGCTGTTGAGAAATCCACCAGCAGTATCACTCACACTCACACACCCTCACACAACGCCCCCCCCCACACCCACATATACCCCAATGCCAGGAGGGTGGGGAGCCAACCACCATCTGTACCGTGGTTTGATTGGGGGTAGGAGTGAGTTCATCTTGGAGGGTTATAAAGTTCCATTCTTAGGGCTTGATTCCAATTCAACTTGTGAAGTGTACTACGTATACAAGGTAGTCGTTTATGTATGTTTAGAACTTTTCCTATGACTCAGTCACAAAGTGCTTTTCTCACAGTATCCAGAGGAGGCAGAAAATACAAGTATTTCTCTCTCTCTCTCTCTCTCTCTCTCTCTCTCTCTCTCTCTGTCACACACACACACACACACACATACACACGCCCCACCTTTGGGGTAGGGTGAATGAGTAGGGATGAGGCAGTTTCTCACTTGGAAAATATTGGGGGAAGGGGATCTTGAGGACAAAACAGTATTTTCCCTTTAGGATCACAGATTTAGAGCTGGAAGGAGCCTACTCTTTAGACAGAGGAGGAAACTGAGGCAGGCAAAGGTTAAAGGAATGTCCCAGGGCTACACAGACAGCAGGTGTTCAAGGCAGTTTCTAGACTCAGGTCTTACTGGCTCCAAGGCCAGTACTGTGCCCCCTTCTTACTGCCTATAATTAGTCTCCTCTAAGAGCTGAATTGGAGAAGCCATGGGTTCTCTCTCACTGGAAGTCTTTAACCAAAGGCTCAGCAAGCTTGTCAGGAAACAAGCATTCAATAAGCATATACTATGTGTCAGGCGTTGTACTAAATGTTTTACATATACTGTCTCATTTGATTCCACAACAACCCTTGGAGATAGATGCTATCATTACCCCCATTTTATAATTGAGAAAACTGAGGCAGAAAGATTAAATGACTTGCTTTATTAAGTGTTTGAGGTTAGATTTGAACTCAGGTCTTTCTAACTCTAGACCCAGTACTCTGAGCATTGTGGTATCTACTAGCTGTAAGATGTGTGATTAAGTGGATTTTTTTTAGGGATGAATTGGACTACTACGGTCTTTCCATTCTGGGATAGTTAGTATTTGAAAGTACATTTTCTGATTTTCCATGCACCCATCAGGGGCCCCTCCCTTTCTGTGATACCCTGCCTCCTCTAGTAAAATGTGAGGTCCGCAAGGGTGGGTTCTGTGCCATCTTCTGTCTTTGCACATCTAGCTCCTAGCACGGAACTCACCCAGAGGAGGACCTCGTTGCACATTTCTTAAACCACATTTACATTTTGTCCCTTCTCTCAGAAGACAGCTCATTTCCCGCCAGTCACCTGGCCAGGCATGTGTGCAATGGCACTGAGTCTGGTCCCCAGGCTCTGGGTCCCTCTGCAGGAAGAAGGTTTCATTCGTTTTTGATTGTTGGTACCCTGGTGGATGAGATGGTGATGAGGAAGGCTTCACAAGGAAGTCCTGAGTTGCTATCATGACTATTTCCATCTGACAAGTGGATAAGCCGAGAGTCAGAGCCATGGAGTTGCCAAGTGTCTGACTGTCTCTCCAATTGCTATTGAAAGGGAGGGGAAAGAGTCATGTGATGGATAGCAATGACCTTGAGTGCTGGCAAGCTTCACCACCAGGCACCTGAAGGTGTCTGGTGATATAAACAAGAATAATGAACTTCTGTTGACATCAATGGCGGTTTTCTCCTCACAGCTCTGCAAGGGAGGTAGGGTAAGCACTCTTGTCCCCATTTAATAGATGAGGATACTGAGGCTCAGATGACCCAGCTGTCTGGGAGCCAGGCTTCCACACCAAAGGGCAGCAACTTTTCTACCACACTCGGCCTCAAATACACACTCAAAGTCAACTGGTTTCATGGGAGAGCTGAATATAAAACACTAAGTATTTCCACCTACTCTGTCCTGCCACCCTGGGGATCCCTACTGAGCAACTGTCAGGAGTCACTCAGCAGGTGAGAGACAATGGGGGAAGAGAACCTGGCTTCTAGGGGGAAGTGGCCTGGAACCCAGAAGACTACAAAATCCAAGAGGCTGGCACAATGAATTGGGCCAAAAAGCAGAGAAGAATCAAAAGAGAAAGGCTATAAGAAAAGACAGCAGGACTAGACCTAGGACACTCCTGGAGAAAACTGCCCATCATGAGGCCAGCATCAGAGCGAGGGCATGTGGGAATAGGGGACAAGCCTTGGAGCAGCAGGAGGAAATGAAAGCCTGGCCAATGTTCTTCACTACTCTAGTAAAAAGCTTATTCTGGGTGGCATCTTTTCTAGGATTCTTGTGAGCTATGGAAGGAGTAAGAAAGACCACAGCAGGATTGCAGGGTGCTACAAGGGTCACGGCAAGCCCTTTCAGCTCTGTGGGGCTAGGACTAGGCAAATCCCCACAAAAATAATAAATAAATAGGCTGATACATATGCAGGAGAGGGTCCCACCCCTCAGTCCTCTTCCAAAATGAGCTGTGACTGCCATCTTTCCCAAGTCCATTCCTACTGGGGTCAGCACATCCTTCGGCTCTACACTGCAAGGGCCACAAGCTGACCTCTGCCCCCCTGCTGGCCAGGATGTTATTCTTGGCTTGGAGCACGGGAACAATTCCTTCTGGTTTGGCCTGCCCGCCTAAGCTCCAAGAGCCTGTTCTGTACTGTAAACAGCAGTGAGATATTTACAAGTACACAGACACCACCTGCTCCAATCCAGCCCTGACGGAAGGAGCCTCAGGTTCTTCCTCCTGTTCCCCCTTCCATATTTTCTTCCCCTTGGGGGCATCCAGGGAAAAGTCTGGGCTCTGGGAAGGAAGCAATGGTCAATTACATCATTATCAATAGACCATTATCATGGCATGATGGTAAGTGCTGGACCCAGAGTCAGGAAAATGCATGAGTTCAAATTAGCTGTCAGATCCTGGGCCAATCACTTCCCTCAGTCTCAGTTTCCCCATCTGTAAAACAGAGATAATGACAGCACTTAACTCCCAGGCTTATTATAAAGATCATATTAGATAATATTTGTAAAGTGCTTTGCAAAAAAACCCCAAAACACCTTAAAGTGTTATTAACACCCCAGTGAGATAGGTTCCATTATTATCCTCATTTTACAGATGAGGAAACTGAGGCAAACTGATGCAGTGATCTGCCCAGGGTCACATAGCTAGTAAGAGTCTGAGGTGGGATTTGAACTTGGGTCTTCGTGACTGACAATCCAACACTCTATCCACTACACTACCTAGCAGAACAGCTGGTTATTATGAGGACCAGAAAAGATACCTAAAGAACTTTCTAAGCCTTAAAGCAGTACGAAAATGCACACCATCATCATTCCTTGTGTCCTCTCACTGGTTTGCTGATTCCCAGACCTAGAGTCTCATTGGACCACCAGAAAGACTCAGTCCTAGCACTTGGCCTCTGACCTCTGAGGACTGGCCAGTTGTCTGGAGGGGGTCATTGGGATTCCTGAAGCTTCCTAGGAAAAGACTCCCTTACCCCCCTCCCCTGACCTCACCTGAGCAGAGGCTTACATCTATCTAGTCCAGGCTTCTCAGTAATTTATCACCAGATGCTAACTGGGATACAATCCTTGACAGTCCCTCTTATAAATACAGAAACTATCAGGCCTAAAACACTTACTGAATAAGAGGATAGACTCAGAGATGAAAGGGAAGGCTCAAGTCAGACAGTTCAACTCCTGACTTTATAAATAAGGAAACTGAGGCCCCAAAAGTCAAGTCTCTTCCAAAACTGGAACTTCGCCATCAGACTCTTGGTTGGGTACCATTTTTTACAACACAATGCTGCTCCATCATCTGAACAAAACAAAATGACACATCCAAGCTGCCTGGTTACTTGACCAATGGAAAGTCACTGGGGTCCTACTGTAAGTCATCTAGGCACCATAGAGAATTCAGTAAAGATAAAGTAAATAGATCCTATGGAAAGGGATTTCATTACTCGAAGTACCAGAGAGATTTCACGACAGTTCAGTTCCACATGTGTAGGCATATGGTGATTTGCCGGCAGGCCAGGGGAATTTGGGCCAGTTCTCAGGCTTGGGGGGGGGGTGGGGGGTGTGTCCTACTAATTTGGATCTCCTGAGTTCCTCAAAATAGAGGTGATGGGTCTTTCTATAGGGAACCTACTCTTCAGCTAATAAGATAATTCCATCTTCTAGCCTGTCAATCACCCAAGTTTTCATCTGCAATTAATTACACACTCAACTCTTCTCTCTAAAATAGGCACTTTTCAACCATCTCACAGTTGTTGCTATAATTTGGCCTTGTTTTACCTCCAACAGACACTCGAGCCTATTGAACAACATAGACTTGAGTTCTATCCTTCTAGGTCCCCATCTATGTGTGCTTATTTGCAAAATATAAAACAACACATATCCTTTTCTGCTATTACTTTGGGAACAGATGAGCAGCTGCAGAAAAGAAACATACTCTCTTCCTGATATCAGGTATTTCCCCCAGTAGCATGAAACTAACTGGAGACCACATGGCAATACAATAGTAAACAACCTCAGGTAAAACTCAATATCCTAAAATTCACAATTTACAAAATCAAGGAAGTGATCTGCTAAAGTGATCATTGGCAGATATTTCAGCAGATATATACTTCCCCACACATTTATTTTGTGTGTCTGCTCACTTGGTTCTTAATTTTCAATTTGGCTTTTCTTCCCTTTGGTCCAAATCAAAGTGTCTTTAAATGCCAGGAAAGGGAAACTGAGTAAAGAGAAGCAAATAAGCCAACTATAAAAACTTAGGGAGAGGAGGAAGACTACACAAATGTAAGAAAAGATGGAGATTAAACCTACTTTCTCTTCCCCCCACAAAAAAATTATATTTTTTCCAATTACATGTAAAAAAAATTTCTAGCATTCAATTAAAAAAAAATTTTAAGCTTCAAATTTTTCTTCCAACCCTCCCTTCCTTCTTCCCTCCCTGAGAAGGCAAGCAATTTGATACAGATTATACACATGGGTGAAACATTTCCATAATCCCCATGCTGCAAAAGAAAAATAGACCAAAAAAAAGTTTTGTTTTTTTAAAGTATGGTTTGATTTGCATTCAGACTCCACCCATTTATTCTGGGGAATTGGACAGCATTTTTCACCATTGTAGGTCCTTCAGAAATGTCTTGGATCATAGCATTGCTGAGTCATTTACAGTTGATCATTGAACAATATTGCTATTGCCGGGTACAATGTTCTCCTGATTCTGCTCACTTCAGTTTGCCTCAGGTCAAATAAGTCTTTCCAGGTTTTTCTGAAACCATCCTGCTGGTCATTTCCTATAGCACAATAGTATTCCATCATAATCATATACCACAACTTGTTTAGTCTTTCCCCAATTGAGGGACATCCACACAATTTCCAATTCTTTACCTCCATAAAAAGAGCTGCTATAAATATTTTTAGATGCATAGGTCCTTTTCCTTTTTCTTTGATCTCTTTGGGATACAGAACTAGTAGGGGTATTGCTAGGTCAAAGGGTATGCACAATTTTATAGCCCCTTTGGGCATAATTCCAAATTGCTCTCCAGAATGACTAGATCAGCTCACAAGTCCACTAATAGAGAGCTTATTTTCTCATAAGTGATATGCATGAGAAGAATATAGAAACAAAGAGGAAGGGGTAGGAGGAGTGGTCATTGGATGAACCCTCCCTCTTCTCTGAAACAAGCAAAGAAGGGTAGAACACAAATAAGAACACAGAGTCTGACATAAAAATGTGTACGTCTAACTAAACAAGGGGCTTATTGGGCTGAGAAGGATGGTAACACCAAGGAAAGCTCCTGATCATGAAGGGGAGATAGAAAGGGGAGGGAGAAGGAAGATGAAAAGTATAATCTTAGAAAACAGGCTAAACAAATTGGTGTATCAATGTGATGAACCCAATGAAAGAAACTATTTCAGGGGCTCCTAGGTGGTAGACACAGAAGGAGGGCAGAACCATGAGAATAATTTATATAATGACAACAATGTTGTAAAGATAAAAAGGGCTTAAGAACTCTGATAAAAGCAATCACCAACCCAACAGTCCTCCCTCTCTGAAGGCCCATTGGTGAAAAATAACATCCATCTCCTGAGAGACAAGAGATGGACAGAATGTACAAGAAGAAACACCTATTCTTTGACTTGGCTGCTCTGTGACTGGTTTTGCTTTGACTATGCTCATCTCCTGCAAGGGTTTTTTCTTTCTTTCTTGCAGTTAATTGGGCAAGGGTAGAAGTTAGCAAGAGTGGTGCTCCCCCAAAAGAGGACCATTTTTAAAATGCCTAGAACTCCTCAGGAGAAAACAAGGACAAGTAGCAGTTTTGAAAGTAAGGTGTAGATCAGATTTCTTGCTGTTTGGGTGTGGGAGAAGGGAGAGAAAAAATCTGGAACTCAAAATCTTATAAAAAATGAATGTTGAAAACTATCTTTACATGTAATTGGAAAAAAATACTCTTTACAATAAAAACGAAAGTAAAGTGTAGAATTTTATAGTCTTTTTAAAAAGTTTGAAATGGAGATTCAGTTTCATATAGAATTTTTTCATATGCTGCTGTGGCTCTGGGAATGCTTTCTTTTTTTGGTGTTTAAGTTCAGAATAAAAAAATGAAAAAGATAAACGGGGAAGAGGTTTAATAGACTTTTCATTTTGCTATATTAAGATGTGACATTTTTCTACTTGACCTTTGAACCATTATGGAAAAGATAAAAATAACTTTAGTTACTTTGCATTCATATTTTGTCATTTATTTTTAGTAAGAGTTTATTTTAAAATTGGGTTTTTTTTTCAGTTATGTGTGATTTTTTTATTTCAAAAATTTGCTGGGTTTGTATGTGCTTTCATTATGCCTAGGAACTAAGTTGCTTACACACCACACACATGCACACAGGCATACATGCACACACAAAATGGAAGGAGGAAAAAGAAATAGAAAAAAATTCTGACTTATGCTCTGGAAATAATTTATTCTCTGGCAATTTGCCATAGTTATTAGCAGCATAAATCCCTTTCAAAGCAACTAAAGAGATGTGTGAACAGTGCTTAACTCCTCCACTTACTTCCAACATACAGGATTTAATTAAATAGCTCTACCTCTTCAAGGGCTCTTACAAGCTTTCAGTGTGAAAACGGTTCAAGACCACTACTGGTGACATCTATAAGCCAGTAGGGGAGAAATTATGGAAGAAAAACATGAATGTTCCTTTTTCAAAACTGGAAGGAGAGAAAAAAAACATGTATGTTGTAGACTGCAAGGAATCAAACACCACATGGGCCCACAATATTCCCAAGGATGGCCTCAGCAACAGAGTTGGTCCCAAATGCAGTTCCTATCTGATTTTAATGTGTCAATGTGTTAATGAAAAGAAATACAGAAATGTCTGTTGTTTTCTAAATCAATGTGTGATCTGCAGGGATCCTTAGGTATTGTTTAGTGGTACCTATTTCTTTTTGAGTTTTATACCAATGGTCTGATAGAGAAGACATGACTTCGACACTTAATAGCTGTGTGACCTTGGGCAAGTCACTTAACTGCTCTATGCCACAATTTCCTCAACTGTAAAATAGGGATGAAAATAATAACACCTACCTCAGGGAACTGTTGAATCAAGTGAGTTACCATCTCAGTATACATTACACAGAATTCACTAGAAGAGATATATACATGCATTCTAAATTAAATATGAAATTTTTCGTTCCAGCTAAACTTTGCATTTATAGAAACTATTATTATAACTACCTTTTCAGCTATTGTAGACTTTCTAAGAGGTTTTTTAAAAAGAAAATACTGAGACAAAGCATGTACATTTTTATATTAAAAGGCCAATTTCTGGAAAATTTTGACTAAATCCATCAGGCCAATTCAGAAGCTCAGACAGAATAGAAAAGTAATCATAGATCCTGAAACTTTCTGTCCCATACCCCACCAAAAAAAAAAAAAATCAGATTTACTTTTGGAATGGGGATAACTCCAAGAAAAGTTAGAGAAAGATTTGCTACATTTTCCATATAACTATAATAATTCCATAGCTCACCTAAGCCACATACAATAACCTTGATTATTAACTACCCAATGACCGTTAAATCTCAGCGACTGCTTGTTGTCTATATTCCTAGTTCATTTTTCACCATGGCCCACGTAGCAACTATAGCTAAATCCTTGAGCTCTGAAACATGAATTTAGAAAGGCTGTGAATGACACCTGATCTTGACTTCATCATCGTAAATAATAATAAACATTACACAGTCCTAATGCGTTCATTTCACTTGGGTTCAGCTGACTCCAATTCAGTTTTCCTGTTAGGGATTGTCTCTGTTTGTATGATTTATTTGTTTTACTTACTAACAAAAGACAAGTCAGTTTTACTTGACTTATATTAGAATTCTATTCTCTTTTACTTTCTGAGTGTTTCACAAAAAAAAAAAAAAAAACACAAACCAGAGGCAATGAAAATATTTTGATTCCTCCTCGGTTTATTTTGGGGACCTCTGTAGCTGTGACAAATATCCACACAATATTTCTTGAACTCATAAATTCACATGGCCAGTAGGCAAACATACGCTATCTAATGACCCAGATATTCCGGACCTTTCCTCCCCCTATATGCTAAATGTCTAGGTCAGCCCTTTTCTTGACAATAAACCAACTGAAATTTGTTTTCCAAGTGATAATTAGCATAATGTCCCATATTAGCCTTAAAAATATAGGAATGTACTACTAACAGCTGAAAACTCACCCAGCATAGATCCTTTATGATACCAGAACTCTACAAATAAAAACAATAATGGCAAGGCATAATACTAACTACCACGCCTCCATATTTTAGCAACCAAGGAGGGAGTGAGGAAGGACAGAGAGAGAGGAAAACACCCTCCACCCAGCAAACTCTGAGCTCACAGCCTAGTCCTCATAAAACCCCATCAGAAGACAAGGAAACTTCAAAGGTGAAGCCCTTCCAAATCTCCTTCAGAAGCCTCCTGGCCAGATAACCACTAAGAAAAAGTGAATGAATACCCTATAAATCAAACAGCAACCATTTTGAAGTTAAGGAATTTTCCATCTATTATATTAAGCATTGGGAAAGCATTAAAGGAGAGGAAAAAAAAGCTAACCTCTAGGAAAGGATTAAAATCCCACTGGGAACCGGGAGAATTGGGAGCACAAAGCAAAGACTTCCCAAGTGGGCCGGCTCAGCAGAGTCCAAAAGCCTGCAGCGTTAGAGGCCAAGCGTTAATTGGGCCATTCAGCCGGGAAAGGCCTCGGTGTTAATGACTTCCTACAGGAGGAAGTGAAGGACTGGGGTTTATCAGCTCTCCAGCAGCCATGTGGGACTGGCCCAGTCAGGGAAGAGCACGTCTGCGCGCCTGACATCATCCCTGGTGAGTGACCACTGCTAACGAGGGGAAGATGAGGGCACAAACTGTTCTCTTCCTGGCAAACCCAGCAGACACTCCCTTTGCCAGGGCCAGCCCCACACCGCCCAAGTACAGCATTGCCAGGATGGCTGCACGTGGAAGGAATGTTGAGCCCTTCCGGCCCTCAGGACCTCAAAGCACACTGAAGATACAAGTGTTTCCCACTTCCATGCTTTTGTAACAGAAGCAATTCAGAGGGAGGTTTTCGGACCAATGTCCTAGAAATTATACAATGTATTTTTAAATACTTAGCAAAACTGTAAAAAGCTCCTCCTTAATCCTTGACCCTCCAAGAGTCTCTCTCCCTCTCTCTCTGCGCCTTTGTCTGTCTCTGTCTCTCAGTCTGTCTCTATGTCTGTCTCTGTCTCTCTCCTCTCAGATTAGCAACTTGCCGGTAGATTCCACAACTGGAAAGTATAAAAGGCAGTCTCCGGCTTTTGTCTACTCCAGATCAAAAGGATAAGCATCTCTTTTCAGGAATACAGATCCTTCTTATAAACCACACAAAACACAAGACACACACACCACACACACACACACACACACACACACACACACAGGAATGGAAAGGCCTGCATCTAACCATGTACATTACTTGTTAACAAGTTCTTCAACTCTTTAAAATCCACAAAAGACCATTTGTGAACCTATGAAGAGTTAGAATCTTGGCTCCTTTAAAGCCTTCTTCATTCATTGCAGAGCCCCATTTTTCCGTTTCAGTTAAGCAGCACCAAGTGCTTCCCGGCAGGAGCAAGACAATAAATTCCAGCAGCTCCTACGCCCACCCTGGGGCAGCATAAGCATTCTTTAACCCGAGCTCTGTCAACTAACACTGCGGAAATGGGAGCTTCCCAGGAGACATGCCTTGTCGATAGGACGACATCTTCCTGTCGGAATCAGCACAGCCTGTGTCACATTCCGCTCAATACTCCCTTGGACAATAGGCAGTCTCTCAGGGAATGCTGTCCACAGGGGACATCTTGAAAAATGTGCACTCTCTCTTAAAGGCTAAATCTAATGGTCTTTTTATAGTCTTCATCCTTCTTGACCTCTCTGCCCTGGCCACTATGGAACTCCTTTATCTTCCTGGATATTCTTCTCTGGGTTTTTGGTGATCCTACTTTCTGGCTCAGCATCTGTATCACACCCTCTAACTGGATATACCCATGACCATGTCCTGGGCCTCTTCTCTTCCTATACTTTCTCTCTTTGTAGCTACATTAGCTCTCAAGGATATAATCATCATCACTGCGTAAATTACTCACAATTCCAACGCTATTCTCTCTCACTTTAGACCTTGCATTCCCAACTAACCATCTATTGAATATTTTAAATTAGACATCCTGGAAACATTGCAAACCCAACGTGTACAAAACAGAACTCATGATCCACATCCCCAAACTCACCTCTCATCCAAACTTTCCTACTTTCTTTATTGTAAGTGAGTTCTGCTCTCTCTCTCTCTCTCTCTCTCTCTCTCATACAGATAGTGACTGAAGGCACCACCATTTTTCCAGTTTCTAACTGACATCCTGGGCATTATCCTTGAATCCTCCCTCTCCCTCACCACTTCCCATAACCCATCAGTGTTCATCTTGCCCTTTCTACCTTCACACCATCTCTCACTTCTGACCCCTTCTCTCCACTCACGAACCCACCCTAGTTCAGGCCCTCCTCACATCTTACCTACATTATTGCATCAGCCTCCAAACCGGCTGCCTTGTTTCAGGTCTCTCTCTCTATTCCAGTTTGTCCTTACCAGAGAGGCCAAAATGATTTTCCTTAATAGTAGATCTGTCCCTGTCACTACCAAACTCTATTAATAAACTCTTATGGTTCCCATTGCTTCTGGAATAAAATATAAATTCCTCTGTTTTTAAAGCCCTTAGAAACCAGGCTCTTTCCAGCTTCCCTGTATATGACTTCTCCTTCCTACGCAGCAATCCAGTCAAAATGGCCTTCCCTGACACTATCTCCACCCTCATGCCTTTACCCTGGCTGCTTACTCCTCATTCGTGGAAATCACTTCCTTCTCACCTGTGCTTCCTTCCAGGGCAGCCCAAATAACACCTTCTACATGAAATCTTCCCTGATGACTTCTCCACCCCTAATTACCCTCCTTCCCTTCCTATCTTATATTTATTTATATTTATTCTCTTCATATTGATTTGTATGTATTTACATATGTAACGTATTGACTTCTTCATTAAAATGTAAGTTCCTCAAGAGTAGAAACTGCTTAATTACTTGACTTAATATATAGTAGGCACTTTAAAATGGCCAAAGACAGAAACTCAGCTAAGGAAAGAGGTGATATTTTGGAAAAACTAAAGAAAAAATGAGTTTTTTTACTTTCCTAAGTGTTTGTGGAACACACACAACCCTACAGAAATGTTCTTTGCTACCTAGATAGACATTGATGGCAAGAAAAATGGCTCCTCAAAAACTTTCAGACTTGGAATGTGGCCAGAAGACATTTGGTTTAAAAACAGCATGAAGGCTTTTGGAAATTCCCATGCATTTCAGTAACGTTATATTCATTTCTGTGACTACCTAAGCAAACTCCAAAGTTCTACTTCCTCACTGGGCACAAGATCCTGTGTGTTCGGTTTGTTGTAAACTCAGAGCTTTTTGAGGAAAGTGAATCGAAGTTACCAGAGAGATTTCTGAAAGATCATATAGCATTTATGAGACCCTAAGCCTTTCTCTGAGTGAATTCTGTTCAACACCATTTTCCTTAAACAATTTCCCCTCTGGCTCAAGTTTCAAGACTTGGCAGAGGTTAGAAAGGGCTTCCAAGCTCAGACAAAAATGTGCTTGAAGTGAAGTGGGTCCTAGAGAGACTGAACTATAGGAAAACGGTGATCTCACCCAAGTCACTAGGAGACAGGTTCATCATCCAACCAGTCCCCACTTTTTGCCAGGAATCTGCAATATTAAGATTAAAGAGTGACTGCTGGGAAGGAGCTGTACTAAAGGATTACTAAGTTCCTTTTAGCTCCAGGATTTTCCTAAGATGATAGAGAATACTTTATTATACACATGTTTTCTCTCTCTCTCTCTCCCCCCCCCACTTTTTTTCCAGGCAGAGATAGATAGTGACTGAATTTTAGGCTAGAAAGGAATGCTATGAGGCAACTTTTTTGCCTGCATGACTGTGGAATTTTAAAGAGTCTGTATATAAATTGCATTTTTCAGTTCTGTACAGAAACTCAAGTAAAACTTTGAAAAAGGTCTTCTTCCCCTTTGATTACTACAGAATAAACATCTCTCTAGGAAAGAATGGGCCGTCTCCTTTGGAGTGTGGCCCTGAAGCTGAGAAATTACTTGGGCATTTACATGCCTGAAGAACTTTCTATCAGATGGTATTCAAAAGAGTTAAGCAAGGGGTATGCAACTATTACCTTACAACTAGGTGGCAGAGTGGATAGAGTGCTGGACTTGGAGTCAGAAAGCCATGAATTCAAATCCTGCTTCAGACACACTATGTGATCCTGGTCAGGTCACTTAACTTCTGCTTGCCTCAGTTTCCTTATCTGTAAAATGAGGATAATAGTATCTCCCTCACAGGGTTTTTGTGAGGATTAAATGAGAGCTCTGTAAAGGACCCTAGGCATATAAATGAAGCTATTATTATCATAACGTGCTTCACCCACAGGTGATAGGTATGCTTAATTTAATTTCATATATTAATCCATTGGAATGAGAAAGCTAAGATAATAAAAACTATAATTCATGCTATTATTATCACATAGAATGTAGAAGAGGGTCTGAAAACAAAACTTCTAGACCAAGCGAAATTTTAAACCATGACAGACATATAGTGAAATCCTTTTTCTTTCTTTTCTGAAATATATTCTGGCAGCATAGAATTCTATATTATGATTCTTATTATTTACTGTAATAAATACAAACAGAGGAAGGCTTCCAAAGTGTTGGATGGCTGTTTTTTTTTAATAACTAATTTATGGCAAGACAGGGACCAGACTCACACAGGATGGGAAGGCATTACAATGTACACTGGCAAAAATCTCCAACGGGTGAAATCACTGATCCATGAGAAGTCCTGAATTAAGTATTGTAATTACAAGGGGTTTTAGTGATTTGGCTTAAATTATTCCTTCTAACAGCCTATTAGGAAACAAATGAACCCAGAGGCTTAGAGAAGTCGAGACAGAAATGCCCACAGCCCTAGGGGAAGTCAGCAATTCTTATGATGTACCCACTGACTCATCACTACCATTTCCCACAAGACCCTGCGCTTCCCTTGGAAATGGTCCTTTAAAGAGTAAACACACAAGATTTCTACTGGCTTTGGTGCCTCAATAGAGATTTTGGCACAAGGTGATCTATTTCTATTTAACGTTATAATATGTAGTCTGAAGCATTCTTTTCAATCTACCTCATCATAATACCTCACATTTATATAGTACTTTCCTCACAACCCAGTAAACGTAATAGTATAAGAATTACGTTCAACTGCTTACTCTACATCAAGTGTTCTTAACCTGGGTTCCATGAACTTGTTTTTTTTTTAAACATTTTGATAACTATATTTCAATATAATTATCCTCTGTAACCCTATGTATTTTATGCATTTAAAAATATTATTTTGAGAAAGAGTCCATCATTACCATTAATAAGGGTCAATCTACCATTAATCAAAAATCATTTTGAGAAAAGCTTCATCAAACTGCCAGAGAGGTCCATGACACTGAAAAAAGTTAAAACCTGCTAAGACCTGTATTCACTTAATAATTCAAGAAATATCTATATTCTCAGCTAAATACAAACACAGTCCTACTATTAGATAGGTTCAGTCTATGACAATTTCACTGGAGGAAAAAGTTGTTTTAAAAAGTGTCTTCCTGTGAGTTTAATAAGGGTATATCGTCATCAGTACTGACAACAAGGACTTTCCTTGAAAGGAGGTAAATGAGTCATTTTAAGAACTCACCTGTATGTAACTTGTTCATTCAGGTTCACTTATCTTGAGCCTGGGATCTAAGAAATCTCCAGAGTCTAATGAATAAAGAATCTTTCCCATGAACAATGCTTCCCTAATCCCCAGGACCCCTGGACATCTCCCAAGATCTACTGGGAGTCTTTTTCTAATTGAAATGTGAAAATGCTGCCATCTCAGGCCGATCCCCATTTAAGATGATGAGTATGGGCCTTGGAAGCTGGGTCAAATAACACAGAGCTTAGAGACCACACTAACCTATGAATAAACAGCTCAGTTTATCCCTGATTACTTTCTGATTAGAAAGGACAGAAAGCTGGTGGATTCTCCAATGAACAGGGGGAATTCTCCTGTTGTTCTCCAACAACAGAGGAAATTTTCCATATAAATGCAGAAGAGCATGGGAGAGAGGGTGCCACTCACTTATAAAGTGCCTACTAAACACAGGGCACTGTGTTTGGCACTGAGGATCTACGTGAGAAAAGTAACAACACCCCTACCACAAAGGAGTTTAAAATTAAAATCATGGGAGAAGAAAGGAAGGGAAATCAGGTACACAAATAATTAAAAACACTTTAAAATGTAACTAAGGCAGAGAAGAGCAGGCACATGAGAGGAATGAGAGATTTAGGGCAGCCTCCCTTCTAGCTAGGAGAACCAAGGAAAGTGCCTAGAAGGAAAGGCACACTGCAGGAATCCACAGCCAAAATCCAGTTCTCTGAATTCAAATATGAACAGCAGGCTGACTTCCATTTCCTCTGTAAAAAGAGGTCCATGACAAAAATATCAGAAGGGTCCAATATTACTATGCCCATTCTAAAACAATATAGCCACGTTTTCCATTTTCTTTTTAGAAAGAAGAATTCAACTCTATGGGCTAGGTGGCACAGTAGATGGAGTATCAGGCTTGGAATCAGGAAGGCTCATCTCCCTGAGTTCAAATCTGCCCTCAGACATTTACTAGCTGCGTGACCCTAGGTAAGTCACTTAACACTGTTTGCCTCAGTCTCCTCATCTGTAAAATGAACTGGAGAAGGAAATGGTAAACCACTCCAGGATCTTTGTCAAATAAACGTCATAAGGAGTCAGACACAATTGAACAATAACAAATGAAATCTTTACCTTCCCCACTTTCAAAGTGATCGGTGCCTTTCTAGGATTCAGTCTCATATATTAATGTTGCTATATCTATTATACAAACCAGTGTCCTGGTGTGTACCATATTTGTACACAACACGATTCTACCTTCCAAAAGGGATTTTATCTGCAGTTTTAACTACTAATAGTGACATTAATGAGAATTCTTAACATTTCTTTCTCTTCCCTCTCTGGATGATCCCAGTACAAATTGTTTTGTGCCTGCAACATAACCACTTCTGGAGTGATTGGGTGACAGTCAGCACAAGACATGTGAGGCTGTGGGAAAAGGGATATTTCTGGCTAAAAGAGCCAGAACAAAACTCCTGCCCTTGGGAAAAGTGCCAAAGAGTTCATGTCCACACAGGGCAAGTTAAGCCCTTAGAATTTTCAACTGGAAGAACATAAACCACAATATGGAATGATAATAGCATCCCAGAAGGGAACCCTATAAAGTTTCAAAACAAACTTCATCATAACTCCATTTTCATTTAGTCATAACATTTCACACTGAGCATCTATCCAAAGGTAATTTTTTAAGGGGAGTTGAGGGAGATTTGAGCTAACTTGGCTCAGGAATTTTACACTATACAAGAAAACTGAGATTTCAAGTAAAAATTTTCTTTGGAGCCTTTAAACATAAATTAAAAGTGATTTTATCAGAGACAACTTGGAAATTAAAAACAATTAAAACATTAATTTTTTTTACAGTTTTTTCCCCAAGCCATAAAATATGTATTAGTTATAAAAAGTAGCTGCAATCTTTGGTTTCAAATATAAGTTTCACATATGAATAGTAATGAGAATGCAATTATGTACTGGTATTCTATTAATTATAGTAGGATCTTAGCATATTTACAAGGTTTGAGGCAGCTATAATTATCAGAGCTCCCTAGATATTCAAATCTCTTCAGAATACTAGTTAAATTTCACTGATTTAATGGTTTATTTCACTAAGGTAATTCTCTTGAAGTGAAAAGAGGGTGATAGTTTGGAATAAAAGGATCTCAGTTCTAATCCAGGCTCTGTTATTTATGATTTTGGGCAATTTGATTAATGTGTTCTAGCACCATTTCCTCATCCTAGAAGGCCCCTCTAAGACACCTTCCAATTCTAATAATCACTGGGTTCTAAGGTTTGTCACAGCCCATGTTCAAAGGGCCAATGACAGAACCTAGGGAAAGAAGCCCACATAGCACTGATTTGGGCTCCTTGGGTATTAAACAGAGAAAAGAAGGTCAAACTTGGGTGGTCAGGTTAACATTTAATTCTTGTCAATTTCATAGTTCTAAATTTTTGGTAAATATCCCATAATAAGGTTATGGATTTTTGTTCACTCTGCAGAAAATTAAAATTTAAGACTTAAATGTTCTCATGAGAATGGAGGTTAGCGTTGGTATGCAAACTTCTAGATTTGCCTGTGTTGTTTAAATTTGCAACTCTGTCCTGCAGTTACAGGCTTCTGTATTTATGTATAAATTCAATAGGGTCAGCTAGGTGACACAGAGCCAACACACAGACACATAGAGCCAACCCTGGAGCCAGGAGGACTTGACTTCCAGCCTCAGAAACTTACCAGATGTGTGATTCTGGGCAAGTCCCTTTACCCCAATTGCCTCTCCCTCTCCCCTCCCCAGGCACCCCACCCCCACCCTGTGTGTGTGTGTGTGTGTGTGTGTGTGTACGCAGAATGGGGCTATATTGGAACTAGTTACCTTGGTCTTTTTCTTCATTCATTGTATTTTTCATATTTGGTTTCTGATCAATCATTTCTATTCATCTTCATGGTAACTCCTTGGTCTTTAGTGATTAAACTGATTGTCACCTTTTTTATCCCAGGATCCAGCAGCACCTCTGGCTCATTAAATGTTGTCAAAATGAACTGACTTGAATCAACATTTCAAAAAAAAATCTAAAGCAAAAGTACTTGTGGTAAGAACACGATAAGGAGAGCTAATGAGGATAGGATCTTGAAGAAAATCCCTTTCTAAGAACAATTTCATTGTTATTTTGTCTATAGACTACACATAGCATTTTTGATAGGATTTCTAAAAGTTCCATCAGTTCTCCCAGGCCTACAAGACACTCTCTTCTACTTTTACTTCTCAGATTCCTTAGTTTCCTTCCAAACTCCATCCAATAGCCACCTACATGAAGCCTTTTCTGATCTCTCCCAGTTGCTGGCGTTTCCTCACAACAGTTGGTATTTATTTTGTTGATTAATATATGTAAACTCCTGGAGGCCAAGGGCTAATTTATTTTTGGTTTTGTATGTCTGGTGCCTGATATATACACTGTATGTGCTTAATAAAAGCTTGTAAAGTGAGTGATTACTATGGAGTTTTTCAAATTCTTGTTTTCATTATTAAAAAAAATAGAATAAAACCACACAGCAAACACACTCTTGAAAATTCCATACCAAAGCTGCAAAGTTACATACCCTATCCCTATTTGAGAGTATGATTATATATTGTCTTCTATTGTTTACTATTTTGCAAATATTTTTTATTTTTGTCCATCCGCTGGAAAATAGCTGCATGAGTGACAGTATCTCAATATAATGGAAAATTATTCCCCCAATCAGAAATGACAAAGGGAAAAGATTCAGAGAAATTTGGGAAGACTTCTGTGGACTGATGCTGACAGAAGTGGGCAGAACTGGATAATGGAAAGGAAGGCAACTTGAAAGATGTAAGAACACTGATCCATTCAGTGACCAATTACTACCCTGGAAAATCAATGTAGCATACTTTCCACCTCTTGACGGAAGTGTTAGGTACAAAATGAGATAAACATTTTCAGATGCAACTAATGTATAAATGCATTTTGATTGATTACTCTTACATTATTGGGGGCAGGGATGACTTTTATGGGTTGCTCCTAACATCTTAAGCTTTACTAGCTAAGATTTCTGGAACAAACTATATTTTGGGAAGAGCTGGGGATATGGAGAGATAGTATTCATAACACCAAAAAAAGGAGAAAAGAAAGAAAAGATCTTCAATTAAACATTTAAAAACACACAGAGGAGAACCGAAGAAAGTTCAAGATACACTAGATATAAGCTGGGTAATGTTGGTATTATTCTGTTAAATGTCCTACATTGTGGTCTTTTAAAATCTGTAAATAATAGAAATTCACTATTTCATATACAAGTCTCTTTTTCAGTTCTGTGTCTATGGAAATGTTCACATTTGCAGCTATTTCTCAAATTTGTCATTTAAAAAGAAAAAACCGAATAAGTCAATTTCTTATTTCTATAAGATTATTGGTTTCTAACGCATACTTTTGTACTCACCATTATAAATCCTCAAAACATTGTTAAACTGAACTGATAAAGACCCTAAAACATGAACATTACACATGAGATTGGTTATTTTAACTTGCAAACAATGTGCTCAATACCAAAACGAAAAGCCTGTTACCAATTGAGACTGTTGCATTCTTTTTTTAATGTTGTAAAATAACCATATGAAAGCAGATACATCTAAATGATTGTAGCTGCCAGTGCTAAAAATCCATTTTCTTCTTTTGGAATTTTGCCTTTAGGTACCAACGAACAAACTCCCAGACTTAGTCCTATTACTTGGGCACCCTGGTCTGGACTGCCATCGCACCGTTGGTCATGGCTGTTGGGAAAATTCAAGGCCACCCACTGCCCTTGTCAAGGATGCTAAAAAAAACAAACTGTACATCGATTTTTCAAGGCAATTCCAAATATGATTTGAGCAACTTAACAACTCCTAAAATTAAGTCCTCCTAAGGTGCTTACTTTGAAAAAGAGAGACAGGTAGGTACAGCTCATATGGCTGGTTGCTAAGAAACCAGGCATCTTACTTTGTGGTCACACCTTTCAGATAAGCAGGAATGCAAACCAATGTTATTATAAAACCTTAACATCCATCTCACACATAAAACTAGAACAAATGCTGATACTAATTCCCAAGAGTGTTTCTATTCCCTGGCTGTTAAGTCTTAGAGGAAACACACATTTCAAATCCAGGAAAGGTAAGGGGAAAAAAACAGTTATCTGTCCTCTTTAAAATAAAATTAACATCTACAAACTACAGAAGACTTTCTCTGATGATCCTGGCATCCCTGGAGGCCTGGCCTCTACTAGGCTCTGGCTATCCTTATGCTGAAACAGAACAGTACTACAGAGGAGGCTAACACAGATTTTACAGGGCAGAGTTCTCTTTTTCAAAGAATTGAAAGAAATAGCCACATTCTAAAGGTCAGATATGAAACCAGTCCTCTCAATAAATGGAAGGAAATGGAGATGCTTTTTTATCAGGACACAAGGCTACACACCAATGGTTAGTTTGGGAGACTTTCTCCAAGTCTCTTACCTACCCTGAAGGGCCTAAAGTGTTGAAATGAGTTTCAGTCGTGGTTCATCTCTTTCCATTTGGATTTTTAACAGACAATCTGATGTAGGACTATATCTGGGCAGGGCTGTGACTAGAAGTACTCAGGGCTTAGGGCCAAATGTTCTCTAAGCTTCTAGGAGGTAGCCAGTCACCAAGCATTAAACAAATTCCTACTATGTGCCAGGCACAGGGTTGAGCTCTGGTTTCATATCCTCCTCCCAGGCAGTGGGAAGGCGCAAAAAGTTCCCTGAAATGGGAACAAGGGGTAGGGAGGGCCTTAAAGGCAGGCAGAGTTCACAGCATTTTGATGCTCCCAAAACGGTACAGAGAATCACTTCCTTCTCTGGATTGAAGGTCACAAGCTTTTAAGGGACAATGGAGTTCAGTGTGGGCAGAAAGATGAGGATAGTCAGATGAGAATGGGAGGGGCAGTAAGAGAGGGAGAGCCTGGTAGGGGGTTGGGAGGAAACATCAGTGGGGCAGATGAATAGGGAACAGGGAGGACGTGTCCTAGGACGTATATGGGAGGGCCAAGCTTTGAGGACACAAGCCTAATCCCTACCTAAGCCATTAACTAGTTAGTGAAATCATGATGTCCAGGGAAGAGCACAATGATATAGGAGATGGGTTTTCCTACTTATGGTGAGATTTGGTTGTCAGGCATGCACGCATTCATGACACTATTCAAACCAAGATGGTCAGGGTAACCTTAACAAGGCAGGCCTGACCCTGTCTCTTCCAAGTCCTCCTTCAGGTCAGGGCTGTTAATAACTTGAAGCATTTTGTGTGTGTGTGTGTGTGTGCGCGTGTATGTGTGTGTGAAGGGGTGGTGGTGGCTGTAACTAGGGGGTATGACGAGCCAGGGTCCCTCTAAAGATCTGGGTAACTCTGGAAGCAGCAGGTGTGAACCCAAAGGGTTGTGCTGAGCCACAGATGCTGTGGGCAGCAGGTAGGCTATGAAAGCCCGAGTTGCAGTAATTGGAAGTGGGGGAGGGGGGTTCGTAATAGGAGCTGTAAAGAGACTGAGGGGGCAGGGGTTTGGGGGAAGGTGTGGCGCATTGAGGGGGAAAAGGGAAGGAGCTGAGAGACATGGGAGCTGTGAATGGGGAGGAAGGAGGGAAGGGCAGGTGTCGCGGAGATGGGGGAGCCGGGGAGCTATGAGGTGGGAGGGTTCCAGGGCCAAGGGAGCGCTGATGGAAGTCCAAGACCTGGGGCAGGGACGATGTAATGAGGGAGGGGGTAAGGCCAAAGGTACTGTGATAAAGGGCAGGGTCACTTCGATGGCATAGAGTTCCAGATACAGAGGCTGCTGTGATAAGGGAGGGGTCCGGGCCAGGGGGTGCGGTCTAGAGGCTGGGGGTGGGGAGGCATAGGGTCTTTTGTGATGAGGGAGGGGTCCAGGGGTGCAGCGATGGTCCAAGGGCTGGGTCTCTGTGACGGTGTGAGAGGAGCACAGGGGCTGCCCTGAGGAAGAAGGGGTTTAAGGGCAGGGATTCTGTAATGGGAGACAGTTCTGTAGGAGGTGGGAAGAGCAGAAGCTCCTAGGAGAAGGGGCAGGAGCTCTGTGATGGGGGTAGGAAGAGACAGGGAGAGCTGTGAGAAGGGAGGGGTCCAGAAACAGGGGCTCCTGAAGTGGGGGCGAGCAGGGGTGCTATGACTGTCCAGGAGCAGGGGTTCCAGATGGGGGGGAGTAGGGGCGCTGTGACGGTCCAGGGGCAGGGGCTCCTGATTGGGGGCTCCTGTGATGGTCCAAAGACGGGAGTTTCAGATGGGGGGCACGCAGGAGCTCCTGATCGGGGTGGGGGGCGAGCAGGGGCGCTGCGACGGTCCAAGGACAGGAGTTCCAGATGGGGGGCACGCAGGAGGCTCTGATGGGGGGCCCGCAGCGATGTGCGGGGGGGCACAGGGCCAGCCCGAGCTGGGCGCGGTCCCCGTTCTCGCGCCGCCGGGCGCTGCGGGCCTAGGCCTCGGACGGGCTGACGGGCGGACCGGAGGCCGGCTCCGCTGCCCCCTCCCTTCCCCCCCTCCCCCGCGCCCGTCGGGGCGGACACACCCACCTCCCAGCAGGCCCGGCCTCTTACCAGCTCCTCGTCGTGGGTCAGCTCCGGCGCCATGTCGAGCCAGGGCCCCGGCCCCGGCTCCGGCCCCGCCTCGGGCCCCGGCTCCATCGCGGAGAGCGGCGGCGGCGGCGGCGGCGGCTCGAGCCGCCAGCCCAACCCCCGCCCGGCCTGGCCTGGCCTGGCCCGGCCCGGCGCTGCCCGGCCCTGGGCGGCCTCCGCCTCCTGCGCCCTGCCCGCCCCCGCCCCCCGGCGCGGCCAGATGTGGCTGCGCGCCCCCGGCCCCAGGTGTGCCTGGGCCGGCGCCCCCCAAGGGCACCGCCGGCTGGGCAACCAAAAGCAAAACCAAACCGAACAAAACAAAAATCAGAGCCAAAGGGGCAAAACAATCGGATTTGGAAAGGTAAAGGGGGGCGGGGAAGATCTCCCTCCTTCCCCCCGCCTTTTCCTAGACCTCGAACCCCCCTCGCCCTCCTTCCCCTTCCTCGCTATTTCCTACCGCTGCTCGGCCCCTCGACTCCCCCCACACCCCCGGCCTGAGGTGGGCAGCCACGCATGGTCCTGCCCTTCTCCGGGCTCACTAGAGGGGGTGATGAGGAATCCTCTAACTCTCCTCTTGCCTCATCCCTCTACACCCACCCACCCCCCAAAAAGACAGAGGAAGCAAGTATTCTATAAGAAAAATAAAAACTTTTTCGAGCTGTGTCCTGGCGCTTGAAATCCCCCTGAAACAGACTGAAATACCCTCCTGACCTTCCAGAATCCTCCTACTCTGAGCCCATAAATCCCCTCGGTATCTGAACTGTCCTGAGAGAATCCAAACCCTACCCCGCGACCTGCGTCTCTGCCTCCTCAAGTCCTTATTCCTCAAAAGCAGCCACGGAGAGAGAGAGAAAAGAGGAAGGAAGGATAAGACATCCCCCTCCCCTTCTCACGGCCAATGCTGCTGCCCCTGATCAGCCTGAACCTCCAGCAGCTCCATTCAGAAACTGCCTCATTCACAAACAGCGGGAGAGGAGGAAGCAGGCAGAGAAAGAGGGTCTCTCCAAGAGAGGGAGACAGAGAGGAATCCGGGAAGGGAGGGAGAGAGGAAGAGAGGAACTGGGTGGGGGAGGGTGATGGCAGAAAAGGGCTTTGGGGGAGGGAGAAATCTCCCTGGGGGTTGAAGGAGCAAAGCGGAAAAAGAGACTGTCTGTGGAAGAAAGATAAAGGGAGAAGGGAGTATGTGTTTTCACAAGAGACTTGATGCTCCATAGTGGAGGAAGGGAATATATTACAAGTCTGAGAAGTCTCTACTGAGATGAATTTTAACTTGCATTCACTTTCAGCTACCACCCAAATGTTAGAAACCCACAAGCCTCTTTCACTGCCGATGCCAATTCCAGGCTGAATGGGACCCTTAAAAAGGTTGCCAAACAGGGCAAGCGCTATTGGGTCCAAGCAACCAGCCTGTTTGATCACTGTACCATCTCTCTATTTTGTTGTTGGCTGTATCCTGTAATCCATCATCGACTTGACTATTTTTAGTTCTCCCAAAAGAAAACATCCTTCTCCAAACCTTTGCCTCATTCAGGAATCTCTTTGCTTTCCAAAGCCTTTGAATGTCATTCAGATTCACATAGCCAAAAGGGCTATGTTACCGGGTTGCCAGTTTAGGCTAACAGAGGAGGTTAATGCTATACTCCCACCCCCATGGTTGTGGATCATGCCACAATTGAGGATTATAGGATTGTTACCTCTGCAATCAAGCATTTTAAAAATTACCTAGTGTGTGCCAGGCATACAAAGACAGAAATGAAAAGCTTCAGCCCTTTAAGTAGGAAGTTGGGGAGGGAGAGGACAACATACATGTATAAGTATGTACAAAATAAATACAAGGTCATTTTTTCAAGCGAAGGCACTGGCATTTGGAGGGTGTCAAGAGGAAGGTGATGCTTGAGCTGGGTCTTGAAGAATCTAGAGGATTCTGAGAGACGGAGGTAAGGAGGGACTCCATCACAGGCAAAGGGGAGAGTTAACAAAGGCACTCAGGAGGGACATGGAGCATCACGTCTGAGGAAGAACAGTAAGAAAGCCAGTATGTCCAGCCTGTGGAGTTCAGGGAAGGGACTAGAGCTAGGACTTCAATTACCTTTTTTTTTTGCCTCAGATTTTAGAAACCTTCCCAGAGGGATCAATGATTAAGTCAGTGCTTAAGCGGCTAAGCCAGTTGCCCAGACCACTGGCAACTCAGGTCTGAATCCAGCCACCCTGTTACTTTCATACGCTGGAAACCCTCTGGGTCACAGAGTAGTTAGACTTTTGACTGAGAGGTAGACAGGGCTTAGCAATTATGGAAAAAGTCTTCATTTTAATCCCATTTAGATGACTATTTTGAGAAAGTTACCTGGCCTTTCCTCAGTTTCCTCATCTGGATTTGGGCTATACTGTCCAACCTCCATGCTGGCAACTTCAGTATTTGATTTGACCATCCCTCTTCCCCATCTTAAATTTCCATCTAATTGACTACCAAGTTCTGGCAATTCTCCCCCTCTAATATCTTCTTGAATTGATCACCTCTTTTCTACTGCCACTGCTATAACCCTGCTACAAGATCTCATTACCACCAACCCACTCTTCTGCCATACTTCCTAATTTATTTGTTTTCCTACCTCCATTCTTTTCCTAGTCAAATCTAATGATAATTACACTTATACAGATCTGACAAATGTCACTCCTCTGTTCAGCACTTTCCCAGAGCTCCCTATGGCCTATTGAGTAATCTGGGTTTCAAGGCCCTTTACATGTTACACTGTTCCTTCTTCTTCACTGAGGCAGTCTAACTGGACCACATTGGCCATGGTCCAGCATTTTCCTTTTGCACCTTTGCTGATGCTTCCTGTATTTCTCTAGCTGTCTCAGACTTTCTTCATCTCCACCCCAGACTTCAAGGTTTGGCTGAAATCCCTCCTTTCCAGGATAATATTTGGTCCCTCCTTTATGCTCTCATTACATTCTGTTTTTGAACTCTACATAGTATAGAGTATTAAAGATTTGTACATGTTTCTTAGTGCCTAGGACAGTGCTTTGCACATCATTAAGCATTTAATAAATGGTTGCTGAATAAATGAATGGATGAATGGATGGATGGACATCTGGTGCTTGGTAATGAAAGGTTAGACCATTTTGTGGGATATGTATTTTATTCTCTGTAGCATTACAAAACTAATATAGTTGCAAGATCAATATGAGATTAACTCTTCCTGAGGGCAGGCTCTGTTATTTAACTCATTTGTGAATTCTTGGAGCAATCAAACACAAATCCAAACAACACAATTCATACAAAGCCTAAAGTAGGGGTAAGTGGTTAAACCTCTCTTGGTGGGACTTTCTTTTCTGAAGCACTGGGAACTCAGGCTTCACAGAAGCAGCCAATGTTCTAGAGGGATTTGGAGGAGGCTGGGGATGCACTGGGAGCTGGCTAGGGAGACAAGAGGGAGGCTGTTTGGGGGATGAGGGCAGGATGAGTCGAAGGCCTGGAGCCAAATGGGAAAAGGGGATAAAAAGGCATAGAAGTCTAAAGCAGAGCACAGTGATAATAATTACATAGATACTCTTTCTTTCAAAGAGCTCAGAGGATCAGAGGAGACCCAGAGAGGTAGTATGACACAGCACTGAATGTGATGATAAGCTGGAGTGGTTATAAAAAATGAAAGACAACCTGATGAAAGAAGTGGGGAAAAGCATAACCAGAAGATGGATGAATCTGAGAGGATAAGAGAGAAGGAGACAGAGGACCCCAGAGCATCAGTGTCATCTAGTCCCACCCTTTCATACATATCTTGTTTAATATGATTGTACATGTATAATCTATTTCAGATTTGGGTGGAAAGTAGGGAGGGAGAAAAAATTTGGAATTAAAAATAATGTAAATGTTGAAAACTATATATGTAACTGGAAAAAAATAAAATACTATTAAGTGGAGGGGAAAGCCATATACACAGAACTGATTAACCATGACCAGATTAACACCATGTGGTAAGCAGAGCACAGAGTTAGATCCTGGGGAATTAACAGGAGTCAGCAGTCCCAACAGCTTCCTGAAACAACCCAGAATTGTAGTCAGTCTATGAGATCTAGTTTGAGAGCATACTCTGTCCTGATGTCATCACAGCAATGGGAACTATCTACAAACCTCAGTCTGGAAGCATCATAGACTCTGAGTTGGAAGGAACCTCAAAGGTTGCCCAGTCTCATCCTATCTTTTTAGACTCAAGCATCTCTAAGTCAGGGACTATCTGTATTTCAAGCCAAGTACTTACTAAGCACCTGCTGTGTGAACAATACCAAAATGAACAAGGCCCCTCTCACCACATTTTATAGATGGATGAGCAGAAACCCCTAAAGGTGGAGTGACCTGCCTATGGCAGCAGGCATTGGGAGCTGAGATTTGGATCCAGCTGGTTTCCAGGGCTGGTGTAGGTGTGTGACCTTTGGATGTTTGGGGAAATGGGGTAGCAGCGGGTAAGAGGGAACAAGGAAGATGAATGGGAAAGGGGATGGAGGGAAGATCTTACTTCCTCTTTCTAATAATGACCAATGTATTACCAGCTCACATCTTTTGAGCTGGAGAGTCCCCTGATGGAGGAAGCTGGTAAGGATGGGTTGTATTTAATTAAGTCGCAATCACCAAACCAGCTCAATGGAAAAAAACATTTGGAGTGGAAGGCCAAAGCCACAGCAAACCTCAGTCATTGACACTCCAAGGCTTAATTCACTCAGAATGTTCTTTTGTCCTTGTTGTTGAGTCATGTCCAACTCTTCATGACCCCATTTGTGCTTTTCTTGGCAGACAGACTTGTCGTTTCCTTCTCCAGCTCATTTTACAGATGAGGAAACTGAGGCACATAGGGTGAAGTCACACAGCTAGTAAGCATCTGAGGCCAATTTGAACTCAGGAAGATGAGTCTCCCTGACCGGTCTGAACTCTATTCACAGAGACACCAAACTGCCCCTACAAGGCTCTATGTTTTCTTAAATATTGTAGCTACATGTAGCATTGGAAATGAAATCTTGGAGAATCAATGACCTGATTTAAGATTAAAGGTGGGTGGTAGCCAAACCACTATGGCAAATTAATAGACCCACCATGGGTTCTAGCTGGAACATGTTGATCAACATGTAGGTCATGTCAGAACTCTCTGGTTATGCTTAGTGGAACCAAGCTGGGTTACCCCTCCTTCCCCTTGGGCAATTCCATACTTAACCTGCTTCTTCCTAGCCATAAGGCTGTCGCAGCTCATAAGTGGAAAAAGACTGCAGATTGTACTTTCCTGAGAGTTGCCATTTCTGACTTGATAAGTCATTATATGCACACCTTTGACCTCTTCCCTAAAGCTTTTCTCTAGAAATTCAGTCCTGCACATCTTTTTGGACTTTAAACCTCTATCTCATATTATCTTTTAAAATTAATCTACATCTAAATATAATAATCTTTTATAATATGTAACACATAATAATATATAATCTATAGTTTATATAATCTACATAAATAAGCCAAGGCTATGAAAAATGACATTTTCAGTGTATTTTGGCTCAGTACCTTCTCCTCAAACATACCCTCACTCCTGAAATCCAGAATCCTCTTAAGCATCTGAGCTAACACTGAGTTTTTACATGATCAGATAATTAGTCATCAAACTGCAAAGTACTCTAGATTTTTAAATCTATTTTTATTACATATTGAATCTACTTATACAACAAATGCTTTTGTAGTTTTACATACAGCATAATAAATCTCTGCTCTAAATAAAGAGTCCTTCTGACTTTCACAGTTAATGGAGCTTCATTGTCAGGGACATAACTTGGATGGCTATAGCTCATGCACTTCTATACCTTGGTGATACTCTCCAAGAGCTGCATCTAAGAACTGATTCTGGCTGATCCCCCAAAGAGAGGCCAAAGTTGGTGTCTTTCAAGCTCAATGGGATCCATCAGAGCTTGCAAAGCCTTTGAGAATTCAGGGTTACCCCCATATTTAGTAGAAGACAGTGAAAAAAGGCATGTATAGTAGAAGACATTAGTGAAAAATGGCATGCATATGTTAAAATTATATATTTAAAATGATATATGGCTATACATATTTTGGAATAAAAATATATTTGCCTCCAGAATTCTTAACCAAACAAGGCATAGAAGCAGTAACAAATAAAATAATGGAAAATTTTGATTATGTGAAATTGAAAGTTTTTTGTATGAATAAAATCAATGCAAGGGAAGTTATAAATCTAGGGGGAAATCTTGCATCAAAAATCTGGGAAGGGCCTGATATCAGGAACTAATATGAATATATAAATGAGCCATTAAGTGGTTAAAAGATGTTCTCAAGAGAATTTCTAACTATTTTCATAAGTCTCCCAATCATCAGTAATAACATTAATAACAAAACAACTCTTAGACTTTACCTTACAACAAACAAATTGACCAAGATTTTTTTAAAAGATGGAACTAGCCAATGTTGGAAGGCATGCCCTAAATACATTGCTGTAATTGTCCAACCATTCCAGAAAGCCATTTTAAATTATGCTAAAAAGTGGGGAGCAGGGAGAGGAATAAGGGTAGAAATGGATAAAACTGCCCATATATTTTGACCCAGAGATCCCAGTGCTAGGTCTTGACCCTTCCCCACCCCTGCCCCAAAAGGAGACTAAAGATAGAAATACCCTATCATCTATACTAAAATATTCATAACAACACCTTCCATGGGAAAAAAATACTAAAAACCAATTAGATGTTCACTGATCTAGAGAACAGGTAAATAAATTGTAGTACATAAATTTTATAGAATACTAATGTGTCAAAAAGTTAATTTTGTCACAAGTGTTGAAGAGTTCAGAGAAGTATTGGGGGGTGGGGGAGGGAAACATGAACTGATATGGTGAAGTAAACACTAAAAGAATGTAAAGAGCCAAAACTACTATAAGCATAATGTTCAAAAAGTTTGAAAAGTTGAGCAAAATGCACCTCTCTCCCTTCTTGGTAGTGGTGGAAATCTGGGGGTAGGGGTCTGCAATATGGCGTATACTATCAGGCTTGGTTGATGTGTTAGCTGCTTTTGCCGAATTCCTGTCCCCCCCTCTTTACTCTTTGTCACAAAGGATGGTTTATTAGGGGATGGAAGAGGACTCTATTCAGAAATGAAGGTGACATAAAAACCAGTGAGATCACTAAGACAATTCTAAGCATACACTTGTTCCCATGTCTCAGAGGCACTAAGGCTCCACCCCATGTCATGTATAAGATCGCTGACAGACAAAGCCAGGGGAAGAATGCTGATGTTTCTCTCTTATTTTAGGCCAAATCTATATGAAATCAAGAATACAGGATATGATTCCAAAGATAAAATTTCATTTTTGATCAGTGCTCCTTCCTGTCTAGTGGAAACAGCAACCCTAGCCCGCTATCCCATTTCGTGGCACTCACCACCAGCATTGATGGGATTGGAGGTTTGGGATTATTCTCCAATCACACTGTTCCCAGGAACTCACCATCATTTTTAACCAGGTGAAGTTAAAAATGAAACCACAGCACTGGGGAGGAATATCGCATTTGTCAGATTTATACGCACACACACATTGATGGTTTTGATTTTTTATTCTTTTAAAAAAATTCCATTATAAGGGATGGCTCTCTGGGAGGGTACAATTCATAGGGACAGCAATATAGAATACTGGATATGAAGGCACAAGACCTAGGTTCCCATCCCAGCGGAAAACTTACCACGGAACCTTGGACAAATCATTGGCCATCTCTGATCCTATTTCATCATCTGCAGAATTACTCATACCTTTAGTACCTGAACCTCACAGGACTGTTTTGAAGCTCCAAGAAGATACTATACAGTCTGTGTTTTGCCACTGTTAAAGTCCCCTAAAAATGCCAGTGGTTGTTAATAATTTTAACCTGTCCCTTGTCAGACCAGGCCTATTCTGGGATGTTTGGTTGATCTAACTGCTCTTTTTTTCTTGTAAGAATGATCATAATATTCAAGATATGAGATGTTATACAAACACAGCCAACTTTCACTTATCTGAATTAATGAGGGACAAGAGTAGGATGAATGCATGAAGTACACAGACATGACACATCCTTACATTGACCAGTTTCAGTTTTCCTTTTTAAGAAATCTTTTATCACTTAAAAAATGAGTGAGGGGGATAACTGGGCAGGGGGGGAGATAAAATACTAAATTAAAAAATCTTGTTATCAAAGTTGCTAAAAAATTTCCTTAGTCAACTTGATGATAGCCAGTGGTAGTATTTAGGTGATAAGAGAAATTATGTAAAGGAAGAAGGAAGTGGCTTGAGCAGCTTTAGAGGTCTTGGGTTTACTAAATGCAAAACATTATGTTAAGTAAGCCCTGGTTTCCCTATCTGTTTCCATTGTGCCTCTCTAGGCTTTAAAGAACTATGGGATCATAGGATTTAGTGCTCATTCATTTAATCCAATCCTCTAGGTGAAAAGATAAGAAAAATGAGGTTGAGGTGACTTATCTAGGGCCACATAGTGAGCAGAGGGAACAGTCGGAATTTAAACCTGGGTCTTTTGACTTCAGATCCAATGCCCCTTTCCTATTACATCACAATTCCTGCTGTTGCTTCTTTCATCAAAAGGAAGAAAGCCTACTTGTAAGAGCTGTCACATGGCAAAAATGAAGTGCTTCACCTCTCTCAATCATCCTTGCTGCTCTGCCACCTTTCCCCTCACTCAGGGCTCCTGTGCTGACCCCCTAGCTTTCCAGGGATTAAATGGAGTTTCTACCCAAGGTTACCCTCCATCTTTCCCTTCTTCTTCTTCAAAAGACAAACCTAAATGAGCTGCCACTCAAAAAAGACTGAAACACTAGAGTTCACGTGAAAGTAGTAAAAATTGCTTTCCTTCCAATTTATACTTTAATCAGAGACTATCTGTGGCAGAACCGTCTAAGGCAGCAGTCACTGGGCCACGTGAGAACTCCTTTTGGGAAGGATACTTTGTCAACATGGTTCCTACTGTTAACCCAAGTTCTGTTTTCATGTATCAGAGGGAACAAGACTATTCCTGAGTCACCATTAAAGGTCTACGTCAGAAGTGGAAGTCAGATTCCTTTTCAAATAACTGAGTATTCCACAGTGTAATGCTCAGACTATGCTGCTCACACTCTACCCCAAAACTAGATTGTAACAAGTGATTCCCCTCCTAAGTGTTTTCTCCATTATTTGATAGCAGGGCCACTGGACAAATGAGTCTAAAAGCAATCCAATACCCTCATTTGTTGTTAGAATTGTATGGAAATGAAATGATTAACAAAACCTTGGTCTTCATTGACATAAGGAAAAAGAATACCTAAGAAAGCTGGTATTCTTGCCTGACTGGGATGAAATCTCAATATTTTTGTCAATTTTTTTCCTCTCTTGTATATAAAAGAAACTGAAACAAAAACACATAGTTGCTTTAAAAGAAATTGTATGGCTTTAATCATTTGTTTTAGGACTTCTCTTTTTTTAGTGTCTCTTTGTTCTCATACACCTTTCTTCCCTTCCCTCCAATGTTTGATACACAGAGAAAAGTATTTTTAGGATATTCCTCTTAATAGCTTTCACAGTGCTAAAAATAACAGCAGTTCCTAGAAGGCAGCAGCAAACACAAGCCAACATCGACAACCAGACACATCTTCCCTGACCACGAAGGATGGGAAGGACCCCACAAGCAGCGTTTCCAGTCCAGTTGATGATAGCTAGTCTGTCCCCCACATTAGATTATGGATTTCGGAGCTGGAAGACACCTAAGAAATCATCTCAAGTCTCTTCATTTTACAGATGAAGAAACTGAGGCTCAAGGAGAAGTGATCTGCCCAGTGTCACATCGAGGTGAGATTTTGAACCCATGCCCAGAGTAAACAGGTTTCTTCTTGTACTTTTAAAAATGTTGCCTGGCAGTTTTCAAAAGAAATAAGAACTTTCTGTAGTCATATGAAAAAGTGCTCTAAATCACTCCTGATTAGAGAAATGCAAATTAAAATAACTCTGAGGAACCACCTCACATCTTGTCAAATTGACAGAAAATGAAAATGTCAAATATTGGAGGGAATAAGGGAATATGGGAAAACTGAGACACTCATACACTGTTGGTGGAGCTGTGAACTAATCCAACTATTCTGGAGAATAATTTGGAACTATGCCCAAAGGGCTATAAAACTGTGAATTGACCCAACAATACTATTACCAGGTCTGTATCCAAGAGATTAAAAAAAAAACCTATATATGCAAAAATATTGAAGTAGCTCTCTTTGTGATGGCAAAGAACTAGAAATTGAGAGGATGCTCATCAATTGGGGAATGGCTAAACAAGTTGTAGTATAAGATTGTGATGGAATACTACTGTGCTATAAGAAATAGCAAGCAGGATGATTTCAGAAAACTCTGGGAAGATTTATATGAACCAATGCAAAGTGAAATGAGCAGAACCAGGAGAACAGTGTACATAGCAATACTGTACAACGATCAACTTCAAATGACTTGGCTATTTTCAAAAATACAATGATTTAACAATTCTGAAGAACTTATGATGAAAGGTCCTATCCACCCCTAGGGAAAGAACTTATGGGAGTCTGAATGCAGATTGGAGCATATTTTTATTTTCTTTATTATTGACTTTTTTGGTCTATGTTTTCTTTTGAAACATGGCTAATATGGAAATGTTTTCCATGAATGTAGATGTAAAATCTGTATCAAATTGCTTGCCTTTTCAACAAGGGGCAAGGAGATGGAGATCAAATAAAAATCAAATGTTAAAATTTTTTGTAATTGAGGAAAAAAAATTAAAAACAAAATAAAAACAAAATGATAAAATATATTTTAAAAAATGCTGCCTGGACTTCAGAAAAACCTGGAAAGACTTAGAGGAACTGATGCTGAGTGAAATGAGCAGAGGAGAACATTGTATACAGTAACAGCCACATTATATGGTGACTAACTTTGACAGACTTAGCTCTTCTTAGCCATGCAAGGATCTAGGACATCTCCAAAAGACACAGATGGAAAATGCCATCCACATCCAGAAAAAGAGCTATGGAGTTTGAAGACAGATCAAAGCATATTATTTGCTCTTTTTCTGTTGTTTCTTCTTTCTCCCATTGGTTCTAATTCTTCTGTACAACATGACTAATGTGAAAATAGGTTTAATATGAATGTACCTGTTGAACTTTTATCAATTTACATGTAATATTGAGGTGGAGGGAGGGGAGAGATGGGGAGAAAATTTGGAACTCAAAATCTTATGGAACTGAACTAAAAATAAATAAATTAATAACAAGAATTAAAAACAATACTTTGAGACTTGAAATTATAGATGGATTCACAGAGAGGAACTGAAAAGTTTAAGCCACTTAAAAACCAACAACAAAAACTATTGTCATAGAGTGATTTTATAATTCCAAAGAAACTCAGACTGAAACTTGACCCTGCAGTCAATAGCCCAGTTGAAAGTTTCCTTGTCAGGTTTTACAGTCAGCTCCAGGGGACCTCTACGCACCAGACACCTCGACTCCTTGCAGCCAATATGCTGAATAGGTGTAACTGCACTCCACTTAGTTCCCACTTCTGCCCCACTCCCATTCCGAGTGTAGACAATAAACTTGTGGCAGCTCCGTGTCTTAAAAGAGACCAGATCTGAGCTGTTCTCAACAGTATGAAAGGGAAAGGGAAGTATGCACCCTCCTGGAGAGACAAGGCACAAGACTCACTGCACTACAGTAAGGAAGAGTTAGGGAGACAAGAACCAGAAGGCCCAAAATGGGGCGCATTGTCACCAACACAAATAAGCGGTTATTTGGTCAGCTTCATAAGCTTCTGTCACTTACAAGGCAACTTCATCCTACGGCAAAGTCCAAAGTGAAGAAAATCATTCTTGCCTTCTCAGAAGGTAGAGCTAATGCAGAGACCAAGAACCCAGGCCTCCTCAAACTCTTCTACATCTCCTAGTTTCAGAAACACAAATTCCTGACTGCAGCTCCTTAAGACCTAGTGTGGTGTTTTCATGAGGAAACAAGGCACAGCCCTCGGGGCTAATGGCTGACCCAAACACCCCTGACTGGGGTAGGGAGGTCTACAGTTATACAGAGGCATAAAAATCACAAACAACTCAGTTCTCAGAAATTCCATACATTTACATAGCATATCTGAGATACACTTTCAGTGGTTAGAATTGCTTGACTCAATCTGAACACCATCCACCTGGGGACACTGCTGTGAGGTCTTGCCAGGCAGCACTCTCCATCCTGGGAACATCTATCTTCTTGCCAAGGAAGGGGGGGGGGTGGTCTCAGCTTGGGCTCTTGGTGCTTAGGTGTGTCTGGCTCAAGTCTTGTTTCAAGGCCTCGGGCTTGTTCCTTCAAGTGAGCAACAAGCGATGGGGGGAGTTCACAGAGGGACACAGGCATGTGGCTCTTCTTGGTCCCTCGGACAAAGGAGCTTTTCAGTTTTCCATGAGGGTTGTGGCTTCAATCTGGCTGCTGGGAGTGTCAGCCAGCTTTGGGGTAGACAGGTACTCCAGTTCATAGCGTCCATTCTCAGAAGTCTCATCAAGACTCGTTTCGTTGGCTTCCTTTTTACTCCTCTTGTGTTCGATTATCTGCTGGAGCTGATGCACAGCATAATCGGGTTTGGTGGTCAGAGGGCCAGCTGGCACTGTCATGCCGAGAACATCAGACACCATATACGGGCGCAGCCAGCCAACCAACGGAGTGCTGCCTGGGCTATAGTGGGTCTGTTTGTGATAGAAAAGAAGCCCATCTACCTACAAAGTGGGAAATCAGTGAGAGGTCAATTCTAGACTCCACAACAAGTAGAGTGCTGAAACTAGGCAGCTTCAGAAACAGTTTGTAAATGTGGGGACAACAAATTACAAGGTGGAGTACCTAGACAGAACCTGATTCTCAAAGCCTACATTTGAGAAAAGATTTACAGTCCTGAATTCCAACAAATGGAATTTCTCTAAGTTAGACTAGAAAAAGGAAAATTTTAAACTAAATGCCAGCCTTGCGAAAAAGAAATATGGAAATGTAACTACAGAGATGCCAATTTGCAAGATGAACAGTGTAAAATCTATGCCCAGGTAGAAAAGCTGTTAGAGAAACCAGGATCCACAACTCATCTTGGGCTAGTTGGCCTCCCAACACTTTCAGAGTAATGTATTATGGGAATATAAACTCAGATTACTGACTGAGCCACTGCTGAGGGGTGGCATTTCAGCTACATTTAAATCTGTCTCACCTAAAGGACTTCCTATAAACCTACATTGTTTTTCATACTTTAGTGACTCATCTTTGAAATTCATTCATTGTCATGTAGGACACAAGCCCCATAAATAAGGGTGGTGTTCTTACCATCTCTCTTAATTGACTTCCTGGGGTGAGCAAACACTTGGCATTTCCTCATTCTGCAGGCTATGATCCTTTTAATAAAATCATCTTCCATTCAAACTGATATTGGTCAATGACTAGGCATAATTTAAAATGGTGGGAGGATGGGTAAAGTAAGGCTTGTTTTATGAGTCTACAATGAGATCACCTACAGATTGCTGAGGACAATAACATTAAACTAGAAGCACCATAAAGGTCAACTAGTCTATGTCCTCATTTTACAGAAAGGGAAACAGACTCAAAGACATCAAACAAGGGGCAGAGCACAGATCAGAAGTCAGTCCTCCTAACTCTCAAATCCAGGGTTCTTTCCAATACATCACTAATGATAATGTAATAATAGGGAACTAGGGGTTTCTAACCTATCAGTAACATCCCTATCTTTGGACCAGCTGGCATGGGATACTTGGGGCAAGATACCCTCCCAAGAAACTGCTGGGTCCAAGCCCAGGAGACCAGAGCCCCTTGGCCGCAGCTAATGTCAGGCTTCTCTCTGCCTCCTCCTCAGCCTCCCCACCTCACTTCCTATTATATAAAATAGGAGGTTGGACATCATGTCCTCAAAGGTCTATTCCCAGCTTGAGATCTATCCCATCTTCCTACTGGGCCTTCACTACTGGATCCTTGAAGAACATCATAACCTAGTGGTCTAAAGGCGTTAGCGCATCTCAAAAACTCTTCTGTCCCTGTCTCGCTCCCAACCCAAAAGCGTAAGTCACCCAAGGAAAAGCAACCTGTTCTTTTCCAGACATGTGGAGTGCCAATCCACTAATATAAAGATGTAGCTTCTCAGGTAAGTTTACCTTTGACTCAAAGCTCTTTTAATGACTTTTCAAAGAAAAGTAAAAAATGGTCCTGGGGGCTCCAATATAAGTAAACATTTCCTGTCCCTGGTTGCTTCTGGATGGGAAACAGTGGAAATTCTTACCTCAAAAGGGAAGTCAGTGGATAAGACCTTGCAGAGGCTCTCTGGAGTACATGGGAAATTCTTTAGACCCACAAATTTAAACTAGAAGGAAATAAAAACACAGAAAGCCACAACAGTGAGATCTGTAGCATTTCCTCTTTATTTCTTTATTTGGAAAATAACCTTAAAGCCAGTAATCTAAGCATAAGGTCGGGCGTTCTTGGTCAAGTTTAATTTTATTCTCCCCAAACCTACCTCTGAGTAACTGTGTCCCATTCCAGCTCTTTCTTTTCCAGTTCTGAAAATCCTGTCAAGAAGCAATTTGGCGCAGCTCTACCAGAGTTTGTAATAAAGGTCTGGAGGGACCTCTCTTCACACCAGTAACAACATCCATGCCTAAGAATTCCAAGGTGGGAGGACAACTCCAGCTTCCCCAGCCTTCGTGGCCAGGGCCTTGCCCAATCCCAGCAACAAGAGGACTGAGAGCACTGATCCACTCCCTTACCTACTTCTGTCTAGTCATCTTCAAACCCTGATAATCTTGCAAAGATTAATAATTAACTAACAGAATGCCCTAAAAACAACCAAGGGTTATAGACATCTTAGATCAAAGCCCTTGGGGAGGAAGCATGGCTTTGGGTTCTTGGGCAGTTTGCCGCCAATCTGAGGTACTACTCTTGGGTTTGCTTTGGCTCATTTGGACCCTAAGTCCTCAATCTGTAAAGTGAGGGGGGGATTGGAGCAGATGACCTCAAAGGTTCTTGCCAGTCCAAAATGTCTATGATTCTAAAACGGAGTATTAGCACCAAGAAAGCAAGATAAAGCTAATGTACTAATTACACTTAAATCAAGATGATTTGATTTTTTTTAATATATAAGCACCAACATGCAAGGAATTAATTAATTAGGCACTGGGGATGGAACGATGAAAAATCCTCCAGTGTCTGATCTCAAGAAGTTTATAATTTAATATGTTGTTATAACAAATGGATAAATAAACCAACTAATTCCCAAGTAAGAAACCTTTTAAATCTCAATATAACAGACTTACTGGATTAAGCCTGGTTTTCTCTCCAAGTCCTTGCTCTTCTGGTAACTTAGAATGCATCCAGTAGAATCTAAAATCAGTCTAGAAAAGGGAAGGAGGGAGTGGAAGAAGGGAAGATGAGAAAGAAGGAAAACTCTAATATGGAAAACAAGCATACCGGTAGGGTCGGACTCAAAGATCCTTTATTTGAATGCTTCCACTTTCCTCCCAACATTCCTATGGGGTCAAAGTCAAGGAAGCACTCTGCCAAGCACTAGAATCACAGGGGCAAAAATGAAACTGTCCCTATTTCAAGCTTACATTCTATTAAGGAAACAATGCACACACACACGTACCCCCCCAAGTAAATAGGAGGTCACTTTCAGAGGGAGGATCTAGAACTTGAGGGGAAGGTTTAGGAAAGACCTCAATATGTGTGTGTGTGTGGAGGGGGAAGGAGCTGCACCAAAGCTGAGCTTTCTAAAGAAAGCTGGGGATTCTAGAGGCAGATAGGAGGAAGGGATACAAACACATCAGATTGGGGGGAGGCAGAAGACTGTACGTTAATGTATAAAATGACCTATGTCGAGCACAACAGCAAGAAAAGTCATTTGGGGTCAGACCAGCCTGAATAAACAGGGGTAACATATAAGCCATAGAAAGGTAGCTTTCAATGGCACACCAAGCAGTCTGGCTTTGATCCTACAGGCCAGGGGCTCTTAATCTGGCATCATGAATCCCAAAGGCATCCATGGATAGATTTCAGGAATTTATATGGGAAAATAAATTTCAATTTCACTAACTTCTAAGTGAAATTGAACATTTTCTTCCATGATGAATGTAGGCAACACAGTAGAGCAGGATTAAGCTTCACCAGACCACCAGTAAGGTCCATGTCACAATGCAGGTGAAGACCCAGGCCCTCAATAAAGACAGATGGAACCATGGGTATCTTCAGAGCAGGGGGCTACCATGGGCAGAGCTGGGCTCTAGCAAGACCATGCTGGCGGGTGTGTCAGGAAAGGAGCAGCAAGAGGAGGTATGGAAGGATAAAGAGCTACTTAGGCCCCACTTTCAGGATATGAAGATGTCGACCAAGCCTGCCCCAACTACATTTTCTTCTCTAGGTCAGACTAATGCTGAGGTGGGAGAGGGAGTATTTGTGAAACTGGGACTTCAAGCACCAGCCTCTTCATCTGCTCCTTTTCTCATCTCCCCTGAAGTCTCCTTAAACTTTATTGTCTGTCCATGTAGCACCATTAAAAACATTACTTCAAGAAAGTTGAAAATACACCAGAGACAACAGAGCCCTGATACACTAAGGGCCAAAAGCACTAATATCACATAGTGGATGAGATAATCAGAGGCCAGGAGCAGAAGACTAGACACATACCTGGCAGTCATAGACAGGGTGTCCCCTCCAGCACATCACATCTAGAACATAGTAGGTCTGGTTCAGTTCACTATAGATGCAATCTAGGATCGTGTAGTCTGGGGACCAAACACAACAAGTCACAAGGGTTGCCTCAAATCCTTGCAGTTCTAAGCTATGGTAATGGGTGCCACTGCCCCTGTGCAGCATCAGTGGGAAGTGGGGGAGTGTGCACCCATCACTCCAACCCATGCTCATGAAAAGCCCTTCTGGCTGGCTCTGCTCTAAAGGGGAAGAGGAGAGACAGGGGAGGGGGAACAGGAATAGCAAGGAATGTGTCTTTCCTTGGGGCAAGGTCAGAAAGAGATGGCCCATCTTCAAGGAGACTAGGACAAGATTAGTTCAGGTATCCCTAATTCTAAGTAAATGTGATGGAAATAATTTTTAACATATAAATTGATATATGTTTCTAATTTATCTTTAAGCAACCTAACAACAACCCAACCCAAACATAGAGAACCAACTTATTATATACTACTAAAACTCCAAATTAAAATATTAAATCTTTATCAATTAATCAATAAGCCCTAGTAGGGGATTTAAAAAGCATCAAATGCAGATCCTCTCCTCAGTGAGCTGATATTCTACAGCTGGAGAGAGACAATTAAGTCACATGAAGGAATAATTATTACTTGATACTGAGAGGCAATACGGAGTATTGGAAAGGGCACTGGGCTTGATCCTGTCTCTTTTCACACTTACTAGGCAAATCATCTAACTTTGTTTCAATTTTTTCATCTGTAAAATGGGAATGTTATCTGTAGTATCTATATCTAGCTCATAGGATTGTTGTGAGATCATGCACAAGAAGTACTTGATAAAATTTAAAGTGCTACCTTAATGTAAACTATCATTTATGATGTAAACTAACTCTACAGTATGGATCCAAAGAGAGATCACTACAAGCTACACTAGTATGATTTTGACAGGCAGAAGGGAGAAAGGGCATTTCAAGAAGAACAGCATGAGCAAAGACATAAAGGCAGGAATAAGCCTCCCTCATGGACTATGGGAACAAAGAAGCAGAGGGTGCACACTGGGATGTATGGATCAGTCTGGGTAGGGAAGATAAAACCTTTTTTGGAAAGAGAAAACTCTGGAAATTATTTAAGTAGGCAACGGGAATGACTCAGGTTCTTGAGGAGGGGAGTAACATTAAGGTAAGAAATGGTGGAAACAAAGGAAGACAAATCCAATCAACAACACTGGTTAAAAATGAAGGGAATGTTTGTGAATATATACCTTTTGAGTTAAAACAATATGTATCCATATTTTTTAAAAATAAAAATGTTTTTTTAAGAAGGCAGTTTCAGTTTTCTAAGACAGACAGATCAGACTGAGAATCAAACAGAAGGAGAAGACAAGATGATTCTAAGTTTCTTTTGCAGAAGCTAACCAAGATTCCCGCCCTGACCAACTTTTCCTCTCTTACAAATCTTGAGAAAGCATTTTTCTCAATATTCTACTCTGAAGTCTTTGGATTAATCTGAAAGAGAAAACTTTGTTATTATCAGTTCTGAATCAAAGCCCAACACTGAGTCCTTTCCCCCTTTTACAAAAAGCTTGATCACTTCTTTGAGGAAAGTGGGTGAAAGTTCAGAGAATTCTGTTCTCTTGGAGGATAGATTTGGGGCCATGCCACGACTGGGCACAGGGGCACCAGTACTGCACTGCTTAAGAGAGCAGTATCCTCTTTCCTCATCCCTTGACCTGAAAAGGGCAATGACCAGACTTGGAGAAAGAAGAAGTCTTTGATGACTTTAGTCAATGAAAGTATCTCTAGAGTTCACTTTTGGACAGGTGGAAAGGGGAATCCTTGAAGGGAGTGACTGAGGAGGGACTGAATGAATTTTGGAAAATGATTCTCCCAAGACTGTGCACAAGTGACTCTTGGTCTCTTTGATGAAGCCAACTGTTAATGTACTGTCAGCTAAACCCTGAACCTTTGCTCAATCTTGATTGTGAAATTTTGACCACTGTCTAGGAGAGCTACAGATTTCAACTCTGAAATGGCTTTTGTTAGAGTTTCAGAGGTCATGGGTGACTCTTGCCCATCTTTGAGTCTAAAAAGAAATGTTTAGAATTATAATCAATTTATAATTAATAAAATTGTTTCTGGTAGGCTTGTGCCTAAAATGCAGAGTATGAGTATATAATGTTTTTTGACACTCTGAAGGGAGAAACAATGAGGCTTAAAGGAAATCTGTTGATAGACTGAATATAGAAGAGTCTTAAAAAGAATGAATCAAAGATAACAAAATTTCCAGCCTGGAAGTCTAGTAAAATGATGAAGGCACTACTGTAGGGGAGAAGATAAGGAATATGTTACTGACATGCTGAGCTTTTTCCAGATAGCCAAGTGGAAATGTCTAGCAGGCAGTCAGACATAGGAGACTTAAATAAGCTGAGAAAGCCAGGGCTAAAGACAACTACTTGGGAATCATTCTGAGGGGATCGTGCCTGAGCAGTAAATTAGAGGAACATGGATTTAGAGCTGAAAGGGAGATTAGAGGGATTCTGGTCCAACTCCTCATACAGAGAGACCACTAAGGCACAGAAAGGTTATGTGACTGCATAGGAAATGAGGGGCAGAATCATGACTCAAACACAGAAATTCTAGGCACCCAATCCAGTACCGCTTTTTATTTACAATGTGAGTATATTAAGGGTGGAGGAGAGAAGGTACAGAATATTCAGAGTGAAGGATCTGGAGAAAAAAAGAGCCAGGAAATAAGACAGAGAAGGAATGGCCAAAAAGAATCATGAAACTGGTGTTTGGGAAGCTGTGAAAGGGGGAGTTCTTCAGGAAGAAAGGAGTGGTCAACAGAAGCAAAGACAGAAAGATGTTATGAAGAATAAAGAGGGAAAACTCTGGCCCTGAATCTGGCAGTAAGAAAGTAACTGGACACAAAGCTGAATGATAGAATGACCAACCATCATTCCAGAGCACTGAGGATGAGACACAATGGACTCAGTATGCAACGGACATGCATTTTTGGACATGGCCAATGTGAGAACTGTTATTCCTTGACGATAGGCAGTTTTCTGTTTGTTGGGTGATGTTTTTCTTCTTCCCAAGTCTGGGGGAGGAGGTAGGAGGGAAAGGAAATATCTGGGAACCTTTGAGAGAACAGTCAGGAGAGTGGTAGAAGGAGGAGTCCAGATTGTAGAACAGTGAATGCTTATTGACTTAACGATGTGGTGAGTGGAGAGGAAGTGAGGTGGCTAGAGACACCAGAATACAACCATTCCCCACCCAGCATCTTTAATGGACTTTGTGATATGACCTCTAATGATCTCTAGAGAAATCCAATGTGTCTATGATCCCTAAAGTAACTCACAAGGAAAAAAATGGAAAAAAGGAAGGACCAGTTTACCTGGTCAACCTTATTTTGACAATTTAAGTTAGCAGATAGTCAATAAATATTTATTAAGTGTCCACCATATTCCAGGCCCTGTGTTTGATAAGTGCCCTGAGGAACAGGACATTTGTCATTTTGTCTTTGGGTCCCTAGGATTGAGTGCAGGCTTGCACACAACGGTGTTTAATAAACGTTTGTTGGATTAGAATGACTCAGGAAAAGGCTCCATGTGAGGAGAAAAGAGTGCTATTTTCAAAGTGTTTCAAAGCAAATGCAAGATTTCACAGGTTACCTTTCCCCGTGTATGAGGTGCGCTTATTGCCTCCGGGAAGAAGGGAAGGAAACCTGTTGACACAGTATCCGCTCTTGGTGTAAGCTGTAGTGGAACCCTGGGAAAGGAAGTTAAAATCCTCATTGGATGAGATTGCTTTTTTCTCCTTGTCCTCCCACCCTCACTTTGTAGTCATGTTAGTTAACCAGAGACTCCCCAAAGGAGTACCACAAGCCAGAGGGACCACAGCACTCCCTCTCCTCAAGGGGAACCCCTTCCCAGCTGCTCACCTTGGAGGCTACAACAAGGGCTCTTTTCCCCACGGGACACACCACCACAATCCATTCCTGCCCCAGATCTGCAGGGACGTCAATCAGCCACTCAGACAGCATCAACTAGGAGATAAAGACAGTGAGTGACCACATCTGACACTGGCGCCCGAGGAACCAAAAGCACAAGCTCATCTCACTCCAGGTGCTCAGAATCTGGGGCTACTCAACATCACCAAAGCTATGTCTCATTTCATGCCCTGCCTTCTTTCTACTGAGCCAGACTCTCTTCCTTCAATAACGGCAGGACGTACTTGGTTACAAGAAACCCCAATACAATGAATTAATAAGAACAAGGGCATGACCATAAAATCTTAGAGACCATCTACTCCAACCACACCCCAAAAAAGAATCCTGTCTACAGAACCTTAAACTATCCAACTTCCACTTGTGGTCCAACAATGGAGAATTCACTCTCCTCCTGACCCCCCATCTCACTATGGGATAGCTCTAATTTTCAGGAAGGTTTTTCTTAAATTAAGCTTAAAGTTGCCTCTTTAACTTTACTCCAAAAGAGGTGTTCATATATTTTGATTTCATATCACCTCCATTTTTCAATATGTCCTTCATTCACCCCCAACTAATAAATCACTTAAATTTTTTTTAGAGGATAAAAAAGCAGCCAACAAAATGAATCAACACCTCAACTGAGTCTAGCAATATATGCGATGTTCTACAGCACAGTAACTTGCCTCTCTCTGCAAAGAAGGGAAGGAAGTGCATTTTCTCATCTCTTCTCCTCCCAGGAAATCCTGGGACATTCAAATTACAGAGCACTATGGGTTTGTTTTGATTTTTTTCAATTGTTCTTTCCACTGAAATGCTTGTAGTTACTGTTGTGAATTGCTCCCTTGATTCTGCTTACTGCAGTATTCTGAATTAGTTCACAGAACTTTTCCCTAGAACCTCAGAAACCTTGACTTTTAATATTCCATGACATTCCTGTACTACCATCTGTTTGACTATTTCCCAATCAATAGGCATCTATTTTGTTTCTAGTTCTTTGCTACCACAAAAAGTCCCACTATGATTATTCTGGTGTATATGGGACTTCTCCTTCTATGTTTAAATTAAAAAAATATATATGCCTAGCAGTAGAATAACAATTTTAGCCTTTTAAAGCATAATCCCAAACCTCTTTTCAGAATGGCTGGCCAACTCACATTTACAATGTATTAGTGTTACTATCTTTCCATGATGTCTCTGATGCCAGAGTCTATCTTTTGTCATCTTTGCCCATTTATCAGAAGAGAAGCCTCTGAGTTGTTTTGATTTGAATTTCTTTTATTATTAATGACCTGGAGTCATTTATGATGCTTGTTTAGTTTGATTCCTCTTTTGAGAATCATTTCCTTATATCCTCTGACCACTCACTGTATCCACCGGGGAATGTCTCTTGGTTTTATAAAATTACATTAATTTCCTTCATATCTTAGCTATTAGACCATTATCAGAAATTCCACAAAAAAATTCCACCCCACCCCACCTGAAGGCCTCCTCCTGGTGCTAGCTGCATTGATTTTGTTTGCGTGAAAGCTTTCAATGTTATGGACTGAAAGAATCCAGCCTGTTCCACTGACTTACTTTTTCTCTTTTTTAATCGATACCAAAGAGCTTTGATGATTACTGCTTTATAAGATATTCTGAAACATGGAAGAACTATTATCTCTTCATTCCTACCTCATTCCCCAATTCCCATTCCAAAAAGGAGTTGACGGCACCACAGTACACAGAGTGCTGGGCCTGGTATCAAGAAAATCTGAGTTCAAATTCAGTCACAGATCCTTAGCAGCTGTATAACCCTGAGCAAGTCACTGAATCTATTTTGCCTCAGTTTTCTCACCCTCCCAGGGGTTTTGGGAGGACCAAATGAGATAAAATTAGTAAAACGCTTAGCACAGAGCCTAGCACAGAGTAGGTGCCTAACAAATGTTTATTTCCTTCTTGTCCCCTCCATCATTTTCCCTGAGATTCAAATGCTTTCTTCAAAAGAATTCTATAATTGTCTGCCCAACTTTTTCCATAACAATACATAGCCCCACCAACAGTGAAGAGTGTCATTCTTATTTTTGCCAATTTGATGGGTAAAAAGTAGCACATAAAGTTATTTTAATTCGCACTTCCCTCATTAAACTATGAGTTCCTTGAAAGCAAGGACTCCCCTGTCTTTTTGTATTACCAGTACTTGGTACAATGCGTGATACATAGTAGGCCCTTGATAAATGTTAACTGATAGTGATTACTAGAGAATCTAACAAACTTTTCAAGTTGTTCTTAAAAGTGTTTTTCTCTTTAAAAATGATCTGTTCACTTGCATATACTGTCAACATTTTGTTGATGTGGTGATTAATTTTAAGTAACTGCTTTTCTTCCTTCTTTTGAAAAATTTTAGTTACAAGGAGTAGATGAAGGGATATAGCATTGAGACACAAAAAGGATACATAAAAGATTTCTATAGCTCCACTTACAAAACACTGTTTACAGAGACAAAGAGTAGCTGGAAGAATATTTAGGTTTCACAGCTGCGGCAGGCCAATATAATAAAAATAACAATCCTGCTGAAGTTAATTTACAGCTTTAATGCTACACCAATCAAACTATAAAAGGGATAATTTACAGAACCTGATAATACCAAAATTCATTTGGAGAAACAAAAGATCTAGAACATTAAGAGAAATAATGAAAAAAAGATGAAGGATGAACAGTACTTCCATACCTCAGATTCTGTTGTAAAGCTGGCATCAAAGCCATCTGGCTTTGGTTAAGAAATGGAGAAGCAGTTCAACTGAACAAACTAGGTAAGGGGGAAATCAGTAGAACGCAATAACCTAGTGTTCAATAAGCCAGAAAACAAATTTTTTAGGAAAGAACCCCCACCATTTGATAAAAAGTGCCAGGAAAATTGGAATTAGGCATAATAACAAAGATGCAAATCAAAACAACCTTGAGGTTTAACCTCACATTGTGCACACTGTCAAAGATGACCAAAGATATTGTAAATAGCCACTGTGGGAGGCGTTGTGGGAAACTGGGCACACCAGTTAGGCCTGGCCTAGCTGTGAGCCCTGAATATCCCTCTGGCTCTTCTTTGTCTCTGTAAGGAGTGCTTTATAAGTAGAGCTACAGAAATCTTTTGCGTACCCATTCTGTATTTATTTTGAATGCCATTTCCCTTCCTATTATACCGTTTATTATACAGAAAACTGCTGATTTTGAGAATCTAGTCTGTAGCTTAACAATTTTGCTGAAATTATTAATTCTCTAAATTTTTCTCTAAGTAAACCATCATTCCATTGACAAGTAGGAAGAGTGTTATATTTTTTTAACCTATCTTTACATCTTTCTTTCTCATCTTACTGGTACTGATAGCATTCCTACAACTCTATTAAATAATAGTAAGGAGAGTGGCCATCCTTGATTTACTCCTATATTTATTATGAAAGCTTCTAGTGTATTCCCTTTGCTTCTGCCACTTGCTTTTGGTTTGGGGTAGATATTTTTTAGATTTTGAAAAAGGTTCCTCTGTATCTATGCTTTGTAGAATTTTTAGTATATGTGAGTACTATACTTTATTAAAGATTTTTCTGCTGTCTATTGAGATAAACATATGGTTTTTTGTTTTTGTTTTTAATATGATTAATAATGTTAACTTTTCCAAAACTTGGTCAAAATGAATGATTCGAATTACTGCGACCTATTTAAAGTATTTCAAATTCACTAATGATACTAGTCTACATTTCTACTCCTATGTTCCTTCCTGGCTTATGCATAAAAACAACATTTGTCTCGTGAAAGAAATATGACAGAGTACTTTCTCAATTTTTGAGAATAATTTGTGCAATACTGTTTCTAACTATCCTTTAAAATTTTGATGACAGCATTTTGGGTATAGCAAAGAACTGGAAACAAAAGTAGATGCCTATCAGGCAATGGCTAAAGAAATTATAGTATATGAATGCAATGGAATGGTGCAGTGCTATCAGAAATGATATACACAAATATTGAGAAATATAAAAAGATTTACATGAACTGATACAGGGCAAAATAAGCAGAGCCTAGAAAACAATATACTAAATTTACCAATATACCAATTTACCAAAAAGACAAAACAATCCAAAGTGAATGTTGCACGTACAGTGTAACAACACTGTAACCATGATTAACTGTGAAAAAAGACTTAACTACTCTGACCAAGACAATAATCTGTGACAGTTCCAAAGGATTCAGGATAAAAAAAAAATGCTAGCCACTTTCAGAAAGAGAACTGATGAACTCTTAGTGCAGACTGAAGCATATTGTTTTTCACTTTATTTTTCTTTGCTTTTCTTTCCTGCAACATGGCTAAGGTAGAAATGTTTTGCATGACTTCATGTATATAGAGTATTACATTTCTTGCTTTCTCAATGGTGAGGGAGTGGAGGAAGACAGAGAATTTAGAACTGAAAAATTTTTTTTAAAAACATTGTAAGTGATTGTTGCAACATTACTAAGATTAATCATGGCTCCAAAAAGGAGAAGTGAGAAGACACCAACCCCCGCCACACCTTGCTCCTCTGAAGAGGTGGGAAGTAGTACTTCAGACTTTTTCTATCATTTTTTTTCTATTTTTTTCAATATTCCATTTTATGTGTGATGGCCCTCTGAAACACTGAAGCACAAATGACACTGGGAGAAATTTTAGGGATATAAAAAACCAAAAAATATCAATACAAATTTCTTTTTTAAAAAAGGATTTTTGCACAGATCTTTCTAAACCCATAGGTCTTAGCTTTTACTCTATAGGACAAATAAAACAATCTTTCTTCCATACGACAGCCCATCAAATAGTTTAAAACAGCAATCATGTCCCTTCTAAATTTTCTTTTTAAACTAAACACTCTTAGTTCTTTCAACTAGTTCTCACAAGTTCTTACAAGGCCCCCTAACCATCCTTCTCTAGGCTTGTTCAGGCTTGTGAATTCCCTTCCTAAAATACCAAAGAGAACTCAACATTCCAGCTCTGCTGATAGGGGAGAATACAAGATTATCACCTCCATCATTCTAGACATGGCATCTGTTGGTCCAGGCTTTCTCTATGACCATTTTCTCAGCTGCTTTTCTGAAAAGTCAGGAATCTTCCCTTTAAAGGTGAGGAGTCAGGAGTAGAGGTAACGTAAGGATTCACTTAATTGATTATACTCTGCCTTTGACACAGCCAGGACAAACTCAGATCGATATTTGATTACAAGCCTGGGATCAAGACACAAATTCACACTGCCTTGTAAACATCTTTTCAAAGATGTGAGGAATAACCAGTACATAACTATAACGGATTTTCAAAATGCCCAGCTCTCTGTAAATGCTCACAAATGATTTCTAAATCTGTGAACATTCTTCCTTTGGGTGCCATCACAAACTCAGCACCTTGGGATAAGGCACTTTGCTCCTGAAGGATGTGATCTTTTCATTTATAGGAAGGTCATTCTGTCTAAGGATAGCAGTATCTGAGGTCTTCTGAGTATTATAAAAACCTTTTTTGGGTGGCTGGGGTGGGTTTCTGTATTGAGCTGGCAGTATAATGGTACTTTCAGGGCCACAAAGGGCATGCTGCTGCTTTTCTAGAAAAAACACCCCTTGAAAACACTGACAAAGTTATTCCTGGTTCAGTCACCAGAAGTACAGACACATAGACCAATCTGTATTTCTGGGCCTCTAAGGAATATGGCACCAGGACTAAACCCTCATGCTGCACCTGCAAGTGCTTAGCACTCTGTATAAGAAATCTTGATTTCATTTCCAAATATGATTAGTAAGAGTACAATGATTCTCCACTTATCCAAATAACACAGTTACTGCACCTGGGCCCAAAAGGCCTCTGAGGAGCAAAAACAATTGTCACAAAGCCCATACGTTCTTCCTAAGAAAAGCCAAGGCCATTTCTATGTTGTCACCTGAGAAATGTTATGTAAAACAAAGCAGCAGACATGCTAGGTAGCCAGATGTGACTGCGAAGGAAGAGGTGAAAGACACTCACACCCCCTGGAGCAGGGGTTGGCCTTGGGCCCACTCGTTGCCCACTCCTGTCCTAGAGGGATCACTGTACTTCAGCACAGACTGAAATGGATACTCACAAGGATGAGTGGATCACCAAAGAAAAGTTAGACTACATGAGACAGAGACGGTTAAGAAAGAAGGGAAAGATGTAAAACATATGAGAGGTTTAAAATGAGTTTTTAGTAAATATTGCAATCACTGCGAAGTTCATCCACGGACCCTCGAGTCATGACAATGCTATATGAATAAGATATTACTTGAATAAACCTTCAGTAATTCTTCTACATGCTCAAGAAGGTCTGTACATGGCATGTAAAAAAGACAGAAGGTAGTGCGGTATGGCAGAAAGAAATGGACCGAAAAATCAAGATTCTAGTCACCACTAAGAAACTCTAGGATTTTAGGCAAGTTCTTCACTGCCCCTGGACCTCAGTTTCCAATCTTGTAAAATGAGAAAGTTAACTAAGATGACCTCATGGGTAACCTTACAACTCTAAAATTCTACCCTATCCTACAAATGCATGAAAAATGGGTCAGCTCCTTTAGTCTGCCCCCATCCCTTGGCTACCCCCTGCCCAATGCCGACTCCTAAGGGACACCACCACTGGTCCATATTTCTTGGAACTGCGTACCTAGCCTCAGAGGGGCTCAAGAGATCCCAGATGGCTCACCTGGTTAGCATAGCGCCTTGGCAGCTTCCTGCCAGTGTCAATATCCATTCCTTCCTCTTCCTTATCATCTTCATTATCCATCCCCGTCCAGTCATCCTCAGCCAACCTCCTGGCATGATTCACGTAGTCTAGGCGCTTGCTTTAAAGAAAGAAAAGAAAATGAGGCTTGAGATGCTTTCTTCAAAGCATGTAACCTCATGCTACTAAGGACGAGACTCCAAAGGCAAGGACAGCAGAAGCATGTTCAGCAAGCAGAAAAGGAGGTGACGTGGGTCTTCAACCAGAAAGGACAGTTAATTATCACTTTCTCAATAACTCTTAACAAGGGATGAGTTTTCTAAATACATATAGACATTTGAAAATGAATTTTCCAAGCAGGATTCAGGAATGCCCTTTGCTTGGCTTGTCTGTCAAGTTGAAAGGCTGGGCCCTTCAATCTGGAGCTGCAGCTGTGAATCTGCAGAAGCTCCATTTCAGATTACCTAGGAGGAACAAAAACCTTGGGGAAAAGGAAGAGAGAGTGACACAAGGCAGGTACATTTGAAGTTAGTGTTTCCCTCAGGCCTTCTGAGGAGAAGACAAGCCTTTCACCAATCCCTTTGGGGCTTTCAAAATTTTCAGGTAACTTTTTAAAGATGGATTTTTAAAAATGGTCTTTAAAAACTTTATAGAAATAAACTACAAGCAATTAAAGATTAACTAGATTCCTCCAAACTCACTCTCAAACTTTAAAAGAAAGAGCTGGAATCCTTGTGTCTGTACCATTTTTGTTTTCTGAACATTATTCATTCATTTATTTATTTATGCAAACATATATTAAACACCTGTTATATACAATGTGCTGAGCCAAGCACTGAAAAATGCGAAGAGCCACCTTTGAGGAGCTTTTAACGCATTGTGGGGGAGACCCTCAGAGTGCTGGCAGGGCTCACATTTAACAAGTAAACAGCATGATTTTAAAATACCTATGCCCAGGTCTTGACACCCAAGTCGCTCCTGCTTCTCCTAAGATCAGTCAGTGCTATTTATCACATGGAGATGCCCAGAATGCCTTTAGCATAAAATACAGACCCTGCCCTAAGGGCAACTCCATGTCACACAATTCCATCCTGCATCTGATCCCCTGGCTTGCCCTGCTCATCATAGCATTCTGGAGAAAGCGTATGGAAGACATTTCCTCAGGCTCACTGTGGAATTATTTTTCTTTGACTCCCCTGTGCTTAGTGGAAACATTCAAGTGGAAAGAGAATAGGAAATATGCACCGAAGTCAAACTTCCCAGGGCAACAGAATCCACATGTCAGCCACACTGAGGGGGTGGAAACCCAGAGGGAACAGAGTAATGAAGCTTCAATGACCTAATCAAGCTCTGTACCTCTTCCTCCAAGATAAAGCAGAATCTAAACAAATAATTAAGCTGGGACTTTTCAAACAGATGGCTCTGGTTTCTGGGAGACCTGGGTGACCACATCCCTCATCTTTTCCTAAGCCCTGGCCTGAAAAGCCTCCCACCACTGGCAGAGAGGAAGAAAAGAATCTTCAGACTAGTGAACATGGCTAATACTGAAAGGGTCAGTGTGTTCATGGAGCTGAAAGTGCCAAAGAGATGAACGAGAGGTTCACATACGACTTCTGAAGCTCGAGGAGTTTCCGGCGCCTTTCACCCTGTTCCAAGGAGCTGTACTTAGACTTGTACTGTGACAGGCGAGGGTGAGGCGCCGAGGGACTGTTCAGGTCTTGGGAGACTGAAAAACTGCTAGCCAGGGCTTGACTCAGCTCCTCCATGTTTGCTGCAAGAAACAAAGGATAAGTATGAACAAAAGCAGGCCCAGGAAAACAGAGAGAATTTCTGAGTGGGTGGGTCCAAAAGCCGCCAAAAGAGAGGCAGAGTTTGGCTAAGATCACCCCACAGGTGGGATGGGGAAAACTGAGAGAGTTTATCTGGGGGGCAGAAAGCAGAAGGGCTCATGTGGGGAGGAAGCATGTGGCCAAGTGTAGCTCCTCCCCATGACCTCTCCCCTCAGGTGGTGAGAGTCCCACTGCGCACCTGGACCATGGCTGAGATGCCATCCCCTCGTGGGGGGCCATCCAACCAACACAGAGCCCATGTGCCACAGCTCCTAGCTCAATCACCTCCTGAACTCCAGGGCCATCTCTTGGACATGACCTGTTCTGCAGTTTCTCAATAGGTTGTCATTGGAGGTAGATCACAGGCTGCTCATACCCATAAGAACTAATATTCATATAGTCACAAAGGGTGTTAAATACACTATCTGATTTGAGCTTGCCTCTCTGAGGCAGGCATTATCATCCCCATTTTACAGATGAGGTCACTGAGGCTTAGCAAGGTTAACAAGGTTCCATGGTCACAGCATCAGGGTAGGATTCTAAACCAGGCCATCCTAACTCTACTGCCCGTTACTCCAACTATCTCCATCCCACACATATTCCATACCTCTTCATATTCCTTTGAGAGACCTATGACTTGATTGGATGGCTACAGACAAGCCTCCAAAGCTACACAGCATCAGAAGCAGGCACCCATTTTTGGACATGGCTGACATGGCGATGTTTTGCTTTATTACATCTATCTGTCAGCGGCAGCAAGGTGATTCTGGAGTCAGAAGACCCAAGGTGGAATCTGGCTCTGATGCATACTGGCTGTGAGCCTATCATGTAACCTGTTTGTAAAATGGGGGTAATTACAGCACCTCCTTCCCAGGGCTGTTGTGAGATCAAATAGTAAGGCACTTTGCAAACATTAAAGGCACTGTATAAATGTCAGGCTTTATTTGAAACAAGGGTTTTGTTTTGTTTTCCTTCTAATGGAGGAAAAGAAAAATGCTTATTAATTGAAAAAAACAGATCTGGTACAGAAAATAAGTTTTTAAAATAGCTACATATCATCAATGGATGACCACTGGCATTGAAAAGGTGGGCCTTAACTTCAAGGAGAAGCTTGGGAGTCGCTGACAGTGTTGCATAATTCCCAAGAGCAAACTAGCCTGTTCTTTTCTATGGGTTTTCCTTCCAACTGTATATCAGATTCAAATCAATCAATAACTATTTATTAAGCAATTATCATGTGCGAGGCACAGTGTTAAGAGCAAGGGGGACATAGGTAACAAGACTAGGACGATCCTCGCACTGAGCTTATGTTCTAATGGAGGTGTACAAAGGGTAGCAGCTAACATTTATAAAGTGCCCACTGTGCCAGGCACTGCTAAGCACTCTATCTACGGTGCCATCAAGCTGTCTCTTACACTGGTGCTCTACCTAGAAAAATACGTACCATACAAATGTCAAGTTAACGCACAAGAGAGTAGTTAATTCAGTGTTTAGGGAGAAGATACCACCCGCTGGGGGACTCAGGAGAGTCTTCATGAAGAAGATGGTGCTCCAGGGGCATCTTAAAGGAAGAGAGGGACTCTATCTAGGAGTTAAAGTTAAGAAGAGAGTCTGTTCCAGGCCTGGAGGCCAGCCAGTACAAAGGCAAAGAGGGGGCAAAGAGAGTTTCATGAGTGAGGAATAACTGAAAGGAGGCCTGTTCAACAGATCAGAGAGTAGGGGAGGGGAGGTAACATCCCATGAGGCTGGGCAGGGCTGCTGGGTAAGAAAGTTACATGGTCAGATCTGCTCTTAAGGAAAAAGACTTTGACAGTAAAGTGAAGAATGGCCCATAAGGGTCACAGACTCAAGGAGGGAAGATCCATTAGGAGGCAAATAAAGGCCTGTATAAAAGGGTCTGATGTGAGCTGTGCTCTGTGGGCAGAAACTGCCCAGCCATGGTAGGCGAGGGAAAATGAAGAATCCAGATGATGCCAAGAATGTGAACCTGGAACCCCGAAAGGAGGGGAGAGTTTGGAAGGGAAATTCATTTGTCAAGATTAGCAACTCATTGCTAATAGTTCTCAAAGAGCTGAGAATTCTCTCTCATTTTTTTAATCTTTTTCTCTAATACATCGTGGACTTTTATTTTTGTCCTAAGGTGAAGGTGGCACAGTGGATAGTGCTAGACCTGGAGACAGCAAGACCTCAGTTCAAATCCAGCTTCAGACACTTACTAGTTGTGTGACCACGGCCAAGTCACTTAACCCTGCTTGCCTCAGTTTCCTCATCTGTAAAATGAGCTGGAGAAGGGCATAGCCCACCCTTCCAGGATCTTTGCCAAGAAAACCCCACATGGGACTTAAGAGTCAGACACAACTGAAAAGGACTTAACAAAACATGGTGAAGGGGGAGCCTGCTGCGCATCAGTCACTAAGGATCCGAGGCCTGCCGGTTTGCTTTGCCAGGAGTGTGTCCCCAGGCCTCTGAAGAGGATGCTGGTCCTCTTCCCTTTGTGGGCAGCAGAGGCCGGGGGCACCCCAGGCCAGACCGTGACGGCGTTCCGGGGTACAAGCATCATCACGGTCCCAAAAGCTCTAGTCCCAGGGTCTCCCGCCCCATCCCAAAGTCCAGAGGTCCGCCACCCCAACGGCCAGAACTCTTAGAATGAGAGCAAAGGCTTGGGGAGGGAACTTTGGGTAAGGGCTGGGGGGCGGGCAGAGAACCCTGGGGCTCCGACTTAAAACCGTAGAGGGGGGTGGGGGGAAACAGAGGGCTCGGGGGAAAGGCAGGGGAAGAGCCCAAAGGAGGGTGGAACCTCCTCCATCTCACGGGGTGGGGCGGCGCGGTGGGGTCAGGGGGCCACTGGGGGAATCCGAGTCAATTCGAGCACTTATTAAGTGCCTGCTGTATGCTGGGCACTGTGGAGAAGAGGATAGGAGGAAGGGCTGGCGGGGTGGGAGGAGGGCTCGGGGGTCACAGGGAGGGTTGTGAGGGGGGTCGCAGCAGTGCGGAAAACGGGGCGCGGGGTCCTCCAGAAACCGCTCCAGATGGGCACAGGGACCGGACACTTTGAGGGCTGGGGCCGCAAGGCGATCTTGGGGTCACCGGATGGAAGAGGGCCGGGGATCACGGGGGCCCGGGGGGCGGGAAGATTTCAAGGTGGGACCGGAGGGAAGACGATGGGGAGGGGGCTCTGGGGAGAGGGGCTATGGAAGGGGGTCTGGTACTGCGGCTGGGGGTGGGGGGGTCCCGGCGTGCACACGTACGTGGTGGCAGGGCTGGGGCGCGCTCCGGGGCAGGGGCCCGCAGACCAGGAAGCCCAAGACGAGGCTCTGGCGCTGCAGCTTCCGTCGCGCGGACCAGCCCCCGTGTGGGGAGGGGCGTCGCAGCGCGCGGCCCCGCCGGACCGGCGCATCCTCTCCGCCCCGCCTCCCCCGCTCCCCGGTCCGCCTCACCTGCGCATGCGCCCCGGATGGCAGGCGCGGCTCCCCTACAGTCCGGCGGCGCCTCCGGTCTAGGCTTCCCAGGTCTAGGCCCGAATCCCAGCGCCTCGCGCGGAGGGCCGGAAGTGCTCTTGTGGGTGGAGCCTGAGGGGGCCGGGCTCACGTCCGGAGGCCGGCGCGGCGCTGCCCCCTAGCGGCCGTGGGCTCTTAGGCTCTTAGGCGGCCTGGACTCCAAAGACCCAAGTTCATATGCGGCCTCAGACACTTCCTGGCGGTGTGACCCTGGGCCGATCTCCCGACCTTTGCGCCGCGGTAAACCGGGCACAATAGCAGCACCTACCCCGAGGGGTTGTGGGGAGGGTCAAATGAGATACTGTCGGGCAGGCGCCTAGCGCAGGGCGGGAGCTGGAGGCCAGACCCGCCTTTTCCTCTATACCCGGCCCGGTCCGGTGCAGCTTCCCCCAGAGAGGTCGTAAGCATTTATTAAGCGCCGCCTGTAGGCTAGCAGCTGGTCCTCACCCCACCCCCAATGACGAAAGCAGGAAGAGGCTTGCCCTCGGGATGCCCCAGGAGAGCGCCCCCCCTGGGCAGGGAGGCGAAAGTCACTCCAGGAAAGACTGGGATGGTCAAGATCCCAAGACACCCCTTCAAAAATCAAGCGTTTCTTTATAAAAATAAAATCCAACACGCAACAAAAGACAGGGAAACCCCGTGCCAGGTAACTGCAAAGTGCATAAAATGTCTGAGGGTCGGCGCCCCCAAAGCACGCAAAAGACGGGGTCCCAAAGTGCCCCTCGACCTAAAACATTCCCAATGGACGCTTGAGGCAAAATGTCACACATCCAGAGGAACAGAAAGAATTAAGAAACTGGAATGCAGAATGAAGCGGAATATTTTCTCTTGTGTTATGTTTTGGTTTGTTTCCTCTCATGGTCTTCCCCATTTTAATTCTATGCAACATGACTAATGAGAAGATGTGCTTAATAAGAATGTACTTATAGAAACACTGTAAGAGTGCATGTTGTCTTGGGTGGGGCGATGCAGGGGGAGAAAATCTAAGACATGGAAGTGATTGTAGAAAACTGAAAACAAATAAATTTATTAAAAAAGTCAAATTTTTAAAAAGTGAGTGGAAACAATAATTTTAGCAAAGTAGTAGGATACAAAATAAATCCATATAAGTCATCAGCATTTCTATATATTACCAATAAAATCCTGAATGAAGAAATACTAAGAAATACCCCATTTAAAATAATTGTAGACAGTATGAAATACCTGCCAAAACAAACCCAGGAACTACATGAACATAATTATAAAACACTCTTTGTACACATAAAGTCAGATTTAAATCATTGGCAAAATAAAAATTGTTTATGGGTAGGGAGAGCCAATATAATGAAAATGATAATTCTACCTAAACAAATTACTTATTCAATACTATTTCACTTAAATTACCACCCCTCAAATTTTGTTGAGTTAGAGAAAATAATAACAAAACTCATTTGGAAAACTAAAAGGTTAAGAATATCAAAGGAATTAATGAAAAAATATGAAGAGGTTCAGCAGTATCAGATCTTAGACTATATTATAAGGCAATAATTATGCAAATTATCTGGGACTGGCTGAGAAACAGAATGGTGGGTTAGTGGAACAGAATAGGCATGCAATACACAGTAGTAAATGATTGTAGTAAACTTGTGTTTGAGAAATGTAAAAATTCAAGCTTTGAGGATAAAGATTCACTATTTGGTAAAAAATGATTGGGGAAACTGGAAAGCAGTCTGGCAGAAATTGGGTACAGACCCATATCTTATACCAGTTAAGAATATAAGGCCAAAATGGATGCATGACCTAGATATAAAGGGAGATATAAGAAAATTAGAAGAACATGGAATATATTACCCTCTCAGACTTATGGATAGGAGAAGAATTTATGAATAAACAAGAGATAGAGAACATTTTGAGATATAAAATGGTTAACTTTGATTACATTAAAGTTTTCCTTTACAAATAAAATCAATATAGCCAAGATTAGAAGGAAAGCAGAAAATTTGGAGAAATTTTTTATAAACAATTTCTCAGATAAAGGTCTCATATTGCAACTATATATAGAACTTTGTCAAATTTATAAGACTATGAGTCATTCACCAGTTGATAAATGGTCAAAGGATATGAACAGGCAGTTTTTTTTAAATTTATTTTTAGTTTTCAACATTCATTTCCACAAAATTTTGAATTCCAAATTTTCTCCCCATCTCTCCCCTCCCCCCACTCCAAAATACAATGCATTCTGATTACCCTTTCCCCCAAACTGCCCTCTCTTCTATCACACCCCTCCCTTCTCTTATCCCCATCTTCTCTCTTTTCTTGTAGGGCAAGATAGATTTCTATACCCCATTACCTGTATTTCTTATTTCCAAGTTGCATGCAAAAACAGTTCTCAACATTAGTTCCCTCTCATTTCTAAATCCTTAGTCCTGTGATCCAGGATGGAATCCCATTTGAGTTCAACTATCTTTTAATGTCTACCTTATTGCAGTCAATGCATATATTCTCTTAGTTCTGTTTTCATCACTGTGTATCCATTCATGTAAGTCTTCCCATGCTTTTCTGAATTCCTTGGCATATTAGCACCATTTTGAAATATAGCACCATAATATTCTATTACATTAATTTACCGTAGTTTGTTCATACCCCAAAAAGGCCTATTTTATTTCCTTTTTTTTCTTCAAACAGGGATGTCTTTTCAATTTTTTAAGATTAAGATTTAAGATTAATAGAGATTCATTCCTCCCATTTGTTCTAATTCTTCTACACAACATGACTAATGTGGAAATATTTTTAATAAGAAAAAATGTATAGAGGTTAATCTGAACAGTTTTTACCTTGGGGTCCCACATAAGCAAAGCTCTGTGAGAGCCCCTGGGGAGGGAGGTAGCTGAGTCCTGGTCCTGACCTTTGCTGCTGCTGGTCTTCAATTACTTTTGACTATTTTAATAGAAAGGCATTTGATCCTCCAGCTCTAAAATGCCAAGGCTGACTAAAACTGCATAGTAGTTGGTTGTGTGAGAATTCTGATGGGATGTGTGACTTCATGGAAGGTTTCTATGACATCATTTCACCATGGAAATTTTCAAGATGGAATCCTAACCATAACTCCCGGAAGACCAAAACCAGCTGCCTGTTTGTTTCTGTAAACTATTTCCCAAAAATTCTTCTCTAGCTCCGTAGCTCTGTGATTTCATCAGAGTGGAGATTACCCCATTACTATAGATCCAAACCCTTTCTCACTTTGTGCAGTCCTTACCCAACTCTAAGGAAATTCTCACTGGAAGATCTACCCTGCAGCCTTCATGCTCTTAAGTCTTTTCTCGGGTTCATTTCCTGTCTTAGGGGTACTAATGGAGTCTTTGCTTTATTCTTGCATTCCCTTTTGTTCTTGAGAGTTGTATTAAGACCTGACTCACCTTTCCTTATGGTCATATTCATTGAATCCTAGCATCTACATCCTTTATTTTACACATAAAGTGTTGATGGGGAAACTTCTATCTATACAAGCATTTTCTTGACATGGGTATTGAGGTGGAAAAGCATCTGTTTAAAGGGTAGGCAAAGCTTTCCAAGTTTTTCTGTTAGTGTTCTAGCCTGGATTCATTCTAGACCAGGGTTGGGGAACCTATAGCCTCGAGGCTATATATATAATATACACACATACCCTATGTCCTCAGGTACAGACCTTTGACTCTGGATTCAGTGAAAAGGCTACATTTGAAGACCTAGAGGGCCACATGTGGTCTTGAGGTCACAGGTTCTCCACCCCTGTTCTTCTAAAGCATGAATTTTCCTAACAATATTTACTGGGCTTGCGTTTACCCTTGTGCCATTGAGATTCTAGATTCTAGATTCTCCCTAATTTCCCATGACCCAAAAGAATTATTGATTCATATCAGAGTTCAATAGACTCTTTAGTGTAGGGAAAATGAAATAATGCTGCCTTTCATTCACTGTAGCCTTTGACCCTTTCTATCACCTTCTATTTGACACTTTCTTTTCTCTAGGTTCTTGATTCTGCTTCTGAGTGTTCCTTTCCAATCTCCTTTGCTGGATCTTCATCCAGGTAACTAACCATGGGTATTCCCCAAAACTTTGTCCTGGACCCCTTTCTCTTTCCCCTCTATTCTATCTCATTCAGTGACCTTACCATCAAAAGCTCTGATGGGTTCCACTATCATCTCCATGCAGATAATGTCTAGGTATATATGTGTATGAATGTGTATAATATGCATGTGTATGTTTATATGAATAATCTATTCTCTATCATCTATGTATCTATCTCTCCATCTGTCTGTCTATCTATGCCACCTTTCTCCTGAGCTCCAGGCACTTGATGTCATAATGGATACAGCACTATCAGGGGACCTGAAGTCAAATATGGCATCAGAGAACTTAGTAGCTGTGTGACCCCGAACAATTCACGTAACCTCTGCTGGGCTTAGTTTCCTCAACTGTAAAATAGAAATAAGAATACACTTACCTCACAGAGTTGTTGCGAGAATCAAATGAAATAATAATTATAAAAGTGCCTGAGCACAGTGCCTGCTCCATAGTAGGCACTATAAATGCTTATTTTCTTCTTCCTCCCCTCCCCCTAGTCCTTCATCCCCTTTTGCATATCTAGATCTGGATGTCTCATAGACATCTCAGCTTCCATGTCCAAAACAGAATCCCTTATCTTTTCCCCAAATCCTCCCTTCTTCCCAACTTTCCACCATTCTTACAATCACACAGCATCATCCTCCACTCCTTACTTGCAGTTACCATACATATCCAATCTGTGGTCAGATCTCTCTTCACAACATCTCTTACACCTGACTCTTTTTCTCCACTCACAGAGACACAACTATCTTAGTACCCTGCTCACTTCTCAACAGAACTGCTGGAATGACCTCCTAACTGATCTCTCTGCTTCAAGTCTCTCCTCACTCCAGTGTATCCTCCACTTAGCTGCCAAAGTGTTTACATTAGATTATATCTGACCATACAATTTCTAACTCCAACCCCAATATCCCCCTAACACAAATTCAATAAATCCTGGGGATTCCTTATTACCTCCAGGTTCAAATATAGAATTTTCTGTTAGGCATTTGAAAACCTTTTACAAGCCTATCTTTCTACTCTTCTTAAATGTTACTCCTCAACACAAACCATATGGCTTATACTGGCTTACTTCCTGTTCCTCACACATGAAGCTCCATCTCTTGACTCCAAGGATTTTCATTAGTTCTCCCCCATGCCTGGAAAACTTTTCCTTCACATTTTTAATTATTAGTTTCCCTGGCTTCTATACTCTCTCTGTCTCTATGTCTCTCTGTTTCTGTCTGTCTGTTTGTCTGTCTGTCTCTCTCTCTCTCTTTCACACACACACACACACCCTTCCCTCTGAGATTACCCTCCATTTTATACTGGATGTATCTTACACATACATAGTTTTTTGCATTTTGTCTCCTTCATTAGAATATGAACTTCCTGAGGGTAGTAACCTTATTCCCCCACCCCCTTTTTTTTTTGTATAACCAGTGCTTAGAACACTACCTGGCACATAATAAGTACAGAAGAAATTTTTATTGACAGGTTGACAAAAATATACCCTTTCATTTTGCTTCAAGTAAGGTCTGATATCTCAACCTTGTTATACACAATCATCTTTCATTATTTGAATGCCTTTATAGGGGAAGTTCTCTCTAGTATTCTAATTTTGGGGGTAACGTAGAGAATGGAGGAAATCATCCCTTTGCCAGAGAAAATTCAAAATTTTTGACTTACATTTAAAAGTCTACCATATTCTGACACAAAACTACTTTTCCAGTTTTGACTCCTACTACTCACCTGCCCCTGAACTAAAAATCCTCAGGCTTTCCTGTCTTCTTTTCTATGTGAATATTAAAGACTTTAAGTCCTGGCTCTGCCACTTCCTAATTAGGTGGCTCATGTGCCCCCCACTCTATAAAATGAGGGGATAAGATTGGAGGATGTCTAAGGATACTTTAAGCTCTGACATTTTCTGAGTGTCAATGAATGAATCAACAAATACACACTGTTTTTCCCAATTTACATCAGGAGAGAGTAAATGAAAGGGTTGGACTGTAGGAGGCAGCCCAGCCCAGTGGAAGGAGCTCTGGGCACTTTAGCTGCCTCTTAACTGCCTAGTGACCGTAGGGAACTCATTCAGCCTGTCTGGCCCTTCCTTCCCTCTAGACTTGTTTTGCTTTTTTAAACGAGGAGTATTGTACTAGGGACTGGTCCCTTGCTACTTTTAGTCCTATGACTTTGCCAGAGGATCCAGAATTACCAAACTTGATGGAAGAAATGATACAAAACACACTTTCTTCCTTTCCTCTGTGACATGGGTGTCCGAAGTTTTGGATCCTGGTTCTAGTGGTTTTCCTTTGTCACAGGGGAAGTTTAACTGGTTGGGCAGGTGGGTGTAGGATGTATCCAGAAATTATTGGGATAGAAAAATGATTCTTCCCCCCCCAAAAAAAAACAACAAAACAGACTACAGGGTCCATAGTCTGCAGACTCCGCTGAGACTGCGTCTGAAGTCACCAGGGACTTCTTTCCCAGTGTTTTCAGGATCCAAGTTAATTGATTTGTTGATCATTCTTAGACTCCTTTCTTGGAGTCACCTTGCTCCTTGGCCCCGAGGACCTCCACTACACTGATCTCCTTTAGGAACAGACCTGGAGGGCAGCTAGGTACTCTGGATAGAGAACTGGCCCTGGAGTCAGGAGGACCTGAGTTCAAATTCAGTCACTTACTAGCTGTGTGACCCTGGGCAAGTAACTAAACCCTATCACTTCCAAAAACCAAAAACAGAACAGAAAAAGACGTTAGCTGTGAATTGAACTATGCACCTGGACATCCCACCCACTGAATGTAGTGCTGTGCAGAGGAAAGAGCCCTGCATTTGAAGTCAGAAGATTCATGTCTTGTGTCTGTTTCTCAACATTCTGTGTGACTTGAGGCAGGTTATGGCCCCTCAATGGGCCTCTGCTTTCCTATTTGTAAAATGGCGTTAAGTGATTGCCAAGTTTGATTCTGTTTTTGTGACACTCTGGTGCCAGATCCCACCCTGGCCCCTAACGTAAAAAAAGAAAACCTGATTGATGAGAGCTGGTTGGTGTAGCAAGTAGAACTAAATCATACAAGGAAGAAGCAGTTCCCATTATCTCTGGAACAGAAAGGAGCCCCAAGGGCCCTCACATTGCTTTGGGGATAATCAGAACTGGAGGCATGGATGCTGACCTGCAAGGGGCCGTCTTGTGGGAAAGCCCTCCTGATTCTGATCTCAGATGTTTTCTTCAACATTTTCATCAGTTGCTTGAATTGAGGCATAGATAGCACACATTCTGACATGACGCAAGGCTGGGAGAGATAGCTAATATAATACACAGGATTCAAAATGAATGAGTGAATGAATGGATGAAAAAACAGTTATTCACCTGTTGCTATGTACTAAGCACAAGCAGAAAAAAGTAAGCTAGGCTCTGCTCTTAATAAGCTCACTCTGTAATGGGGAGAGATAACACCTAAAAAAAGGTTCAGCATCAAGGCAGCTGGAACACCCCCAAAATCCTAAGGGTGCAGATGTGGTTTGGATGGCAAGGCCCTAAAGTTGCTAGGTTACATAAATAGGTAAGAGAGCATTGCTGGGGACTATAGAGTGTAGATGAGGGGCAGATGAGCAGGCCTGGTGTGGGGAGGTGGTCATTCATACCATCTCATCCAAGCCATGTGAGTAGTCTAGCAGACAGGTGGAAGGGGGACTATAGGGAAGGCAAGATGAAAGTGTGCATCCCCACTAGGGGTTTTGTGACAGCCAAGGATCCAGAAGAAGGGGGACAAGTAGGGGAGGCAAGAGGCTGGAACAACGAAATAGAACAAGGGCAAATGTAATGTATAATATTAAAGTTTTAAAAAATAACCAGCTACAAGTACAAGATGGGGGGAAGGGCAGGGAATGGCTAGAAAACAGTTGGTGTGAAAAAGATCTGTGTGTGTTTGTGCGCGGCGTTGTGAACTATGAGCTCAAGATAAGTCAACTGTGTGATGTGATGGCCAAAAAATGCTAATGTGCTCTTCAGGACTTCCAAGTATCTGTGATCTGAACAATCCCTCCAGTGGTGCAGAACACAATGCATGCATGCAAAACCAGTGGGCTGGATGCTGCATTCATAGAAACACAGTCCAAAATCCTGGTCAGAGCCCATGTGAAGGTCTGCGGTCAGCTCCTGGCACTACGTTTCAGCAAGGACACTGAGAAGAAGCTGGAGCATGTTCAGAGAGAGGGGACCACAACGGTGAGGGTTTTATGAGCATCACTGGAAAGAGGCTCAGCCTAGAAAAGGCTGGACATAACGAATGGAAGTCACACACATGAAGGGCTATTGTGGGAGGGCACTGAACTTGTTCAACCTGGCCCCAGGGAGCATCACAGGGAGCAAGAATAGAAGTTACAGGAAAAACAGGTTTTAACTGAATAGGAAGAATATTCTATTATACTCACCCTACAATCCCACCTGGTCCTTGAAATCTTCCTTTATTAACATAGCCAAGAGAAAAGCTTTGTCTTCCTCACTCCTAGGGTAGTTTTTATTCTTCGTTCAATCTCATATTTATCACAATATTTATCCATCAATCAACAAGAATTTCTTAAACACTTACATTCCAGGTATTATCCTAAACTCCTGTTTGCAAAGACATAGGCAAAACAGCTCCTACCCTCAAGGAGCTACAGTTTTCTGAGGGAGATGCCATACATACTGAGAAAAAAGAGACATTCAGGGCAGACAGAAGGTAATCTTGGGTGTGAAGACCATGGTAATGGGGGAGACCAGGAAAGGCCTCCTACACAAGGTGAAAGTTGAGCTCATTCCAAATCAGAGTTGCCAGGAGGCGGAGGTGTGGAGGGAGAGCATCCCAATCATGGGGGATAACTGGTACAAAGACATGGAGACCACAAAACAGAGCATCATGTAGAAGGAGACCAGTAGAGTTCAACCACAGAGTGCTCAGAGAGGGGCAATGTGTAAGACTGGAGAGTTAGAAAGGAAGAGGGTTCTAGAAGAATTTAAATGCCTAACAGAGGAGTTTATTAATTTGATCCTAGCAGGAATAGGAAGCTACTGGAGTTGACTGATTACAAGTATACCTTGGAGATATTGCAGGGTCAGTTCCAGATCGCTGCAATAAAGTGAGTCACATGAATTTTTTGGTTTCTCAGTGCATGTAAAAGTTATGTTTACATTATGATGTAGTCTGTTAAATGTGCAATCGCATTATGTCTAAAAAAATGGACGTGCCTTAATTAGAAATACTTTATTGCTAAAAAATGCTATCACCTGAACCTTCAGTGAGTTGTAATCTTTTTGCTGGTGGAGGGTCTTGCCTCAATGTTGATGGCTGCTGACTGATCATGTGGTGGTAGCTGAAGGCTTCTTCATTTGGCCCTTTCTTTCACTTTAACACTTAAAGGCCATTGTAGGGTTATTAAGTAGCCTAATTTCAATATTGTTGCATCTCAGAGAATGGGGGCCTGAGTTCAGGAAGAGAGATGGGGAAAGGCCGAGTTGGAGAAGCAGACAGAACACACACACACACATACACACACACACACACACACACACACACACACACACATACATTTATTAAGTTTGCCTTCCCATATGCGCGTGGCTTGTGATGTTCCAAAACAATTACAATAGTAAAATCAAAGATCATCATAGATCATAGGTCACCTTCACAGTAATAATAAAAATAAATAATAATAAGATGTGACCAAGAATCACCAAAATGTGACACAGAGACATGATGTGAGCACAAACGATTAGGAAAATGGCGCCAATAGACTTGCTTGATGAGGATTGCTACAAACTTTCAACCTGTAAATAAATTTACTGAAATTTGCAATAAAGCAAAGCTCAGTACAGTGAGGTCTGTCTGTCGTAAGGAGCGTAATATGATGAGATCTGTGTTTGAGGCATCTGTGTGGGCTGGAGCAGGAACACCAAAGGGGATCATCTAATAATCCAGATAAAAGGTGACGAAGTAGAGTGGAAACTCTGTGGGGTCAGTGAAAATGAGGGGCTGAATGTGTACACACCTCATCTACTTCCCTAAGCTGACTGTGAAGGCCTGGAGGCCAGAAGCCACAAAATAACGACCTTAGTTTTATATTGCAAAGCACCTAGAGCAGTAATTGACTTTTTCTTTTTTTCAGGCAATCAGGGTTAAGTGACTTGCCCAGGGTCATACAGTTAGTAGATATCTGAGGCAGGATTATGATCTCAGATCCTCTTGCTTCCAGAACTGATGCTCTACCCACTGCACCACCTAGCTACCCCATTTATTAAGCTTCAATAAAGGCATAAATGACAGCCAGTTCATGTTGAGTCTATCTGGGCAATCTCTCTAGAATCTATCCCCTCATCTCCATTCATGTTGCCGCCATTCCAAGCTGAGATTTGTATTGCCTCTTGGTAAGTGGAATACCATAATGTCTTCCCAACTGGTCTAGCTTCTTTTAATTTCTCTACCCCCTTCCTCAATCTGTCACATAGCTGCCACACTAACAAATCTGATCTGTGCCACTCCTAAGCCCAAAACCTTCAGTGATTCCTCAGAAAATAATATTTAAAAACCCCTCTTAATTCTGGCATTCAAAGCCTCTATCAATCTTTCTAGTTTTACAGGACTCCCCCTTTTACACATTATGTTTTCATTAGACTAGACCATTCATTGTCCCCCAAGCCCCAATCTTGTTCCTTCCAGCAAAAAACAAACAGAACAAAACACCAACATAAATAAATAACAACACAGACTCCCAAGTCCTCGGAGGTGCTCTACCCCCCCGGATCCTGAGGCAGGAGAACTGGACTAGTGACCGCTCTTGTCCCGTTGATCATTTAAAACTGAGGCCTTCTGCCTGAATCTTAAGCACTTTCACATTCCCCAGGGTCTCTTTAAAGTCAGATGCTTCTAATTGCATGAGCTGGGAGAGATCCTGACTTCACTGCCTGTTTGTTCCTCTTTGGGGAAAAAATACTGGAGCCTTCACGTTACCATAGGAGCTGCTTCACTCCGCACAGCGAAGACTGATAAAACCAGCCACTTGTACTGCACACACTGAAATGAGACCAAATAGAAATGAGTTTCAGCTCACTGGACCTTTTGTTCCAGACCTCTCTCTCAGGGTTCCATAAAAAAAAGGAGGAGGGAGAGTGTGTGTGTGAGGGAGGAAGGGAGAGAGAGGAGAGAGAAAGAGAGTGGGGGAGGGGGGGGAGAGAGAGAGAGAGAGAGAGAGAGAGAGAGAGAGAGAGAGAGAGAGAGAGAGAGAGAGAGAGAGAGAGAGAGAGAGAGAGAGAGATCCAATGTAGCTACAATTGTATCTTCATTAATGAGTGCATTTAAATGGCTCTTTCTTTTGCCTTTCTATTTACTGACATTTTGCTTTTTCCAGACAAATGAACCGTTTCCTAACTTGGCCCTTGATTCTGCCACCTACAACAGATGAATTTAGATCACACAATTTTGTATGATGCCTTGAGTTTTTTTAAGTCTAGATTTTTACTTTTTTTTTTAATCAATGTTTAAACTGATTCTTCACCTTTGAGAAAATTCTTCCTCTACCTTTATTCCTCTACTTTATTCATCTTAAACTTAAAATACAAAATGAGAAAAAAAAACCACTGCCATGTACCCAGCAGAATAGAAGAGAGGATTAATATGAAATAATAAATTTCTGTTTCAAGAAACCTATATAATAAATACTCCATGTTGTTTTCAAAGCTGCCCAACTTTGCTTCCTTGTTGGTTTTCTTTTGTTTTCTGTTGTGCATTTTTTACTTTATTTTTCCCCACCCCCCCAAAGAAAGCTACAATTAAACACACACATAAGGATGTGTATGAGTGTATATGTTTATATATATATATACATATAAACATCTATAAACATATACATATATAATCATACACATATATGTAATACCACACTACATATATTTCCACTTGTCTTCTCTCTCTCTGAAGGTGGTTACCATCTTCCTTCATAGGTCCAAATCTTTCCATGTTTTTCTAAATCAACTAGCTCATCATTTTCTATATCATAGAAATGTGCCATCACAATCACATGCAATCTGGGAGATTGTCTATGAAAATTTTCACCAATTTTCTGCATTCCTTCTATTCTTGGCTACACTGGCTTTATTTATACAAGAAAATTTTCATTTAGGATAACAAAATTATCCACTTTACACTTCAACAATGCTCTTGCCTTATAATGTAGTTTAAAGTCTGATACTCTTGAATCTCCTCCCTTTGCAAGCTTTTTCCCTGGTTTCTGTGAAATCCTGGACCTTTTGTTCTTCCAAATGAACTTTGTTATTATTTTTTCTCAGTAAGATTGTTTTTAGTAATTTAATTGAGATGGCATTGAATAAATACATTAGTTAATAGATAAAATTATCATTTAAAATTATATTAGCCTTACCTACCGATGAAAATAAATATTACTCCAGTTATCTAGATCTGACCTTATTTGTATAAAGAGTTTTATATTTATGTTCATAGGTCCTGTGTCTGTTTTTCGCAGGCAAATGCTCTTGTATTTTATATACTGTCTCATTATAGATTTTTAAACTTGTCAGAGCCCTCTCCTGCCTATTATGTCTTGCCCTTTTTGGTAACTTTCATAGGCTCATGATTTAGAAATAGAAGAACCTTAGAGCTCATCTAGTTCAACCCACACATTCTGTTTTACAGATGAGGAAACTGACTCCCTTGCCCAAGGTGACCCAGGGAGTATCCCAGCCACGATTTGAACCAGACCATCTGACTCCAGAGCACTTGATGTTCTTTTTCATCACATCTTGTTGCCTTTTCTTATCTTCTGTCAAGGCTCACTGAAGTTGCCAGCTCCTCCAAGAAATCTCCCTTGTGCTCCCAGTTAGAGCCATCTCCCTCCTTAATTATCTTACATTGGCTCTTCTGTATACTTTCTGAATTCCCAAAGAAAAATATAAGTTCCTTAAAAAACAGGGACTGCATTTGTCTTTGAATTCCCAATACCCTGCACAATGCCTTGCAGAGAGCAGGCACTGAAAAATATTTATTTTTGAACTGGCATGAGGAAGACAGAAATGAGAGAATCTTAAAGCCAGAAGACTTTTGGGAGGTGACCTAATCCAGCCCTCTCTGTCCTGCACTGCATGCCAGAGAGATGAAGCCATTGCACAGGGTCATACACTGAAGTTAGTCAGTGGCAAAGGCAGGGCTACAATCCAGGCTAGAGAAATAGCTGTCCTGTAGAATCCCTCGGCTTTCCCTCCTTAAAAAACAAAGTAAAACAAAGCCTACCAAAAGCAGTATTCTGGGTTACCTCCTACTGAGTACCAGTTAAATATTTATCTCATAAAAGTCTGATGCCAAAGATAGGAAAGGCAGGGAGATGCTTTTCCTCCTAGAGTTAGCTTTTGATAAATAAAAGAGTTTTCTTGGATGAAAGTCCAATTGTCGGTGACAGTTCTATTCTTTCCTTCTGAAACCTGAAGGATTTGTAGAAAAATCTGCTTATTTTGCCCATAAAAATCAGAGCAAAGCGTTCAATATGATAAAATTTGGACCATCACCCCTCAATATATTAAATGTTAGAAGGTACAAGCGTTTGAATATTGCTCTTATGGCTACAGTACTCCCTACAGGAGTGAATTCACACTGATAGTATATGATGATAATGAGGAAAGAGCTGAGAATGACGATGGGTTTTGAACTTAGATGAATTAAGAGTTAGTTGTAGGGCCCGCAATAGAAAAAGGGAAGTTAGGAAATGATTGGGGGAGGGGCAGATAAGTTGCTTTTGGTCATACTGATTTTGGGACACCCATCTGGCATCCAAGCAATGGTAGCCACACAACTGCAAGTTCATCCGAGAACTTCACCCCAGTTGCCTCAAAAAAAAAAAAAAAAAGGCACTTACTGCTTTAGTCGTCATTAACATTACTCTCTGAAGACTGTAACCTTGCTTCCCCGTGAAACAAACATCCCCAGTCTTCCCTACTATGGGGCTTTACTGATCAGCAAAGGCTGGTGTTGGGAGAATTTCTCACTGAAAAGGCAAACCTAAAACAGATTCATGTTTTCACAGAATCATAGAATGTTAGAACTCAAGAGATTATCTAGAATGTGTGTGTGTGGGAGGGGAGGGGGTAAGACCAGATTCTTTCTTCTTATGGGTCAGTTCTGTGTGGTCCTGAATAAGTCACTTAACCTTAGTGTACTAGCACTAAGACCACTAAAGGCAAAGCAGATGCTGAAGAGCACTCACAGCGGGAGTTTCCACACTGGGTACTCCTCACAAATATCTATCCCTCAGCCGTCTCAAAAGAACAAATCCTATTTTTCTACCTAGCAAAAGAAGTTTAAATTAGTTCAGAAGCTCTACAGTCAAAGAATCTCTGAACCAAAGTTCCTCAGTTCTTTCCTCCACTTATGCTTTTGACCAGCATTTTATTTTACTGATGAACATCTCAAGTTAAAGTATTTTAAATATTAGGTGCAAATCACCAATGTGGGTAAAAACCTGAAGCCAATATGAATATATAGTAACTGACAAAGTCCAAGCTTGCTTCTAATTATTTATTATAGGATGACATATGATTCAAGGAAATCAAGTATTTCTTGTTCCCTTCCTGTCCACAGGAAGTCCTGCAGAGAACCCCACTGATAAAATTTGTTGTCCAGCAGAAGAGATTTGTAAATGGATGGATCAAGGAAGGGTGGGTTGGTGTTCTGAGGCCAAAGCAAACAGGCTCATTGTGTGATCCTGACAAAATTTCCCACAGCTGTTTACTCAGTCAAACCCATCTCTCCCTAGTGTAAATAAAACCACAGCTGAGACTCATTTTTTAAAATTGGGATTCCAAGGTGGGAAAACCACCTCCCCCCAAGAAATCTGGTCTCTTTCTTCTCTTTAGAGATCAAGCAGAAGGCTTCAATGAGTTGACTTAAATAAAGCCTACTACCAAATTAAATATTAACATAATTACATGTTTAAAATATTATCAAAACTAGCTATTCTCCTTCCTTAAAACCTCTCCCCCTAACATAGCTGTTCAAAAGCAAGGCACACTTGGCCGCTGAGAGAACAGACTTGATACCTACTCAGGTCAGTGCTAAGACTGGAGTCAAGAGGACCTGAGTTCCAATTAAGCCCCTGACACTTCCTAACCATGTGACCCTGGGCAAATCACTGAACCTTGTTTGTTTCAGTTTCCTCCTCTGTAAAAAATGAGCCGGAGAAGGGCATGGCAAACGACTACAGTATCTTGGCCTAAGGCAAACCCCGGTGGAGTTGGGGAGGGGACGCGATTGAAAGGACTCAATAACAGAATGCACTGGGGTCACTCAAGGCCAAGGGCAAACTTAGCCCGTTTATTAAATAAATGGGAAAAAAGTGCTGCTGCTGCTGGTCTTCGGGAGGCGACGTTTCTGAAAACGCAGGGACCTCGCACGTCTCGGATCGGCGCCTACGCGTCCAGGTCGAAGTCGTCGCGCTCGTTGCTGTAGTTGAGCACGTGCCGCTTGATCTTGGACGAGTCCACCCAGGTGATGAAGTCCTCCATGGCGCGCGTGACCAGGCAGGCGGGGTCGGTGACCACGTGCGGGCCCACGCGCACGTGGCCCTGCTCCACGAAGGCCACGGCGGCGCGCAGGTGCTGCGCCATACGCAGCTTGACCAGCACGACGGGCAGGCGGCGGCGGCAGAAGCTCGACGCCGTGACGTTGTCGCAGAGCTCCAGCGACGACTGCGTGGGCACGAGCCCCATGGCGTACAGCTTGCCCAGCAGCGCGGCCGTGGCGCGCTCGCGGAAGGGGTCTCGCTCGGGCAGGTCGCGCAGGCGGCGCGCCATGTCGCGCACGGCGCGGCTCAGCCGGTTGTAGCGCGCGTAATCCTCGCGCCGCTGCACGCGATAGCGCCGCAGCACGCGCAGCTCGTGCAGGTTGTGGTCGGTGGCCTCCCAGTTCAGGAAGTCCACCTTCTTCAGGAGCTTCTGCTCGTGGAACCTGAGCTTGCGCACCATGATGGCGGCGGCTGGTGCTGCGGAGGAGCGACAGAGAACGACCGAGCGAGAGCTGCAGAAACGCAGAACTGCCCACCCTTCGCCTCTCTGCAGAAGCTAAAACACTTCCGAGTCAGGCCAGGGGGCGGGGCCGCGTCTGGCTCCCTCCTGGCCATTGGCCGACTGCGGCGTGGGTCACGCCCCCGGCTCTGATTGGGCCAGAGAAAGCCACGCTCGCCAGGCCTTTGGCTTCCACCCAAACAGCCTGCTTCCTGGTCCCTTAACGCGCCTGCGCCTTGGGCTCCATCGGAGACGTGTGACACGCTCGGCTCGGCCCTGGGTTCATCTCCCGGCCTTGGCTTTGGTTGCTTTCGGCCTCTTCGGTCTCACTTTAAGCAACCAAGTCAAAAGAGCACTGATTGAACGCCTACTGTGTGCAGGCATCGTGCCGAGCCCTAGGGGTGCAAAGAGGCCAAAGACAACCCCCGTTTAATGTATGTTTTTAATGCCATGCCTAATGTACGTATGTGTATATATACCGGATGGGGGGGGCGGGGCGTCAGGAGTTCCTGAGTTCAAATTCTGCCACAGACACAAACTAGCTGTGTAACTCTGGCCAAGTCACCTCACCCTGATTGCCCCAATTTCCTCATCTGTAACATGAGCTTGAGAAGGAACCGACAAAACCTTTCCGGTATCTATGAGGGGCACACTCTAAAGCAACTGAAGCAACACACACATACAACATAGAAATAACTAATGTTTGCGAGACAGTTTCCGTGTGTCTGTACACAACACTGATCATTTTGCCCCTATCCTGTGCCCATGTCCTTGTCTCCTCTGGCAGATATTGTTTCTGCATCTTCATCAGGGTGGTAAGCGCTTTATCAGGGCATCCTGATGGATGCGGTGTGTATCCGGCACTTTAATGTTTGCCAAGCACTTGATATAGATGATCTCTGAATCTCACTGTACTCCTCTCACTGAGGCATTACAATCTTCCTTCTACAAAATGAAGTCCTCATGGTCACGTGGCTAGTGAATATCAAGGGGCAGGGTGTGAACTCCCGCTTCCTTCCCTCTAGCCAAGAGCTCACGTTGCCCACTCTGGGGTGGGAGGGGGTCAGAAGAGGGCTAGGTTGGTGGGGCAGGGAAAATAGAGCGCTGCCTTCTATGAAATGGTAAAAGACCTTCAGCCCACTTGTCAGACTTTTGGTCTCAAATCCTTTTACAATCTTAAAAAAAATTGAGGACATTTGTTTATGTGAGCTATCCCTATTGATATTTACTGTATTAGAAATGAAAACGTGTAAGTTTTATTATGAAAATTATTTTGACCTGGAGGACCCCCTGGAACGGTCTCAGGGATCCTCAAGGTACCACGGAGGACATTGAAAGCCACTGACCTAGAGGAAACCCAGCTGTACAGCTACTAATCAGAGAGTGAATCATTTCTAATTAGTTGAACTAACCTTGTAACTGTTTAGTGTCTGACTCCTGGGGAATATAGCACGCTGGTTCTTGGCAAGGTTATTGGAATGGTTGTCCCTTTCCTTCTCCAGCGGATTAAGGCAAACAGAGGTTAAGCGTCTTGCCCAGGGTCACACAGCTAGTAAGTTGTCTAAGGTAAGAATTGAACTCGGGTCTTTCTGACTCTAGATGCAACGCACTGAGCCATCCAGCTGCCTCCAACCCCTTACTACTAGATTATAAATTTCATGATGTCTTATCTCCGTTCTTCTCCCTCCTCTTCTTTTTTTGGATAAAGAAACTGAGGCAGGAGGAAGGAGTACCTACACTGATGAGATCACAAATCAGTAAGGAATACAGTGTTTCTAAAGGTATTTCTAAAACGCATTATGTTGTACAGCACAAACACACACCCTTATCTCTTGTCTCACTACCCTGCCTCCCACTTTGCTTCTCCTCCCAGAGCACATTCCCCAACAGTTTCTTTCTCCACCCAATGATGCAATCCATAAAAACAAAAAGGAGAAAAATGACCAAAAGCTAGCAGAGTGGGGAAAGTTCTATTTAAGTCAACAAATATTTATTGAAGGCTTGGCTTTGGTTGGTGGCAGTGCTGGGTGGGGAGGGAGAGAATAAGAAGAGATAACCTAAGCTTAGTAAACACATTACATAGTGTAGGATCTAGTAATAACAAAGTTAGTTGAATTTATTAGAAAGGATTCACTTTTTGATCAGTCGTTTAGTAATTAGGGAGTCAGAAGCAGTATATGGTGTGATGGAAGGACATGGAGCGTGGAGAGATCTGGGTTCAACTGTTCAATCAGGTGACCCTGGAGAAATCTGAGTCTCAGCTTCCTTATCAGGAAAATAGGTACCACCAAGTAAGCACTTACAGGATTATTGTTAAGAACCAAATGAGTTACTTTGTGTAATCTTTAAAGCATTACATACAGAGATCCAACATTATTATTAAGGTAAATGTTGTGTACAAATAGGTATAAGGAAAGCCCAAAATAATACATGATAAGAACATAAAAAGGGTGCAAAGTATTTTGTGAAGTCTGGTGAGGAAGGTCATTATTAGTAATGGTCATTGGGGAGGTTTCCAGTAGGAAGTGGGATGTAGTTGGTCTTGAAAGGATGAGTTGAAATTCACCAGAGGTGTGGGAGCTGGGGGAGGGGAAGATGTGAATATTCCAGGTATTGGGAATAACTGGAGTTGAGCAAAGAAGGGGAAAGTTTTCTGTCTGACTGTCCATGGCTGGAACTTCTCATGGCAAGAAGGGGGAGGGAATCACATGAAATAGCTGAGGGGCAGAAAAGAGCTCTGGTCTTTGGCGAAAGTGCCACGGAACATTGTAGAAACCCTCAGGACAAGGTCAGCATTGGCTTCTTAGTGGGGGAGCAACCTGGAAGGAGCCAGTGTTTGTATCTGAGGGATTTGGGCAACTGTAGGGGGAGGGGGAGCAAGGGAAGCCAGTACTGAAGACAAACGTTCCCTCCTTCACCATTATCCCCACTGCCCCCATGTGCCTGATCATAATGGGAAAATATATTTCTAGGAGATAGGTAGAATCCTCAGTAATAAATATATTAATAATAACAACTGGCATTTGTTTAGCAGTTTAAGGTTTGCAGAGCTCTTTGTATTGTCTCATTTTATCCTCACAACAACCTTTATCCCCATTTTATAGATGGGGAAACTGAGGCACAGAGCGGTTCACTGACTTAGCCAGGGGCACACAGATTTGCATACAGGTCTTCCTGACTGACTCCAGGTGCGGTGTTCTAACCACTGGGAAGACGTAAAGAAGGACAGAACTGGAAGAGACCTTGAAGATGATTCAGATCAACTTTCTCATTTTACAAAGTAAGAAATTGGGGTTTGAAATGGGAAGATGGTTGTACCTCCACAACACCTCTTCTGTTCATTCCCTTCTCTCCACTTACATGAGTCACCACCCTGGTTCAGCACATTTTTCAGTCGGTTTTTCAGTTCTGTCTGAATCTTTGTGACCCCATTTGGGGTTTTCTTGGCAGAGATACTGGAGTGATTGGCCATTTCCTTCTTCAACTCATTTTACATATGAGGAAACCAAGGCAAATAGGGTTAAGTGACTTGTCCAGGGTCACACAGCTGGAGTGTATCTGAGATCAGTTTGAATTTATGAAGATGAATCTTCTTAATTCCAGGGCTGGCACTCTATCCACTGTGCCCCCTAGCTGCCCCTCAGTAAGCCTTAATAAATCCTTGTTGAATTGAACTGAATTGATTTTAGGTCCTCATATACGTGGTCTACTACAACAATCTCTTAAATAGACCTCCAGGTTCTAGTCTCTCTCCTTTTTAATCCATCCATCCCATATTTCTTTCTAAATCTTTCTAAAGCACAAATTTGACCATGCCACTCCATTGCTCAGAAACCTTCTGTGGCTCCCTATTGCCTCAAGAATAAACCAGAAATTCCTCAGCCTGGCATTTAAAGCCCATCACAGTCTGGCTAGAGCTACCTTCCCAGGTGTGTTGTACATTGCTCCCCTTTGCATATTCTGCATTCTAACCAAATTGGCTTATTTGCTGTTACTTGATTTGGTATTTCATCTCCTACCTCCATGTCTTTGCACAGGCTTTTTCCCATACCTGGAATGTACTCTCTCATCATCTGAGTGAATGTAAAAGCATTTATTAAATGCTTACGAAGTGCCAGGTATTATGCTAAGCTCTAGAGAAACAAATACAAAGTAAAATAGTCTCTGCCCTCAGAGAGTTTAGATTCTAATGGGTGGGAAAACAATAGATATATGGGACTGGTAGGGAAAGAAGTACCTGTGGGCCACCCAGGAAGCTGAGCTTATCCAGAGGGGCAGTCAGTTGATACGTCCTTTCTAGGAATAATGGCAATCTGGGAAGAAATGAAAAGGGGGTGGGGGTCATAAGGTAGCAGTAGGCTGGTGGATGGCCACAAGCCTGGAGCACCTACAGAATGTGATATGAAACATTGTCTGGTCTGCTGGTCTGGGCCCAGCTGTTGACAGTGGGCTAGATGGGTGAGTGGGAGCTCACTTGCCTATCCAGACAGCTTGCTCAGTGGCTGGAGTTCCAGAACGGAGTGAATTAAGTCCCTTAGAACCTTGCGTAGTTAGTTTTGTTTTGGTGGATCCTGTCTAGATGCAGTGTGGAGAGATAAGGTGGCAGGTACATGACAAGATGGCTTTGTTGGACAGTGGAATGTGATAGAAATCCTGGTCTGGGCTAGAGATCTGGGGTTATTTAGATAAAGGAGGCTATTTCTGAGAATCCAGAGATCCCACTGCAGGATATAACCCTTTTTGTCAGAAATAGAAAGATAGTTCCCATGTATACCAAGTATTCATTATGTCACTTTTTTTTTGTTTTGGCAAAAAACTACAAAAAGGTGGAAAACATTCTAAACAAACCATGGTCTATGAATATAATAAAATATTTCTGAATTCAGAGAGTCATGGGAAGAGTTGTAGGAAGGTATTCCGGATTGAGTTCAGTAAGCAAAACCAGGCAAAGAGTATATACCCAATGATGACCAGGATGGAAATGAAAAGTACATGAATGAAGTTGAACACTGTGTAACACTGATCAGCCTTGGCCCAGGAATAGAGATGAGGCAATGTACCCATCCCGTTTACTTGGAGAGGTGGTAGAGGTGGGTGTGGCTGTAGCAGCTGCTGCCAGATATGGCCACTATATCAGCCTGACTTTTTCTTTGGTACTAGAGAAGACTCCCTGGAATCATAGGCATCAATAAAACTTAAAAACAAGAATTTACATTTTTAATTAAAAATTAATTTAAAAGAATTAATGTAAAGAATTAATTTTAAAAGAAAAATATTATTTTTAAAGTAAGAGAAAGGAGAGAGGGAGAGAGAGAGAGAGAGAGAGAGAGAGAGAGAGAGGGAGAGAGAGGGAGAGGGAGAGGGAGGGAGGGAGGGAGGGAGGGAGAGGGAGAGGGAGAGGGAAAAAAGAATTTCTGGCTTCCGTGAAGGTCTTAGCTTATGGGACACCTCCTACTCGTCTCTCCTGGTCTTTCACTTTGCCAGTTTGTTCTCCTCTCCTCAGATAATCATATATCTATGTCTCTCTTTATGTGTTGTATCTCCATAGAGTAGAATGTTAAGTCCCTCAGGCAGAGGCTACTTTTCTTTGTGTCTGTATCCCTGGGCCCAACACAGTGCCTTCACATTATAGACAATAAATACTTCTTGGATTTGATTGGAATTCGGGTTAGTAAAGATCCCACTACTAGTGAATGCCGAGTCAGCATGAGAAGCTAAGTCTCCTGGCATCCAATCCAGAGCCCTTTGTACAACACTGAACACATACTTTCTAACTCTTATAATGGAGAACCAGGAGAAAAATGTAATAATGAAATGTAAAAAAACCAAAAACTTTTGAAAGACTTGAAAACTCTGACCAACATAGTCATGATTCCTGAGGATGGATGATGAAGAAGAATGCTACCCACTTCCTGCCAGAATGGTGATCGACTCAAGATGCAGAACAAGACACACATTTTTGAACACAGCCAATATGGGAATTTGTTTTACATGACTGTTCATATTTGTTATATGGGGGGTTTTCTTTTCCTTTGTTTTTTTTTTTCAGTAGATGAAGGTGGCGGGAGAGATTCAAGAAATCCTTGTTAATTGAAAAAAATAGAATTTAATTAAAAAGATAACTGCTGGCTCACTCAGTGGTAGCCGGCAGCACTTGTAGGCTACTTTGGACGTCCCCGGATTGGCCCCTTCCCTTCCTCCGGCTCTGAATTCTCCGCCTAGGACTGTGCGTAGCCTCAGATTAAACAAAAATGGAAGAAGAAATTGCTGCTCTTGTCATTGACAATGGTTCTGGCATGTGCAAAGCTGGCTGATGCTCCTCGGGCTGTGTTCCCCTCCATTGTTGGACACTCAAGACACCAGGGTGTCATGGTGGGAATGGGGCAGAAGGATAGTTATGTTGGCGATGAGGCTCAGAGCAAGAGAGGTATCCTGACTCTGAAATACCCCATTGAACATGGCATTGTTACCAACTGGGATGACATGGAGAAAATCTGGCATCATACCTTCTACAATGAGCTTCGTGTAGCTCCTGAGGAACACCCTGTTCTGCTTATGGAAGCTCCCTTAAATCCTAAGGCCAACAGAGAGAAGATGACACAGATCATGTTTGAGACCTTCAACACCCCACCCATGTATGTTGCTATTCAGGCTGTGTTGTCTCTGTATGCCTCTGGTCGTACCACTGGTATTGTTATGGACTCTGGTGATGGTGTCATCCACACGGTGCCCATCTATGAGGGTTATGCCCTTCCCCATCCCATCCTTCGTCTGAATTTGGCTGGCTGTGACCTGACAGACTACCTCATGAAGATACTGACAGAAAGATGATACAGCTTCACTGCCACAGCTGAAAGGGAAATTGTTCGTGACATCAAGGAGAAGCTGTGCTACGTTGCCCTGGACTTCGAGCAGGAGATGGCCACTGCTGCTTCCTCCTCTTCACTGGAGAAGAGCTATGAGCTTCCTGATGGCCAGGTGATCACCATTGGCAATGAGAGGTTCAGGTGTCCAGAGGCCCTCTTCCAACCATCCTTCCTGGGTATGGAATCCTGTGGCATTCATGAGACCACTTTCAATTCTATCATGAAGTGTGATGTTGATATCCGAAAGGATCTATATGCCAACACAGTATTGTCTGGTGGTACTACCATGTACCCTGGTATTGCTGACAGAATGCAGAAAGAAATCACAGCCCTGGCACCTAGCACAATGAAAATTAAGATCATTGCTCCTCCTGAACGTAAGTATTCCGTCTGGATTGGTGGCTCAATTCTGGCATCTCTATCCACCTTCCAGCAGATGTGGATCAGCAAGCAGGAATATGATGAATCTGGCCCATCCATTGTCCATCGCAAATGCTTCTAAATGGACTGCTAGCAGATGTGTAGCATTTGCTGCCTGAGTATTCACAAAGTAAAAATTTGCCCTGGCAAATATACACCTCATGTTAGCTTCATGAAACTGGAATAAGCCTTCTTTGAAAAGAAACTTGTCCTTGGGGAAGTTTGTATCTGATATTAGACAAATATAAGCACTTTTTAGATTGTTGTTCCGTTACTGATTTGACCTCGTATTCAAGTTAACAGTTGTTCCCTTGGTGTACATTTTAGCATACCTTGTACATATCTTTGATCTAAACCCTGATACAGGTCACTTCATTTTGACAGGTAAGGCTAAGAGTTAAGTTCAATAGAGAATTGACCTGATAACATGGCAGTGTAGTAGCTGGCTGGTTGACATTTGACAGCTGTACAGTTTAGTTCTATAAAGCATCAGAGCTGTACAGGGTATCTAAAGGTCAGATTTCTGGCATCTAAAAGAGCTGACTTGCAGAATTTCTCTCCTAAGGCTGGCAAGAGTTTGTTAAATGTGTGTTGCATCTTGCCACCATCCTAGCAGGAATACGTCACTGAATCCAAGCCTTAGGAACCAGTTTTTTTTTTCTTAACCCACTGTTTCCCCCAATGTCATGGGGCTAAGTTACTCAACCTTGAGTTGCAAAAAAGTTTGCATTTACAACCTGTAAATTTGTGCATCTAGTTAATTTATGTAAGATTTTTGTACGTTGCCTTAATGTTCTCACATGACAGTAGAATACCAAAATTTGTAAGTCATCCTAAGAGTTGAGAATTGTAATGCCCAACACGTCATTGTGTAAGGAAAAATAAAAGTGCTGCAAGTAAACTGAAAAAAAAAAAAAAAAAGATAACTGCTGGTGGGTGATGGATTTTGAGAGGGGGTGGAGCTCATTCAACCCATTCCTTGCCCTACAAAAAAACCCATAATGGTGTCACAAAGGCAGACACAACTGAAACAACTGAACAATAAAAAATAACTCATACAGGGCAAATGATTTTATGTCCATTCCTGAGTATGACGTCAGCTGGTGGCCTCCCCTTCCTTGTTGGCATTCATAGTGGACACCATCTTGATCTTTCAAGTACTTCTTGAATAGGTGAGTAACTTCAAGCTGTCAGAGGAAGCCCATGCTGGTGGAGGAAGGTTTACTGATTGTCTCACCTGCCAATGCAGACTCCTACAACTTCAACTCAAATATTTATTAAATAATTAGAGCATGGCACTAGCTAGTGGGGGAGATCCAACTTTTAGAGAAGACAGACCCTGCCCTCAGAGCTTTAGGTCTCAAAAGAAGATAGCAAGAATACAAAGTATCAACTATGTAAGGAAGATGGAAACTGACTACTTTTCAAAGATGAAGCTATGGTTGAAGTCATTACTGACTGAAGGGATTGAGGAAATCTTCATGAACCAAGTGATATTTGAGACAGGAAGGATAGGATTTTAACACATGGAGATGGGGGATAGAGGGAAAATGGTCACTATTTCAGTGACAGGGACTAGACCTGCTCTAGATAAGATGGCAGTACCATAGGCAGTCAGAATTACAGGCAGATTACATATAACTTGAAGTTGGAAGTAATCTTGTAGGGTATCTAGTCCAACTCCATTTTATGCATGAAGAAACTGAAACTTGAGGGGACACAATAGCTAGCATGGCACAATGGGTAGCATGCCAGGAAGACTTATCTTTGTGAGTTCAAACTTGGCCTCAGACATTTACTAGCTGTGCCACCCTGGGCAAGTCATTTAACCCTGTTTGCCTCTGTTTCCTCAAATGGCAAAGCACTCCAGTATCTTTGCCAAGAAAACACCAAAAAAGTGTCATGAAGAGTCAGATATAACTGAAAAATTAAAAAGAACAAAAAACAACTTGAGAACTTAAGTTCTTTGTCCAGGGTCTCACAAATAGGGTCACAGATGTAGAGCTGGGAGGGAAACTTAAAGGTCATGTAGTCCAGTGCTCTTACTTGATAGATGGGGAAACTGAGGCCCAGAGAGTTTAAATGATTTTTTCAAAGTCTTACTGGTAATGAGTGGCAGAATGGCAATTTAACCTAGGCCCTTTGCTTTCAAATCCTGCATTCCCCACCAGGCCACACTATTTCCTGAAGCAGGAAGAAGTAAGCAGGAAAAGTAAGGGGAAGGGACAAATTGTGGAGGCCTTTCTATGGAGTCTGGCAACGAGGAGCTCCTGCAGGTCCCTGGGGTGGGGAAGGATGTGAGCTGATCCACACAGAAGGCAGTTTGATCTGCTAGATGTACAAGGAATGGATTCAGGGTAGCTGTGTGGTGCAATGGGTATAGCACTGGCCCTGGAGTCAGGAGGATCTGAGTTCAAATTTGGCTTACTAGCTGTGTGACCCTGGGCAAGTCACTTAACCCTGATTACCTCCAAAAAAAAAAGCATTCAAATTGGGTGAGTGGAAAGGGAGGGAGAGACCTGTGAGGATGCGCTCCAGGCAGGTGGTGATACTATCAGGTGGTATCTACTGTGAAGTTGCTATGGGAATGTTAAGGAAGGGACAGATCTGGAAGATTCCATAACACTACACTGATGCCCCTTTGGGCTGAAGCAAGAAATGTCTGTTGAATTTTACTGATGATGTACTTGCTCCAAACTATGAAAACTGTATCTAACCGGGACTCCCCATGTGTCTTATCTCACCAAACTGAAACTCTTGTGGCAGAGGTTTTCCAAGACTTTCTCCAATCTGTGCCCACCTTATCTCTTCGTCCTTCTATCTGACTACCCTCCTATCTACAGCTAACATTGAGGAGCTGGAGGCCGGGCCTCCTGAGGGTACTCCCTCCAGTCTTCTCTCATGCTGTGCTGACCAAGAACATTGTATCCTCCCCATCCCACAAAGTGTTTCAGATGGAAGGGCTCTTAGGGAACATTTTGGTCCTCAGATCTAGCCTAATGCTTCATGTTACAGAAGACTGAACATCTGAAAGATTAGCTAGATGACTTGTCCTCGACCCAGTTTTAAGAAGCAGCAGAGCCAAGATCTGGCCCTGGGTCTTGCTCCAAAGTCCCGAGCAGGTCCACCATCCTATGGAGTTTCCTCCCACCATCTTGACCTTCTTTTCTGAAATCCAAGTATAGTCCTAACTAATGGAGACTTGAACTACCTTCGTGCAGCTGCTTTGCCAAACCAGATTGAGGGTTCCCTGAGGCAAGGGAGATATTTGCTCCTCCTGGATTTCTCACCTAGCTCTAGACACACAAGTAACAGTCAATAAAGGCTTGTTGATTGATTGGTTAATAGGTCATCACCAGACCAAACTGAATGACTTGCAGAACCATGATTGAAACCCCAGGTTTTTTCCATAACCCTAACAAATCAATTTAGCAAACATTCAACATCTGCTACATCCAAGAAATTGGCTGTGCTAGGTGACTGGGGATATAAAGGCAAAAAATAACTCCTCAGCTTAACATTTAGAGGACTCAAGACACTCTGGAGTTTACTTTGCTCAGAAAGAAAATAACAGGTAGGTACCTACACAGATAATCAATCTGTAAGTAAATCTTTATTAAGTGTCTACTAAAGAACAAAGCAATTTCCGGAGGAAGAGGGAGTTGTCACTATTTTTATTTAATGTAATAATACATGGAAAGTTCACAGGATTCGAAGTCAGAGGACCTGAGTTCAGATTATGCCCCTGTCACTTGCTACATTGTGACTTTGTCACAATTATGTCACTTAACGTCAATGGGGTCTCAGTTTTCTTAATTACAAAATGAGGGGTTTGGACCAGATTGCTTCTAAGGTCTAAGTTTATGATTCTGAAGGGCTGCTCCAGGCACCTCCTCTCCACCCTTTCTCAGTAAACTCCAGTGGCTCCCAAACATCTCCAAGGATCAAATAGAAAATCCTCTGGCATTTAAAGCCTTTCCTAGCCTGGTCCTTCCCCCACCTTTCCAATCTTCTTATACTTACCCCACTCCATATACTTTGTGACACTGGCCTCCGAGTATTTCTTCAGTCATTACATTTCCTCTCGGGGCTCTGGGCATTCTCACTGGCTCTTCCCACTGCCTGGAAGGCCAGCCCTCCTCCTCTCTGCTCTCCAGGGTCTCTGGCTTCCTTGAGGTCTCAGCCCAAGTCCCACTTTCTACACAGAGCCTTTCCTGGCTTGTCTTCACCTTGCCTGGCTTGTCTTCATCTTGCCTTCCCTCTGTTGATTATTTCTTATTTATCCTGACTATTGATTTGGCATATAGTTGTTTGCATGTGAGATCCCTGAGAGCAGGGACAGTCTTTTGCCTTTCTTTGTATCCCCAGGGCTTAGCACAGGGCCTGGCACATAGTAGGTGAGCAATAATGTTTGTTGACTGACATAAATAGATACAGAGAAGCCCGAATTTGGGCTGAGAGGAGTTATATACTTGCCAACTGAGCAATCTTAGTCAAGTCACTAAGACATTTTTCTTATCTGTAAAGGGAGGATTGGAGTGGGTGACTTCTTAAATCTATGGCCTTGTGGTATAGTGTGGTTCAGTGGCCAGAGACCCCAGTCTTGGAGTTGGAGTCTTTGGGTTCAAATCCTGACTAATGATTATTATCTTGGACAACTCATTTAAAGTGAGGGAGATGGCCTAGAGGTCATCTTCCAGGTCTAAGCCTGTGACTTTATATGACATAAAAGGAGTACTGGATTTGGACTGAGAAGCCATGGGTAGAAATCCTAACTCCGTTCCCTGTGTGGTCATGATAAAGTCATCAAGCTTCTTAATTCCTCCAACTGCAAAATGAAAGGGTTGGAGTGGATAGCCTGCCAGATCTAAACACTGGCAGCGTGGTTCAGAGGTCATCAAAACCCCACGCTTGGGACTCTGGGCAAGTCACTTTGCCAGTGCATAACACAGCAAGTAATCAAATGCTTGTTGCCGCTTTTTGTTCACCTCTTTGGGTCTCAGTTTCCTTATTTGTAAAATACAGAAGTTGGACTCGTTGGGTTCTGGGAACCTTTTCAGCTTACTTTGATTCTATTACAGACACCTATAATGCAGTTTCTTTCCTCTCTGCGATCATTCCTCAGTACTCCACCCCCTCCTCTGGAAAGCCAGGAGGCAGTGGCTACCCCAACTCCCACCCCCACCGCCTTCTCGCCTGAGGATGCCTCTAGAGGGCGCTCGGGAGGCCGATTTGCCTGCTCTCTGTTTGCCTGCTCCCGACGCTTCGCTCCCGAGCTTAGCAAACTTTCGGAGTTTCTCCTCTTGCGTCATGGAAAAGGTTGGAGGGTGATCAGGAGAGTAGGAGGCGAGAAACTCTGCGAACTCCGCCGACCTAGCGGCCCAACCCCAGGACTGGTGTGGGTGTGTGGGCTACTACTCTGCGAGAGCCTGGGGAGACCAGACTGGGCAGATCGGCCTAGGGAGCCCAGGCAGACGGACACCTCTTCCACGCCGGCAGCGGCATCCCGCCGGGGCTCGAGCTGCCAGCTGCCCTCCCGAGGCGCCTGCAGCTGCTCTAAGTTGCGCCGAGGCAGGAATCGGCTTCCCGCGGAGCAACCGGGGCCGGACCTCCGGCCCCTTTTTCGCCATTCCCAGACCTTCGAACCCCAGCTCCTGTTTCTCCCTCCACCACTTAGTATCCTTCCCGGAGCGGGTCCCCTAGTCCTCGGCCTCTGCGAGGGAGAGAGTGCGGGTGTGCTTGGGCGTGTTTGCGGATGGGCAGCTACAAGATGGAGTGAAGGGAGCCCCAGTGCCGGCCGCGCGCCCAGAGGGCTGCAAGCGCAGGTGGGCAGCTGAGTTGGGGCTATCCTGCTCCCCGGGCGCTGCGCCGGGGACGGCATCCCTCCCTCTCCTTGCCGTCCCTCAGTCCAAACGGAAGTGCCTCTGTTTTTGCTGAACTCCCCTGGCGGCTTTCTCCCCTCCGCCCTCCCTGCTAGTGTCCCTCCCTTCATCCATCCTTCTCTCCCTCCCTTCCTCTCCAGTCATCCCTCCCCCTCTGGACACAAGAACCCGGAATTGCATTTTTTTAAAACTAGCTTCTTGTCGTTGCAAAGTGGATTGTTGAGGTGCTTCTCATTCCTGGGAAAAGGTTTGCCGATCACGGCCCAGCCGGGACTAGGAGGGGAGCCGACAGGATCACACCTCGTTCCTAACTCTTCTGCCTTTTTTTGAGAAATACCACTCTGTGTGTGTGTCTGCGTGTTTGTGAGTGTGGAATTTGCGTTTTGTTCCCCTCCGAGCGGAGTTGGCGGAGAGCCCTTGTGCCCACTGTTGTTGGTGGTGGGTGAGTCGGTTGGTTTGTGTTTTAATGATTGATTTTATCCGGGACTTTCCTCTGAGTACTTTGGTCTGGCTCCCAAGTTCCCAGTTCTTTGCGTCGAGTCAGTTTCAGGCGGGTGGAAACTGACCAAGAATTAAGCAAACAAAAGATTCCAAAAGAATCCGGCTGAGGGGTTCCTCCAATACCTTTTTGATTCCTCTCAGCCTCCCTCCGAAGGCAGGGAGGAGGTGGTTTTTTTTTTGTTTTTTTTTTTTTTAGTGGGGTTGGTGGTGTGTGGAGAGGGAGGACAAGTGTTCAAGCCAAGGGTTCACGGACCCAAAGGAACTTCCCCAAGACCCTCCTTTTTCTCTGGATCCAGGTTTGTTGCATGGTCTATTTTGATCTGAAAGTTCACGTGAATTTTCCCGAGGTCTTGTGTAAGCCTTGGATTGTTGTTGTGTTTTTTTTTTCCTCCGGATCTTGTTGGGAAGCCGGAGGGAGGCGTCCACCCTTGGATTTATTTCAACCTTGTTAGGTTTTCCTTTTACCCCTCTTGGGCTTTTTGGAATTTTTTAAAGCCCAGCTCTTAAGACGAGGAAAGGGAAGAAAGAAAGCAAAAATCCTTAAGATACTCCCCACAAGAAAACCAAACATTGAGTAGCTTTTGGAGGGGGTTTAGCTGTTAGTTACTTTTCATTTTAAACTATTTTTTTCTTGGGGCACTTAAAGTACATTCTTTGCCTTCTTGGCCCTTGTTTTATGGTGCTGGTATCTAGGTGTGATTTTTTTTCCTTTTTGGGAGTTTTAGGGAGGAAAGAGATGTAAAATTGCAGCCCAGAGCAGGCTGTGGGAAAGCAAGAGGCCAGATGGAGGCTGTGAGATGAGTACCTAAGAGGTGATGGTATCCTGGCAGGACCTCCTTCTCTGGCCTGTATTGTCACCTAGGACCAAACCAGAGTCGTATGGGAGCAGACTGTTTGATCCCCTCTCTGGGCTATGTCACTTTCCACCAAGGGAGTGAAAACTGTGTGGAATGCAAGGGCCACACTTGAACTTCTGGCCTGTGTTGAGAGTAAAGGCAGAAGCTTGTTGTGGATCCTTGGTGACTGTGTGTGTGTGTTTCTGGATGTGCATGTCAGAAGGCCCCATCCCTACTTAAGTTTACTTGGGGTCTGAGCTGCACCCTCTTCCCTTTTGCCTTTCCCTTAGACTTTTCTTCCCTATCAAAAAATCCCAACCCCAGACATGGCATTGAAAGGCCGAGCACTTTATGACTTCCAGAGTGAAAACAAAGAGGAGATCAGCATCCAGCAAGATGAAGAGCTGGTGGTCTTCAGCGAGACCTCCTTGGATGGATGGCTGCAGGGGAAGAACAGCCGGGGGGAGACTGGACTCTTCCCTGCCTCCTATGTGGAGATCCTCCGATGTCATTCTGACTCCAACTATACAGATTATTCAAACAGTCCAGCCAGTTCTCCCAGCAATGAGACTTCTTTCTACGTCGCCCCTGTGGTCAACACGGGTATCATGTCTCACCAGGGCAGCTTTGAGGATGATGATGAAGACTGGGATGATTGGGATGATGGGGGCACTGTGGTGGAGGAGCCACGGGGTGTTGGGCTGGGTACCAATGGGCACCCACCTCTCAACTTGTCCTATCCTGGTGCCTATCCGAACCAACATATTAGCTTCCGGCCCAAGCCACCCCTAGAGCGCCAGGACAGCACCGCCTCTGGCAAGCGGGGTAGTGTGGTTGGGCGCAATCTGAACCGCTTCTCCTGCTTTGTTCGCTCAGGTGTGGAGGCCTTTATCCTGGGTGATGTACCCATGATGGCCAAGATTGCTGAGGCCTACTACATTGAAATGGGTCCCAAAGGTCCTCAGTGGAAGGCCAGCCCCCACCCCTTTGCTTGTTCCGTGGAAGACCCCACCAAACAGACCAAGTTCAAGGGCATCAAAAGCTACATCTCCTATAAACTCACGCCCAGCCACATGGGCTCGCCTGTCTACAGGCGCTACAAGCACTTCGACTGGCTGTACAACCGGCTGCTGCACAAGTTCACGGTGATCTCGGTGCCTCACCTGCCTGAGAAGCAGGCCACAGGCCGTTTTGAGGAGGACTTCATTGAGAAGCGCAAGCGCAGGCTGATCCTCTGGATGGATCACATGACTAGCCACCCTGTGCTATCCCAGTATGAGGGCTTCCAGCACTTCCTGAGCTGCCTGGATGACAAGCAGTGGAAGATGGGTAAGCGGCGGGCGGAGAAGGATGAGATGGTGGGGGCCAGCTTCCTCCTGACTTTCCAGATCCCCACTGAGCACCAGGACCTCCAGGATGTGGAGGATCGAGTGGATGCTTTCAAGGCCTTCAGCAAGAAAATGGACGACAGTGTGCTGCAGCTCACCAACGTTGCCTCGGAGCTTGTACGCAAGCACATCGGTGGCTTCCGCAAGGAGTTCCAGAAGCTGGGCAGTGCCTTCCAGGCCATCAGCTACTCCTTCCAGCTAGACCCCCCCTACAGCTCGGATGCCCTCAACAATGCCATCTCCCACACGGGCAAGACCTATGAGACTGTGGGTGAGATGTTTGCTGAGCAGCCCAGGAATGACCTCTTCCAGATGCTAGACCGCCTTTCCCTGTACCAGGGCCTGCTCTCCAACTTTCCTGACATCATCCACCTGCAGAAAGGTAAGGCCTAGGCTGGGGCTGGTCCCAAGGGGCTCAGGGAAGGATGGAGGGCAGGAGAGCGCCTTTTCCTTTTTAATAACAATGTTCCAGACCTTCCAGCTGGCCAAAACTCTTTTTCTTTTCAAGACTTCTGTTTGATAGCTTCATTTCATTCTTGCGGCACTCCTGTGGGATAGGGGATCATTATCCCCATTTGACAAAAAAGGAAACTGAAGTCTAGAGAGATAAATGACAAAAGTTATACAACTAGTCAAGAGCAGAGCCAAGACTAGGACCCAAGGCTCCTAACTCCCCCCTAGGCTTCTCTCCATTACCCTCCTTCTGCCCATTTTGTACTTTCTATGGGGATGCCAGTCCACAATGAACCCCTGGGGTTAGAAACACTGGCTGCCTATTTTTGGAACTAAAAGGGAAACTTAAAGCTCACTTGATCCTCATTTTGTGGATGAGGGAAACTGAGGCCTAGAGAGGGTTAAGTGACTTGCCCTAACTACTAAATAACAGAGTAGGGTTTGAACCCAGATATTCTGCTACATCAAAATAAGCAACCAACAACAAACCGTTCTTTTTACCAGGGTCTGTTCCCAAGGAGTAAGTGAAGGTGTAGACAAGGAACAGACAGGAAGTGATTCACTCCAGGTTACACTGTGGAGCCCAGGGTGAGTCAGGGAAAGAGACCAGGAGGCCTGGCTCTCACCGGGGAGCTCTTTGCATCCTGTGATCATCCAGCCTCCTCCTTTCCTCTTGTCTTTCTTCTCTTGACCCTTTACCTCTCCCATGTCCTTTGCTTCCTCCTCCTGGCTGAGTCAGTGGCTGTTGCCTGAGCAGGCAGCCATACTGTCAGGATCCCTGGCATGGGTCCATCTCTTCCCAGTGCCTCCCAGTCCATGATCTTGGGGTGACAGGACCCATCAGAAGAGCTTCACTGAGCACAAGAGGATGAGAGACTGCTGCTTCTTCCTGGGACTGAGAGGGGTCACTAAGGGAATAAAGGAAGGAGGGCACAGGGCTCAGGGAGGTCTGGCCTTGCTCACAGGCTGGAGCTGGCCCTAGATCAGCTCTGGAACTCACAAAGGCTGCCTGGAGGGGGCTGGGCTAGGCCCACAGGAAGGGACAGGGGCTCTCTGGATCTGGTCTTCTCCTTACCCCAAGATCCCTGCTTCTCCTCCCCTCCTTACTCTTCCCCTCACTTTTCTGGTTAAATTACCTCCTTTCATTTCCTTTCAAACCTTCATTCTCCCAGGAGCCTGGAACAAAGAGCAGGTTGGAATGGAGGCTAAGGCCTCCAGGGATATGGGGTAGATCTGAGTCCTGTGAAAGGGGAACAAATGTTTATTGAGTTAAATTGAAGGGAAACTGAGTGGACCAGGGCAGGGCAGGATGGAGGCCCCAACCTCTGTGTCCTAGAAGTTGGGGGTTGGGATCCAGACCCAGGCTCTGTATCCTAGAAGCTAGAGATTAGGATGGAGGCCCAGCCTCTGCGTCCTGGAAGCCGGGGTTAGGATGGAGGCCCAGCCTCTGCGTCCTGGAAGCCGAGGTTAGGATGGAGGTCCAGCCTCTGCGTCCTGGAAGCCGGGGTTAGGATGGAGGCCCAGCCTCTGCGTCCTGGAAGCCGGGGTTAGGATGGAGGCCCAGCCTCTGCGTCCTGGAAGCTTCCCTGTACCAGGAGTATTATCTGGACCAGCTTCACACTCCTTTAGCTTCCTCTTTATTCCCGTTCCTCTCGTCCCTCTTCCTTTCCCTGGCCCTTCCCCTTCCCTTTTCTTCTTTCCTCCCTTCTTTCTCCTCATCCTTGATCTCTCTCTGTTCCCATCTGCTCTTGTCGTCTTCTGTCATCCTCCTTCATCTTCCTCTCCTCCTCCTTCCTGCTTTCCCTCTCTTCCTACTGTGTTTTTCTTGTCTTTCCTTTTGAGTGCCCCCAGTGGGGTGCTGTGGAAAGAGTCCCGGATGTGTAGTCAGAAGACCTGGGTTCCAGTCCTGGCTCTGGCTCCCTTGGTGACTTTGGTCAAGTCACATCCTCTCTAGGCCTATTTCCTCGAATATAAAATAAAGGAGAGGGACTAGATAACCCGGAAAGCACGCTTCCATCTCAAAGTCTAGGATCCTAGGAGTTTTCTCCTTTCCTACTCTCTCTCTCTTCCCCCTTCTCTTCCTTTGTCCTTTTCTTTCCCATCTGTTTCTTCTTTCCTGCCTTCTTCCTTCCTCTTCCCTTCCCCTTCCTCTCTACACTGTCTTCTTTCTTTCCTCAGTTTCCCCCCCTGTATTTGCTCCCTCTTTTGCTTTTTTATCCCCTTTCTCTTTCTCCTTCCCTTTCTCTTGTCTTCTTTCTCTTCCCGTCCTACTTCTCCCCTTCCTCCACTCTTATCTCTGTCCCCCTCAGAGAATCCTTTCATGATTGAAGGGGGCCAGAAGAGAATGGGATGGGAGAGGGGACTGGGCTTCCTTCATCCTCTCACCCTTCCCCACCTGAAGCTCAGTGGTCTCAGGGGTCAAGGCTTCTATTGAGTTAAGAAGACAAGAGACCTGGGAACTGCTTCCAGATTGGCCATCACTTGCTGCAGGGTTCTTGGGTGAACCTTATACATCTGTAAGATGAGGATGAACCTAGGTGACCCCTGAGGTTATAGGGCATTGAGATTTGAGGGACGCCAACTGCTAGGAAGGTGTTGAAAGAAAATAAGGTGAGAATGGGGGAGCCCAGAGGGAGGAACTGTGGGTCTTGTGGCTAGGGTGGTACTGGGCACAGCCTCCCTCTTCACTCCTGGGGACTCAGCTCCAGGCCTGCTCCTTTCTAGGAACAGCCCAGCTATCTCCTCCTAGGGAGTGGGGAGGAGGAAGAAAGTCTTTCTTCCTAACCTCAAAGCAGAGGTACTCACCCCCCCACCCCCTTTGAGTTTTTTGTCTCTTTCTGTTGAGATTAAATCATCTGGCCTGATGTGACTGAGGAGGGAATGGTGGGTCCTTAGGGGGATGGGCAGCCAGAGATGAGACTGGGCAGAACTGAGCCTTCCAAGGTCACAGAGAGCCTGTGCCTGACCTGGCAAGAGCTAGTTAGACCAGATCTCTGTAGGTTGGTATGCTCCTGCATGGCGGAGGTTGGGGGTGGGTGGGGGCTGGCTGAGAGCTCCTGCTCGCTCGCTGTCTCTCCAGGTGAGAACAGAAGCCTTTCTTAGAAGTCTGTTGGTCATTCTCTTCCTAGTCCTGGATCCACTTGGGAAAGCAGGCATGTCTCAGGGGATCTTTAGGGCCTCTGAGTTGAGGAGACAATCTGGAGTCAGCTTGGGGTGAGAAGGGATCCAGGTTTGAGTCTCAGCTCTGACACTTACTAGCTATGTGACCTTGGTTAAACCAGAGGGCAGACTTCTTGGAGCCTCAGTTTCCTCATCTGGAAAGTGGCAACAACAGTGATTATAGTTGTTTTAAGGAAAGTGTTTGTAAACCGTCAAGTATTACAGAAATTGGAGCTATTATTATTAGTTTCCAAGGCTGATCCCCTCCCAGTCCTGTGAAGTCAAGCAGGTGATTTAATAATCCACAGTAATTGGGTTCAAGTTGCAGTGGAAAGAAGTCAGGTGAAACCAAATTTTCTCCCTGTGGGGGTAGTGTTTTTCAAAATGACACCCCAAACCCTTCCCTGCCTGTCCAAAGGAGCTGTTGGGCAGAGCCAATTGGAGAGGGTTAGGCTACCTGGGAGCAGGGCATGCACTAAATGACACCCTGATTTTAGTTTTATGTGTGTTGCTTTACACTGCATCATTCAGAGGAGGGGCCCCACAGAGGATCATCTGTGAAGAACTAGAGAAATTTAGGCCCAGGACCCAGGGAAGAGCTCTCCAGGACAACCTAGACATCTCACTTCCAGCTCTGGGCTCTATCCCTCTGCTGTTGCTTAGGGTGGTAGGGTTATATTGGACTTTTTGTCTGTTGATCTTTCTCCTTGAGATCCCTTAGGTCTAGAACTGGAACTGTAGCCACTACCCTGACTTGGGGGACCACCTCTGCTTGTAATAAGCCTTGGGGAAAGGAGCTTCTCATTTCCAATGACCTATTCTCCAAGCCGAGAAAAACATTGGGGGAATGAGAGAGACAAAAAGGGGGACAGATGGAAAGGGGAGGAGAAAGACAGAAGGGAAAAGAGGGAGATAGAGAGAAAGACAAAGGGGGAAGAGTGAAGGAGAGAGAGAAAGGAGGGGAAGGGATAGAGAGAGTGTGAGCGTGAGCCAGAATATGCATTGAAACTTTTCTAGTTTGGACGTATCTGGATTCTGTCTTTGGAGGCCCCTTCTCCCCAGGGGTTCTTTCTGATATCACAGGCAAGGATAAACAGGTGGGGAATCCACCCTGGTTTGTTTTTGTCCAGAAGGGAAGTCTTGAGAGGGTTGGGGTGAGGGGAGTGTTGTGCTTGGGAGGGCACCCTGCCCTATTTTAGTCCTGTTTGCCTAGAGAAAGGAAGTACTAGGGTCCTGAGTCCCTGAACACTTGACCCTAGAGCCATCCTGTCCTGCCTCTTATATGACTGGAGTGAGCATGTGAAAGGCAGCAGTGAGGAAGTGTGAGGAAGCCCTCTTTCTAGTCCTTGCCTCAGTTTACTTCTGTGTAAAATTATGTTATTGGACTAGACGAAGGCTTTGATCGCCTTCCATGTCTGACATTCTATAATTCTGTGTCTGCTAAAACAGTAGCACTAGGAAGGATTACTCCTGTGACCTCCAAAGAGGGTCAGGTAAGATGGGTTGTCATGGTATCCAGAAGGTCAGTAGATCAGGGCCAGTTACTGGAGAAGATCCCAGCAGGAAAGGGAAGGGGAGGCCTCAGGAATATCGTGACCCAGCCCTGTAGACCTGATTCTGCAGCCATATCCAAGGAAGGAGAGGGGCTAGGGAAGCAGCTAGAGAGGGCTTTGTTGGCCCAAGTCCACCCCTTCCTTTGCCAGAGGAAGGAAACTAGGCTTAGGGAGGGTGGGAGCCTTTGTGGAACTATACCAGTGACTCAGCAGGCTAGGATCTGGACCTTCTTTCTGGGAAGCAGGAGACTTCACTATCTTTGCCTTCTGCACCAATGTCAGGCCCGGTGTAGGGGACCTGCCCCATAACCAAGGAGGGGACTATAGAATGTTAGTGCTGAAAAGGAAAATCGACATTTATCTAGCCCATTTTAAATGAAGATCATACAACTGGTTAGCAGCAGGACTGGGACTTTGATCTGAGACCTTATGGTAACTCAGATCTCCATACTGGAGATCACTATTGATGCAGTGGATAGAATGCCAGGTCTAAAGTTGGGAAGACTGGAATTCAGATCCTGCCTCAGTCACTTATAAGCTGTTTGACCCTGGTCCAATCGCTTAGCCTTTGTTTACCTTTGTTTCCTCTGCTGTAAAATGAAGATTAATCATAACCAGGGCTGTGCAGATCTAGTGAGATATTTGCAAAGTACTGGCACACAGTAGGTGTTTAATAAGTGAATTCATTTCCTTCATTCCTTCCTTGTCATTGGACACACTGAGAGCCAAATGGCAAATCTGCATCGAGGAGAAGCCCAATTCCTAGGCCCTACTTGCAGTTTCCCTCTCTCTCCTTTGTCTTTACCTTAAACCAAATTTTCTGACTTTTGGAGGGACCCGATTCCTCTTTCTAACCTTAGCCTTTGGCATTGTGGCCTTCTCAGACCTGGGATACTTCTTCCAAAGACCCAAAGAGGATAAGTGAGAGGATGAGGAGAGGGAAGATGGGATCCTGGACCCAAGAACTCCTTACTTTTGGGGTTTTCTTTCTTAGAGAAGAGGGGATAGTCAGGGCCTGAGTCATACTTTTGATTCTCACACTTGTGGCCTGCCCTCCTGGCTATTTTTACCCCAGGGCTCCTCAGCAGGGATTGGTCTCTGGTCAGCCTGTCGTGGGTATGAGCCTTTGGAGATGTTTTTAGAGGCAGTACTGGTCTAAGGGCAAGAACATTGAATCTGGTCTGGATCCAAATCCTGCCCAGGATACTTACTGAGGTTAGCCAGCCCACTTCATTTCTCTGGTCTTTATTTTCTTCATGTACAAAATGAAGATTTGGGACTAGATCCTAAGGTTTCAGCTTATAAGTTTCATGGTCCTATAAGATCCTGGAGTCTTAAGATTATTGCATCTGGAAGGGACCAAAGACATCATCTAATCTCAGTCTCAAGAGCAGTCACACCCCTTTTCAGGGGCAGGATCCTATCCTGCCATCTGGCCACAATGAGAGATCGTGGTTGGGGCAGGCTACAGAGGCTGGTCTCACTAACCCTTACTGCCCATTTTTTCTCTTCCCCTATCTAGCCCATAATAAACTCAGTCTTAGATCTTCCCAATCCTTGCTCTCCCCTGCCCTCTGTTTCCACTGCACCCCTGGAAATCTTCATCTATTGTGGGATGGTGGAAAGGCTATAGCTCATAGCTTTAGAATTAGAAGAGCCTTAGAGGTCATCTATGGATCTCTACAGGTAGTTGGAGGACCTGACTGAATTCTGACTCTTCCACTTCACCTTTCAGGAATCGGACCAGTGACTTCCAAGGTCTAAATCCTTGGTCCCATGAACCCAAGATCCCAGATCTCTTCTCATTTTCCTTCAACCTTTTTATGCCCACTGAAACTTGGCTTTCCCCTGAATACATCCTGTCTCTTGTCACCATCTCCAAAACTGACTGGTCTGTGACTTAGGGTGAGGAGGACAAGGTGATCCCCACCACCACTTGCTGAACTTCTCTTTGCCATGATACCTCACCTATGCTCCTTTAATGTTTCCTCTCCCTCATCCACACCTTGTTAGGGGTCATCTCTGGACTTTGAGGTCACTCCCCTTCCTCCCTACTTAGTGCAGTTCCTGATTTATAGTCTTCTGCATCCCAACCCAATCCCAGGTCTCCAAGTTCCCGAAGCTCTTTGTTCCAACTGCTTGCTCAACCCCATACAAGTGGCCATACCTTAGATACTCTCCTTCCTCTTAACCAGTTCTGCCCAGTCCTTAGACTGAATATGCCCTAGGCACCAGAATTCCTTGTTATGGTTCTGGCTCCTTATCTAGAAGAGTAGTGTCATTACTGATGGAAGCTGCTCACACCCTCCTCAAGCTTGGGTCCATCCCCCTGCTTCTGAGTAGGGCTACATCCAAACTTGTCTAAATAGAGCAGAGCCTATCCTATTTGTATTATTTTATTTTTACTTTTTAGTGAGGCAGTTCGATTTGTGACTTATCCAGGGTCACACAACTAGTATATGTCAAGTGTCTGAGGCCAGATTTGAACACAGGTCCTCCTATCCACTGCACCACCTAGCTGCCCCTATCCTCTTTATTTAAAAAAAAAAAGTTTTATTGATATCTTTTGAACACAACCACTTTCCTCCTCCCTTTCAGATTGAACCTTTTCTTTATGTCAAAGAAAAACAATCAGAAGCATCTGCTATGGAAGCCTTATTGGACAGTGTTTACACTAGTCTGCCCCTAGGGCCTTCCACCTCTGCCTAGAGGGAGGAAGTATGAGTAGTGGAAAAATTAATGGAGAGTCTTGTAGAGGAAATAGTGAAACATTCTTCCCGGTAGTGATCATTTCGGTTACTTTATAGAAGTCATCACTGTTCTCTTAGTCCTGCTATTTCACTCTGTAGCCATTCATAGGTCTTCTCTGACTTCTTTTTTCCTGTACAATAATATTCCATTACATTCATTTGTTACTGTTTCTGTTTAGTCGTTCCCATATGTCTGATTATTGGTAACCCCATTTGGAATTTTCTTAGCAAAATACTGCAGTGGTTTGCCATGTCCTTCTTTGTTACATTCATATATGTCATGGAGCAGCTAGGTAGTACAGTGGATAGAGCACCAGTGCAGGAGTCAGGAGGACCTGAGTTCAAATCTTACCTCAGACACTTGACGCTCACCAGCTGTGTGACCTTGGGCAAGTCACTTAATCCCAATTGCCTCATCCTGGGTCTTCTCCAGTCATCCTGATGAATATATGGTCACTGGATTCAGATGGCTCTGGAGAAGAAGTGAGGCAGGTGACCTGCACAGCCCTCCCTCACTCAAGACAAAGTCAAGTGCAAATCATGTCATTATTTCTCTGATGGCATGGTCTTCTTCGGCAACGAAGGACAAACACACGCACATATATGTCATAATTTATTCAGCTGTCCCCCAATCAATGGGTGCCTTTGAAGTAGTCAAGAGTGCCAGCAAAAGTCCTGGGCTGAGTAGAGTCTGACTTTTGGGTTCATCTCTCCCTGACTGCCACAAACAGCAAGATGACTGGAGTCGAGTACTGACTTTGCCCTTGATTCCTTGTGAGACAGGGAAAATCCTTTCTTTCCCCTCTCTGTAGAAACAGTCATCTGTGTGGTACATTTTGAGGGGCATTAGGGTGATCTGCAGGTGGGAGCTCCTGAGGCCCAAATATCTCTGTCCAAATATCTCTTACCTGTCCGATCTGAAATTCCACACTTTAAAAAGTCATCCTGGGGCAGCCAGGTGTACCTGCCTTAGAGTCAAGAGGATTGGAATTCAAATCTGGCTTCAGACACTAACGAACTCTGTGACTCAGGGCACTTCGGCCCGATTGCCTCCCCGAGAAAAACCTTCCTTGTGCCCAATTTGTGCCTAACCCTGCGCCAGGCAGTGAGGTGGACAGGAGGAGAAGATAATGGCTCTTCCCTTAGGGAGCTCCCAGTCTGGGTAGGTTGGGCAGGTGAACCTTGCATGTATTGAACAGAATTTAACACTGATTCAACATTGATCAACAACTGTGATTCAGAGAGAAGTGCTTGTTGGCTAGAGTAGCCTTTATTCCTAGAGAAGTAGAACTTTAAGCTCGGCCTGAAGGATTTGGAGAGAAAGGGAAGGACACTCCTAGCAAGGGATACAACCCAAAATGCTCAGCGTCAAAAATGAATAGGACACCTCCAGGGTGTAGAGAAGGGATCGGGCTGCCTGGAGGAGATGGAGTATGAGGAGGAGATACAGGGCAGTGGGAGGTAAGAGCTGAGAAAGGGATGAGGCCAATTGGGTGGTAGGCCTTAAGTTAGGGTCTTCAGAAGGCCCTCACTGGTGGCAAATCATAGGACAGACAGGGACTTCAGGGTCACCTAGTCCAATCTCTTCATTTTACAGTTGAGGAAACTGAGACCCAGGGAGGTGAGAGGACATGTCTATAGTCAGAGTTGGGATTTGAACCTGGGTCCTCTGACTTCCTTGGTCTTTGCTTATTCTACTGCCCCGCACAATAATCCAGTTGCATGTGGTGAGAACAGGAGAAGAGGGAAGTGTTAAGTTGAGTAGGGTGTAGCAACATGGCGGCATGAACAACTCTGGCATTTTTCAGTTCATAAAGTAGTGTCACAGGAACCATGTGAGGGAGGCTGTACAAGTATAGTTATCTCTATATTATAGATGAGGAAACTGAGACTGAGAGATGTCGATTCCTCTGCTCAGGGTCACACAGCCAGTGTCTCCTGACTCCCAAGGACAGAGTGCTCTTCTTATGGGACCCCACTGCTCCCCAGGGCTTCACTGAATGGAATCAGGGGCCAGATTAGGTGAAACTTGGAACCAAGGCCAGCCATAGAGACTGCCTCTCATTTATCCTGTTTACCCTGGGCTATTAAGTTTGCCATCAACTTATTGCTCCTATATTGAGCCTATACTTCTCATCCCACCATTCAAAACTTTCCACCAATAGGCCCCGTCTACTTTTCCAGCTTCATTTCCCATGATTGCTTTATGTGTAGTCCCTAGTCCAGTCAGGTCAGGCCTCCCCCTGTACCCTAAACATACATTCAATCAACAATTATTAAGCACCTACTATGTGCCAGCCATTGTGGTAGGTGCTTGACACACAAATACAAAAGTGAGACTGTTCCTGCCTTCAAGGAGTTTATTTTGACAACTGGGGGCGAAAGAGAAGAGAACCCTTGAGCATTAAACTGAACCAGAGATGAGGAAGGAGATTTTCAGCAATGGGGGACAGTCTGTTAGAGCCTAATCACAAAGGCAAGGACAGGGTCCTGGTTCATCTTTGTACCTTCAATGCCTTGCACATAGGAGGAGTTTAATAATTGTTTTTTGAATTCAAGACTTGCCACCTCCAGGAAACCTTCCTTGACCACTCCAGTCTAACCTCACTGAGCACCCTCTCCCTCCCTCCATACATTGGCACTTTGGGCCCAGAGTGTGGTATTCTAACCCTCTCCCAAATCCTGACTCTAATCCCAATTTATCATTGCTTAAGCTTTGTCTCTACAGGTAGACTATAAGCCTTTTAAAGGCAGGCTTTTTTGCCTCCCCTTCCTGCTGTACACATAATAGGTACTCAGCAAGTTATCATACACCAGAACAGAAGGGGAGCTCTAGGGATCTAGGTTGGCCCCTTCCCAAACCATCCATCTGTACATTCACAGTAAGGGCTGTCCAGCCTTTGTGTAAAGACCTCCAGAAATGGGGAACTGGCTTCTTCGGGAGGCAGCGCATTTCATTTTTGGAAATATTTCCTTACGTTTGTAGGATCGTAGAACTCCAGAGATGGCAGGGAACACAGAGTTGGTCTAGTCCAGCTCCTTCATGATGCATGAATCACCTCTACCAGGCCCTGGTCAGTTTAGTCACCTAGCTTCTGCTTGAAGACCTCCAGAGATGGGCAACTCAGTACTTACAGAGACGACCTATGGCACTTTTGGACAGTTCTCTCAGGAAATTGGGCTTTTTACTGAACCAAAATCTCTCACTGTAACGTCTCTCCATTGGCCCTCTGGGGCTAGGCAGAACAAATCTAACCTTTTTTCCAAATGTCTGGCACTCAAGTACTTGAAAACACTTTGCCCCTACCCCACCCCACCCCATCCATCTTTTCTGTGACTAAACATTGGTACTTCTGTCATGCGGCATCATTTCCGTGGCTAATTGTGTGACCATGGCCAAGTCATTTAACACTTCTTAAGCCATAGTTTCCAGTAAGAAAGATGATGATAACCACTGGTGTTACCCACCTCACAGGGTTGTTATGAGGGTAATATAAGATAAAGTATTGAAAGTACTTAGCAACCACTAAGGTGGGATCTTATTTTATTAGCATTATTTTTATCATGCTCCTCATTTTGTGGTTGAGGAAACTGAGGCCTAGAAAAGAAAAGTTACTGGCCTTTGGTTACACCACTGCTAAGGAGGAGAGCTGGTACTGGAATCCAGACCTTCCCAAGCACCATTGCTCTTTCCAATGCACCATGAACCGTGTACCATGATTCCTCTCCGTCACCTTCCTTTTTTGGAATAATATATAATAATAATATTATATGTTATAATAATGTATTAATGTTGTTTTTATAATATGTTAACATTATATGATAATATATAATACATTACTGTAACAATAACATATCAATATCATATAATAACAATAATATATTTTCAGTCATTTTCAGTTGGATCTGACTCTTTGTGACTCCATTTATAATTCTGCTAAAGCAGACTAGTATTCTAAGTATACCTAAGTACCTCTTCTGAGGGCAGACAGGAAAATAGACAAGTGTGGTGCCTCATTGGGGAGAGACCAGGCCTGTGATTTCCTCATTCTCTGCCAAAGCAGATAGGTGACTTCTCTGTGTCTTAACAGTGTTAGAGACCTGCCTGGGCACTAAAAGGTTAAATGAGCTGTCCAGAGTCACACCATTAGTAACATCAGGGGCCCGGTTTGAATCTAGCTCCTCCCTGACTGAGACCAGCTCCAAATCCATCACACCTGGCTAGGCAATGGGAACATCATGGTTGCCTGTGAGTATTTTTAGGGCTGCCTGCCACATGGGCAGAGGATTAGGCTCACTTTGCTTGGCCCTGGCAGGGCAGACTTGGCTGTCTGGAAGGAAAACTTCCTTAGAACTCTTTACAAGTGAGTGGGTTCCCTTTGACTGGAGGTCTTGAGACTGAGAGAGTCTGGACGGTGAGGCACTCACTGGGAATATTGCAAGGGGAATTCTCTTGCAGGTTTGAGTTGGACTAGACCAAGGTCTCTGAAGTTTCCCTTCCAGCTCTTGAGACTTTGGGACTATTTCACAATGTATGCTTTGGCTTTTCAAAAGCTTCCCAATACAAAGTCTGAGCCGAAGGAAAATGAATCAACAGCTAAAACATTCCTCAGAACAGTTTGGCTCAGAAAATGCTGTTTGGATCCTCTGTGAACATAGACAGGCCTGGCAAACCCTACTCGAAGTGGGATCTGAGGGGATGAGGGCAGAGGAACTTCTCCATCGAGTCTATGGAGTGGGTCACTGCCACCCCCAGCCCATCTCTCTATTTTGTCCTTTCTGAAAAAGCAATGCTACGTTGGCATGACTGTGGTCCTGTTTGTATTTTCATAAGCCAAGTTTCAGTCATTCAAACTCACCCAACTGAGTTAGTGCTAATGGCTAATTCGACAATAGACTCAAGGAAATGAAGTATGATCACTTTCAAGAACGCAGAAAAACCAGAACTGCCTCAACCACCTGTCACCTAGTGAATAGATAAGAATGATTTGTACATAGTTCTGCAGTACTTGAAAATAGTCTGCTCCCTTAATCGGTTCACCTTACCCTATCACCCTAGGGCAGGCTGTTTTTGTATCCCTAAAGCCTAGCACTGTTGAATAATCCCAAGAGATAGGGAAGTTACAGAAGTATTATTGATTATTTTACAGACAAGGAAACGGAGACCCCGAAGTGACCTGCCTATGGTCATATGACTTGTAGGTGTCTTGAGACAGAATTCAAACTCAGGTCTGTTCTGGCTGTAGGTCCAAGACTCCCATCCTATTTCTTTTGATAAGAATAACATTGCCTCTCTCTCTGTCTCTGTCTCTCTCTCTGTCTCTCTGTCTCTCTCTCTCTCTGTCTCTCTGTCTCTCTCTCTCTCTCTCTCTCTCTCTCTCTCTCTCTCTCACACACACACACACACACACACACACACACACACACACACACACACCCTTAGGCAATCCTTTTTGTAATATTGTAGATTTTGAACTAGAAAGGACTGACTCTGACTCTGCTTCTCTTATTTTATAAATGAGGAATATTGAGACCAGATAGGTTGAGTAATTTGACTATTGTTACACAGACAGAAGTGTACTTTAAGCCCGGGTCCCCTGACCTCAAAGCCAACACTCTTCCCTTTGTACTCCTATGGAGAAAGCCCACAACTTATTCAATTGACGTGAAGTCACATGATCTGAGTTAATACGATGCCACTTCATTTTCATGGTGGTAGGTTGTCATTATTCTCCCATTAGCCAGATTAGGAAACAGCTTCAGAGGATTTGTCCAGCATCACATGGTAAGTTAGCAGAAAGGCTAGAATGGGGTTAGAACCCAGGTGCCCTGACTCCTGGCCCAGGGCCCCATCCACCACATCTTCCTCTCTCCAAAAAACTAAGAGCCTTTGATAAATCAACAAATATTTGTTGATAATTTATTACTGACTCCTTGCTGTATTATGAATATGAAGGAACCAAATCCAAGGCACCTCCCTGCCCTCAAGGAGTTTGTCTTCTTGTTGAAGAGGTCAGTCACGCATACATGAAGCAATAGTAAGCCACACAGGGCAGTGGGTTAGGAAATTCTCAGTTCCGTGTATTATGCAGATGGCAGGTATGTAGGATGAGAAGGTCTCTTGAGAGATAAATGACCTTTAAGGCTCTTTCCAGCTTGAAGTCTATGATTCTGTGACCATGAAGCACTAGAATGATTTCCTAGTGTTCTTATGATGTATTTGCTGAGCTCAGCCAGGCATGCTGAGTGCTAGCTCCCGGTGTTCTGCTGTGCCTTGGAACAGCCAGAGGAGAAGGCCTGCTGCCTGTCCTCCCTGAGTCCTGCATCTGTGTGGGAACATAAGAGTTGATTATGCACACGGGCCACATTCAAAGTTTCTCCTCCCCTCTCTGCTCTCATACCGTCCAGGTGCCTTTGCCAAGGTCAAAGAGAGCCAGCGCATGAGCGACGAGGGCAAGATGGATCAGGACGAGGCTGACGGGATTCGCAAGCGCTGCCGTGTGGTGGGTTTCGCCCTGCAGGCCGAGATGAACCATTTCCATGAGCGTCGGGTGCTGGACTTCAAGCACATGATGCAGTCCTATCTCCGGCAGCAGATTCTCTTTTACCAGCGGGTCAGCCAGCAACTGGAGCAGACCCTGCGCATGTATGACAACCTCTAAGCCTGTCCCCTTTGCCTTTCCTGCTGAGCCTTTGCTCCAGTCTCTCCCTTCCCCAATGCAGTCCTCTGCAGCACAGATGTCTGCTCAGGTAGAGAGAGAGCCTCTAGGGGCTTCTTGATAGGGATGGCCAAGTCCCAGCTTCCCCTGCCACTCCTGTATGGTTAACCAGTCCCTCTCCCCCTCTCCTTTGTAGGTATATGTCTGCCCAAGGGTGGTCTGACTTCATGGCATGGACTTAGAAGAAATCAGTCCCTTTCTGGGAGGCGCTCCCAGCAACTGCCATCCCCAATTAGAGTAGGGTTTGTCTCTCCCTGCTTTGAAAAAGGGACTGAAAATAGGGTGTGAGGGATCTGACTTCTAGTTTTGAGTGACCCAGCTTCCTCTTCATTGGAAGTGGGAGCAGAGGCAGATAGGGGAGGGAGCCTTTGGAGACCTAAGGCCATGGTGGCCTAGAGAGATAACTCAGGAGAGCCTACTCCCCAACCCTAAATCCTTGCCTAAACAAAATGACCGGACCCTGTGAAGCAGGGTCATTCCTTGACATCCCTGGATAGGGTTATGGGGCAAATCCAAGTATCCCCTTCTTTCTGCTGAAAACCTTAAGGTGTCTTCACCTGTCTTCCTCCCAAACCACAGCTGCTGTCTATCTATGGCATGAATTCTGGCCATTGGCTCCCCTTCAAAACTGGGGGTCATGATAGCTGCTCACAATCTTGAACTCTTACTTCTTCTAGGCCCGTTCCCACTGGCCCTCCTAACACCAGGCCCCTTGCTGGAGTTTTGCCAGGGGCCCCTAATGCCCAGGGTGAGGTCTTTCTCTGGTTTGACCCCATCCTTTTCCTTCACCGCTCCCACCCTCCAAAACTGAGGCCTCCTGTGGGAACTGCCTGGGCACTAGCCCCGATTGACATGCTTGGTGGTCCTCTGTGCCCCGGACTCACAGATAACCCTGGCTCTTACTCTGGAACTGAACTTCCCTGATATTTGTGCCCACCAGCATATAACCCACAGGATCAGGGCTCAGAGAGCATAGATTCCACAAGGCCTTAAAAGACCCCTTGAGTGCCTTTTGTTCCCCTTTGATCTCAAGCATGGAGAGAAGCTGCCAGCTGGGCCTGCTTATGAATGGCAGAGAATCTGTGTGACAGAAGGAAGGGCAGGGGAGCTCAGCTCCCCTCGGAGTCCTATTGGTGCCCATCCCCTCTTCTCACACACACTGTGATGCCAGCCTGGCCTCCCTGAGGTCTGGCAGAGAAGGCCCAGTCATTGTTTACATCCCAGTGGGAGCTGCCCACGCACCCTGTAGGTTTTGGGGGGTAAAGGGGGGAGGGGTGCCGCCTGACTGGCCACACAGGCAGAAGTGGGCCCTGGCGTGTTGGTGCCCCTTTAGGCCTTAGGTAACCCCCTCTCCCTTTTGTTTGTTCTTTTTTTTTCCTCAAAAGAACTTTTACAATTAAAACAGCAGAGTTAAACTTTTTGCTTAAGTGTTGTCCTGCTCCTCAGTCCCTCTGCTGATAGATGAGCATAGGAGCTGGAGAAAAGAGAAGGGAGGTGGAGAGATGGGGCCACAAATGTGCCCTCCTCTGGGAGGAGGGCTGACTCCTTGGTTTCTGAGCAAGGCATAAGGTAGGTAGGGGAGTGAGTAGCACAATGGGTCAGCTACATAGGGAGAAAGGAGATTGAGAGGGGAGCCAATGGATCCTCTTAGTGTGTCAGAGAAGCCTGTGACCCTGGACTTTTGTGTGAGTGGCCCAGTACCATCCCCAACTACCCGCACAAAATGAGTTCTGGCTGGATTTTCAAAGAGAGGAGAGTGGGAATGCCTGGTGCCAGAGCTTATAGATGAGAAAGGTGAGGTCCAGGGCGATTGTGATTTCCCAGTTACTCTTTAGTAGAGGTCCAAGAAGAGGAAGATCAGTATGGATTGGCTTCTTGGATAGGCTAGGGCTTGAGCCGGCTCATCCAGAATGACTTCAGTTTGCCTGGGCACAGAGGAGGGGACTCCAGCCGGGGATGTGGTATGAAAAGATGGGGAACAGTTGGGCAAGGAGGGAGATTATAAAGCAGAACTGACATCGTGCAGTCCGTCAGCCCCTCACAGGAAGGATGGAACTTCTTTTCTATGAAGCGAATAAAAAATGAAGAGCTTTCTTTGCTCCATGCTGGGGTTGCAAACATTTAGAAAAAACCCAAACCGTTCCTGGCTCCAGGGAAAAGGGGATATGACATGTCCTCAGATGGGCGTAATATACGGTGTAGGGTGTAATAGCAGCAAATCTGAGGACGGAGGAGGGGGAATGAGGAAAGGCTTTCTAGAATGGGGGGTGGGGGTGGGGTAGGGCTGGCACAGGAGCTGAGCCTCGATATGTAGTAGAAAAGGATATGAGGATTTGGGGGTCATTGGACTTCATTTCATATATCAGCTCAGCAGCGGCTAGTTTCCTGTGTCGCCATGGGTAAGTCATTTAACTTCTCCGTGTCCCTGAAATGAGGGGATGGATTTCTGGAGGAATGTGGGACCCAGAGTAGGAGAGGGTGAATGGAGTGGTTCCCAAAGGGAGCCAGGAAACTGCTGGAGTGATTCCCGGCGGCCCCACTTCGAAATTAAGCCATTTGGGATTTTCCAAGAAACCCGCCCACCACTCTCCATGCTCCGCACAGTTCCTGGCACATCGTTAGGGTTTAATAAATGCTTGGGATCCTCCCCCACTCCCCTTCCCTTCTGCACCACACTTCGGCGTGCGCGAACAGGACTGGGGGCGGGGTGGGCCAGTGGCAATGAGGTCATCCTCCTGGCTGGCTCGGGAGCCCCGTCACGTGGCGGAGACAGATGTGCCGAGCCCTGGGGACTGCGGGCGCTGGCCCCATCGGCCTTTCTCTGGCTCTCAGTGGAAAACAATGATGGGCCTCTCTTCTCTGTCCGGGCCCGGGCTGGGGGCGGGGAGGGGAGGGAGGACAGGGACCAGGGAAAGGGCTACGGAGTGTAATTGAAGGAGTGTGCTGAGTGTGGGCCTTTAGCACACCCCTCCCATCCCACCACGTGGCTCCGGGGGGATGGAGGAAGGCCAGACTGACTCCTGGTCCCTAGCGAGGTATTCCCCTCCGCCCCAACCCCCAGAGATGGTGCTGCGCCAAGGATGGATAGAGAGGAGGACTTCACTGGTTTAAGGGAGGAGCCCCTGGAGCCAGCCTGCTCCTCCTCCGTGGGGTCAACCAATCTCCAGGCTGTCGTGCCTCCCCCACCCCAAACACACTGACACATCGACAAAGACCACGTTCCCACCAAGCCAGAGACACACATAGGCGGACTCGATCTGAGACGATCTTCGATCTTGGCATTCGAATGCCCTATGACACTGCGCACAACCACAACCACATTCACTTTTTGGGCAGTGATGTGCCTTCTCCATCTCCCCACCACCCGCACCCCGCTCTCCAGTGACAACAGTCGGCCGCTTCTCAGTGACTTGCGCAGTTACTATCATGCACCTATAAGGCGCAGGTGTGACATCGCAGAAGCCTCCCTCCATTCTGTATTTTAGATTTAGAGTGGGAAGGGACCTTCGTTTTACAGATGAGGAAACTGAGGCCCATCGAGGTTATAACTTGCTGAAGATCACACAGGATGGGATGGAGAGAGGATTCTGAGGCTGACACCGCAGGGCTCATCGGAGGTCCCTCTCCGGAGCCTGACCCCAAGCACCCCAGGGCACAAGCCTGCTCCAGCGGGACACCTGAGCGGCTGAGGGGAGAAGACGTCCTCGGGAAAGGAGGCACCAATCCCATGTCCCCTCCCTTAGCTCTCCCCAACAGGAGTCGGACCAGTGGATCTGGCTGTGCCTAGACCTGTCCCGAGTGCCAGGGTGACTCTCAGGAAGTCTTCCCTCCTCGGTGCCAGGTTCCTGTCTCCTCCCAGCCGGCACTACAGGGGCGTGCCTTTGGAATGATTTTCGCCCTCTCCACCAAAAACAAACAAAAAACCCCAACCTTCCAGGAATCTCCCGGGTCCTGCCCCGAGATACAAAAAGAAGAGAAAGCATTGGCGAGAAACCACCCAAAACAAGGCCGGGAGTGGGGGCAGGGACAACGTGGTTCTGATTAACATTCCCGGCGCAGCTTCGGAGCGTGTGAGGACTTGGGGCCCGCCCTGTCCCTACCCGCACTTTTCCCTCTGCTGACTCAGCGCTCCCCAAACCGCCAGGCGTGCCCTCCTCCCCACGCAGACCACGCCCCCTGCTCCCGTTCACCTGTTGCCCCATTCCCAGGCCAACGCATTTCATACCTCAATCCTCTATGAAGGAGAAGGGAATCCCTACTCCCGCCAATCATCTTTAAACCAATTATGGGAAAAGGTGGAAAAAAAAACCCATAGAGCTGTCTAGAAAAGTAAGGAATCTTGGACACATAGAATAATTGCATGGGGACGGAGAGGTCTGTGACGTCCCAAATAATTTAAAATGAAACCTCCTTTTGTGATGCTCAGTCATAAAGTTGGACACTTTATTTAAGGAAATAGGTTGACAAATGGGAAAAATCTTCCGGACTGGGCAACCAGAAAGACAGATAGCCCTGAGGCTCTATCTGTCGAAGAAACTGGAGACTGTTTAGTGTGGAGAAGGGAAAGAGTTAAAGGGCACACAAGACCTGCGTGCTGGTATTGTGAAGGTCATTACCCGGGAAAGGCGGTAATTTTTCTTCCCCTTTCCACAAAGGGGCATTAGAAACAATGGTTAGAAGTTGCAAAGAGGCCGATTTAAGCTTTTTAGGAGGAGAAATGGAAAATTGGAATAGGTTGAACAGGAAAATGATAGACTTCGCTTCCCAGCGGGGGTCTTCAAGTATCAACTGGGTGACCACGTGTCAGGAGGCAGACTGTGGAAGGAAATCCTTTTGGACCACCGAGGTCTTTTCCATCTCTGAGATTCTGGGCTCCTTTTCTGTTTGAATAATAATAAACTTGTATAACCTCCCTCCCCCTTGTCTTTATCGGCCTATAATCTCCCAACACTCAGTTTTAAGCTCTAATGACCTAGAGCAGTTCAGGACAACTAAGCAATACATCATCTTAATGTGACAGTCTACACAAATTTCCAGAGGGATGGTTGATCACCTCTGCACAGAAAGGAAAGAGAAAGGTACATTTTCTCAACTTTCTATGTCACTTTAAACTATGGAACCTGAAAAATGGTAATGATCATCATCATTTCTTTCTTGTGTGTTAGTCTAAAATGTTTTCATAAGCTTTAATAGCTTCACCCAGATTAAGTCTTTTGGGGATATATAGTATTTTGTTTTCACATGATCTTCATTTCCAAATATGTCCCTGTCCTCAATTCGACAAGCCAAACCCAATAGCAAAGTATAAAGAAGAAAAAAATCAGTTCCACTAAACCAACAGACACACCATTGTTTCTGAAAGTATATGCAATATTTCATACCCATAGTCTACTACCTCAGCAAAGAAAGGTAAGAAGTATAAACTTTTTTCTAAAGCACTTTCCTGTACATTCTTCACTTTAATTCATCCTGTCACCCCTAGGAAATAAAAAGGATGTAATTTCTTCCTTTTACTGGCAAAGACAAGATTGGGAAATTGATTTCATCCTGTGCCCCAAAGTAATAAGAAACATCATTTCTTAGGAAACCTAGGATCTCTACAGGGGATATGGTTCTAGGAGAGGAGTATGATAGTGCAATCTCCGGGGTCAGAAGTCCTGGATGCAAATCTCGCTTCTAGCTCATACTGCTCATGTAACACTAGGCAAATCATTTCATCTCAGTTTCCTTATCTGTAAAAGTCAATGTAGTCCTTGATAGTGAATGATCACTATGGGGGAGGTGGGTACACAGGAGTAATAGCAAAAAATAGCTTGGAAAATATGGTTCAGGATTAGAAATGAAAGAGGTGCCAAAATTCCTGCATATAGGAAGGTGCTAGACACTATATGAGCATTGAATGACATCACACCAAAAAAAAAAAATGAAATTGGCCATATTTAAATAAGAGGAAGCAACTGTGAAAATCAAAATGGTGTAGTAGAGTCAGAGAACCTGGGTTCAAATCCTGTTCTGCTATTTGCTACCTGAGTGACCATGGGCAAAGTCCCTTCCACTCTCTGAGCCCGAGTTTCTTCCTTTATAAATGAGAGTGTTGGACCAGTTGATCAGTGCTATGTACTCTGCGAATATTATATATCTCAGTGCTCACAACAATCCTGGGAGGGAGAAAGATGCTATTATGGTCACCATTTTATAGTTAAGGAAACTGAAGCTGGTGGGTCAAGTGACCTGCTCAGGGTCACACCGCTACTAAGTGTCTGGAGCTGGATTTGAACTCAGGTCCCCCTGACTTCAGATCCAGTGTTTTAGTCACCAAGCATCACTCTGAATGAATGATCTAATGGACTAGAGGGAGAAGGATTTTTTTCTGAATCAGCTAGCAGTATGCAGTCAGATCATTGACTAGAGTAAAGTTCAGTATCAATATGAAATCAGAAGAAAGGACAAAGATGGATTGATATCAGAGAATGCAGTTAGTCAAGTTCCAACCCAACCTATTGTTTTAATTTTTATTTTGTGTTGGTATCTTTATTTTTATATCATCTTCATTTCCAACTACATCCTTCCCTATTTTCTATCCAGCAAGCCATCACTTGCCACAAAACCAGCAAATACAACACCCTAATGTGATAGTATATGCAGTTTTCCATACCAGTAAGAAAGTCAGGAGAGAGGTGCATATTCTCATCTGTTTTCTCCAACTGAAACTTTTTAAACAAACCATGGAATCTGTAAAATGGGTAATCAGTAATAATTATCATCATTTCTTTGTTATTATTTAAAAAATTTTTATATCACTTTCATTTCTAAATGTGTCCTTCTTCTCTTTCCCATCCAAGGATCCATCCCATATAACAAATAATTTAAAAAGAGAGAAAAAATAGTTCAGCAAAACTAACCAATGCATCAGCTGAATTTGACAATGTATGTAAAATTTTATATCCATATTGGTGCACGGGGCCTGGAGTCAAGATTTGAATTCAAATGCTGCCTCAGACACTTATTAGCTGTGTGATGCTGGGCAAATCACTTAACTTCTGTCTCCCTCAGTTTTCTCAGCTGTAAAATAAGGACTATTATTATATTATTAATTATATTATTATTATCGTTACTACCTTCCAGAGTTGTTGTAAGGATCTTGCAACATGCTTAGCACAGGGCCCAGTCCCTAGGAAATTCTTAATAGATTCTTGTTCCCTTCCCTCTTCCAAGGACTCTGCAAAGAAGGAATGTAAAGAATTGCCATTGTTTTTAGAAAAGAAAAAATAGTCACCATAATGAGGAGGATCAGAAAGCCCAGAGTCAGACTTAGCAGGCAAACATTTTCTCTCCAGATAAACATGTTGTCCTGAGCAATAGCACTATGGAGTACAAGCTCATTTGAAAAACATTGTAAAGATGACAAAACTGCCTCTCGAAACAATGAAAAGCAATGGAGGGGAAAAGAAGCCTTCAGAAAGTTTGGCATGAGAACCAGCTAAGCCAGATCATCCCAAGCGTATTTATAGATGAAGCTGATTTGATTACTTGAACAGATTTGCCAGCCTTTCTATAATGATCTACTCTCATCATTAGTGATGGTACACCTACCACATGTGGATTGTACCACCTTGGTCCCTGGTATGAAGAAGTCATCTGCAAGAGGGAAATAAGGAATGGCAATTGAACTAGACCTAGATATAGCTTGAAAAAAATCAATGGAGGAAGTAAGGCCTCTCAGGGTTAGATTTTCAAGACATTTTAAAGAAGGAATCCTCTCCATCTTAAAAAAAAGATACAGATGATACTGTTACTCATTCACCCCCACAAGGGTGACTAAAAGGCATGTGCCATCACCAGCCTAACCCACAGAACTCTTCTCTCAACTCTGTGAACTCTTTAAGAGAATGATGATCTAGCAAAGGCATCCTTGATGAGAAAACATGAGAAGGAAAAAGGTAGACTTTCATAAATTATTTCCTGCAGGAGGCCATATTTTCCCAGTACCACACTTGACAAGAGGTACAGAGAACATGATTCTGCTAAGTTTATTTTTGAGTTCATTTTTATTTTATCTATTATTATTTATAAACTAATTAATATTTCTAAAAATATAAAGGAATGCATATTTATAAACTAATTATTGTTATTTATATTTGTCCTTTGAGCAAAGGATAGCCTTAGGAACTCTCTCCTTAAAAAAGTATTTCCCTTGAAGAAATTCCAAGAAAGATGTAGAGAAAATTTTGTACTAGATACATCAAGAAAGGCATAAACCAGGGAGATATGTTTGGCAGCATCATGGATGATGTTCTATACAGAATCAGAATAGAAGAGGGGTTTCTACTATGAAGGTGAACCTCAACTCAAATGCCATGCTTCATCATAGCATGGAAGTGGACTTTAGTTCTTAAACAGTAATAACTAGCACTTATATAGCACAAGATTTGCAAAGTGCCATGCATACAGTACATCCTTTGATCCTTCCTGTGAGGTTGATGTTATCTTTATCCCCATTTTGCAGATGAGAAAAGTGAGACCAAGAAGTCTTTTCTTTGTTTCATGAGTTGCCATGGCCAAAAAGTTCAACACCTCTTATCTGGTATACTAGTGATGAACCTCTCTGGACTTATCTGAGCTTGTCCTTGGATGAGCACCAAGATAGTATTATACTCCAAGTCTTGCCAGCTTACTTGTTCTCCACTAGCATAGACTTTGAAGAGTAAGGTAATGTTGGATTTGGGGTGGGGAAGATTGAGTTTGAATCCTGCCTCAGACACTTATTAGCTGTGTGACCCTGGGCAAGTCATTTAACCTCTGTATATCTTAGTTTTTTCCATTGTAAAATGAAGTTAAGAAGAAGAGAACAGCTGTGAGCCACACACTGAACTCTCTGAAGAAGGGGAGAATGCCCTGAGGTTGATAAATAGTTGCCACCAGGATCAGGATTGACAGATTTAGAAAGTATGAACCTCAAACAACTAATGTGAAGAATTCAGAGTAGCATCAGAAAACTTATATTGAACTGATGCTGAGTGAAATGAGCAGAACCAGAAAAACAATCTACACCTTCTTTACAACTATGTAAATGTAAGGAAAAAAGTCCTAAATTGAATGTCATATAATTATAATGACCAAGTTTGTCTCCAGAGAAGAGTTGAGAATTTCAGAAGCACATAAAAAATTTCCTTTTTAGTTTCTCTAGAAATATCAACATAATATCTTTATGTTCAAAAATCCCTTTGCAGACTGTTTGAAGGGTTTTGTGTTTGAAAGTGAGTTAGGCTGGGGAAGAAAGACTTTTCTTAGGGAAATAGATTCAAGGCCATAACCATAACTTAGAACAAAACAAGTCAAGTTATTCCGTGCCAGGCACTGTGCTAAGCAAAGGGGATACAAAGAAAGGCAAAAAGAAAGATAGCCTCTGCCCTCAAGGAACTTGCATTCTAATTGGGGAAGAAGAAAAGAAAGGAAAAGGAAAAGAAAAAATAGAAGAAAGCTAAAAAGTAGTGGGAGGGGAGAAAGTACCTCTGATGGAGCACAGTAGAGAAAGAAAACAGGAGCCCAAAGATTAATGGAGCAATGCACATGACTGACTTAAAATGAGGTTTATGGACATGACTAATGTGGAAATATGTTTAATATGATTCTACATGTATATCCTATATCAGATAGCTTGTTGTCTTGGGGAGGGGTGTAATGTGGAGCCCATCAAGGGAAGCTTGCTTAGGGGAGGCTTGCTTGCTTGAAGGCTTTCACATCTTTGGTAATTAGGCACTGAAGCATGTGGGTTGAAATATCTTCTGACTCTCTATATATTCTGACGTTAGCATTTTGCTTTGGGGTTCACTCATTGGAAGAGTATTCCTGTGATTTGGTTAGATGAGTCCCTGGGTAGCCAGCTTTGAAATCCTGAATGTTGGTGTTTCTCTGTGGTAACTATGTAGGTATGTAATGTCAGACAGTTGGATCTGTCTGTTGATCTGTGATTGCTCAGAGACAGTTAGGAATTCTGTCTGTTGGTCTTTATGCTGTTTTCCCTTTTTGTAATTTCTGCTTGTAATTTGTATATTCTCTGAAGTTCAGAGTGCTGACTTTTTCCCCTGAACTAAGTGAATGATATATGTGTTTAATTAAAGTAAGATGGTTGACTCCTTTAAAGTTGTTTTCCTTTAAGAAAAGCAGATCCAAGAACCTGTACTGTTGCAAGGAGGGAGGGAGAAAAAAATTTGGAACTGAAAATCTTATAAAAGTGAATACTGAGAACTATCTTTACATGTAATTGAGAAAAAATAAATTACTATTAAGTGGGAGAAAAAAAGAAGCTTGGGAAAGAACTTAATTAATTAATTAATTAAGGGCCATAGGGGCAGAAGGATCTTTCTGGTTGAGAAGGCTGCAGGGTTTGGGTAGAGTAGCAAGCAAGGAGCTAATGCCAGAGAGAAATGGAAGAGAATAGAGGAAACCTATTATTTGGGTTACTGACCCATCGGAGAGTAGTTTCCTTTTTGTCTATTCCCTGAAAAAATTGTTTCCATTGAGAAAAGATTAAAGTTTTTATCAAAGGGAGGAGATCCTTTTCTTTTCTCTAGGAGATACTTGATCAGGAGTGCAGAAAGTAGATGAGTAGTGACTATTCTGTTCAGGAATGAAAACACTAAAGTGTATTCAAGGCACATTATAATCTTTCCCTTGTTCAAGATTCCCAGAAATGTTACCTCAAATGGTCTTGAGGAGGGAGACAAATTGGAGGACACAGGGGTGCTATGTCAATTTGCATTCTCTCTGTCTCTATGAAATAGAGTAGTGAATAGTAAATGAGTGGCATATTTATAAATTTAATTTTAACTGATTAAATTGGTTAGCTCTAATTAATAGATTTAAATAAATGCAGTTTGACTAGTAAATTAATTTAATCAATTAGTAAATGACAGACTTGTTCCAAAATCACAGAGATCAATATTAATATTTTTTCTTCTCTAGACTCAATCATAGTGCTCACTGCTGGAAATGCAAAGAGAAAAGTGAAATAATTCCTGCCCCCTGGAAACTTACATAATGATCTAATGTGTGTGTGTGTATACATACCCACATGTACAGTTATATATCTATATCTATATATATCTATATGTATATATATACATGTCTCCCATTGGGATATATGAATGTATGTTTATGTATTATATATGTATGTATACATGCACATATTATATGTATGTATACACACATAATATATTAAAAATGAATGCATGAGAGCTTTGGGAGAGCGTGTACTATCAGTAGAGGAATTAGGAAAGACTTCATGTGGAACATAGGGTTTAAATCAAGTCTTTAAGGAAACTTATTATTGATTTCCTTTCAGTCATGTTTCACTCTTTGTGATCCCATTTGGAATTTTCTTGGCAAAGATACTGGAGTGGTTTATTCTTTCCTTCTCTAGCTCATTTTACAGCTGAGAAAACTGAGACAAAGAGGATCAAGTGACTTGCCCAGGGTCACACAGCTAGTAAGTGTCTGAAGCTGCATTTGAACTCATAAACCTCAGTCTTCCAGACTCCAGTCATTGTATCACTCAGGGAACTAGGGATTCCCAAGAGGTAGAGATGAGGAAGGAAGGTATTTCAGGTACAGGGAACAGCCAATGCCAAGATGCAGAAATGTGGACTTATTCTTCCCTTTCTCTCACCGTGACTGAATGAGTGCCTATGTTTTTCTGCCCCTGATGTTTCTCATTGTTATATATCTGTGCTCCACTCTAAACCACAATAGGTTATTTTTAAAGATTCATTTACAAAGGAAAAGAGAATATCAAAATTCAGAAGTAATCTGTCAGGACAAAGTGAATAGAACGGTTAGAACAAAACTAGGTAGTAGTTAAAGCTTTGTAAGTCATTCTAAGTGAGGCAGCCTCTGTGGTATAGGTAGCTGTAACTAGGGTGGGTTTGCTGGTGCTTTGTTGCAGGTAGTACAAAAGTCCCATGTGCCAATGGAGGGAGGCAGATTTCCTCCCTAAGGAGTCCCCCAGACTTAGATGATACCAATGATCTTCCTCACAGGGGTGATGGAGAAAGGGGGGCCCTAGGAAAGGATGTGAGCAGAGGAAGATGTTGAGGACGGGGAGATAGGATATGCCCTCTCCCAGTCCATGGGGCAACTACCTTCCCCCTCCCCCTAACTGTTTTTATCCCAAGTGGAAATTTTCTAGTGGAAAAAGCACAAGATGTGTCTGACCCTCACTACCTGTGTGACCATGAGACTGTTTTCCTAATCAATAAAATGGGAATATTATACTATATTTTACTGACCTTCCAGTGTAGTGAGGATCATTAGCTGAGGAGTCATCTCTAGCTCCTCCTCCCCAAAGGGGAAAAGGTTTTAAAAAATGTGCAATTAAAGTTTTTCCCCATTATCTCAAATTAGAATACAAGACCTATTTGGACAATTAAGCCAAGAACGAGCCCCTCGGTCTCTTTCATCCAAGGATATCCCACGAATTTCCCCCTTCCTTCCAGAGATGGGCACTGAATGTTTTAATCTCTGGACTCCACAACCTGAAACTTAATAGGAAATGGGAAATTTAAGGAAAGAAAAGACGTAAACACCATTGTTTTGGATGGTTCCACCTCCAACAGGCTATGTGTGAGGGAAGGGCTGGATGAATGTGTGTATGTGTGTGGGGGGGTCATGGCAGTTCCATTACTCTACCTGCACTGCTGAGTCTGGTTTACCTGCTTAGAAATCAAACAGGGCAGAGGTACAGTAGCAGGTTGGCTTCTCTCCTTTATCCTCCCTTTCTCCCCACCCTGAGCTTCCACAGACTTCAGAAGGGCTGGGGGTGGAGACTTCACCCTGAGGCCAGGTGAGGGGGCGGGACTGTGCCCATACCTGATTAGGTCACCATCCGGGAGCTTAATTGGAAGCATCCCAGGATTTAGTGCTTGAAGGTACTTTAAAGATTATCTAGCCAAACCTCCTCATTAGCCCAAAGAGGAAATAACAGATTCAAACTGAGTTACTCTGGCTCCAGATCCAGCAGTCTTTCTGACAGCTCTGTGAGGTAAGGTATAGCAGGCAGTATTTGCTCCATTTTGTAGCTGAAGGAGCTCAGTGAGACACCAAGGACGTAAAACCAGATTCAGTGAAAGGGTGCAAACGCTGGTCTTCTGATCGCCAATCAAAAGCCTTTCCCCTCACCCCCCTTTCCCCTCACTGTAGTTTGGGGCTCAGTGTGGATGGATATGGCAACTCTGGCTCCCTTGCTGCGCTATTTAAAGCTCCTGGTTGTCTCTGATCCAACCTAGCTGCCCAAGAGTCATTACCTACTTCCTTCCCCTTCACCAGTGGTGCTCAGTCTAGCATTTATCAATCACTTACTGCATACTGACCATCGAGTATATAATGTATCCCTGGAGATCCAAGGAAAGGCAAAATCACTCCCTCACAACAGGGAACAAGATATAGACCAGATAAACGGGGAGTGTTCTCCAAGGGAAGGCGCTAACGTTATGGAGAACTGGGAAAGCCGTCTGCTAGAAGGTGGGTCTTGAAGGAGAGGCAGAGATGAAGAATGGGAGAGAGCCAGGGTGTCACGTGTGAGGAATATCCAGGAGGTGGGTGTCATTGGTTCACTGTGTACTTGACTTGTTTGTTAGAAAATTGGGAAATGTAATGGATAATAAAGGACCAGGTTAAAAAATGCCAAAATCCCTTTTCTATGCCTGGCGTTTGAAAAATCAACGTTAAAAAGTTTGTCAGAAACAGGGATACACGCCTCCCCCAGTTTTCTAAAACGAGTACCTCAGTAGTCTGCTAGCTATGGCTCCCTCCAAGTCCCCAAATTGCCCGAGGTGGGAAGAGGGCTTTCGTTCTAAGAGTCGAGAAAGGCGTGTTTCCTTTGAAAGACCCCCCCAGGGACCTTTTATTCCTGCTCCCCACCCCAGAAGCCACACCTAAGAGACTATCCTGGCAGTTCTCAGCCTCTTTTCCCCCATCCACCCTTCTTTTGCCCCTGGGGTGGGGGGGGGCGGCATGGATTTAGTGTTGACTCAGAAGGAGGGGAGCCCAAGGACCTTAGTCACACTGCCCCCCACCCCTCCTAGAACCACCTGATTATTGCTCTTAGGAATTTTCTCCTCCTCTTCCTCCCCACTCATTCTGCCTGTTTCTTTATCCCTCCCCCTTTTCCCTCTCTTCCTCTTTCCCTTTCTTCTCTTCCCCTTGTCTCCTCCCTTCCTTTTTTCCCCCTCCCTTCCTCTCCTCTTTTTCTCCTTTCCAGCTCTTCCTGTCTTTTTCTTTTCCATCTCCCTGTCTGTCTCATTTCTGACTCTCCCTCCCTCCCTCCCTCCCTCCTTTCTACTGTCCTCCTCTCTCCCTCCTCTCTCTGAACTTTCTCCCCACCATTGGCTCCACCTTCCTTAACAAGACCCAACAACATTCTTCTACAGTCTAGGTTCCTTCTTGCACAGGAGCTGATATTGGACTGACTCCCATGGAATCTCTTGCTCTAGAATGTCCCTAAGTTTCCAAGGAACTGAGGCCTGGTTAGGGGTTTCCCAAGCATTCTCTCTTCCTCTCACCCTGAGATCTCCTGATTTACAGTCTAATGTCCCCCTTCTTGGGGACTTGGCGGGTTTTCCAGTTTCTACTCTTTTAGCTCCATCACTAACTTTTCTGAGTCTGAATTCTCTAATGGAATTAAAACATCCCTGGGGGACAGGCGAGCACCTTTAGCCCTGAGTAAAGTGATTGTGTTCACTTAATAATAACAGTAACAACAGCTAGTTTTAGGATTTTTACAAAGTACTTTGAACACTTGATCCTCACAACATTTCTGTGAGAAGGTGCTAGTAGTTATTTTATGCCCCCCTTCTTTTAATAGATGAGGAAACTGAAGTTGGGAGAGGTTAAGTGATTTGCCCAGGTTCCCATAGCTAGCAATTGTCTTATGTGGAATTTGAACTCAGGTCTGTCTGAACTCAAAGTCTCCACCTTGACATCTAGCAAAGGGAATAGCTGTTTCTAGCAGGCTCCAATAAAACAGGAAAAGACAGAATGGACCTCTGGTGTGGTGAAGAAATTAGTGAGCAAAGAGGTGAGAAAAATGAATGACTTGGAGAACATAAACAACCAGAATTTATATAGCCCATCAAATAAAGGGGCTCATTTAAATAAAAAACCATATGTTTTCTCACTTGATCCTTAACAAGCCTGAAAAGTAGGGGCTATTGTTATTATTCTCTTTTACAAATGAGGAAACTGAGTCCCAGAGGCAGAGTGGCTTGTCCAGGGTCACTTAGTAAGGTTCTGACTCAAGAGTTGAAAGCTGGTCTTCCTGTACTCCAGCTGCAACATTCTATTCCTACAGGACTGATTGTCTCTGTAGAAGCTGGCAGCCGGGTCCAACTTGGTTCTTGAAGACTAGAGAGGAGCCTGCTTTGCCTGGCCCTGGGAGTGGGAATCGTGGGGATTGTGGGAACTAGAGGAACCATCCCTATCTTGTGGGGAGAAGAGAAAGTGTGCTTTCTGGTCCATTTAGGAGGGTAACTTTCTCATCCCCTTCCAGCAGATGACAGGAAAACAGGCTGAAACTGACAGGTGGCTTGACCTGAGGATGATCAATGAGTGAGGGATGAGAATCCAGGCTTTCTGGGAGCTACGAATGATAATAATAGGATTTTAAAGTTTGTAAAGCATTTTGTGAATACCTCATCTGATCCTCATAACCCTTTGAGGAAGGGGTTATTATTCCCATTTTACAGACGAGGAAACAGGAGTTAAGCAAGCTTCAGTGATTTACCGAGGGCAAGTCACCTTATACCCCCACCCCATGTACTCTTCCATCCTGTGACCCTGGCCTCCTCGCTCTAACTCCTATAAGGCATTCCTGTTTTTCAGGTGGGCATCTCCTTAGTTGTCAGTTTTTTTGCTTTCATGAAAAGAGCTGCTGTAGATACTTTTTGCCTATATGGGTCTTTTCGTCTCCCAGCCTGTGCAAGACCAAGGTGCTCAGGAATGGCAGGAAAAAGCAGTGTAGAATCTCAGGGATGAACCCCCGGGATGATTGGGAAGTTTTGCCTGAGAGTCAACTGAGCCCTCTCACCCTACCAGGTTCCCTATCCCGTTTCTTTTGGTTCTGAGCTGGGGAAAGTCACTCCTGTGGGTCTCCCCAGCCCTGGCTATGGATCCATCCCATAGGGCCTCTTCCTCCCTCAGCTGCTGCTTGTTTGCTGGGGATGGGGGGGAGACAGTGACGCACAGTGGTGTGACCTTGGCCTGCCACCTCCCCTCTTCCCTTTTCTGGGCCCACTGCAGATGGGAAGGGGCCAGGAATAGACAAAGCAGGATCCCAAGAGGCTGTGGCTGCTTGGGGGCAGATCAGCTTTCCCTGGGGCCCCATTCCAGAGACTGGGTGGAGTGTGTCTGGTGGGATTTCCTGCATGCTTTGGGCTATGCCAGCCTGACTTTGACCTCTCTCCTAGGCCTCCAGTTTGACGTCCCTGTAGCTAGAATTCCTCCAGTGGAGACCTTTCCCCTGATGATTCCCTCCTTCATTCTGGCTTCTTTCCTGCTACCTCCAGCTTTCCATGTCCCCCTCTCTCCAAGCATCTTCTCTGGGAAGTACCAAAATATCATTAGAAAAATCACCCAGGGCAGTCTTGGCATTATCCTCCATCCCAAACATCTCACTTGGTGACACTCCAGAGCTCTTGCAGAGGATGAGATTTAGAGCCAAAAAACACCTTATAGAATATCTATCCTATGCCTTCATTTTACAGGTGAGGAAATTGAGGCAAACAATGGTTAAGTAATTAAGTCATGTTGGTGGTAGTAGTTGGCAGAGGTTGGATTTGTCTTTCTGAGCACTATTCTGTGCTGCCTCATCTCAATTTACTGGGATACTCTCCATATAGTCTGCATTCACCCCAGGGCACTCATCCTCTAACCATAGGATTCCAGTCTCTTCCTGGTCTCATAGACCCTGGCACACCAGTCCCTTCCATCCTCATCTATCTCCCAAGTACATCCAAGCTCATCCATGACAATATCTATTCATCTCATCCTCTGTCATCCCCTTTTCTTTTTGCTTTCAATCTTTCCAAACATCAGGGTCTTTTCCAGTGAGTCCTGTCTTCTCATGTGGCCAGAGTATTTAACCTTCAGCTTCAGTGTCTGACACTCCAGTGAATAGTCTGAATTGATTTCTTTAAGTATTGATTGATTTGATCTCCTTGCTGTCCAAGGGACTCTCAAAAATCTTCTCAAGCTTTGATGCTGTGGTGCTCAGCTTTCCCCATAGTCCAACCCTCACAGCCATATATTACTACTAGAAAGACCATAGCCTTGACTATATGGATTTTTGTCAGCAAGGTGATGTTTCTGCTTTTTAGTCTGCTGTCCAGATTTGCCATAGCTTTCCTTCCAACGTGCAAGCATCTTTTAAATTCATGGCTGCACTCGCATCTACCTCAATCTTTGAGCCCAAGAATATAAAAACTGGCACTGCTTCCATTTCTTCTCCCTCTGTTTGCGGGAAGTGATGGGACGGTAGTCGCCTTCTTAGTTTATTTTTTGTATTCAGCTTCAAATCAGCTTTTACACTCCCCTCTTTCATTCTCTTAATTCCTTTTCACTTTCTGCCATCAGAGTGGTGTCATCTACATATCTGAGATTGTTGATATTTCTCCTGGCAACCTTAATTGCAGCTTTTGATTCCTCCAGACTGGCATTTTGAAGGATCTACTCCATATGTAAGTTAAATAAATAAGGTGACACTTGCCACACTCCTTTTTCAATCTTAAACCAATCAGTTATTCCATATTCCATTCTAACTGTCGCTCCTTGGTCTGCATGCAGGTTCCCCATGAGACAAGTAAGATGATCTGGTATCCCTGTTTCTTTGAAGATTTTCCACATTTTGTTGTGATCCACTTAGTCAAAGGCTTTAGTGTAGTCAACAAAGCAGAAGAAGGTGTTTTTCTAGAACTCCTTAGCTTTCTGCATAATCCAGCCAATGCTGACAGTTTGTTTTCTAGTTCCTCTGCCTCTTTGAAACCAGTCTGCTGTTCTGGCAACTCTCAGTTCACATACTGCTGAGGCCTGGCTTGCAGAATCGTAAGCATAACCTTGCTGGTATGTGAAAAGAGCTCAATTATTCAGTAATTTGAACATTCCTTGACATTGCCTTTCTTTAGGATTGGGACATAAACTCATCTTTTCCAGTCTAGTGGCCACTGTTGAGTTTTCCAAATTTGCTGGCATATTGAGTGTAGCACTTTAACAACATTCTCTTAGCGTTAACTTTCCTGAACCTCCGTTTCCCAATCTGTAAAATTAGCTCGGTGGTACAGTGGAGAGAGCATCCAGTGTGAAATCAGGAAGACCTGAGTTCAAATCCAGTTTCAGATACTTACTAGCTGTATGACCCTGAGTAAGAAATTAAACTTCTGCTTGCCTCAGTTTGCTTATCTGTAAAATGGGGATAATAATAGAACTTATTTCTCAGGATTGTTATGAGGATCCAATGAGATAATAATTGTAAAGTACTTAACACAGGGAATATTAGCAATTATTATTCTTACTTTCTAGAGTCGTTATGAGGCTTAAATGAGGTAACGTATGCTCAATGCCTTGCAGATTTTTAAAGTGCTCATATAAATGCTGTTGTTAATTTACTACTGCTACTACCACCACCACCACCACCACCACCACTACTACCATGACTACTATTACTACTACTCCTCACACTACCACTACTACCACCACCACTATCACCACCACCACCATCACCACCACTACTACTACTACTACTATTACTACTACTACTCCCACCACCACTACCACCACCACCACCATCACCACCACTACCACTATCACTACTATCCCTACCACTACCACTACTACTACAATACATATTAGACCCAAGTTGGTCTCTGTTAGCACTTACAAGGGATGCCATCTGGACCCAGTATTTGCAAATATGTAGGAGTATTCTTCTAGTGGACTTGGGTCTTTTATTTGTTTTCCTTTAGCCCTAAAGAGATGACTCATGGAACAGGACACTCAGCAGAGTTATTTCTGTTCACCTGGCAGAAGGTGATGACCCTTCCACCCTCCTCTGGCACATTAATGACCTCTCACCTCCCCCTCCTTTTTGTTTTAAGATGCAGACTATTGGAGATGATATGAAGGATTCTTCAATGCAGAATTGGACTTTCTGTCTAAGGGCAAGATCAGAGTAGAAGTAAGTGCTTAGTGAGAGCAGGAACAGTCAATTCTAGTGGGATCTCCCAATTTCTACACTATCTCCATCTTGAGATCATTTTCGGGACTCTAGGGTCTCTAGAGAGATGAAAAATTTTTAAATGATTCAAGGCCAGTGGGGTCTATATAGAAGACTTACTTAGGCTTCAATGGATAATCCCAGACAAGTTCCACCAAATATGACTCTTAGGTCAGAGATTGTGATGACAGGTAACAAAATTTACCACCTACGTACCAAATTCCAGAGATGAATCCTATAATAATCCTTAATTTGGTCAATGCCCAGATGATGGGCTTGTTGTCCATTTCTGGGCCCATGCTCCAGAAGTCTTTTGGCTTGGTGGGCCTTCCCTACTCACTCTGGGCATAGCCTCCATGTACTCTGGGTCAGTGCATGCCATGATGAGGTATACAGCTTTATGAGATGATACAGGGAATGATAAATGAGGCCGGTATTTGGGGAATGCTTGTTGAATTGAGTTGTAATATCTGTGTGTGTGTGTGTGTGCATGTGTGTATGTGTGTGTGTGTGTGTGTGTGTGTGTGTGTATATTGATACTCTAATAAACTGTGATTCCCTAGGGTGATCCCTCCCTTTTCTGATGCAGTTGGACATCCACCTGAGGTTGTGCACATGGATGGTCTTTGGGAGCTGCCTGCACTGAGCTAGCAAAACTTGCAGAAATGTTAGACTGTTAGAACCTTTCTAGGCCAGTCCATAGGCAAAAGGTATGAAGTCCATCCCAGGGCCTGCCCTTGTAGCCTTTCTGACTTGGTAGACCTGGCTAAAGCTTGTGGTCTGATGGGATAGCTGGATTATCTCTCCATCTCAATGAGGCATCGGAGGACGATGTCTTCTGAAATTTTTGGACCTGACCTGTGATATCATTTGTATAGAAAATTTCCAGGGAAGAAACTTCTCCCGCCAATGCAGACCTGTACCTTCTCTGTAATCTCTAACTGTGTGCCCTGGGAAAAGCTACTTCACAAAATCAGTTTTCACATCTGTAAAATGGGGATAATTATAACCCTTTCTTCACAGGGTTGTTGATTGGATCCAATGAGATAATATTTGCAAAGTGCTTTGTAAACTTTAAAATGTTATTTCAACGTCTGCGATTATTATTGTTGTTGGAATTTTGGAATGTCGTCTGGGGCCTGGAAAAGTCAAGCCCTGTAATAGCTATTACATGTCAGAGGCAAGCCTTGAATGTGGGTTTTCCTCAAAGATTGAGTCTCCACACTTAGGTGCTGCCTTCATTTTGCAGATGGGAAAACTGGGTGTCAGAGAGCCTAAGTGACTTAGAGGCACACATTTAGTAAATGTCTGAGGCAAGACTCGAATCCAAGTCTTCCTGAAGCCGAGTCCTGAACCTTGAATATGCATTTATATGTGCATGTCTGTTTAAATGTGTATATGTATGTGTCTGGGTGTTTTATATATTAGTCTATGTATTATAATCTTAGAATGTTGCCCAAGAAGGGAATTCAGAAATCATTTCATGTTCCCCTTGTGTTTCACAGAGTAGATGAGGCTGTTTGCCTCCCAGCCTAATGTCTTTCTTTTTCTTGGCTAATTAAAGGGGCCATGCCCTGGCTACTTCGTAAACAGGCCTATTCAATGAATGGGGGTTACTTCACCCTAAGTGAGTACCTGCATAGACCCTGGCCTAAAGGGGCCAAGGTCTCCCAGTGCATCCTGGGTCATCTCCAGTCATCCTGATGAATATCTGGTCACTGGATTCAGATGGCTCTGGAGGAGAAGTGAGGTGGTGACCTGCACAGCCCTCCCTCACTCAAAACAAAGTCAAGTGCCAAGTCATGTCATCATTTCTCTGATGGCATGGTCTTCTTCGGCAAGAAGGACGAACGCAAAAACTGAACCCCATGGTACCAGTGATGTGCCACCTTTGTAATGAGTATCAGAGCTTTCATTTGAACCTAAACTTCCAAATCCAGGGCTTTTGCTCCTGTGCCACACATATTTCCAAGTGTGTGTATGTGCATATATGGAAGCAAGCTGGGTATAAGAGAGGGAGGCAACAGTGGCCGCTGATACACAGGTATGCAGAGTGTACTCCAAATCTTAGGGCATTGTTGTGCCCTAAGAGATTTGGGACACCCCTTACTTTATTTTGTGCCAGTTGACTGACTGACCAATCACAATAAATCTATTCTGAAAAGATATCCTTTTGGAAGCATATTTTGAAGGAATTCTACTAGTAGTCTAACTCTTTCATACATTTGACACCATAGCTTTTTCCTTCCCTCATCGGTGCCTTCAATTTTCACATGCTGGGTTGGCTTACACTGAAACCTGCCTGCTTGGCATTCTTGGCTCTGACCTAGAAGGTGAACAGAGTCTGACTGGGGCAGGAGAGACCCTAAAGAGCCAAGGTACTCTTGGCTATGGGGAAGTGGTCCATACAGGCTTGTGCCAGGCCAGTCCAGTGGCTAGGCCAGCAGGGTTTGAGGCCCCAGAGCTGGAAACAGCATCCTTCGAAAAAAGGGAGATAATTCCACATCCTGTTTGGCGGGTCTGACTCCCTCTGCCGGTTCCATTTACTGTCTTCCTTGAAACTGGCTGTTCTCCCCAGGAGGCGGGGACTGACCCAGCTCTCACCCAAGGCCAGTGATTTTTGTGCCAGCAGGCATTGGGCCTCCTTCCTACCAAATCTCTGGCTCCTAAAGTTCTGGGCTTGGTTGGACTGGGTGGCCACTGTGAGAGCAGTGTTGCTGCTGGGGAAGGGAGAGGTTGGACACAACAGGGGCTGGCAGGGGAAGCACAGGGTGGTTGATGCTCCTTCCAGGGAGTGGGCTCCCTGGGGGGCTGAGCTCATGCCAGGGCATTCCATTGCCTGAGGGAGTCTGGTCAGAGGAAGCTAGAGGCTAGAGGTCAGGAACCAGAAGGGGTGGGGACTAGGGCTGTGGGCAGGATGGAGCCAAGGAAGGAATGATGGGCAGGCAGGAAGAACTCATTTCTATGAGAGGAAGGGAGCAAGAGAGAAAGAGAAATAGCAAGGACACCAAGGGAGAGGGGAGAAAGATTTACTTTTAGATTTGGGGATCCACATTGTCCCAGAATGTAGGCTCTGGTCTAAGTCTATTGATGACCTCATTCCAAGGAAAGAAATCTGAGCTAGAAGCCTGACTGGATACTGATTGCCCTGTGACTGTCCTCATCAAGGTCTCTTCAAACTGTTCTTCCTTGTCCGATTCCTAGAATAGGAACTTTCTGCTGTCAGGGGATCCGTCTGGACCCTGAATGCAGAGAACTTAGGGGAGTTAGGTAGAGAAGGATAGTGGTCCCCAAAGTCAGATTGTGACTGATCCAGGTCTGGAGATAAAGACTCGCTCCTTCCCACCCCTCCTCGCCATATTTTTAGGGACCCCAGCAGTCATCCAGTCCAATGGTCTCAAACTCAAACAGAAGTGGGGGTCACTAGTCCATATACAAGGATCCAGGTGGGCCACATTTTGATTTAGTTTTGAAATGTAATAATGTATACGTTTGGTTGTATTTTTATTTATTTTGTTAGTTATTTTCCAATCACATTTTAATATGGTTTGGGCCACACTTGGCAGTTTCGTGGGTTGCAGGCCTGACATCTCTGGTTTACTTTGAAAAAGTCTAACCCGTAACATAATAGTATCTCCACCAAAGGGTCACAGAGCTCCTTCTCAAAAGCCAACCTATGATCTTCAGAGATGGCCTGCTGCATTTGTGGATAGCTGTAATTGTTAATTTGTATCCTCTGACACAATGCCGCCAGCCAAGCCCTCTAACCATAGTCCTTCAGGCTGGGACGTGGGTGAGGTGGGCATATGGGTTCAGGGGCCATTCAGAGCCCCTCAGGTCAGCCTGGCTGCCTAATCTGCCTAGCAGGGAAAGTTACAGGATGTGCCAGTTTAGAAGCATGAATAGTACCAGGAAGCCAGGGGATGGGGATGGTTCTGAAGCTGGAGGAGCTTCTGGGAAGGAGGACTTGTTTCCATGATCTTCCATTGGGCCCAGATCTTAGAGCTGCCCATGATCCATTTGCCAGAACTGGAAAGGACAAGGAGGAGGAGGAAGACTAGGCCTGGTAGTTTAACATGAATGTTCAGGTACTCCTGATTGCTCTCTCCCCTCCCTCTGGCTGATAACTCCAAATAATTCCGGAAGTTCTTAGACTAGACTCATAGAACCCCAGACCTATGATATACCTGAGAGACTGCTTGCTTCACCCATTTCATATAGGAGGAAACTGAGGCCAAGGTATATTTGGTGATTGGCTATAGAATGTAAATGCCTTGTGGGTGGGACCTGCCTCACTTTTGTAATTGTACATGGAGCCCAGAACAGTACTTAGCACAGTAGATACTTGACAAATGTTCTGCAAGGTCCCACAGGGTAAGTGACATCAGGAACTGAAATCCAGGTCCCATAGAATCATTGCTTTAGAGCTAAAAGACACCTCAGAAGCCACCTAATTCAACTTCTCATATAACACTTGAAGAAACTGCAGCCCAAGGAGATGACATAACAGCTAATCACAATAGCTAACATTATCTAGTGTTTAATGTGCCAGGCACTTTACATTTATTATCTCTTGATCTTGACAACAACCCTGGGGAGTAGGTGCTATGCTTATACTCCCCCATTTCACAGATGAGGAAACTGAGGCTAACAGGTTAAGGGACTTGCCCATGGTTATACAACTAGTATCAGTGGTTGGATTTGAACTGAGATCTTCCTGACTCCAAGCCCAGTGTTCTATCCAGTGTACCACCTAGCTGCCACTAAATGACTTGCCTTAGGACGTACAGTGTAAGACTCAGAGATTGGGGGGGAATTTGAACCTAGATTCTAGGGTGTGTTGTTTCTACTGTATCACACATTTCCTCCTTGACTCCTAGGCTTATTTCCCTAACACCACAGCAGTGACCCTTGGAATCAACCCAGGCGATCATCTAGTCCCATCTAGTCTAGTAAAGGTTGATTGACCTTGAGCAACCAATCAACAAGTCTTTTTTAAGCCCCTATAATATGCTAAGAGTGTAGCGGCTTCTAGCAGAGGGACAGACACCAAACTATCCTAAACAGACTCTTGGCCCCTTGGGGCTGAGCAGTGACAAGCCTCTCATTACAGGTCTAGCATATTGGAATCAATTGAACACTCTTTGAACTCACAGAGACAGGTAAATTGATGGAATAGACACTGAATATCAGCCAACCAGAATCCTAAAACCTCCTATGCCATTCACCACTAGTGCAACCTTGGGTAGGTTATTTCTCTCTGGGCCTCAGTTTCTCTCTGTCAAATGAGCAGTTTAATTTAACTGGACTCAATGGTGCCAACTTTCCATGATTCTAGTCTAAGGATTGTGGGGTGTTGAGGGGCAGCCTATGAGCAGTGTGTACATATAAAACTGCCAGTCAATTTCTTCTTCCTCCCTCTGTCTCATCTCTCCAGCCCATGCTGGGAGCTGGATATTGGGGAGGGTGATGGGGAAAGGCTTCTCAGGGCCTCAACTCCTCCATCTATAAAACAGAGAGCCCTAACCAGGGCTGGTCTAGTGCTTGGGTTCACCTTCGTCCTAACCCAGGTGGATGGGGTGAGGTTATTCCTAAAAACCTCAATACTGGCAAGACAATTCCACACGTTTCCCCCCAAGAACCTATTTTGGTCTTTCACTGTCTTCCTTGTAAAGATGACTGTCATTGCCTTTAGTTATGGATGGATCAGGGTTTGAACACTCCCTCTGACACTTACTAGCTGTGCCATGATGGTGGGGTAAGCCATTTCATCCCTGTGAGCCTCTATTTCCTCATCTGTGAAATGGGCTAATAAGACGTCTAGTGGCTACCTCAGACCTATGGTGGGGTTCCAATGAGATCATGTACAAAATGTACTTTGTAAACATTAAAATGCTGCTGGAAGGTCAATTAGCATTTTTATATAATATCCTTTTTTTGCAGAGAAGATTGAAGTTTCCTTCTGTTCCTCCTCCAAAGTCATTACTAGATTGGAGGGCAGAAGACCCAGGATCAAACCTTGACTCTATCACCGATTAGCTGTGTGACCAGGGGCAAGTCCATTGTCCTCATTGGGTCTCATTTTCCTTGTCTGTGAAATGGGGATAATGCCTGAGCCATCTACCTCACAGAGTTATCATGAATCTCAGATGTTAAAACCTTGGACTTAGGACCTGATGGATGTTTGCTCTTACGGGTTTGTCTGCAGGCAAGGGCTACTTTAAGTCTGTGTGGTGAAGTGGGAAGTGTCCTGGATTAGGATCTGATAACCTGAGTTTAATCATTTGCTGCATGCTTCTTTTTATACCTCATGCCACCTTCCTACCCCTCCACCCCCTCCTGTTTGATCTCCTGTTTACTTGTCCTACAAAGCAGTTCATCTTTCACCTCTGAGTATTTTCCCTGGCCTGAAAGGCCCTCCCTCCTTCTCTTTGCCTCCTGGTAGGTTCCCTGACTTCCTTCAGGTCCCAGATAAAATCCCTCCTTCTGTGGTTTTTCCTGTATAAAGCTAGTTTGTATGTATGCAGACACAGGTCTCTCCCATTAGATGGTAAGCTCCTTGAGGGCAGGGACTGTCTTTTTGCTTTTCTTTGTATCCCTAGGGCTTTTCACCAGTGAAGATGGCTTTACTGGTGGGCTTCCTTTTTCCACATGTTAGTGGTCTAGAGGTAGCTATTTGGCACAGTGGGTAGAGCTTAAAGTCAAGAAAACCTTAGTTCAGGAAACTCTCCCCCCATAGCCCATAAAAGACCTGTAAAAAATGACTCTAAACAAATTCTAGAGCAGCAAAAGCCATAAAACGACAGAGTGAAAGAGATTTCCAGCCTAATGCAGCCTGGAAGGTCAACAGGAAAGGTCTATCATACCGGGCTCAGGGTTGAGTGCAGCCCAGTCTTGGCCAGGAGGCAGGGACAGGACCAGATCAGGCTTCAGGGCATGGAATCCCGAGTAGCAGCTACAGTTCCTAGATTTCTCAACCCACAAATGCCAAAGACAGCTTCAAAATTCAGTGAGAAAGCTCTTTCACCTGACTGAGAAGGGAGCAGGGTCTGACCCTAGACCTGACCCCAGGAGGTGGCAGTATCCATTTTTGGAGCCCTCCACACAAAGACCCTGGGGGAATTGAGCTGCAATCTGGATCTCAGCCCTGAGTGAGAAGGAGCCTGACCTGGTTGAACTGGTGGTAGCTATGGAGAGGAAATTCTACTCACAGATCCTGGGCAGAAAAGCTTGTGGTTGCTCCCAGACTAGAGTATAGGCCACCTTGAAGGAACTGAGAATTTACATGTCCCTAGAGTATACCCTCCATTTGACAAAGGACTCAAAAGTTAAGTAACTGGCTGGGAAAATACCCCAAAAAGAGAAAAAATATGACTATAGAAGTCTACTTTGTTGGTGAACAGATATTTTCTTCCATCCTTTTGAATGAGGAAGAACAAAGTATACCAACAGAGGAAGACTCAAAAGTCAAGGCTTCTGCATCCAAAACCTCCAAAATAAATTTGCAATGGTCTCAGGCCATGGAAGAGCTCAAGAAAGATTTTGAAAACCAAGTAAAAGAGGTGGAGGAAAAATTGGGAAGAGAAATGAGAGTGATGCAAGAAAATCATGAAAAGTGAGTCAACAGCTTGCTAAAGGAGACCTAAAAAAATGCTGAAGTAAATAACACCTTTAAAAATAGACTAACCCAAATGGCAAAAGAGGTCCAAAAAGCCAATGAAGAGAAGAATGCTTTAAAAACAGAATTAGTCAAATGGAAAAGGAGGTTCAAAGTCTCACTGAAGAAAATAGTTCTTTAAAAATTAGAATGGAGTAGATGGAAGCTAATGACTTTATGAGAAACCAAGAAATTATAAAACAAAACCAAAAGAATGAAAAAATAGAAGATAATGTGAAATATCTCACTAGAAAAACAACTGACCTGAAAATAGATCCAGGAGAGACAATTTAAAAATTATGGAACTACCTCAAAGCCATGATCACAGAAAGGGCCTAGACATCATCTTTCATGAAATTATCAAGGAAAACTGCCCTGATATTCTAGAGTCAGAGAGTAAAATAAATATTGAAAGAATCCACTAATCACCTCTTGAAAGAGATCTGAGAAGAAAAACACCTAAGAATATTGTAGTCAAACTCCAGAGTTTCCAAGTCAAGGAGAAAATATTTCAAGCAGCTAGAAAGAAACAATTTGAGAATTGTGGAAATACAACCAGGATAACACAAGATCTAGTAGCTTCTACATTAAGAGATTGCAGGGCTTGGAGCATGATATTTCTGAAGTCAAAGGAACTAGGATTAAAACCAAGAATTGCCTACCCAGCAAAACTGAGCATAATACTTCAGGGGAAAAAATGGCCATTAAGTGAAATAGAGGACTTGATGAAAAGACAAGAGCTGAATAGAAAATTTGACTTTTAAACACAAGAATCAAGACAAGCATGAAAAGGTAAACAGGAAAGAGAAATCATAAGGAGCTTACTAAAGTTGAACTGTTTACATTCCTACATGAAAAGATAATATTTGTAACTCTTGAGGCTTTTCTCAGGATTTGGGTAGTTGGAAGGATTATATGCATATATACAGACAGAGGGCACAAGGTGAGTTGAATAGGAAGGGATGATATTTAAAAAAATAAAATTAAGGGGTGAGAGAGGAATATATTGGGAGGAGAAAGGGAGAAATGGAATGGGGCAAATTATCTCTCATAAAAGAGACAAGAAAAAGCTTTTTCAATGGAGAGAGAAAGCAGGGAAGTAAGAGGCAAAAAGTGAAGCTTACTTTCATCACATTTGGTTTAAGGAGGGGATAACATGCACACTCAATTTGGTATGAAAATCTGTCTTACACTACAGGAAAGTAGGAGAGAAGGGGGATAAGTGGGGTGTGGGGGGATGATAGAAGGGAAAGCAAATGGGAGGAGGGAGTAATAAGAAGTAAACACTTTAGGGGAGGGACAAGTTCAAAAGAGAATAGAACAAATAGGGTACAGGATAGGATGGAGGGAAATATAGTTAGTCCTACACAACATGACTATTATGGAAGTCTTTTGCAAAGCTGCACATATATAGCCTATATCAAATTGTTTGCCTTCTCAGTGGGGATAGGTGGGGAGGGAGGAAGGGAGAGAAGTTGGAACTCAAAGTTTTAGGAACTAATGTTGAGAATTGTTTTTGCATGTAACTGGGAAATAAGAAATACAGGTAATGGGGTATAGAAATCTGTCTTGCCTTATAAGAAAAGAGAGAAGATGCCTATAAGGGAAGGGAGAGATGTGATAGAAGGGAGGGCAGATTGGGGGTGAGGGTAATCAGAATGCATGGTATCTTGGGGTGGAGGGGCAGGAAGAAAATTTGGAACTCAAAGTCTTGTGGAAATGAATGTTGAAAACTAAAAATAAATAAATAAATTTAAAAAAAAGAAAAAGAAAACTTTATTTCAAACCCTATCTCAGGCGCATGCTAATTATATGACCCAGGGCCTCAGTTTCCTCATCTTTAAAATGGGGATAATGACAGCACTTCCCTCACAGGGTTTCTGTGGAGGGTAGGATGTGTAAAGTGCTTTATGATGTTATAATTATTATAATTTCCTAGGTCAAGACTCTAATGCAGTAGGAAGAATACTGACTTTTGAGCCAGAGGACCTGGTTTCCCATCCTGGTCTGTCATGTGCGTGACTGGACAAGTGTCTCTCCTTTGGATGTTATAAAAGTGAGGAAGTTCACCTTTCTAGCTCTAAATTCATGATTCTCTCAGGCCTGTGGTGGGCTCAATCACCCTTAATTAAAGGAGCCCAGCATTGAAAGGGCATCCCTGTCACCTTCCCCTTCCCACTTCCCTTCGCAGAAATAAAGGCAGCTTGGACACCAAGAGGTTGAGAACCACCAAAGTACCATTTATAGAGGCCCTGGAATATCCCCACACACTCCCAGGGAACACGAGGTGGCCCAAGCCCTGCCAAGGCTGGCCAGTGGCTTCCAGGCTTGGGTTCCTCCATGAGTTTGACCCTTGGTCCACTGCAGAATCAGGCCTTTCTGATGCCATCTTCCCAGGACCTTAGTGCTTGGGATGGAACCTGGTCTTGTATCTGGCTCGGCCGCACTGTGACCCCAGAGAGCTGGCAAGTCAAACCCCTGCTCTCATGTTCTGAGAATTGCTTCCAGACCTGGATCCTAGAGCTGGGACCCTGGTGCTTTTGCTGGCCCCAAAGGCCAGCTTCCCCAGGCTGTTTTTTGTAAGCTCCCAACCTGGTCCACTTTAGTAATGTGTTAAATAGATTTTTGTGCATTATCCCTTAAATAAATGTGGATACCCTCCCCCAGAGAACTTCCTTTCTTCCTTTCCACAAACCCTGAATATATTATCTTACTGACTGCGTGGCCATTACTGGAGAGGAGCAATAGTCTGTCCTCTCTCTCCCTGTCCCCACTAGCCCCACTATGAGGGGGAAGACCTTGGCTCTTGACTGCCACCATTCTTGGACCCTGGGGGGAAGCACCTTCTCAGAAATCCCAAAGTGGGTCACACTGGGAAGGTGTTTCCTCCATTGCAGAGTAAGGGAGGACCTCTATTGGAGGGTGTGGGGAGAGTGGAGTCTTAAGGTGAGGAATCCTGAAGTATAACCCCATCTAGCCAATCTCCACTCTAGCCAAGATTCTCTAGTAAGGGAGAGCCTTCTCTCTTTGCCCTTCCCCTGACAGGGGAACATGACTTACCCAAGGTCATGCCAGGAACTGGAGACTCAAGACTCAAGAGTCCCTCTTCCCATTGCTCTCTCTGTAAGGCCATTCTGCCTCCTAACTGTTTAATTGGGGGCCCCAGCAGAGGGGCCGGCTTCATTTCCATATTTCAATTTTCCACCCTTGCCCCCACCTCCTCTTATTACTAAACCTTCTGAGATCTCCAGGAATGGTGGTGTGGGGAAGGGGAAGATCCTTGATCCTTATTCTTGACCCTTTTGGATCTTTGTTCCATTTCTAGGCCTTTCATCTTTCTCCCACAATTTTCTGGGTTTCTTTTTCTCATCAGATGTGATAGTGATGGAGTTGGCCACCTTGGTGCCAACCCTGAGAAACCCACTGAGAAGAAGGAATGAGAGAAGCTAGAATGGATAAAAGGAAGTAAGGAAAATGGAAGTGGGAGGTAGAAGTAGGACCCTCGGACCCTGACGAGGGAAGAGAATTGTCTGTCAGAGCTGTTCCTGGCAGGACAGGGCTTCAGACCCAGTACTGGCCATTCTTTAGGGCAGGATTGGGTGTCCGGCAGAACTGTAGCAGCTCTGGGTCCTGCTGGCCCCTGACCTCAGTCCCTTTGCCAGGCACTGAGGTCAGCGGGATGGTCTGGCTGGGGTCTGTCTTGCGGAAGGTCTCAGCATCACTGGCCATGCCATTTCGAGGCTTGGCCGAGAGGCCCTGGACATTGTGCTTTCCTGTCTTGTTGCGCTTTCGGAGGTAGAAGAGCAAGGGCAGTATGAGGGCAAGCAGGAGCAGGATAAGGCAAATGGGAATAATGATGCTAAACATGTTGGCTTCAATGAAACCAAGGAAAGTGCCCCCTTCCGCAGGTGCAGCACTGGTTGGCGTTGCCTGGCCCTGCTCCCTGGTGGGGGCCATTTCTGCCTCCTTGATGTTGGGGGTGGGTCTCTCAGGCCCCTTGGGCCCTGTTACTGTCCGGGAGGAGCTGTCCTCTCCACGGGAGCCCCCTTTAGTTTCGGAGGAGTCAGGAGAGATGAGTAGAGTCACACCATAGGGCCGGGATGGGTTGTAAGGCTCTGACACATAGTCAAGAGAAGCCACAGCTGGGGGCACACCTCTGGCTGAGAGCTCGAAGGTGATGCCATCATGCAGCATTGGTGGCTCCCTGCCCTCTGGCTTGCTCAGCTCCAGCCCAATCAGCCCCTCCTTGAGGTCTTCCTGGGTGAAAAGTTCCACTGGCTGGGCTTGAGGCTCCTGATCCCAGTCCCTGGGGATCCGCACTATTTGGCCTCTCCGTGGTCCCTGGAGGATCCGGAACTGGGGCACACTCTGTGTCTGGTTGGCCAGCTCCCCAGCATCCAGGATGCCCATATCCAGACGAAGCGTGGTACCCTGGGGCCATGGTTCACTAGCCTGTGCCCGCACCAATGCCCGCACGGTCACATTCACTGTTGCAGATGCATTGGCACCACGGGCAAGTGAGAGGAGGTGAAACTGATCAGAGGCTGAGGTGAAGTTGGTGAATGAAAAGGCTACTTCCCCTTGCTCTACTTGCTTCTGGCTAAAGCTGGTCTTGGGCTGCCTGTTGACCAGCACATGTCCATGTTGGGGCATATGAGTGATGGAGTATGTGGCATCAGGCTCTTCTTGGTCAGAAATCACAAAAAGGTGCTGCTGGGTCAGTGGGGCCCAATTCAAGCCCTGGGGTATCTCTAGTGGTGACCGGGTCCGTACTTCAATGGAGGATGGCAGGACATCCACAGACAGGGAGGTGTCCACAGGGGGACTTGCCCCATCCGAAATGCTCAGCTGGAAGATACCCAGGGTGCTGCTGCCATTGGCTGTGAAGATCAGTCTCCCAGCATCTATGTCTGCCTGGGTAAACCGAGTCACGGGGGAAGGTTGGCTGCCTATCAGCAGGAGGTAGCCATTGTGGGGCGCCCTCTTGACTTGGTACTCAATCTCTTCAGGGGAAGAGTCTGGATCTACAGCGCTTAGTTGAGCCCGGGAGAGGGAGGCACGCGTACCCCTAATAATCTGTAGAGGTCTGGAAGCCTGGGGTTGGGGTGGTTTCTCATTGACATCCCGCACAGTGATTTGGAAAGTCTCAGATATCATAGGCCCATGCTCTGCTGTGGGTGGCTGAGCAGAGTCTTGCTGCCCTTTCTGGATGGAGGCTTGGAAATGGAAACCATCTCTCTGGGTCCCGGAGCCCCTATGGATGTAGGCCAACTGTCCCCTGGCCAGGTCAGACTGCAAGAAGTAAGGTTGGGCACCATCCAGGTGTTTGCTGCCCACCCACAGCTCCCCATGGGCTGGCAACTCTGTCACTAAGAAGACTACATTGTGGGAGGGCCGATCCGAGGCTGGGATGCTGGCCAGGAGGTTGGAGGCATCCAGGGATGCTTGAGTGATCTCTGCCCTCTGACCCTCTGGGACCCAGAGACCTAGGGAGAAAAAAGGAAAAACCCAGAATAAGCCAGTGCTTTTTGGGTCCCTGGAGGAGGGGGAGCAGGAGAAGAGGCTGCAGACCAGGACTGAAAGGAGAAGGAAGTGTGCCCCAGATATGTGATGAATGAATGAAAGAATTCATTCAAGCAGGAGAGGGCAAACTGAAGATTCTGAGCCCAGTTCTAGCCTTTCCTCATTCCCCCAGCTGATAGTGTCCCCTCCCCCCAATTATTTCATTATCTAGTATTTATTTTGCATATTTCCTGCAGATACTTATTGACTATTGGCAAACTGTTTCTCCCCAAGGACTGGGGTTGCTGTTTTTTAGCTTTGGAATCTCCAGAGATCAGCACAATGCCTGGCACATGATGAGTAGCAGGCTAATTGTTATTGCCTGAATAGCTTCTTGTCTAAAGGGTAGTCCCTGCCAGTGTCATGGCTTGGAGAGTAGGGACCCTGTTTCCCCTACTGAAATGGGGGAGCTACTTAAGAGTGGGAATAGCGTTTGGATCTCCTCACTGCCCCGAAGACTCCAGGAGGGCAGGGACCAAACATCATGGGTTCCCTGAGGATTCCCATCTTTGTGAGTTCTCTTCTTTTAAGCTGACTCAGGGGTAGGATCCATCAGACTAGGAACTCCCTGAGATGAGGGAGAGGGTCTTTCCTAACAGCCTGGGAGCTTTATGAGGAGAGGGACTGCCTTTTCTCCTCCCCAGTGGGTATTCCATGAGCCTTTCTGATGGACTAGAAGTTGGTCACTTCTGCTTGGTTTGGGAGCAGAACTTTCCCTACCAGGTTTTGGAACTATGTATTTGAATGAGAAGAGGGGAGAGGGAAACTTCTAGTAGTCACACTGTCTACCTTTGCTTTTACCTACAGGTCGGAGAGCATCATGGGATGGTGGTTAGTCCCCACTTAGTTCCCCACCAGAGTGCTCAATAGCCCCACTGCATGAATCTTCTCCTAGTTTCTTTGACTTTCCAGGTTTTGAGAAGAGCTGCTGGGCCCCCCATCAAGTAATACACCATTTTCCCTGAGACTTCCTCACCTTACCCAACCTGGCATCAGTTTCCCCAAACCTACAAACAGCTTTTACCTTCATTCTTCCAGAGACGACTGGGACGCTGGGCACAGGAGACTTCAAAGGTCACTGCAATGGCAAGGCTTATGGCAACATCTCGAGCAGGAGGTGAGGACACCCTTAGGCCCAGGGTGTCCTGGGCCAGCCAGAAGGGTTCGGAAGGCATCTCATGTTCATAAAATATCTCTCCTGCATCCACCTAGAGAAGGAGAATCACTTTGCATCTCTGGTTGGCAGGGGGGTAGAACTTGAGGTTTTGGAAATTGGAGGGAAGTGGGGACCCCCCTCAAACTGGAAAATGAAGAGGTTAGGGTTTCTGTGTTCCCTCATCAGACCAGAGGCTTCCAAAATTGGGATGGTTTTCTTCTCAGACACTAAGCTACTCAAGGACAAGGGGTGTGTCCCCAGTTCAGATTCTGGACTAAGGGAATGAGCTATGGCTCTTTAATTAGAATGAGAGTGTCCCAGAGTTCCTTTCTCTGTTTAGCTCTGCCATGGACAGAGATCTGTGACAAGTACCATAATTGGCTCTTCCATGAAGATGACTTTGTCAGATCCTACTTTGAAGGGTTTGGTAGAGAAGGGAAGCCCAGAGCCCTTGATCCTGTCTAGAGAAGGCAGGGCCAGGGAGGAGGATTTGAGGAGCCTGGGAGGAGCTAGGGAGGCCAACTAGTGTGCTACTAGGCAAACACCAATGTTAGCATTCTTACACCGTCCCAGTGCCAAGCACACAGTAAATGCTTAATAAATGCTTGTTGACTGATGTAGTAACTTTTCAGCTCCTGGACTCTTGGCTAAAAAAACCTTACACAACCTTTGACCACATTAAGAAAGACAGCAGGTCTAGGAATAGCTCCCTGGTCAGATAACATCTGGAGTGTTGTGGATGCTACTACATTTTAGGAAGGTCACTGACAAGCAGGAGCCCCTGGGGAAGAAGGCAACCCAACCAAAATGGGGAGAGGACTAGAGACCATGGAGTCCAAGGTCCTAGGGAAGAGGCAAACTGGGGAGAGTGAGGCAAGGTTGTGAAGGGGAGGTGACTGGTGTGCAAGCACGTCACTCTTTGTTTATAAATATTTTTCTCTGGTCTAAAAAGTCCTTTCTAGACTTGGGTTTTGGTGGAAAAAACCCTTTGGGAAGGAAGGTGATAAGCTGAGGACTAAAAGGTCTTGCATAAGGAAGTAGGTTAAAGGGGGTAACCCAAATTTAGAACAAAGAATAACTCTTTGACTTAATATTGTCTTTCCCACCCCTGAAGGGACTGCCCTTTCACCCAGCCAAAGACTATCTCTAGTTATTTATTCCCAGAAGGTATTCTCTTAAGATTCACTCATAGGAAATACCTTCTATTTCCTTTTAAAGGGAAGAACCCTCTTCTATTCCAAAGAATATTCCTCCCTGTGGGAGGAGTCCAATTGATTTCTTAAGGGGAGTAGTCAAGAAAAGAATGGGATGGTGACTTATTACTCAACTGGAATTGTTAACCTAAAGTGTTTTTAGGCTTTGTGATTTTCTTCTTCAAGATTCATATGTTACCTAAAATTTTTTTGGAACAGACATATTACAGGGCATGGGAAATCTATTTTGGACATTAGATTAATGTTAAATTTACCAAAATTGTTTCTGGCAGAATACAGTATAGATATTTTTGACACTTATGTCTTCAGTATTTAAAGATTGTCATGTGGAAGAGGTCCTGGAGAGTAGTACAAGATAAGATGGGTAGATTGATATTGCCAAAATATGAATTTTGTTTCACTATAAGGGGAAGATTCCCTAATTATTATAGCTGTCCACTATTGTGGACATTCCCCGTCACTAGAGGGCTGGCTTTTCCACTAAGGTTAGGCCAATCCCTTGTTGGTAATAGAAGGCAGTCCTATTCAGGAAGGGGTAGATGACATTATAGAAGTTCATACTCTGGAGAGTCTGCTGTTCCAGGTTGTATCTTTCCTTGTAAATAAATCCCCTGGGCTCGGGAGCAACAGGTGTAGTGGGAGAGGAAGTTATTTGGGCAACCTCTGGGGAAGGTGGGAATTATGCCGCTAAAATTCCTTTTCCCGTCCCTCTTCCTGCTGCCCTAGGAACTCTGGGGAAATCTTCCATTTCTCAGGTGACAAAGCTGATAACAATGGTTACTTAGGCAGCTCTGCTGAAAATTTCATGAGGAGGAAAGAGGAGGGTGAAAAAGAGGAGAAACCAGAGATGTGGTTGGTGACCCTGGAGGCTTGGAAAGGATCTAATAAAAAAAATAAATAGGAAGGAAGCTGGGCTTGTTTAGCCTGGAGAAGAAAAGATTATGGGGGGAAGGGATAGCTGTCTTCAAGCAAGTAGAAGAGGGAGAGAGGGAGGGAATAAGCATTTATAGAGTACCTACTGTGTGCTTGGCACTGTGCTAAGCATTTTTTTTTTAAATAGCTCATTTGGAAGAGGGATTAGATTTATCCTTTTTGATTTCATACTTCAGAGGCAGAAGCAGGAGCCATGGATAGGTGGAAATTATAAAGAAGCCAATAGAGGATTGATTGAGAACTTGCTAGCAATTAGAACTATTTTCCCTGTGTCAGTTATTTTTATTTATCCTGTATCCATCTTGCTTTGTATATATTCATTTGCATATTGAATCCCCCACTATATTATAAGCTCCTGGAAGGCAGGGACTGGATTTTTTTTGGCTACTTTTTGTATCTTCAGTACTTTGCACAGTGTCTGGCACATAGTAGGTACTTAATAAATATTGATCGGTTGATTGAATGAATTGCCTTTGGAGGTGGCACTTCATCTTGCAATCCCTGGGCATTTGCACTAAAATGCAAATCCTCCACACCTGAAATTCTTTCCCTCCTCCTCTTCACCTCTTGGCTTCTTTCAATTCCCAGATAAAACTCCACAGAGAAGCCTTTTCCTTCTTACAGTCAGTGCCTTCCTTCTCTTGATTTCTCTCCAATTTGAACTGTCTGTAGGGGTGGCTAGATGGCGCTGCAGTCGATAGAGTGCCAACCTGGAGTCAGCAAGACTCCTCCTCCTGAGTGACCTCTTACTAGCTGTGTGACCCTGGGCAAGTCACTTCACCCTATTTGCCTCAGTTTCTTCATCTGGAAAATGAGCGGGAGGAGGAAATGGCAAACCACTCCAGTATCTCTGCCAAGAAAACCCCAAATGGGCTCATGAAGAGTTGGACACAACTGAACAACAGCATGTTTGATTGCACAGAGTTGTCTTTCCCTTTAGAATGTGAGCTCCTGAGGGCAGGAACTGTCTTTTGCTTTCTTTCTGTTTCCAGTGTTTGTCCCAATGCCTGGCACATAGGTACTTAGTAAATGCTGACTGGCTGGCTGGCAGGCTGGTGGGTTTCCCTTCCTTGGAGTTGAGGAGGCTGGATAGTCATATGTTGGGTGGATAACAGTGTGGATCTCCTTCATGGATGGCTGGGACCAGATGGCCTTGAAAATCTCTGCTTTAGTAATAGCTGATCTATCCCGAGGTGGTAATATTTACAAAGCACTTTACATTTTGTGTTCTTGCTGATTCTTCACAAGAGCCCTGTGAGGCAGGCACTACAAGCATGACCCCCATACTACAGATGAAACAGAGGCTTAGAGATGGTTAAGTGACTTGTCTGAGTCTATTCAATGTTCAGGGTCTAGTAAGTGTCAGAGGCTGGATTGGAAGCCAGTTTCAACACATTTTCCACTCTACTACAGCCATTCAGGGTAGATATGTCTACCCCAATTCATGCATAAAAACTGACCTTGGATTAACTAGGAAGTATGGAACTAGTCAATACATTAAATTAAAAGGTCCCCTGGAAAAATAATATTAGCTGGCGTTTATGTAGCACTTTCAGGTTTGCAAAGCAATTTATAACTATATCTTACTATGTCCTCAAAACAACCCTGGGAGTTAATGGTAGTAGCAGTAGAAGGAGGAGGAGGAGGAGGAGAAGTAGCAACAGCAGCAGCAGTAGTAGTAATAGCTAATATTTGTAACACACTTACTATGTGCCAGGCACTGTGCTTGATTAAACACTTTACAATTATTATCTCATCTGACCTTCACAACAACCCGGAAGGTAAGTGCTACTATTATGCCCATTTTATAGATGAGGAAACTGAGGCAAAGAGAGACTTAGTAATGAGACCAACTTCTTGAAGCCATTTAGGATCTGAGGATGGATTTGAACTCAAGTCTTTATGACTCCAGGTCCAAAACTCTATCCAATGCACCACCTGCTGCCTTGTCTGTAATAATCTATTTGTTTTGGTGGGTGATTTCATTTACCAGTACAACCTCTCCACAAGAGATAATGAATTTAATTGTCACAAATATGTGTGACTAACTCTCATCTCCTGATTATCTGCTATCTGAGAACTCAGGGACAGAAGTCGAAGGAATGAATTTACTAATAACTTTTCCTCACTTTAAAAGACAATAATAACCTTTCCTGGAGTCCTGTGGAGAGCAACATTCAGGATCTCTTAAGTGGTAAGCAGGTTTTAGCTGCTTCTAGCAACACACAGAAATGATGTGACTCTATTTTCACATCTGTAAAACAGGGACAATAATTTTTTCATTACTTACCTCACAGGATTGTTTGCTAGGAAAACTGCTTTGTTAGTCTTAAAGTTCTGAAATTCAAGCTACAATGAACTTGAAGGACTTTCTCATAATGTTGAGACTTTTCAACAAATCATTGAGTCAGTAAATTGAGATTTCGATGACTGTCAGCAAGTAGTGGTACAGAGGCTAGAACACTGGGTCTGAAGTCAGGAAGACCTAAGTTTAAACCCAGCCTCTAACACAGACTGTGTGACCCTGTGCAAGTCACTTAACTTCTGTTTGTCTCAGCTTCCCCAACTGAATATCAAATGAGATAATATTTATAGGGGAAAAAGTATTCAGCACAGTGCCTGGTGCTATCTAAATGCTTATTCCATCCTCCATTTAAAAGACTAATGGTGTATTTCATTAATGGATGACTGCTAGCCATCCTATATTCAGTAAGCATTTATTAAGTGCTTACTATTAATTAGGGGCACATTAGCTTAGCCTGAAGAGTGGCTGTGAGCCTGGCAAAATAATAGACTGGGCTTGCATTAACTCTCATTCCCAGGATAATTATGGTTTACAAAAAATGTAAATAGCCTTTGATAGGTGTCTTACCATTGTAGGTAAATAAAGGAGTTAGCAGCTTTTGCAGAGAATCATGGGGAAGGGATTGGTCAGGAGGGTTTCCTGGACACTTGGAAGAACAGCATAGTCCTGGAGTGGGTTTGTCTGGGACTTTGGTTGTATCTTCCACAGGAAGTAGTGGACATGCCCACTCAACCGTGAGGGAATTTGGGGATATTTTCTGAGGCATAAATGAGAATAATTCATCAATTCTCTTGATGTCTTGGCTTTTGGGAGAGAGTGATTAGCTTTCCCACCATTACACCACTAACCCACCTGAGCCCCAGGGACAGCATCCAGGGAGCAGTGGTAGCTACTCTATAGTCCCCAGACCTTTGATTATACATCACCTTGTGACATTCTTCCTTGAGCATAGATTTGCTTCATGACACCTACTTTAAGCATAGGTCTGACCACATCACTGCTATGTAATAATAGTTAGATTGTGGGGGCTTGGACCCAACTGTGGAAAGGGATTGACTGAGGCCCTCAGGTATGTCGTCCAGGGAAACCATGTAATTCAAGATGTGAGTTCCTGAATCCCAAGTTTTTGGGGAAATCAGTCAGTCAATAAAATTTATCAAACATTTACTATGTGCTAAGCATGGTGCTAAGTGCTGGAGATACAAAGAAAGGATGCCAATTACTAGATATGTACAAAATACATACAGGGGAAATGGAAGGGAACCTTAGAAGGGAGAACCCTGGGAGTGAGCTTGGGGAGAGGGGTACCAGAACAGGCCTCTTGGAGAAGGGAGGATTTGAGCTAAGTCTTGAAGGAAGCTAAGGGGTGAAGGTGATGCAGGAGAACATCTCAGGCAGGGGGGACACAGCAGAAAGGTATAGAATCTGGAGATAGAGTATGGGAGAGTCAGCAGGAAGGCCAGAGCCACTAGATCGGAGAGTAAATGTAAGAAGATGGAAAGGTGGGAAGGAATTAGGCAGAGAAAAAGCCTTAGATGCCCAAAGGAGGACTTTATATTTGATACTGGAAGTAACAGAAAATTACTGGAATTCATTGAGTCTGTGTGTGTGTGTGTGTGTGTGTGTGTGTGTGTGTGTGTGTGAGAGAGAGAGAGAGAGAGAGAGAGAGAGAGAGAGAGAGAGAGAGAGAGAGAGAGAAACAGAGAGTGAGTAAGAGAGAGAGAGAGAAAGCAAGCACAGAAAACATTTCAATTCCGATTTTACTTCTGTCTTCTCTATAAGGGAAATGGTTCTCAGACAAGAAAGGAAAGAACGAAAAAGAGAGAGAGATTGAAAGAAAAAGAGGGAGAGGCAGAGAGAGAAGAGGAAAATACAAAGACGGAGAAGGAAGGAGGGAGGTAGAGGAAGAGAGACAGAGAGAGAGGAAGAGAGAAAAAAGATAAAGAGAGAAGGAAAGGGAGAGAGAATGAAAACGAGGGAGAGAGGGAGAGAGAGTGAAAGGGAATGAGTGAGGGAGGGACAGAGACAGAGAGACTGTGCTTTCAAAAAATCACTATGCCAACTGAGTGGCAAGTCAGAGTGACAAGAGACCCAAGTCAGGAAGCCCAACCAGTAGGTTATTACTATAGTCCGAGTGAGGTAATGAAGGGGTGGACCTGGATGGAGAGTGAGTAGAGAGAAGGGGGAGTGAATTTGAAATGTTCAGTGATGACTCCACAAGAACTTGCCTCTGTGGGGTGCATGTGGGTGAGGAATCAAGGATGATACTGAGGTTGTGAGTCAGAGTGCCTGGGAGGATGGGCGTGTTGAGAATCCTTGGATAGAGGGCTGTGTGGTTGGCAGGGAAACAGTGCTGAGGCATCACTATCCCACAATGCAACTTTCTGTAGGAAGATGGGTAGTTCCCAGTCAGTGCCAGTTTCAGAACTGCCTTGTTAGCTACCCCAAGTGTGGGAGTTCTCTGGCTTAGTCATCTAGAGTGACCATGAGAGTGAGTTTTTGGTCAGCACCAGCCTCCTGGGGGGGAAAAGAGGCCGCCAGAGCCAGAGGAATGATCAGCACAATGCTACAGAAAAGTGAAAGAGCTGCTATTATGGCATGATATTTGGAAAGCTCCATTTGGATGGTTTTGCACATGTTCAGTTATTTCAGTTGTATCCAACTTCGGGACCCCATATGGGATTTTCTTGGCAAAGATACTAGAGTGTTTTGCCATTTCCTTTTCCAGCCCATTTTATAGATGAGAAAACTGAGGTAAACAGGGTTAAGTGATTTGCCCAGGGTCACGCAGCTAGTGTTTCAGAGTAGATTTGAACTCATGAAGATGAGTCTTTATGACTCCAGACCAGACACTCTATCCATTTTTCCACCTAGCTGCCCCATTTTACAAATAGTAGGTGTTTAATAAATGTTTGTTGGGTAAAGGAGTAGGTGTTCTGTAGAGCGTGCAGAGTTGCAGATATGGCCAGGGCTATGTGTGGAAGTGTGGATGTGACATTTTCTGTTGAATTTCTGGACCTGGACAAAGACAGAAACTCTCTGGCACTGAGGCTTTGGGGGTGGGGATGAGCCCAGCAGTGGATTCTCTGCTTACCTCTGCCTGTGTGAAGTTCTTCAAGGCATCCCCACTGCTTCCTAGCCGAGTGTGGGCCAGCCGCCCCAGCCTAGGGCCTCGCTCCACGAGGTAAAACAGGTGTTGGGGGCCTGTATCTTCATTGGTGGTTACTTTCAGGTTTTGACTGGTAATGGTCTGATAGGTTCCTGTGAGAAGGCAATTTGGGAGCTCATCAGCTTCTGGGTAGTTATAGGACCATAGATTTAGGGCTGGAAGGGAATTTAGAAATCATCTGGTTCAACCCCCTCATTTTAGAGATGACAGAACAGAGAGAAGTATTTTACCCAAGGTCACACAAGTAGTAAGTGATGGAGTGGGGATTTTTGAACTAATGTGTTCACTGATTTCTGTCATGTCTGACTCTTCATTACCCCATCTAGGGTTTTCTTGGCAGAACTACTGGAGTGGTTGGTCATTACCTTCTCCAGCTTATTTTACAGATGAGGGAACTGAGGCAAATAGGGTTAAATGACTTACCCAAGGTTTCACAGCTAATAAGTGTCTGAGGCCAGAAAATGAGTCTTCCTGATTCCAGTGCTCTATCCACTGTGCCACTTAACTGCCTTTTGAATCTTGAACTTGAACCTTGACCTTGAACCAATTTTCCCCAACTTTAAATGCAGTGAAATTCCAATGTTTCACACTGACAACTTGCCCAGGGACTGCTTGGTAGCTAGAAACTAAAGGATAACCAAAGCCCTTGGGCAGACTCTGCTACTACTGTGGCTGCTCTGAATGTGACTGACTGAGGTTGACCAGTTTCTTTGTTCTCCTCAACTGGCAGGAGGGGTAAGCATAAACCTAATCCATCACTTTGCCAGGCTCAGCAGCACCATTCTGACTGGCTAATAGTCAAAGAGTAAATAAACACACCCACCTGGACAGATGGTCAAGGCCTGGTTGCTTTCCACGGTGATTTGTCTTAACTTTAGAGCTTTTACAGAGAAGAAATGTCCAGGGGAGACATTATCTCCATCGGAGAGGTTGAAGTGGAATCCACCATCCAGGGGCCCTGGAGAATGTCAGAAGGCTGTGTCATGAATATGGCCTTGACTTCTCACTATGTCTCGGAGATGGACCACTACGGGGTTGGGGGAGCCCTGTGGTTGTGACGGGTAGAGGTGGGATGTTGGATGCTAAGGGATGGTAACCCAGTGTGCTCCCTGGTCTCAGTAGGATCTTGTTGGATGGAAAGTTGGAGCTGCAGTGGGGCTGGGGTAGAGGAGTTTGGAAGGTTCATGGAAGGAGTATTGGGTAGGGAGCCTGTGTTCTAGTTCTGACTCTGGGTTGTTGTTGGACATATTGCTTCACTTTCCTGAAATTTCATTTCCTTAAGTAGAGATAACTGTCTTTTCTACCTACTCCATGAAGATGGAGGTCAGAGGGAGAGTAGACAGGATTGGGCGGGGCTAACCATTATACCACCAGGTGTATAACTCTCCCCACCCCGTCAGAGTATGTGCTAAATTCCTTTATTCAAATGCAGGCTCCTTGCCAGGGATGATTGTGGACACCTGGAATCCCTTCCATGGGGAGCCTGAGGCTGGTGAATTAATTGAGCTCAGGATTTCTGAGCTGCAGTTGGGCTAAAGGTGATCAGGTACACACACTAAAGTCTGGCACCGATATGGTGAGTCCTCAGGTGTGGGGGCCACCAAGCTACTTCAGGAAGGGCAAACCTGCTCAGGTCAGAAACAGAACAGGTCAAAGCTTCTCTAGCAATAAGCACTGGGATTGGGCCTAGGGATGGCTGTTGTACTTTCAACTAACTAGAACCAGATAGGGAGTCCCAGTGTGAAAGAAAGGAAGGAAGAAAGGAAGACAGGAAGAAAAGAAGGAAGGAAAAAATAGAGAGAAAGAGAGAGAGGAAAGAAGGATGAAAGAAGAAAAAGCACATAAGCTCCTTGAGGACAGGTGGTGTCTTATTTACTTTGTTCTGTATCCCCAGTATGTAAACATAGTGTAAGGTACATGGTATGTGCTTTTGTATCTGTCTGTGTCTATATCCATCTCTTTGTCTGCCTGTCTGTCTATCTGTCTGTCTGTCTGCCTCTCTGTTTTTCTGTTGGTCTATATGTCCACTAACCTTCATGGACAAACTGAACCAGTCCGTTATTGATCTGAGCCTGAGTGAACTGCCAGATCTCTGTCCTTGGGGACAGCCTCAGCACCATCTTCCCATTGCTTGGTGGCTGGATGGAGAAGACCAAATCTTCAGGTGTGGAGTCAGCATCCTCTCCTTTCAGGATATCAGGTGTGATCTGGGCGGTGGCTCCTTCCCACATCTGTAAGCACATCGAAACAGTTAGCAGATCTAGGACCCTAGCTAAGAGGCAGCCGTAGGCCCTTGTCATTGCTGCTTACCATCCTTCTATTTATGTGGGGGTCAGCGCTGCCTTTTTCATACGGTCATTTCCCTCCCTTCCCCCTCTCCTCCCTAAACCTCCAGTGACTCCCCACTGATAAAATAATAATAAATTATTATTTAATTTAATAGACAGTTTAATATATACATTTAAATATAATTTAATTTAATAAATAAAAATAATAATACTTCATCTCATCATTCAAAACCTTTCATAATCTGGCCCATGGCACGGTGGTAAGAATCATGGATTTGGCCTCATAGGACTTGAGTCTGTACCCTGCCTTTGCTCCTTACTCCCCATTCAGTCCCGGATGAGTCAGTCATCCCCTCTGAGCCTCAGTTTCCTCACTTAAGCCAATGCTGCTTCCTGTTTAGCATGCCTTCCCTTCTTCTCCCATCTGCTCTCTATCCATCCTCCAGATTCAAGCCCCACCTTCTCAAGGAAGCGTTCCCTGCATACTCCAGCCCAGATGAACTTTCCCTTCCTCAGATAGATCTTGTTACACTTCCCATTGGCCACAATACTCAGGACTTGACCTCACATTGCTTCGAATCATTCTTTTCTGCATATAGATCTGCCTGATTATCTTTCCAAAATGTTGGTCTGGTCACTCCTCTGTTCAAAGCCCTTCCATGACTCCCCACTGTCCACTAGTAAAATTGAATCCCCATAGCCTGACATTCAAGGCCCTTCTCAAACCTTATAATACCAGCCCTCTCAGTTAGTCAATCCATAAACTTTTATTAAGTGCCTACTTTGTGCCAGGAACTGTGTGCTAAACACTGGAGACACAAAGAGAGGTAAAAGACCCTCCTGTCCACACATTCTGTGTGATACCGAAGAAAGAGTGCTACATTTAGGGTCAAAAGAACTGGGTCAAATGTGTGACCCCAGCATTCGAATTCTGATATTCCTGACTTCAGGTCCAACACTCTCTCTACTGTGCTGCCTCCCTTAGCATTTCTTGGCCCCTCCCCACCAAAGCATGATTCTTCCTCCAAGAAATGACTTTGTATTTCTTTTGAATATATTATCTATCTTCTGACATGTACAGATGCTGATGTAAGCTCTTTAGGGGTACAAACTATTGGGCCTTTGTATGACCATTACCTTCTTCAGTGTCTAAGCACACAGTAGGTGCTTAATAAATGCCTGTTGATTGATTTCTGAAGAAATGATTAGCTGTGTGATGATATTAAAGGATCATAGCTTAAGGACACTCTAGAAATTGTTAAACCAATTTTTCTCATTTTATAAATGAAGAAGTTGAGGCCCGTGGAGGTTGTGGAGCTAAGCTAAGGTCCTGTGGCTAGTAGAATAAGGTCCTCAAGATGTCCAAGTTACTTTTATTTGAGACTGGCTGCTGGAGGAGGGAGTTGTTAAGGGTACATCCCAAATCTGAAATTCTATGACTTAGACTTTAAAAGATTTTTTTTAAACAGCTGTCTGAGGCAGGTAACTAAGTGAAATATAGAATTATAGAAATAGAGTATGTGGAGAGAGAGAGAGAGAGAGAGAGAGAGAGAGAGAGAGAGAGAGAGAGAGAGAGAGAGAGAGAGACAGAGAGACAGAGAGACAGAGAGAGACAGAGAGAGAGAGAGACAGAGAGAGAGACACACAGAGAGAGAGAGAATCCCTGGCTGCGAGTACCCCAGAGGAGCTGGGACTTCAACCCCCAAACCTAGGTGAAAGCTAAAAGGGGAGAAAGCTCCCTGCCCCGGGCCCTTCCTGGCCTCCTCCCAGGCGCCAAGCTGGGGCCTGTCAGTCACCGGAGCTTCCCTGGGGACCAGTGTGGCTGCCAGCTCTAGTTCCTCCCTGTTACTGACACCTGTCCTCCAGGAACTGGGTTTGTGTGTCTGCCCCCCTCCTGCTTGCCCTTCCTAGCCACTGTGTCCCCAGTCTGGGAGGAGACCCCAAACATGCAGAGCACACCTGAGGAAGATCCTAGGAGACCTAGAAAGGCCCCATTGCCTCTCTCCTCACCCCCTTCCCCCCTTTTTCTCTTCCCCCATCCATCTTCTCCCTGTTGGTGGACAGCTGAGATCTCCTTCCCAGGAGCCAGAGCCTTTTACTCCCCAGGGAAGGCTCAGACTTAGAATGTGCACAACTATTGACTAGGGAACCCAGGGATGGAGGGAGGCACATGGGGTAGGGGTGGGGAGGAGGTAGGGGGGCCTGGCCAGGCCCTAGGGAGAGAAAGGAGCTCTAAGGAAGCTTAATGAGCACAGGCCTAGGGGCTGGTTTGGGGGTGGAGGTAGTGGGAGGGGGGAAAGTGCTTTGAGAGTGTGTGTGTGTGTGTGTGTGTAACCCCCTAGGCTAATTCTGCTGCCATCACAGGAGATTTGATCTGCCCAAAGCAGCCTGAAATTGCCAAAAAATGGAATGAGCATCGGCCAGGAATCTATCTGAACCTCCACGTCTCTGTGGTGATTCCTTCCCTCCCAAAGAGTCGGCCTTCAGCTGGCCAGTCAGTGAGCCACTTCAGAGTGGCCCCCTGACCATGGGGCTGCGAGGGCACCCATCTGGCCTAACTTTTACCATTACCAATGGAACCAGAGGCTGGGCAGGATATCTGACTCGCTTGGGTCCTCGGTCCCATTGGCAAGGGAAGGTTACGGTCCTCTTCTCAGTCAGGCTTTTACATGATTGGAGGAAATGCTCCATTTCAGTGAGAGGTGAGGGAAAAGAGTGTCATTTCTTTCCCATCCAAGTTCACAAGAGCCTAGTCTAGGTGATCTTTAAAGTCCTAGTTAATTCTAGGTTCTGTGATAGCACAGTAGGAAACAACCCTAGGATGATAATGACAAAAATAGCAATTAACCTTTATACAGCACTTACAAAGTTCCAGGCACTGTGCATGTAAATAGGCACATTGGAAATGGTATTTTAGAAACAGGTTCTCATTTGATCCTCACAGCAACCCTGGGAGGTAGTTGCTATTTATCTCAATTCAACTGAGACAAACTGAGATAGAGTGATTTGCGGAGGGTCATACAGTGGTGCAGTGGGTAGAGCACCAGTGCAGGAGTCAAGAGGACCTGAGTTCAAATCTCACCTCAGACACTTGACTCTCACTAGCTGTGTGACCTTGGGCAAGTCACTTAACCCCAATTGCTTCATCCTGAGTCATCTCCAGTCACCATGATGAATATCTGGTCATTGGATTCAGATGACTCTGGAGAAGTGAGGCTGGTGACCTGCATAGCCCTCCCTCACTCAAAACAAAGTCAAGTGCAAGTCATGTCATTATTTCTCTGATGGCATGGTCTTCTTCAGCAATGAAGGACAAACACACACACACAGAGCCAAGTGTCTATGGCAGCATTGGAATTCAGGTCTCCCTGACTTCAGGTCTGGTGCTCTATCCTCTGTGTCCCGAGGTCATAGATTTAGAGTTGGAAGGGGACTTAGAGGCTAGCAAGTTCTACGCTTTCATTTTACAAATAAGGACAGCAGGGCACAGAGCAGAGCGATGAAATGACTTGCTCAGGGTGACACAGTTAATCGGTGTCTGAGCTGAGCTTTGAAGCTAGGTCTTTCTGACTGTCGGATGAAATGTCCTCTACACTCAAGGCCAGTTTTGGTTCTTGGTACCTGAAGTATGAAGAAAACCAATCCTTCCTTCCTTCCTTCCTTCCTTCCTTCCTTCCTTCCTTCCTTCCTTCCTTCCTTCCTTCCTTCCTTCCTTCCTTCCTTCCTTCCTTCCTTCCTTCCTTCCTTCCTTCCTTCCTTCCTTCCTTCCTTCCTTCCTTCCTTCCTTCCTTCCTTCCTTCCTTCCTTCCTTCCTTCCTTCCTTCCTTCCTCCTTCCCTCCAGCTGCTTGTATTCTGGCCCATAATAAGCACTTATTGATTGAAGGAAGTCAATAATACCTCTAGAATCTTCTTCCCAGGGTTCATACCAAACTATACAACCAGAACTGAAAAAGAACCTTGGAGGCTATGAAATCTAACCTCCTCATTCTGCAGATGAAGGAACCGCTCACCAAAGTGAAATAAGTTGTCCAAACTCACAGAAATAGCAAGTGGCAAAGGCAGCATTTGAAGCCAGATCTTAAAGCTGCAGAACAATGGGAGTGCTAGGGAGCTTTATATTCAGAGGCAGTCAGTGAAACGAGAGCCTGCTGTGGAGCTGAAAGAACTGGGATTGAATCCTGCCTCTGATGCTTACTCAGTGTTCGTGTGAAACTGGGCAGTCACTTAGTCTTAGATTTAGAGCTGAAAGGACCTAAGAGGGGATGAGTCTACACCTTAATTTTTCAGGTGGAGAAATGGAGGCAGAGAAAGGTTAAGTGACTGGGATTACTGTTACACAGCTAGTAAAATGTCAGAGGGAGCATTTCAACTCAAGTCTTTCTGATTCTCAAGCCTGGCCCTCTATCCACTGCCCTACCTCTAATAGTAGTAGTAGTAGTAGTAGCAGCAGCGGCGGTGGTGGTGATGGTAGTAGTAGTGGTGGTGGAGGCAGTAGTTATGTAGTAGTGGTAGTACTAGTGGTGGTAGTAGTTGTAGTGGTGGTAGTGGTTAGAATAGTAGTGGAAGTAGTAGCAGTGGTAGTGGTGGTAGTAGAATAAAAATAACGATGATGTAACATTCATGTAGCACTTTTAGGTTTGTAAAGCACTTTATATTATCTCATTTGATGCTCACAATAACTCCTTGAGGTATAGAGGCTATTTATTTTTTTCCATTTTACAGATGAGAAAATTGAGGCCCCGAAAGGTTAAGTGACTTGCTCACATAGTGAGTAATTGTTAGAGGTAAAATTCAAACTCAGGTCTTCCTGACTGTCCACCCTCTACCCCTCCCTCCCCAGCCTCCTGCTGAACTTCTCTGGGCTCCCGTATTCTCCTCTGTAAGATGGGGCAGGTGGACTGGATGGCTTCGGAGGTCCCTTACGAATTTACTACGAAATCCCGGGGTCCTATGACCTTGTTCAATTTCTCGCTTGTCAGTTTCTCTATAAAATGAGAGTATCTGGAATAGATGTTATTCCGGGGCAGGGGTCTCAGGAAAGCCAGACTGACAGATCTGAAGGAGTGAGGGGCTCCATGGACTGTGTGATAGGGACCCTGTGTGGGGGTAGAGGTCGGGGAAGGGCGGGGTGGGGTGGGGTGGGGTGCTGGCTACCCTTCCCCCACTTCTCCATCATTGGTGGAGGTGGAAAGGGGAGGGGCAGAATTCTTACTCTAAGGGCTCCTCTGACGTGTGTACTGCGCCTGCCACCTCGTGGCCACACTCCAGTATTACCTGTCTTCCGCTCTTCAGAGGCGATGGTGCTGGGTGATTGTTGCCCTCCTCTAGCACACCTGATTTCTTGTTCCCCTCCTGGGCTTAGGTAAAGGGGAAGGAAGTTTCTGCTGCAGAAACTCAAGAGCACGCTCTCATCTTCTCTCTGTACCTGTACCTCTTAACATCTAGCCCAGTGCCTGGCACATATAGGTGTTCAATAAACGCTTTTGGACGGACTTACTGGCTTCCTCTCCACAGCAGGTGATCATCCAGACATTTTTTCTTCCCTATGACTCAGAGACTCCCCACTTTAGGCATGGCAAAAACAATTCGGGGTGCCAAACTGGCCTAGGATTCCTGATTGAGTCTATTGCTAAGGGACTTTGGAAGAAAATGACTCATTTTTCTTGGAGCCAAGTAGGGAAGTTCACTGGGCAGGTTCTCCAGAGACCTGAATTCCCATCCTGGTTTGTCCTTGCAGGTCTCATCCTCTCTGCAGACCTGTTTTCTCAGCTGCAAAATGACCAGGATGATGGCTGCCCTGAGTATCTCAGGATTGCTCCATGGGAGAGATGGGAAAATGGGCTGGGAAGTTAAGAGCCGGACATTGGGACAGAACACTGCCTTTCTTATCGTTAGTACTTCATTTCGCTCATCTTTCCAATGGAGTTTAGATAGAAAGTCTCAGGGCAAATTGTTCTGTTGTTTATGAAAATCTATATAATTGAATGTTCTGTGCATTCTGGCACAAAGGGATAAGATAACTGCCTTTTGTAACTGGACAAGGTACATTAGGATGAAAGGTTATCTTCTGTAGTTTTATGGGAAACATCTTTAGACTTATAATAACTACCCTTTACAAAGATGATCTCATTTGATCCTTGGAACTATCCCACAAAGGAGGTGCTATTATCATCCTCATTTTACAGCTGAATAAACCGAGGCTAAGAATAGTTAAGGACTTGCCCAAGGTCATACAGTGAATCAGTATCTGAGGCAGCATTCATACTCAGGACTCCTGACTCTATCCACTGTACCACTTAGCTCCCATCTAGAAGAACTCCAGCAACAAAGACAACAGGGATGACGTGTCCCTACTTCATCCTGTTCCCACATGGCTTTAGTCCCATTATTTTGTCTCCCACAATCCTCCAGGACCCTACCTTTCCCCCTCTATCCCATATTACTAGCCTCTACTTATTTCTCCTTTGGGCAAACTGGACTATTCACTACAGCCCCAGAATACCCCCTGTACTCACCTATCTTTCCTTATTCTGTTGTTCCCTACTTAGAACAAAGTCCTACCTTAACCTAACTCAAACAGCACCTCTTCCATGAAACCATGAAAACCATTTCTGATCCTCCCCCACCCCTGCCTCTCCCCACAGTGAACTAACTCTTCAGATCTCATGAAAGACTTTGTTTTGCACCATTCTCATGGAATAGATGGAAAGGCATTTACTATGTGTTGTGCACCAAGGCTAGGTAATACAAACAGAAACTGGAACAAATCCTTGTACTCAAGGTAATTGGGAGAGACAACACATAAAGGGCCAAGTTCATGTTCAGCTTGTGGAAGATGGAAAGGCCAAGTAGGATTCAGGTTTTGGCAGGGAAAATTGCAGGGTAGATGGCAAGACCCTACAGATATTAGGGAGCAATAGCAGGGCAGATAATCCTCAGCCATGAGGGATCAGTGTGGAACAACTGACCTATCACACAATAGTGTGCCTTATAGTTCTCTGTGTCTGTGTCTCATCACTACTAGACTGGGAACACCAGGCGCAGGGATCATCATTTTTCTAAGCTTTGTTTTACCTGGGACCTCTCCTCACAGTAGGTGCTTAATAAATGAATAAATGAAAGGTGAGAGGAACCTGTTACTACTGACCCTACCCCAGCTGAGCCCTAGAGGAGTCCATCATGTGTAGGAGGGTGGGTTTTTTATCCCCCTGCTGGGAGTCTCAGCTCTGGTCTCTACCAAAATTCTTTGGCTTGGTGACACACTGTTGACTCTGTCATTGACTCTGTGAATGACTGTTAGCTGCTTGGTTTAGGATGGTCCTTCACAAAGCTGTCACTGACTTCATAGAGTAAGTAGGAATTCTTCCTGCCTTAAAGCTGCCATTCTGCTCTTGAATTTGTCCTCCAGGCAGATGGGTGGGTAGCTGGAAAGTATTCTGAGAGAGCTTGAGCAATGGCTACCATAGCTTTCTCAGTTCTTCTGGGATTCCCAAGGAAGCCTTACCTGTACACCGGTGTTGACAGTGAGGGCTGGGACTTGGTCATTGAGGGGCAGGACAGTGATGCCAAAGGCCACGGGCTGGCTTTGCCGGTCAATCTCAGAGACATTGGCCATAAGGATGAAACGGTCCACCAGGGTCTCGGTGCCATCATGTACATAATGAATCAGATGCTGCTCCACCTTGAGAAGGGAGAGAGATGGACACACAGACAGAGGTCAGAGCCCAGCCTCGCCTGCCTGCTCTGGTGAGAGCCTCATACCTCAGGAGCATTTCTGGTCCTTCCCCACACCCCGCATGTGGTCAGGGATGACTTTAGCTCCTTTGGAAATCCTTGGCCCACTTCTGAAATCTAGTCATCGTCCCTGGTTACATCCAGCTCCAAGTCCAGCTGGAAATGACTGCTCATCACCTCCTCATGAGCTAGCTTTTTACTCCTTCACCTCCTCACGAGCTAGCTTTTTACTCCTTCACCACCTCCTCATGAGCTAGCTTTTTACTCCTTCGTCACCTCCTCATGAGGTAGCTTTTTACTCCTTCACCACCTCCTCATGAGCTAGCTTTTCACTCCTTCATGACCATTTCTTTCCCTCCCTTTTCTCAGAGGGAGTTCTTGCCAGCATAATGTGTGAGATTTTGTTACCTTGTCATTCAAGGCCCCATACAACCTGGCCTCATTCTACCTCTCCAGCCTCATTTTCCTTTCCACCCCCATCATCAATCTTTTGTTCCATCCAGGCTGGGCTGCTTTATCCTTCATGCCTACCAGGCTCCTTCCAACCGCTGAGCCTTCCCTCCTCTCCCTCTCCTCTCCTTTCCTCTCCCTTCTGCCAGGTCCATCCTTCAAGGCTTAGCTCCACCTCTTCCTGGAAGCCTCCCCTGACCACCTCAACCTACACTGACTTTTCCCTCCTCTGATCTCCTCTGACTGCTCATTCCCTATGCCCACTTAGCATAGCCTTTCCTGTCCTATTAGTAATGCTTCTAAGTGTGACTCCTTTCTCCTCAGCCATCTCAAGAAGAGAGAGCATGTCTATGTGTCTTCTCATCTGACCACCAATGTAGCTTGGCCTGGGACTGAGCTCCAGATGATTAGCGTTCAAACCCTTCTTGCCTGACATTCAAGGCCCCAGGGGGTCTGGTAACTCTCAGCCTTTCCAGACATCTCTCACATCACTCCCCTCTTCACTCTAAGGTCCAGCCCAGTTTGGCAACTTTCAACTCTCCAAACATGTCCAGGGCTGTCCTACTCCCACACTTTAGCTTGTGTGTCTAGATTTTAACTGGACTTTCTCTTTCCCCTTTAAATTCCAGTTCAGATTCCACTTCTTCCAGGAAGTCCTCTTGGATTGTCCCATCAGTAGTGAGCCTCCCCCGACCCCAACTTGGTTTCCACTTCTCTTTAAGGCATTTATCATATAACACTGTATTATAGCTGCCTATATTGGTGTTTTATCTCTCTGCTATGATGTAAGCTCCCTGAGAAATTTTTCATTTCTGTTCCACGTACAGTAGGTCCTCAGTATTATTTTACTAATTGGTTCTTTAGGAATCCCTTTAATTCCCTCTCTGGGGCCATCTGGATATTGCAGGAATACCAGAGAGGCTCTGTCCCCTGCCTTTTCCTGCTGGGGAAGGAGTTTCACTTCCTTGCTGGGAATGATGGTACCTCTCTCCAGGTGAAGGTGCTGAGGTTTCCATCTTGGGGTGTCTCTCCTCTCTTGATGCTCCCATGCTGGGGTTGCTCCAGGACTAGGAACTCTAGGCCAGACAGTGTGGGGAAGTAGGGACCAGTGACCCTAAGCACCGGAGGAGCCAGGGTATGGGCACCACCCTCAGGCACAGTGAAGTTCTGGGTCTCCAGAGGGATGGTGACAGGCAGCACCTGCAGCTCCACCTGGACTCCTTCTAGTGTGGTCCCCATGCTGGAAGTCACATCCAGGCCAAAGCGGTCAGTCCAGCCCTCTGCCTGTGAGTGGACGTACAGGACCTGACCCTCATTCACATTCTCCTGAGTGAAGGTGTGGACAGGGTCCAGGCTGGGGGGCTCCTGAGCTGAGGATCCCTGAGAGACCGTCACTAGGTAACCAGCTCTCGGAGGGTCAGTCACCTTGTAAATAATCTCTGTGGCAGGTACATCTTCCTGGGTCACCTGTGGGGGTGAGGGTGAGGAAGGGTTGGTGAATGAGAGGCGTGCAGGAAACATGGAGTATTTTTGATAGCAGGGAAAAGGATCTACTGCTATTCTCTCCTCTCCCCTTCCTCTCTCCCTCTTCCCTCCCTCCCTTTTCCTTCCTTCCTTCCTTCCTTCCTTCCTTCCTTCCTTCCTTCCTTCCTTCCTTCCTTCCTTCCTTCCTTCCTTCCTTCCTTCCTTCCTTCCTTCCTTCCTTCCTTCCTTCCTTCTTAAGGCTAGTGAACACACTTGGGGGTTCCAGCTTAAGACACAAGGGGGTGCCCTTCCTCTTCTCACACTGTGTCTGGAAATGAACTTATACCTTTTTTTCTACACCAAAGACTCTTTCTTGGGATAAGGAGGCTTGGCGGCACAGTGCAGGTGCCCATTCACCCACTACCAGCAGTCCTGAGAGGGCATTGGGCAGATTTGCTTGTAAATTCTGGGCTCGCCACATCAGAGAAAGGGAGCTTCCTCCTTACTATCTGGTGTCCATTCTCTGACCATCATCCCTCCCGCCCCACACTTTGCTCCTCTCCTCCAAGGCTCTGGATGAGAAGAGGATTAGGACTGAGCTGTTCCACTAAGTCCATCATTTCAAGCTTGTCCACTTTACAGATGAGGAAACTGAAGCCCAGAAGTTACTCGCCCAAGGTCACACAGAGAGCTGGGATCAAATTCAGAACCTGAAACCATGTTTCCTGTATGTGGGGAGATTCTGTTAAGAGACTGAGGGTCTCAGAGCCTTCCTCATTGCTGTTCAGCCCTTGGGGTCCTTGGTTTACAAACCACAGGCATGAATGGGTGAGGGGTGTGTGTGTGTGTGTGTGTGTGTGTGTGTGTGTGTGTGTGTGTGACAGAGAGAGAGAGAGAGAGAGAGAAAGAGAGAGACAAAGAGATGGACAGAGAGAGACAGAGAGGGAGAGAGACAGAGAGAGATAGACTGAGAGAGAAAGACAGAGATAGAGAGAGACAGAGAGAGAGGGAGAAGGAGAGAAAGACAGAGAGAGTATGTATGTGAGAGACAGAGAAAGTAAGAAATATAAAGATAGAGAGAGAAAAAGTGTGTGTGTGTGTGTGTGTGTGTGTGTGTGTGTGTGAGAGAGAGAGAGAGAGAGAGACAGAGAGGGAGAGAGAGAGAGAGAGACAGAGACAGAGAGAGAGAGAGAGGTGCAATTCTAAAAGGCAGTGGGGTTGATGGGAGATTTGGACTCTACAGAGCCCACACACCAATGAACTTCTTCTGGAATCCTCAGGACTCAAGCGGTGTCCCCCACCCCTGGTGCTTGCATGTCCCCTGGGGGATGTCCATTTTGGGAAAGAAGCCCCACTTCCCCCAGCCATGGGAATTTTGGGCCACAGTCAAGATCCTCACCTCTAGGAAATCCCTTTTAATTTCAGCTGCCTCACCCTGGAAGACATAGATCTTCTCCTGATGCACGATCTGAAGTGGGGCCAGGGGTCTGTCCAGGGAGACAGTCACCTTCAGTGTGTCCTCTGCAGTTACCTGTCCAGCCTCCACAGAGAAGCCTAGGGTATCTTGGGGATTGCGACTGCCATTGTGTTGATAGAGAACAGCACCTTCGAGGAGATCCCTCTGGGAGAAAGTGGTGGTGGGCTGGCCTGCTCGGAGCAGCTGCCCCCAGCGCGGGGCTTTGGTAATGTGGTAGTGGACCTCCTCACTACTGCGGATGTCCACATTGGTGTCAAGGCCTAGCACGGATGTGTCAATGGTTCCTTGGCCTCCCTGGGGGACAACCAGACCAGAGTTGTTTGTGATCCGGAGGTAAGGTTCAGAGGCCTGGACCTCAAGCAGGGCGGTGGACTGGTGTTGACCATCTGACACCTGGAGCTGGATCCAGCCTCGGTCAGCTCCTGAGTGGACGAACAGGATCCTCTTTTTCCTCAAATCTTCTTGGGTAAAACGGTAGACAGGCCGGCTGGGGTCATCGGCAGCCACAATACTGCCAAAGAGCAAATCCTTTCGGGTGAGCACCAGCTGGGCATCAGTGAAGCCCGAGTCAGCATCCGTGAACGCCACATCATCTGTGGTGAGCAGCCGCCGCCCACCTCGAGCCACATGGAAGACACGGCTGACTGTCTGTACTGGGGCGTGGTCATTCATTGACTGGATGGCCACACGGAAGACCCCTCGCACTTCCTCCCAGGCCATGCCCCCACTGCCTTCCTCTTGGCGTACGGCCACAAATGGGATATCATCTTCTGTGGTCTCCGAGTCATCGTGCTGGTAGACCAGCCGGCCTAGGAGCAGATCGTCATTAGTGAACGTTGTCACTGGTGTGGATTCTGACCCAGAGCCCTTCCCTGTGCTCTGCCACACCAGACTGCCATGGCGTGGTTTTTCGATGACCTCATACAGGTAGTTGGCACTGTTGAGGCTCCTGACAAACAGGTGGTCTTGGGAGATGATGCCTTTTCCCCCTTCAGGCACAGAGAGGAGAACGTTAGTGAGGACTGGGGCATCTGGATCACCACCAATGCGGATGGGGTAAGTGTAGAGTGGGGAGGAATATGGGGGGGCTGTGACACGGAAGAGGAATGAGTCTTCAGCTTCCTCGGAGGCCCGGGCTGTGGCTCGGTAGGTCACGTGGCCCTTCTGAAGATCTTCTTGAGTGAAACCTTGATTATCCGTCAGCCGCATGCTGTGCAGCCGGAGATTCCCCTTCCTGGGGGCCTGGACAATCTCGTAGTGGAAGGAAGTGGGACTGGGGTCCAATTCCTCATCCAGAGCAGCCTCCAGCTGCTCTGTGGTGAGCACCTCCTGCCGGGTATCATGGGTCAGCAGGGGCACGAGCTTTAGCATGTGGATATCAGCTTTCTTGATGGTGATCAGGAAGGTGTTATTGGCCAGGGTCTTCTGTCCCACCTGCACCTCAAACATCATCTTCTCTGTGGTGTCTTGGGTGTGGTGCTGGGGATCTGTGCTTAGGTAGCGAATCTGCCCCTGCTCGACATCTCTCTGGTAGAAGGAGCTGACAGACCTCCAGTCCCCCCCGGAAGCTCCAGCGGCCCCTTGCTTCTGTAGCTCCCCATAGAGCAGGACCCCAGTGAGCTGGTACAAGATGTTCACATCCTGGTTCACTGCGTTTGTCTCGGCTGACAGGTTGGCCGTTGAGATGGGTGCGGAGGAACCCTGAGGCACAAGCAGCCCCGTGTTGTTCTGGATCTGCACGGTGGGCTGGATGGCTACCACACGCAGCACAGCGACGGGGCTGGTGTCCACACTGTCAGTGACCCGGAATAAGAGGTCCTGGGAAGGGCCACCTCTGTGGATGTAGGACAAGCTGCCTGCTTCCAGTTCTTGGCAAGAGAACTCAGCCACCCGCTCACCAGGCCGGGAGTTACGTTCTACTGTGCCACTTTCCAGGTGCTGGGTCCCAATGAGCTGGAAGGTGAGGCTTTCACAGGATGTGTCTGGGTCATAGGCCTGGAAAATTTCAGGCCCAAGGGCCTTTTGTGTGTGCTCCAGGATCACCATCAAGTTTCCGTGTGGGAAGACCACCCGGGGCGGGTCATTCAGGGGGTTTACCCGTATGGGTAGGATGTAGGTCTGGCCCTGGCGGAGGCACTGGGGAACCATGCTCTGGGTCATCACTGTGACCTCCAGGACCAGCTGGTCCTCAGGGTACTCAGAGCCATCATGGATGAATCGGATCTTCCGACTGACCACATCCAGGAGGGTGAACTTCTTTCGGGACTGGGCACCAGGAATGCTGAAATCCAGCTCCCCGTGTTGGGCTTCCCGAGTTACAGCGAACAGTACCTGGGACTGCCGGATGCCCGCCTCACTCAGATCCAGGGTAGGCTGCACATGCCTCCATTCCAGCCAGGCCGTGCCCCCCTCGGCCACCACCAGGGGGCTCAGGGTCAGCAGCTTGGTGAAGTTAGTAAAAAGAGGCGGGAGACCTGGCTCCAGCCTACAGGGCTCGGGCATCTCCAGTTCTGGCCAGGCTTCGGGTGCCAAGGTGGACGGCAGCTCGTATACCTCATAGGCATCGTCTTCATACTCCTCCTCAGGGACTCCACAGCCCGCAGTGATGTCTCGGGTGATCAGGGCCCTCTGCAGTCCCTGCCTCTCCCCATTGATGATCAGGTCCTCCAGGCAGCCTGTGAGAGACACGTTGGAGACTGCAGATGCCAGGCCCAGCCTGTGCTCCCGCAGACGGTGCGAGGCCTCTTCATCCAGACCCCCAAGGAGCAGGCTTCCTTGGGGCTCCAGGGAGCTGTGCACACCGCGGTTGGAGGTGCGGGTGGGGTACTGGTCCACAGATATCTCTAGCATATGCACATCCACGTGGACGCTGACCTCGTGAGGCTGCCCATCAGCCACCGAGACGCTGTTGTGCAGCATGACGGCCCCATGGCCCTTCTCCACTATGGCCCGCAAGTGTCCATCGGAGATCTCCAGGTAGATGAAGTCACCCTGTGGGCCCCCTGCCTGGTAAGCCAGTGGCGCTTGCTTGACCCGTGTGGTTAGCGTGAATTCCAGAGTGCCCTCATCTCGAGTGCTCCATGTGGGGAAGGCAGCCAGGGCACGGGGTCCCGTGAAGCCCAGAGCCTCATCTTCACTGGCTGAGAACTCGGCTGCACAGCCGTCCCTTACGCCTTCGGTCAGCCGGGCCAGAATGTTCACGCCATTGAGGGATGCCTCCTGGAGGCAGCCGCGAAGCGGGCGGCTTGCCCTAGTCAGGTAGGACAGATGCAAGCTCCCAGGCCCTCCCACAAAAATGCCATAGGAGGCCTTGAGGGGGGCCTCAGTGGCAGTAGTAGAGGAATTGAAGAGGTCATCGACTGTCAGGGAGGCCAGGCCATCTGCCACCATCACCTCCACATCATGGGTCCCCAGGTCATTGAGTGGCAATTCTTCAGGGGACTGCAGAATGGTCTCTTCATTTCCCTGAACTAGTTGGATCTGCAAGGGGGAGAAGGTAGAGTGAGGAACAGGGTCAGGACCCACAGGTGACCCCAAGTCTTGCTTCCTACCCAAATGGGAGCCTGGGCAAGTGGGCCAGACTCTACTAAGACATCTCAGAAAGTGGGCAAGGGAATTGTTACACCTCCAATCTTCAAGGGCCTGTGGTTTTATTGGCAGGGACAGCCTCTCCTCTGATGCAGGTCACAGCACCTCTACAGACTGGTAATGGCAAAATCTTTTGAAGTTTGGACCTGGGATTTCAATTGGTGGAGAGAGCATCCTTCCACCAATTCAGGTCAACAGTTGTTCAGCAACTTAGAAGTGTTAAGAGAGTTCCCTGGGGCAATGAGAGTTTAGGTGACCTACCTAAGGTCACACAGCCAGTATGGGTCAGAGACAGGACTGGAACCCAGGCCTTCTTATCTCTGGATCTGTCAGCAGTAGTTTAGGTGATCTTCCTAGGGTCATATAGCCAGTTGCGTGGGTCAGAGATAGGACTAGAACCCAGGCCTTCATCTCTGAATCTGTCAGTGAGAGGTTAGGTGACCTACCTAGGGTCACAGAGTCATTATGGGTCAGATACAGGTCTGGAACTCAGGCCTTCTTATCTCTGGATCTGTCAGTGAGAGGTTAGGTGACTTGCTTAGGGTCACACAGTCAATATGGGTCAGAGACAGGGCTGGAAGCCAGGTCTTCTTGTCTCTGAATATGGCTCCCTATCTCCACTCTGCTTCCTAATAACAATCATAGTGAGCACCTACAGCAATTTAAGGTTTTCAATGTGCTTTATTGACATCTCTTTCAAGCCCTATAACATCCCTGGGGGATAGGTGATGTTATTATCCCCATTTTACAAGTGAGAAAACTGAGGCAGAGAGAGAGAAACTCTTCTCACTCCCATTCTTGCGCTTTCCCTAGCACCAGGTTGGTTCTTCAGACTTTTAGGCACCAGGGAGCAACCTTGACTCCTTGGATCTGGCAGTTTGGGGTTCCCCTCACTCCCTCATAGGCCATATCTCAGGCAGGCTCCTCAGGTGGGTCTGGAATAAAGAGTGGGAATACTGACCTTCAGTCTGCCAGAGTGTAGTTCCACCAGGAGGTGGTCAGTTGGGCCGGCTAACAGGAGGAGAAAAGCATCTGACTGGGCTGTGAAGATCTGGAGCTTAATGTGAATCTCACTCAAGGCTTCATCCAGGGGCATCTCCAAGTGGTTCTCTCCGAAGAAGGAAGCTGCAGAAGGTGAAAGGTTAGTTATGGGTCAGGCTGGATGCTTCATGGGGATCCTGGGGAGTTCAGAATGCTAGGCTCCTAGAACATTGGAATGGAAGAGGTCTCCCTCAGAATCCATTTTTGAACTAGGACATGGGAATTTTAACTTGGGAAAGAGAAAACACTAGCAAAATTGTCATGTAGAAGGAGAATGACATTTGCTCTACCCATCCCTACTGGGCAGCTGCTCAATCGAGGGTGCAAAACCCCCAACTACTTCCTAACCAGTAATGATCTCCAAAAGCAGAATGTTTTGTGGCAATAGGTGGTGAGTTCTCCATCACTGGTGGTCTTCAAGCTGTCTGGAAGACTACCATTGATGTTAAGGGGACTCCTGTTCATGCAGGGATGAGACTTGGTCAACTGATTCTCTTGCCATTTTGAGACTGAATCTGAATGAGCTTAGGCAGAACTGCAAGGGCACATGCTCATCTCCTTTCTCTCAGGCCTTGGAGGTCCCATTGCCAGCAGTTGGCTTCTCCAGAACCTTTGCCATTGGTTTGGTTAGAAAGTTGGCCTGAATTAGCTGAACAATAGACCCCAGAGAGAGTCTATTAGAAGGCAGTTAATGCCCTGTTCTGGAGAGAATTTCCTCCATTGTGTGAAATGCTTTCCTGTTATTGAGTGATTTAAGGATCCCCTGATGAGTAAGCAGACCCATGCATATTTTTTTTCTCCTGATTGCACCAAGGAGAATGGTTAGGTCTCTACTGCCTTCTGGACTGGGAAGAAAAGCCAGGATTTGGCTGTGGATTGGGTCCAGGGGTCAGAGTCTTCCTCTCATATTCCCCTCATCCCTCCAAGCAGTCTGTGCTTCTCCCCCTGGTTTAAGTTGCCACCTCTTTCAGGAAGTCTGCCCTGATTGATTCCAACCTTTCTTGAACCCTGTGTGCTGTGAGCATACAAGGGCTCCCCAGCTGGGCTCTTTTATGGATGGTGTGCCCACCTGATGATACTGATCTGTATGTTTCCTTCTTGTCTCTTTTTAAGTCAGACTATACAGATCAATAATAGTAGGCAGCCTTTCTATGGTGTTTTATGGTTTACAAAGTGCTTTATATATGTTTTGTTGTTCAGTTGATTTAGTCACATTCAACTCTCTGAGACTCTATTTGGGGTTTTCTTGGCAAATACACTGGAGTGGTTTTGCCATTTCCTTTTCAACTTACTTTACGGATGAGGAAACTGAGACAAATAGGGTTAAATGACTTGCCTAGGGTCACACAGCTAGCAAGTATCTGGACTCTTGCCTTGTTTATTCCAAGTCCAGATTTGAACTCAGATTTTCCTGAGTCTTGGCCCCACTGTCTCTCCTCTGCACCCTCTAGCTGCCCTTTATGTAACTTTACCTCATCTAATGCCCCCAACACCCCTGTGTGGTAGGTGCCATCATTATCATGCCTATTTTATGGATGAAGAAACTGAAGTTAAGTGACTTGGCCAGGATCTCCCAGCCACTAAATATCTGAACTCTAGTTTCCTTTATTCCAAGTCCAGTGCTTTAACCAATGAGCCTCCTGGACACCTGCTCATTTGTCACCCAAGTCATACAGAGGCCTCATAGCATCTAGAAAATTCTCCCCAGTGACTCATGTCTCTCTCTGTCTGTCTGTTTTTGTCTTTCTCTCTGTCACTGTCTCTCCTTTTCTCTCCTCTGCCCTCTGCCTAGGGTCTGGCATCCCTTTGATCTACAATTCCAGTATTTCTTGGTCTTAAACACTCAGTCTCTTGTTTTAAAAAAATCTAATCTGCTGCCTCTGAGTCATCTCAGTCTTCTTGTTCTAGGAGGCAGTTGTGGTGCCATGGAAAGAAGACTGGATATGCAGTTGGAGAACCTGGGTTCAAATCCAACATCTGTCACTCACTACCTACATGATCTTGGGCAAAGCATTTCCCCTCTCTAGGCCTCAGTTTCCTCATCTATAAAAACAAGGGTATTGAATTGGATAATCTTGGCCAACTGTTCCTGGGATAAACGCTTTTTTGGCCACAGTTACTCATTCAACTGTTTATGGAGACACCAGCATCTGTGGAGAAAGGACCTGCCCCATGGAAATGTCAGGATTTGAATATGGGGTCTTGCGTTGTTGTGTATGTTTCTCTTTCTTCTCTCTCTCTATTAAGACTGGGTGAGGACCCTGTCTAAATTTCACTCAGGGTCCCCATTTAGTGACTGGCTGTAATGATGGGGTTAAAGTGGAGATTTTCATACTTGAAGGAGGAAGTAAACTGTGATGATCATTTCTGATAATGATGAGGATAAGAAGATATTCTTATAGCTAGGCTGGCTTCCTTCCTGCCTGGACATTCTTCCAGCTGGGGCCACATGATCCCTACCTGCAGCCTTAGTCTTGGGATCAATCTATTCTTTGGGCAGAGGGAAATACTGAGTGTGGTCTGGATATGTGTTGAGTGAGGTCCCTTCCTGCTCTAAACCTTTGATTCCATGACCTTATGATTGGATGACCCCGAATTTAGATTCTGGCTTAGGCCCTGTGGCTTTCAGCAAGTCATTCAACCTTTCTGATCATCCATCCCTCTTATCTATAGAAAGGTGCTCAACTACATGACTTCTGAGGTCCCTTGCAATTCTAAAGCTATGCTTCTCACTTTTTAAATTTTCCTTTGCTGTTTTAGTTTCTTTTGCCTGCCTCTAAGTATGGGTGTCCTTCAACATTCCCCCCCTCCCCTCCACTCAAGACTCTGTTCCTGGTCCTTTTCTCTTTCTCTATAGTCTCTTCCTTGGCAATCTCATTTTCCATGAACTATTAACTCTTTGTAGATGATGACCAAATGCAGCCTAGCATCTCTACATCTGTAGCTTTTTGCTGGATATCTTCACCTGATGACATCCCGCCCACATCTCAGTCAACATGTCCCAACAACTCGTAGTCCTCTCTCTCAATCCTTTTCTTCCCAATTTCTCTTTTTCTGTTGACACTGACATTCTCCTAGTCACTTTGTCTGGGAATATTAGAGTCATTTGTGAATCTTCCCCCTCCCTAATAATCCAAATCCAATCATTTGTCAAGTCCTATTTGATTTTATCTTCCTAATATCTCTCATGTCTTTCTCCTTTTCCCCATTCATACTCCAGTTTCTTGTCACCTTTTTTCTTGTCTCCTAATTGATTTTTGTTTCATTAGTCTCTGTAACCTCATCCAATCCATCCTTTACTCCACTGCTAAAATAATCTTCCCAATTTAAAAGTCTGAGTGCTACTCCCTTGCTCAAAAATCTTCAATAGCAACCTATTGTCTATAGGATCAAATAAAACTCTTTATCTTGGCATTTAAGACTTTCCACAATCTGAATCCAATATTTTCTTTTTAAAAGCATTAAAAAAATAATGTAATAAGTATTTACAAATGCCCAGATCACCTTAGATGGAGACCCCCATGTGGAAAACACAGGGGACCTGCTCCTTGCAGATAGGGAGAACTGGTATGCAAGTGCACATTCAGGTTGACCTACTTGGTGTTTGGGAGCAGTCTTTTTCCATTAGTTGCTTAGCTGTAACTATTCATTTCTTTATAAAATTACTTGTTTAAAGCATTCTCTTTCCTTGCATTCTAGTCTAGTGGGAAGGACTCCTTCATACACAGATGTCTTCCGCTTGGCCCACCCCTACCTTTAAGCCATGTAGCCCTGGAATATGGGGTTTAGGGTTTTAGTCTTCTTTCATTTGTCCTTTTCTTTCCATGTGCAGGAAGCGAGTCAATGACCCTGGAGTTGGAGTCATGGGGATATTGGATCCCAGTATTCCAGGCCAAATGTGGCACCCAACTCTGCAGGAAAAGGCTAGTTCAGTGGGGCTTTGGACTGGAACTTGATGAGACCAATGCTGTGCAGGAATCAAGTTAAGCCTTGACTTTAATCCCCTTCTTCTTCCCAGAAACTGAGGTGTTACTGGGGGCATTATGCCCCCAAGATGGAATTTTGTTCCTATTATGCCTTTGCAACAACTAGTCCTTTGTCAAAGTTAAAGCAGGTTAAGTAGTGAAATGGAACTAGGGTGCCAGTTACTGACCCCTAAAACAGGGAGGAACAGAACTGATTGGGGTTTGAGCCAATGCCAGGAGGAAAGAGAATCCTCCACCATCTAAGAGTCCCAAAGAAGGAGCAGGGTATTCACATACTTGGCCTCAGAGAGTGGAGCCAGAGCAAACCCATGTTATACTATGAACTTAGCAATCATTAACAAGCACACATTTAAATATACAAAGAACAAAAAAGATTATATAGGAAAGAAAGGAGATGATATATGTGAGCTTCTCTTACGCAGTTTATTTTTAAAATATACATTAAATTTAATAAGGTACCCACAAAATTACCCTGTTTGTCTGAGCCCAACCATATTTCCTATTCCTCCCCTTTACACAGGCTGTGTTCCAACCCAGGCCAGCCACCAGATCATCTCTGACCTTGACTTTCAACATCCTGTCTCTCTTTCAAGAAACTTTCCCTGCTACCCACAGATGAAAGCCATGTCTCCTTCCTCTTCTTAGGACTCTTTGTCTACATTTTCTCTTTATCTTTCTTATTTATTCCACCTCGTATTATATTTATTTATGCATCTGTTGTATATCCCAGCTATTAGCTTATAAACGCCTTGAGGGCAGAGACCTTTTCCACCTTTGTTTTTGCTTCCTTCAGGCCCTGTCCACAGAAAGGGCTTGACATGTGGAGCTGATTAGAATGTTGTGAGAAGGATCCAGGTGGCCCCTTCTGGAGCTGGAGACAGGAAGATCTGAGTTCTAACCTTGGAGAGTTACTAGCTGTGTGACCCTGAGCAAGTGTTTGCCTCAGTTTCCATCTGTAAAATGAGATGAAGAAGGAAATGATAAACCACTCTAGTGTCTTTGCTAAGAAAAGCCAAATGGGGTCACAGAGAGCTGAACACAACTGAAATGGCTGAGCAACGACCATGGAAAGGAAGGCAGTAGTAGATGTGGGGGACCAGGAGAGGTCCCCTTGGAGAAGGTAGCTCTTGAAATGAATTTCAAAGGAAGTCATATAAAATGGAGGTTCGGAATGAGAGCATTCCAGTCATGCGGGACAAAGGCATGGAGGTGGGAGATGGACTGGTATGTTTGAGGAATATGAAGTAGGCTGGTATGTATAGCTGGACTACAGAGTCTATTGGCGGAAGGAATGTGTTAAAATACCAGTTAGTAAGGCAAGATCTAGGTTGTGAAGAGCTTTAAAAGTTAAATGGAGGAATTAACGAAGGAATTTATATTTGATCCTATAAGTAATCATGATGCCACTGGAGTTTATTGAGTAGGAAGGTGACATGGTCAGACCTACCCAATACAGCCTCAGAACTCTTACTCTGACCTTGTATCTGGTCTGTTGTGATTTTGGATGCCAGTCTCTTCTCTTTCCATCTCTCCCTCTACTCATTTCCAAATTCATTCTTCCTCCTCGGGTATGCCACTTTTCCCTATTTTCCGTCCCTTGCCCCTACTCTGGCTTCCCTTTTCAGTCTTGACCTTCTAGTTAATCAGTCCAACCTCAGACTACTCCCCATTAGGAACCCTTTGCCTCCTTTCTCTGCCACAGTGCCCACCTTGCCAAACAAAGTCCTGAGTTACCCCCACTCTCTACCTTCTCAACTCCTACTCAGGTGGCACTGCAGATGGATGGTGGGATGCACAACCATGCTGAGAGTGTCCACTAGAAATTCATGTTCTCTAATGTCAGCTGGGCTCTCCCTGTTGCATATAGTTCCTTCTATTCCCCTATAGCAGCTCTGCTGAATCTCTTCTTTCCTTGTATTGCTTACATGACTACAGTTCCCTTCCCTCTTACTAAAGGACATAGTCCCCTATGTTACTGAGAACACAGAGACTGTGTCTGGAGCAAATTCTTCTCCCCCTAGTCTGCACCTCAAAGATACCATCATCCCCCAGTCTCCCTTCCTTTGTTTCAGTTTCTTCCATGGAAACAGCAGCAAAGGAAGAGTGAATGGAAGCCCTCTTGTCACCATCAGCTTCTCTACTTCCACCCCAATTCCATCCCGTCCTATTTTCTCCAGAAGTTTTCTCCTGTGATTATTTCCTTCCACAGCTCCCTCTCACTCCCATCTCTCCTTGTCAGTTGCCTCTTCTCTGCTGGCTATAAACATGTTCAGGTCCACTCCATCCTTGAAAAAACTTCATTGGAACTTTTTGTCCCCTCAAACTATCATCCTATATCCTTCCTCCTTTTCACAGACCAACTCTTAGAAAGAGCCATGTTTAACACCTGACTTCCTTACCTCAGCTCCCTTCTGAACCCCCTGTCATTGGCTTTTAACCCCAACGGTGGAGGCACCTGCTTTCTCCAAGGTTACTAATGATCTCTTAATTGCTAAATCTTTTGTTCTTTTCTTGTTTCCTTTCTCAGTCCTTGTCCTCTTGGTCCCCTTTGCAGAATTTGACACTGTCAATCACCCCCTTCTTGATACCTTTTTCTGTTGAGATTTTCATGACACAATCCTCTCCTTGTTCTCCTCCTACGTATCTGACTGCTCCTTCTCAGTATCTGTTGCTGGGTTTTCATCCCTGTCACACTCACTGTGTACAGCCCCTAAGGTTCTGTCTTATGTCTCTCTCTGTCTCTGTCCCTCTCTGTCTCTCTCTCTCCATCTCTCTCTGTCTCTCTCTCTCTTCTTATTCCTCCCCGTTTCTCCCCCTCCTCCCTGTGCTAACATAATGCTATCTTATTTTGTAATCTCCATAGCTATCATGGGTTTAAATATAATCTCTATTTAGATGACTCACCAGTCTATATATCTAGTCCTAATCTCTCTCTGAACTCCTGCCTCATCATCAGCTGCCTTTTGGAGCTCTCAAACTGGATGTCCTACAGACATCTTGAACTCAGCATGTCCAAAACCAAACTCATCGCCTTTCGCTACAACTCTTCCCCTCTGCCTAATTTCCCTGTTACTGGCTGAACCATTGTCAACATCCCAAACAAACACCCAGGCTCACAGCTCAATGATGTATTTGACCCCTTACTCACACTTACCCCACATCTCCAGTTTGTCACACGATTTTGTCATTTCTGCCTTCACATCTTCCTTCCCTCCCCTCACACAACTACCACCTTTGCTCAGGTCCTCATTACTTTTCTCTAACTGGTTAACCTGCCTTAAGTCTTTCCTTATTTCAATCCATCTACCACACTCAGCAGGTAAAGTGATTTTCCTAATGCAGAAATCTGCCCATGTTAATATACTTCTCAATAAACTTCAGTCTCCCTACTACCTCAAGGATCGAAAATAAAGTCCTCTGTGTGGCATTTAAGCTTTCTATCACTTGACCCCTTTCTACTACTTAATTCTACAATCTAACTACATTGACTTACTGTTCTTTGAACATGATACAATCTCCTATCTCCATGCATGTCTACTGGCTGTGCCCCATGCCTGGAATGTTCTATTCTCTTATTTCGACTTTAGTTTCTCTGTCTTACTGCAAGACTCAGCTCAAATCCAACCTTCTTCAGGGGGCTTTTCCTATTCCCTCCAGCTCTAAGTGCCTTCCAACCTTCCATTTAATCTGAATATTTTTGGTAGATAGCTTATCTACAGGTTGCATCCTCCATTAGATCATAAGCTCCTTCCTTCCTTCCTTCCTTCCTTCCTTCCTTCCTTCCTTCCTTCCTTCCTTCCTTCCTTCCTTCCTTCCTTCCTTCCTTCCTTCCTTCCTTCCTTCCTTCTTTCCTTCCTCTTTCTTTTGTGTGTATATGTCTGTTCCTAGCACAAAGTCTCGGGCTTGTAGTTTAATAAATGGTTGTTGATTGATCTTGGCATCATCATCAATTCCTCCCTCTCTCCTCATGCCCTTTGTGCAATGATCAGTTGCCTTATCTTGTCAATTTTGCCCCCACAACATCTTTTGCATTTTTCCCCTTCTCTCTACTCACAGAACCCCCACTCCAGAAACATCTCTTATCACCTCTCCTTTGGAAATCTCAACAGCTCCTAATTAGTTCCTCCACCTTTCCTCTTGCCCTCCTCCAGGCCATATTTCACCCAGCTGGAAAATGTTATTCCTAAAGAATATGTCTGACCATGTCATTCCCCTACTCAAAAATCTTCAGTGGCTCCCTATTGCCCCCATGATTAAGTACATGTTCCTCAGTTTGAAATTCATTTTCCAGACTCATTCACATGACTTCCATTCATAAGTCTTCATTCTGGCTAAACCAGCCTCCTCACATTCTTCAAACTCAGCATTCTATTTCTCTTTTCAGTGACTTTCCATTCCCTCTCTCTTTATCTCTGTCTTAGAATCTTCAGCCTTCTCTAGGGCTCAGCTCTGATACCCTCTCCAGAAGGAAGGTCTTCCTTACTCCCAGAGATAGTAGGGCTCCCTCCCTTCTCAAATGATCCACATACCTACTGTTTCCTGCAAATGTTGTATCCCAATGGTAGAAGGTAAGTTCCAAGGGTTGACTAGTTTTCTTTTCTTCTCTCTCCTTTTTTTAACTTTGTATCTCCAGTGCCTAGGACAGAGCTTTGAGAAAAGTGGGTACCTAACAAGTGGTCATCCTAGGAAGGAGAATGAATGAGAGGTTTGACTTTTTGTTCAAAGCATTGCTCTGAGTGCCAGCTTGACTTTAAATGCCCTCATGGAGGAGACAGCTGAGTCGGGCACCTCTGGTGGCTCCAACTAACTCTTATCAGAACTTTAAGCAGGGGATGCAGTGTCTCCTCCAGTGGGAGGTCAATGCTGAATAGTTTATTGCTGGGAGAACATGCTATGTTGAATCTGCGTCTGGGCCTAGAAGTCAGTCTGTGGCCACAATTAGGTGGTCAGTCTGAGGCTGAGTTTAGGGGATACCTTTGGGGTAAGGTTAGGATGGGGATTGGAACATGCCAACATGGAGGCCTTGGTGCTGTGCTTAGAGTTGCCAGGACTCAGGGATCAGGAATAAACAAACTTCTTGAAGGCTCCTTCCTCTCTTTAGCTCTACTAATTACCTGGCCTGGGTTAAAAAATCAAGAAAGTTTCCAGGGTTGCGAAATCCTGTGTGACCCTGGCCCTGAGAAGGCCATGAAGACTAAAGCCTTGGTTCCCTTCCTTGTTGCCTGGCTTCGGCCTTGGCTCAAAGGCTGCAACAAACAGCCTTTACTGGCCTGGCGCTCCTGGTTCATAAAACATCCCAGCAGGTCTATGTCCTCCATTGACCTCTCTGCCTGCCTCTCTTTAAGTCATTCTCCTCTGGACTGATGATTCTGAGTCAGCCAATGGCATCTTTCCTTAGTGACTCATTCCAGCAGAGCCCAAATTTACCCACACCCTGGCATTTCCCAACATGGCATAGTAGGTGGTGGGTTCAAATCCTGGCCCTGACTCTAGTTGTATGGCCCTAGTTGTATGAACCAATCTGAGACTCCATTTTCTTATCTGTAATTGGAGGAGTTTGGACTATTTTCCTCCAAGATCCTTTCTACCTCTAAATCTTATGATTATCTTGTACCTACTATGTGCTAGGCACTGTGCTCTGCATCGGCAATAAAGACATTTGTTAAATATTTACTGCCTTCAAAGGGCTTATAGCCTACTAGGTGTGGGTGTATGTGCGTGTGTGTGTGTGCACGTTTGCATACTCATATCTGAATACAACATGTATACAAGTAAGTAAATACAAAGTCACTTGAAGAGGAAGAGAAGTGTGAATAACGGGGTGGGACCAGGAAAGACGTCTTATAGGAGGAGGCATCTGAGCTATGCTTTGGAGAAGTTAAGGATGAGGTGGGTGAGACCATCTGATTCAGCCTCCTCTTATAAATGACATGTTGTAGATGGAAAAACTGAACCTTGTGCTGACTTGCTCGAGGTCACTCGGACAGTATGTGTCAGAACCGGGACCTGATTTCAAGTCTTCTGGCTTAAATGCCAATGACGTTCCCACAGCCCCACCTTACTTTTCTACACTGGGAGCTGCCTGCAGGCTGAAACTCCATGCCTCTTCAGGCCAGGGGCTTCCTGAGGGCATGGTGCCTGGACCAAGGTTTTCTCCCTCCTGGGTACTCAGTTCATGACATTGACAGATTCCCTCTGGTTTCCCTATACCTTAAATTTCAAGGCCTCTGCTTTCTTTACATGATTTCTTTTTGATCTTGGCATCTGTCTCCTGTTTCTTGATGACCAGCCTCACCTGACCAGCACTCTGCCAGTAGCCCTACAAGGGAAAGAAAGGTTCCTGGGCAGGGAGGTGGGGGCCGGGGAGACAACTAGCCCCAGGAAGAAGGATTTGCCCAGTCCGAGGCAGGCATCTGAAAGCCCTGGAAATGAACCTAGCCCCTGGCACAAGCCCCTTCCCTTTTATCCCTTCCTTGAGTGTGCAAAACTGGTTTTCTAAACCAGTAGAGTCTTTCCACTGGGACAGATCATCTGCAACTTTAGAGATTATCCCACCCCCAACTTGTTTTAAAGATAAAAAGGAGTTAGGTGACTGGGCCATCACATTACATCCTGGGATCTGTGAGCACCAAAGGTTTGGGGGCAATGGTGAGAGTATTGCCAAAGCCTTTTTTGTTATGGACCCCTTCAACAGCCTGGAGAATCCTAAACACCCCTTCTCAGATTGATGTCTTAAATGTATAAGATAAGATACAAAGGCAAACCCATTCCATTAAGATACAGTTATCAAAATATTTAAAAACCAAACTCATAAACCCCCAAGTTAAGGGGGATGTCTTAACTCCCCATGGATTTAAGGTGAGAGTCTTAGGGATCGTCATAGTTGGAAAAATCTCCTTGGACGGCTTCTTACAAATGAATCATGAGACACTTTGTGAGCCCTTACTATATGTCCCATTCTGAGGAAGTCACTGAGGTGGTTAATGGGAAAAGAGAGGCTTCTTGCTTTTAGGGAGCTCACATTCCAGTTTGGGGAGATAAGATTCCTTATACAAAACCACCAGCTTTGGAGTCAAGGGGTTCAGCGTTTCCTTTGATATTTATTACCTGAGCTACCCTGTGAAAGGTACAACCTCCCTGGGTCTCAGCTTCCTTATCTGTAAAATAGAAGGGTTGGACTAGATGATCTTTGAGGTCCCTTCCAGCTTCAAGTCTTTGATCTACACTTTTGCTAGGTCCCCTAGCAACAGATCCTGACATATTCTGTCCTCTTGTGGCCATGGCCAAAGGCAGGTTACAGATATTTTGACTTTTTTCACTTAATGGTCTCCTCAGCTTTCAGAGGTTAAAGATACAGACTGATCATCCTCACCTTAAAACTTTGACTCTCACAGGTTCAGGGACATGCTGAGGACATGTAGGATGGGCTGTTCATGGAACCAGAAGAAGATAGATCAATCAAGGATTACACTGGTTTTTATGAAATATTGAAGACCAAGAGGAAGGAAGACCTCTGGTATCTTGAGAGGGTTGTCTACCACTGGTCTTTGGAAAGCCATGGATAAGCATTTAATCGGATAAGAATGTGTGGCTGGTTATGATCTGTATAGCAGAGGGAGAGACCACACCGATGATGATAGGAGCAAAGATTTGGACCAGAAGAGACCTTGAAGGTCTTTGAGCCCAACCCCCTTATTGTCCAGTACAGATGAAGAACTGCAGTCCAGAGAGGTTACAACTAGTGTAACTGGGATTCAAAACCAGGTTGTTTGACTCCAAATCAAATATTCTTTCCCCTGAATGATACACAGACCCACATCAAAGTCTAGAACTTAGGACAGCGTCTTTCCTAGAGTGGGTGATTCAGTAAATGCTGAATGAGGTTCTCCCACTGGTTGGTGGGCTGCCATTGTTCTCTGCTTCTGAGGATGGGGGAAAGTTGTGGGTGTGTGGGAGGAAGAGGATTGGCTCTTATTCTAGGTGTTAGTGGTTTCTTCTTGCCTCTTTTTATTTTTCTGTCCTTCAGGGATCCTTCATCTTGGGGTATGAGGGTGAAGACACATGGCTGAATTTGGGAAATCCTGGTGCTGGGGTGGCAGAAATGGCAATGGGTTTTCTCCAGGGCTAGTCAGACCCTAATGGGAAGGTCTGGCATGGGGGGTCACTTTCCCCTATGCCCTGCAGAGGCAATGATGCCCATGGGCGTCCCTAGGGCAAAATGGAAATAGTGATCTGTGCCTACAGGTGGACAAACTGTCCATACACCTAGTTTGGCTCAGCTTAACTATGCTCCACATGCTACCCACCTGGGCACTCATGGCACAGGGGACTAGGTCGCTATAGTTTATCACAGGCAGAAAAAAGGGAAAAAGAGAGAGAGAGAGAGAGAGAGAGAGAGAGAGAGAGAGAGAGAGAGAGAGAGAGAGAGAAAGAAAGAAAGAAAGAAAGAGAGAATCAGCGAGAGTGCCACGGAGACACAGAGAATGAGAGATGGTGGCTGGAGAGATAGGCATACATAGATATACTGAATAAATCAGAGCTAGAGCTGTACACACTGAAAGGGAGAGGAGAAGCATATAGAGAAAGAGAAAGAATGAAAGAGAGATAAAGACATAGAGTGATATCCTGAAAGATAGAGACAGAGGACTTGAAGAGAGAGACATAGATAGAAGGAAAGAGAATAAGAGAGAGACTGAGAGGGAACTAAACACATAGAGACAGATGCAAAGGGATATACAGAGAGAGACATATACAGAGATGGAATAATAAAATGAGTGGGGGAGGGAGAGAGGCAAAGAGAGAGGAGGAAAAGGGAAGAAGGAAGAGGGAGAAAGAAAGTGGGGGAGAGACAGGAAGACAGAGAAAGAGGAAGAAAGAGAAAGTGGGGAAGATGGACAGAGAGAGAGAGAGACAGAGAGACAGACAGAGAAAGATAGATAGATAGATAGAGAGAGAGAGAGAGAGAGAGAGAGAGAGAGAGAGAGAGAGAGAGACTGAGAGAAACTGAGAGAGACTCAGTGAGATACAGGAGACAGTGGCCTGGCAGAGAAGAGTCGGAAGGTGAGCGCAGGCCAGGCGGGCAGGCTGTTAGCCTGTCACAATTTCCAAACTCCAGGCCAAACTCCAGGTCTTCTAAACTGCTGTTTTTCAGTGAAAGGGGCGGGGTGGGTGGAGACCCTGGTTCCGCTCTCCTGTTCCCATTGCCCCCTAATTCTCCAGTCTCCCAACCCCACCCCGGGGGACAGAGCACAACCTGGTCCTCTGTAAGCACCCTTCTGCCCCCACCCACAGGAAAGAAGCTGGGCCGGGAGCTCTCAAAGGACCGATTCAGGCTCTGGAAAGTGTCTTCTCTCATGCTTCCTCCAATCCTTTTCTCCTTGGCCCCCCTCTTGCTCACACGTCTTGTGGCCAAATGGTCCCTGCTTTTCCTTCCAGAAAGGATCTCTCTCTAGATCTCTCTGCTAGAGCTCACATCAAGGGTCCTCTGACTGTTTTGCCTAGTAGTTAGAACCCAGAGCAAATGGGGACAACCTTCCAGTTTCAATCCTGGGCTACAAATTACAAAATCTTAGGGTAGAAAGAGAGCAGAGATGCCACCTAAAGCCCTCTGGACTGGAAAAAAAATTCCCCCCTTTCCAAACCTGACAAATGGAAGACCTCCCCCAGGGGGCAGGGTCTCACTCCTGGCTGCTGAAGGCAGCCTCTTCCACTTTGGAAGACAGACTTTCATTGCTAGGATATTTTTCCTTGGAACAAACTAGAATCCCTGAAATGTAGTTTACTCTGTAATTTAGTGATACTGACCTCCAGTATCTCTGTGAATTGGCCTTGACTGACTCCCATGCCTGCGATGCTCTTCCACCTCCTATCTGCCTCTTGGCTTCTTCCTTCAGCTTCAGCTAAGATCCCACCCCTTCCAAGAAGCCTTTCTCAATCCCCTTTAATTTTAGTACCTCTGTTTGTTAATTATCTCCCATATATCCTATCTATATCTCATTGGCACATAATTGTTGTGTGTTGTTCCCCAGCCCCCAATTCAATTGTTAGCTTTTTCAGAGCTGAAGATTGGTTTTTATTTTTATTTTTTTTTTTGTATTTTTGGCACTTAGCACAATGACTGGCACATAGTAGGTACTTAATACTTCTCAACTTGAAACTTCCACCCCCTTCTACTTGGGCCAAATAGAATGAATCAAAACTCTTTTCCATGAGACAACCCATTGGATATTTGAATGCAGCCTTTATGACTCCATGAGTTTTCTCTTCCCCAGATTAAAAATCTTTAGTTCCATGAACAGGGTCTCCAAAAGGCCTAAACTGGTTGCCCTCCCCTGCACATTCTCCAACTAGTACATGTCTTCCTTTTAACTGAACACAGTCTTGAATGACAACACATTCTATGGATGGTCTGAGTAGGGCAGTGTATAGAGAATCTAGTCTGTCTCTGACTTGGTACTTTGCGTCTAATATGGCCTCTCCAATCCCTCCCAATCCTATAAGATCTTGTGAGTTTTTTGGCAGCCATATTACACTGCTGACTCATATTGGACTTGGTATACCCTAAAATGTTCAGGTCAACTATCTTTGACCCAAATGACATTATCATTTTCTCCTTAGCAATAGATGGCAGTCATTTTAGTATGGCTGAAGATTTTCAAGGCTATTAATGCGTAGGCTTTTCATTTCTTAAAAAATATGAATGCATTTCATTAAAATATGAACCTTTTTACTTATAATTGACTTTCTAGTTAAAAAACTCACTAATAATAGCTAATATTGATATAACACGTAAATGTTTGCGAAGCACTTTATATTTCATTTAGTCCTCGTAACAACCCTGTGAAATAGATGCCATTATCATTCCCATTTTAGGATACTGAGGCACAGAGAGGTTAAATGGCTTGCCTAGGGTCACACAGGAAGTATCTGAGGCAGGATTTGCACTGAAGTCTCCTTGACTCCAAGGCCTCACTGTGCCACTATTTGAAACAAGGTTCTATTTACAAAAATTTGCTCATTAGCCAGCGAATCAATTAGCAGATGCTTACTGAATACCTACTATGTGCTAGACAATAGACAGCAAGGTGATATGGATAGGGAGTTGGCCTCAAAGCAAGAGAGGTGTGTCTCTGTTACACACTGACTCCGAGTTAGTTACTTAAATTCTGGGTTCTGGGCAATCCTCTGAGACTCCTGATCTGTGGTAATGAAACAATGTCCAGATCCTCATTTTCACTGAGAGCCTTGCTGAACTTCAAGCACCGCTTATTGGACAATCTGAACTTGTCTAGTAACATTTAGAAAAGCTTGGTTTGTGAGTTTGCCCAGGACTTGGGTGGGGCATCCTTGGGGCTGGAGCGGGGAGATGGAAGTGATGAATAGAAACTCTAGACCTAGGGCTCAGTTCTGTATCTGACTTCTACCTGAAGTCTCTTTCTGTACCTGTTTGATTGCTCTGGGTAGCTGCTGATGGTCCTGAATCCCTCCCTTCTCTCTCTTCCAGAGAAATTCCTAAGGACAATCATGGTATCAGTGTCTCTTCTCTGTAAGGTGTCAGCTCTCCTGAGTCTGGGAAGTCATGATAATGGTCAACATTTATATAGTGCTTTAAACTTTGCAATGAAACTTCTATACATGACCTTATTTGGCCCTCAATAACTCTGGCCGCTATGGGGCCAAGAATAACTGAGGTAAGGTAAGATAAGTATTATTCTTCTCTTCTTACAAATGTGGAAATGGAGGCTGGGAGAGCTTAAGGAATTTATCTGGGGGCATACAGCTAGTGAGTGTCCACACTGCAGGATCCCAGAATGCAGGGCTAGTATTCTATCTTAAGTGGCATGAAACTTTGTTGGTTTTGGAGGTAGGATAGGAAATACTCTAGATTGGATATTGAGATGGGAGTTCCAATCAACCCTCATTAACTAATCAATCCATATCAACCCAATTCACTGTGTAAACTTGAGGAACTTCTCTCTGAATCTCAATTTCTTTTTCTTCCTTATAAAATAAGGTTGGACTAGGTTGGGAGTAGGGAATCTGTAACCTTGAGACCACACGTGACCCTCTAAGTCCTCGAGTGAGGCCCTTTGACTAAATGCAAACTTCCCAGATTCCCTTAAAAAGGATTTGTTCTGTGAAGTTTGGATTCAGTCAAAGGACCACACTTGAGGACCTCCACATGTGGCTTCGAAGCCAAAGGTTCCTCACCCCTGGACTAGATGGTCTCTAGCTCAACCTTTCAACTTCTAGTTTCTCTCCAGATGTAATTTTCTGGTTCTAAGATCATCAAACTCTGAATGGGAAGGACTTTGGATATCCCTCATCTGGGACAACTTTGCACCTAATATAAGAGCCATGCACCTCGCCCTCATTACAACATGTCTGATAGGTGTCTAAACATTCCCAGTGTTGGAGAGCTCACTACCTTACAAGGAAGTGCAGTAGTGAGGAAATGAAGTCTCATCCTCTTTATTCTGCACAGTCAGGAAGATGGCTCATATTATATATGTTCCCCTCTTCCATTTACTCCGTATTTATCTTGGATATACTTATCTAATGTATAGGTTGCCTCTCTCATTTAAATACGAACTCCTTGCGCACAGGGTTGGTACTTAGGGTGGTGCCTGGCACACGGTAAATGCTCAACAAATGTTTTATTGGCTGCTTGATACTGGCAGCCAGAGGATTAATGGCATAGCGATTTTTGGGGAGACAGCCGTGGGTGAGTCAATTTTCTAGGAAGAAGTTGGGGGGCAGCATTGCTTGAGGAGGCTAAGGGAAAGGGAGGCTTAGGAGTAGGGTATGCTAGTAGAGATTCTGAAGAAAGAGAGGAAGACTCGTGTGTGTGTGTGTGTGTGTGTGTCTAGAAGTGTATGTGTGAAGGTACAAACTTGAGCTTGTGTGCTCCTGTGGGTTAGTGAGGAGTGTGCGTCCATGTGTTAACATGAGTGTATGTTTGACACATTTGCACAAGTCTCTGCCTATGAGCATGCACAAGGATGGGTATGTTTGTGGATGCCAGTGTGCCTTTGAACAAGGGGATATATGTGTTTGGGGTGTCAGTGTAAGAGTATATACATAGGGATATGTGTTACCAGGCATGAGTGGGTATCAGAGGGAGGCTGTATGTTTGTGGTTCCTGTACATATGTGTGAGAAGGGAGTCTGTGGGTATTGGTGAGCATGTGGGTATATGCCAAGGTGCATGTGTATTTGTGGGGGTTAGTGTGTGTTTGTGCAAGGGGGTATATGTTTGTGGGGATCCATTTGGGTGGGGGTGTCTACCAGGGTGTGTATAAGGATGAGTGAGGGAGAGTACCAGGAAGATGGATAGTTAATTACAGTTGAACTGGATTCAGGAAAACCCAGCCCCAATGCCATGTTGTCTCTCCTCCCTGCCCCCCACTCCCTCTCCATGCTAGGTTTCATGAAAGGGGCTGTATGTTCCTGTCTGGTCCCCACCTCTTTCACAGCTGGGGTTTGTTTAAGGTGGAAAAAAGCCCTGGTGGGCTGAGGGGCAGCTCTGGCTTCAGCTCCCAGCTCCACACAAGACCTGCTTGTCTGGGGCCTGGCAGCCCACCTCTGGAGGGGTGGAGGTGGAGTTCTTCCTGTCCCCCACGCCCCCTTCCTGAGCAGCAGGGACCCCGGCTGCACAGAGGGAGTCTATGTTCACTGGGTTGGGGTTCTGGCCCCTCTCCCAAGAACAGAGAGCTAGAGTGACCAGAGGCTGGCCTGGGGGCCATGAGACCAGAGAAGCCAGCCTAGAGGTTTGGGGACTAGGACTATAGCACAGACTACCAACTGCTGAGAATTCCAGATGTTGGAACTGATGTTAGAGAAAATGCTCTGGTCTCCCCATCTTTCCATAATTCCTCTCTCAAGTCCCACCTCCACAGAAGTGTCAACTCCAGATCCTGGAAGGCATGGACCATCTCTTGTAAGATGCCAGATTTAGAGCCAGGGGGACCTCAGAGATCATCTAGTCCAAACTGTTCATTCTACATAGAGGGAAATGGAAGCCTAGAGAGGCTAGGTGATTTTCCCAGTGTCACCCAGTGTTCTTTTCACTGCATCATACATTGAAGAAACCCATAAATGAACCTCAAGGAATGTAAGGAATGAAATATCCCTAGGAGAAAGGAGGATGGGGAAATTTTGGAGTAATATAGAAAAGAATTAAGCCCATTCTCACACTGACGAAATGCTGTATGTAATGAATGTATTTTCACATACGTTATTTACTTAATATTTTAAGGGGAAGATGTCATAAGCATCAAAGTTTTCTCAACCAGCCCCTCCTCCCAGGGGAAGGAACACCAGTGCTCTACTGGCCAATGCTGTCACTGGGGGATGAATAGAATGCCAACCCCTTGAAGACAGTGCCTGGCACATGGTAAATCTTTGCTGAATTAAATTAAATGAGGAAAAGTATTCCCAAAGGGAGACAGTGATTACCACAAGGCTGCAGAAGTTAGTGCTGGTGCAGGGGAAGGACCTTCTCATTCGTTATCTCTAGTATGGTTGGCCTAACTCTCCCCCAGCTTTCCCTCGGCCCACTTCTGGAGGGTGGAGAACACCTAGGCCTTGTCTCCAAAAAGCCCAGGGGCCACCTCTGCCAGGTGTCTGGCCCTCACAATAGAGTCCTAGCCCCAGAATTGGTCAGGTTGGTCCCAAGGTACCTGTGCCTGGGATATAGGTCCCAGCTGATCCCTGCCCCCAGAGAAGGGCCCCCACGGCTGCCCTGCCCTTGCCCCATCCCTCCTCCCACCCAGGGATGCCTCTTGTGAGACAGACACTTGATGCCTCTGAAGCCTGAATGTCTCTGTCTCTCTCTCGTCCACCTGCCAAAGTACAGTAAGCCTGTTCATCTCTCTGGCCCCTGGCAATCTGGCGCTCACTTTTCCTGTCTCCTGTTTCCAAGGACCTGGAATCTGCCTACGTCCCTTGTCTTTTCTACGCGTATGTCTGTCATTCCCTGCCACTCGATCTCTTAACCTATCTCTCTGTCTTTTTCCTTTTTTCCGTGTCCTGTTGTCCTTTTCTGTCTGCGTCTGTTTGTACTTTCTCATTTTTTCCTTCTCTTTCCATGTCCCTCTCTATTAAGTTTTATTATTCCCTTTTCTCCATCTGGGTCTCTGAGTTGGTCTCTTTCTTGGATCTTTCTTTGCCTTCTATCTCCCCCTTCGCTCCATTCCTCAGAGCCCAAGTCAGGGGGTGGGCAGGGAGGGAGAGACCTGAGGTAAAACTGAGATAAGTTTAGAATTTATGCTTTGCCTCCAATCACAGCTCTGGAAGCACTTAACCAATTTAGGCAGGAGGGAGTCTCTGTGTCTATTTTTGATTAGACAAATGGGTACTTCTGCCCATTTTTTGACTAGCAAACTGAGATACCTATGCCCATTTTTTGGTTGGACAAACTGAGGTACCTGTACCCATTTTTTGAATGAACAAACTGAGATACCTAAAGGGAAGTTACTTGTCAAAAGACACTCTGGAATCCACAAGTTTGTCACCCATCCATTAACCTATGATACTTCTTTGACCCCCTGTCCCAGGAACCTTTTTGCTGTTTCTCGGGCCTCTCCCTCAGCCTCCCAGGCCCTCTTCTGTCCAGGCCAGTCTGCTCCCTGCCACATTCTTTGTACCACTGCAGCCAGGCTGGCCCCTGGCAGCTCAACAGAAGCATTCCTGGGCAGTGGTGGCCTTGTTACTTTATAAGGGAGAAAGCTCTGGAGAGCTGGAGCCGGGTGCGGCTTGGGGTGGCGCTGGGCATGAGTGGAAGCTAGGCTTTCTGGCAGACTGGGAGGTTAATGCACGTGGGACAGGGAGTGTAAGAGACCCATGTAGGTAGCCATCCACAAAAAGAGACGAAAACTCACTACATGTATGTAGAGAGATGAGAGAGAGCCACACACAGAGACAAATAGAAACTTCGGCAGAGACCCAAAAGCTGAGAGGCACAAAAAGGGGAGAGAGAATAAAATTTAGATAACAGAAGAGCCAGACAGCGAAAAACACCAGCCCTGAGATATACAGGGAGATACAGAAAGAGACCCAGAAAAACACTATCAGACAGAGACCCAGTGCTATCAAGGAGAAGGCTCTGGAGGGCATGGGGATGTGGGGGTTGAAATTGAGGCCAAGAGGCTGAATGGGCCTGGGAAAGACAAATGAAGAGACAAGAAAAAAGAGGGGAAAAGATCATGGAGAAATGGCAAGAGGTTAAAAAGCTAAAAGAGAGGGACATATGTGAAAGGTGAATAGTGAGAGAGAAGACAAATACCCCCCACTCCCCACCTCCACGTGCCTAGCATGGAAGAATAGGCTTGGAAATAGGGATTGGTTGGTTGATAAAACCTCCCACATCCTCTTTTCTCCCCCTGCCTAGGCTATCAGGCCTCAAGGTTGAGGGGATACATACCAGGCCTTGATCGTCCCTTAAAGAGATATCCCAAGATAGGTAGGGAGATCATAGGTGCAGCCCTGACCCCCTGGAACTGGGGAACTGGAGCATGTGACTGGAGAATTGAGTTAGTCAGTCAACAAGTATTTGTCAAGCCAGGCACCATGGTAAGCAAAGGTGAAGGAATTCCTGCCTCAACGTTCCAAGAAGGTTGTTATGTTCATCCTTCATTGCTGAAGAAGACCATGCCATCAGAGAAATGATGACATGATTTGCACTTGAGTTTGTTTTGAATGAGGGAGGGCTGTGCAGGTCACCAGCCTCACTTCTCCTCTAGAGCGATCTGAATCCAGTGACCAGATATTCCTCAGGATGACTGGCGATGGCCCAGGATGCACTGGGAGACCTTGGCCCCTTTAGGCCAAGGTCTATGCAGGTACTTATTTAAGGTGAAGTAATGCCCATTCATTGAAAAGGCCTATTTAAAAGAAGTAGTCAGGTCATGGCCTGTTTAATGAGGCAAAGAAGAGAAAGACATCAGGCTGGGAGGGATATGTGAATAACTGGGTGCACAGGAGATTATTCCGAGAGAGAGAACGGATCTGCCAGGGCTTGGGAGGAAATCAAGAATCTCAGACTGAGGGAGATGAGGAAGGAATGCATTCCAGGCATCTAGGCCAGAGTAAAGTCACAGAACTAAGGAGGCCAGGACACGAATCAGGGGTCGTCTAGGATTCCATTTTGGCCCAAAACATAAGAGCGTATGAAAGGCAAATGGTGTTAAATAGATCTGGAAAGGGAAGCAGGAGCCAAGATAGCTGGGTGACAGGAGCTGCGTCTGATGCCTTGGGGTTTGGACAATGGGGACCTGGGCCAGTGCTGTCCTGAGGCTCTCTCTGGGAGCTGAGTTTGGGGGGCAGGGGCAGGGGAGCAGGCGTAGCCCAGTCCGGATGTCTTTCCTGCAAGGTCTCTTGACTAGCTGCCCTCCCTGGCATCCATCCAGATGACCGGCCCTATTTCTGTTCACAGCACCACCATCGCCCCCCACTTATTGAGTCAAAATCTGCATTATTTTTAGCTCTTCCCTCTTCTGTCCCCATATCCAATCAGTTGTCAGGCTATGTCTATAAAAACTCTCCACTTGCCCTTTGCTTGTTTCCCCACTATAATGAAAGTTTCTTGGGGACAGTTATTGTCTTTATTTTTGTATTTAGCTACCCACTGTTTAGCACAGTGCTTGGGCACAGAGTAAGTGCTTAAGAAATACATTTCTTCATCTATCCATCCATCCATCCATCCATCCATCCATCCATCCATCCATCCATCCATCCATCCATCCATCCATCCATCTATCCATCCATCCATTCACTCACTCATTCATCCATTTGTCCCTGTTGCCTCCACCCTAGTTCTGGTCTTGCCTCTCGTCTGGGCTACTGTAATAATCAACGGCCTACTAGTGTTCCAGTTCATTCTTCATACAACCATCTTCTAGAGTGATTTTCTTAAGGGACACTTAGACCATGGTGTTTCAAAAAGCTTCCCAGGGTCCCAGTGGCTCACAAGATCAAATACAATATCCTCAGCTTGAAGCTCTGTCGAATTTCATCCTATCTTTCCACTATCTTATCTCATATTAATTCCCAGGGCCTTTGACCATGGGAAGAGGTGTTTTAGGGACTTTGTCTTCCCCCATTCCTGGGTGCTAGAATTGTTTTGTCAGGCCCTGTTCATAGGCTTCCGGCTGGAATGGGCTTCCAGAAAGCAGGGTTCCCAGGGCAGCTTGGTTTGGTGGCTAGATCACTGGACTTGAGTCAGAGAGACTTGATTTCAGATCTTTCTCCTCAGACAATTACTAGTTGTGTGACCCTAGACAAATCCCTTAACTACATTCAGACTCAGTTTCCTCAAAGTGTATAGATAATAATAGCACCTAGTTTAGAGGGTTACTGTGAATATCAAATGAGTTAACATGCCGGGTATTTTGTAGACCTTAGAACTCTGTATAAATGTTTGATAGTATTAATTATTGTTATCACCACTATTATCAAAATCAAGGCTGAACTGGGTTTTAAACCAGTGGGTAGGGTCTGTCTATACAGTCTCTATCACAACTGCTGAGATAGAGCAAGTTATGATGCCTGTCCTGGGGAGGCATGGGATCTCTAAAGTGTCTGACGAACCTTTCACTTCCCCTTTCCCCACTTCCTTCACCCCGAGAGAGTTTTCATCTCTTCTTCATTCTTCTACTCTGGGTCCCACACAGAGACATCATTCCCAGCAGAACAGGCAAGTGGTTTCTTGGAGAGAGCCCTGCCCTGGGAAAGTGTCAGAGGGCTTAGATTCTGGTCCACTTGCTATGTGATTTTCCGTATCTATGGGTTATGGTTTCCTGGTCTTTAAGATGTGATAAGGATACTCATAGGCAGTCTGTGAGAAAGGCACTTTGTAAACCTTAAAGCACAAGGTAAATGTGAATTAATATGTTACCATTATTCTCTGGACCTCAGTTTCCCCCTCTGTAAAATGAGGGTAAATTAGACCAGATTATTTTGGAGATGCCTTCTGGTTCTTACATTCTATGGTTCTTTTTGGCACTTGTAGCACACGCAGGGAGTCTGGCTTGAAGTTTGATTGGATATGTTGGGTGTGGGAATGTCTTTTCAGGGAATTCAAATAGGGGACAGGTGGGACACATGGAAGACTTGTGTGAAGTCCAAGGACTCTTTCTCTCTATGCCCAGATGGAAAGAATTCCACCCTGGGTGGAGATAGAGGACCAGTCTACCTTCGGAGCCCGAATGCCCGGAATCTCTTATTCTTAAGAGGTCATGTGCTCTAGCTCCCTATCTCTGGACAGGGCTACTGCCCAAGAGGAGACAAAAAGCTCCCACTGGGCCAGGAATAAAGCCTCCTTCCCAGAGTGAGGACTGAGTTCTATTCAGGGTGACTTCATGGGGTCAGAGGGGGTTGCCAGCAACCAGCTGTCTCTAATTCAGAAGATGTGTCTCCAGAGACCCCTCAGCTTTGGTGGCCTTTGTCCAGCATAGAATCCAGCCCCTTTTGAGCCAAGCAAGGCCTTCTCTTACTGCTTTTGAGAAAGACTAGATTTTCTGTCTGGTTTCCCCCTCCCCTTCCTTCCCTCTGATCTCTCTAGGCCAGGGGTTCTTAATTTCTTAACACAGACTCTCCAAGGTTCTTGGAGAGATTTCAGGGGGTCTGTGTACTTGGATGGGAAAAAAGACTCATATCTTTCTGTTCGCTAACCTCTGGTTTCTTTTGTTATCCTCTGTGACTTATTTTGTGAATTTAAAAACCGTCTTCTGAGAAGGGGTCCCGAGGCTTCACCAGAATGCCAAAGGATCCGAACCACATCACAGGGAAGGTTAAGAACCCCTCTCTCGGCTCTCAGTTCTTTCATCCTTCCTGGCCCTCACCCCTGTCTCTGGCCCCCAACCCCTAATGAAAAGAAATGAAATCAGAATGCCTGGGTTCAGTTCCCAAGTGTGGGTGGGGACTTACTTCTCCCTTCATCTATAAAATGAGGGGGCTACATGAGATGACCTCCAAGTTTCCTTCCCTCCCCGGATCTGGGATTTGTGGAGCCTTCACACTGTTTTTCTCTAAGTGTCCTTGGCCTTCCAGCAGGAAGCTGGAGTTGGTTTTTTTTTTTCCTTCCCCTTCTAACAGTGAATAGCTGTAGTTGCTAGCATAGATAAACAGTCAGGGTGGGTGGGTGAGTACACACAGTTACCCCACACAGGCCCATACATGGCTACACTATGTGATGTGTGTGCAAGCATGGACAACAGCTGGTATAATGGAAAGATCACAGTATGAGGAATCCAGGGGCCCTCGGCTGAGGTCCAAGCTTGGAGTCAGGGGGCCCTGGCTGTGTTCCAAATTCTGCCACTGTTCTGTACTCAAACCCCTGCCATCTTCTGGGCCTCATATTTCCTGACTATAAAATAAGGAGGGGTTGGGTCATATTATTTCTAATGTCTTTTCCCTTGTATCTAGACCTGGCATCTTAAACTAGGGAGGAAAGGCCAATCCCCCATATTAACTTCCAGATAGGGATTATGTGAGTTGATTCTCTGTTTTATCAACCAGCCAATTCATTAAAGACTTTCTAACAGTTGATGTTTCTATGATCCAAGTGAACATGGACTCCTCAATTTCCTTCACTCCATGCTGGACTTAACTACCCCTGCATTTCTGACACTCCTAGTCACTAGGCAGTCTCTGCCTAGGAACAGGGTGGGGGGGTTAGGAGGGCTTAGAGAAGGATGCCTGATACAGGGGAAAGAGTTTGGGGTTTAGAGGTGGAAAGAGTTGGTTCTGAATCTCACTGCTCATGCTAGCTGTGTGACCCTGGCATGGGATCACTTAACATCTGTGAACCTCAGTTTTCTCACCTCTGAAATGGTCATGGTAACACCTACAGCCATTTACCTCATGGGGTTTGCAAAGCACTTTTACATTATCTCCTTTGATCATCACAACAACCCTGGGGGAGAGGGAGGTGCTGTCATCACCCCCAACTTACAGACGAGGAAACTGAGGCCCAGAGAGGTTAAGTGAATTGCCTAGCATCTCACAGCTTGTAAGTATCAGAACCCAGGCCTTCCTGACTCCACATCTAACTCTCTTGCCATTGCAACCCCCTCACTACCTCTGGCACAGATGACTAGCTCTGGGACACTGAGGAAGTCACTTAGCCTTTGTCTTGGCCTTGGTTCCTCCAAATCTCTTCTCTAATGACTTCTCCTCTCTACAGTTTCCCTACTTTCAGTAGTTTTTCTTCTTCTTTTCTCCTAGCCAAACCTGAAGTTCTTAGTAGCTGTCACCCCAGAAAGGCTTGGTAATCTCATTTATAGTGAGGGTCTACTTGTCCTCTTATTCCCAGGGGTGTTTGTTTTAGCAGGGGGAAAAAATCTTACCCTAAAGAAATAGAGTTTTGATAGTGGAATAGTAGTAAATCTCCTGACTGTTGGATGTGAGGAATATTTGAGAGTAGGGGTATACTCCTGGGTCCTCTCCATCACACATGGTCCATATGCAACCTGGTGGAATGGAAGGAGTCCAGAGCTTAGAATTAGGGCACCTGAACTCAGGGCCCACTTTGCCACTAACTGAGCATGTGGCCTGTCTGTGCTTCAGTTTCCATATTTAGCAAATGGAGCTGGACAAGAGGAGGGGGATTCTCCAGCTTCTTTATGCTACGCTCCCCTTGGGAAGTCTGGTGGAGCTGATGGGCTGCTCCTTGGAATCATGTTTTGAAGTCATTGAAGATAACACTCAATTTCATTTGGAAGTGAGTGAACAGAATGATGTCAATTTTCCCTTTATCTAAATTCACACATCCCTTGACATCAGGTTAATAACTCCTGGACTATATGATCTTTGAGGTCCCTCTGATCTCTGATCCTTTCTGCCCTACTGGAAAAGGAGGTCCTGATCATGGTTCCCTGCAGACACATGGTCCTGCCGATAGGTATGAAACCTTGAGACACAATGCCCTTACCTGCTGACCCAGAGATACACCATTAGCTGCCATCTATGGCCTGCTATGAAAGGGTCAGAGTCTAGTACAAATGAGGCAGATGATATTGGACTCCTCACTGGGATGATTACCTTTACAGAGAGGATGGTTTCCCCAATGCCAGATGGAATTGTCACATACTGAGACCTATCCTTGGCCACAGACAATCCTAAAGGGTGACCTCTAATCCTGGTCACTCAAGTCTATGAACTCAGTTTATCTACTGAGCCCAAATTCCAAGTACAGATTAGCCCTCAACCATTTCACAAGTTAATTTCTGCTTGTCTTTATTCACAAGCGGGGCTGGGTGTGGATAGTTGAGAGCATCTCATCCTCATGGATGGAGACATCTCAGAGCTAGCCTCTTGTCAGTGGTGAGAGTGAGCAAGGTAAAGTGTGCTGCCCAACATTTCCCTGAATTGTTGAGAGTCTTGGTTGACCTTGGCCAATGCTGGAATTTGCTAGAACTGTCTCCAGTCCTGGACATTTGTCAGTTAGTCAGTCAACAAGCTTTTACTAAGTACCTACTATGTGCCAGAAAAAAAAGGCAAAACTAGTTCTTATCCTTAAGGAGCTCATAGTCTAAGGGAGACAGCATGCAAACAAACAGCGCATATATAAGATACAGAAAGGGTCACTTTGGGGGTAATTTCAGAGGGCGCTTGTGAGAAAGCAGCTATTCTTTGAGATGCTCCAGCTCACTAGTTAAGGAAGCTTCACTGAGGGCAGGCTCAGTGAGCCTGGGTGACCTGAATGTCCCCTGTGGCCAGGGGAAAGGTCTGGGGGAGCCTTGTCCTATGGCCCTTCTGGGATCTGGAGAGGGCAGAAGGCACAGCCCAGTCCAGACATGCTTTACTGAAGAATTCTCTGACCAGTCGGTAAGACATTCACACCCCTCCCCCCTCTATTTCAGAGCTATTGCCATTCATAATGATGCGCTCCAGTCTCTTGGGGTTGTTGGTTGTGACTGCTGTCTCCCTCCTGATCTGGGATATCTCTTTAAGGTTCAGCCCAAGACCTGAGCCTGTATACTCTTAGCCTTGAGGTCTGGTATTCTAGACAGGGGAAAGGAAGGGAAATCCCCCATGTTAGTCTCCAGATGAGGACTGGGTGAGGTTATATGTGTCTGGCTTACTGCCCCCAGTGTTATCTCTCGAGGGCACGGTCTTCCCATCCAGCTACTGTGCTGGGAATTCACCCAAGAGCAAAGAAGCAAGGATCTTCTGCTTCCAAGGGAGGGGCCCTGCAACCAAGAGAGGACTGCCTACTTTCAGAAAGGGCGATGAGTCTGCTCCCTATGCACGGAACTGAGAAACCACAGCCAGACATAGGTGCCTGGATGTTTACCTGGGCATGTGGCTTGGGTGTCCTGAAGCGTACACAAGGGGGTGATTGAATGATGCGACTAGGGTAGGGATCCCAGCCCTCTAGGTGGGTGTGAGGCCTGGAAGAGGAAAAGGAGAAAGAGCAAATAAGAGGGTTTGGGAGGAAAACCTGGAGCCCACAGTCCAACCGCCTTGGGTTTGGGGTCAGGCAGAGAGGGGATGGAAAGGAGGAGTCTGGCTTGCAGTTGGAGAGGCTGAGGAGGCGGGAGGCAGGCAGTAGTCCTGAGGGAGGGAGTGTTGTGGGGGACAGAAGGAAGCTAAATAGAGCCTTTGTAAAATCCCCTCTGCTTCCCCAGGGCAGGAAGAGGCTGGGCCTGCTGCTGTGGCTGGGGAGGGTGCCAGTGTGTGCTTTCTTCCCTTCTAATTTTTCTCTCTGTCTTGGGAGTCAGGCGGATTTCCGGGCCCGCCCTGGGGCTCTATGTCCCCTCTCTGTTTCTATCCCTTTTCTTCCCCTATTTTCCTCATCAGAGCGGAGCAAGGCACAAAGGAAGGTTCTCTCACCCAAACTGGCAGAGGCCAAGATCCGGGAGAGGATGGTGGTGGGGCCAGTTCACGGGATCACAAAACACAGTTGGAAGGGGTCTTAGAGGCAGGAATCCTGAGGGACAAGAGGCAGCGGGGTGGACCCCAAAGGGTGTAAGGCATAGAGAGGTGGAAATTGGTACATCTATTTCCAGGTGTTGCCAAATGATAGCATCTGGGTTGTGTCCCCTTCCCCTGTGCTGGCGGGGCTGGACCTTTTTGGGTCCTAGAGTCTGGGGACATGTGCTGCTTATCTCCAGGGAACTAGGGAGAGTCTCTCTGGAAACACATACCAGTTCTTGGGGCATTTCTTCCTCTCCTTTAGGGTTTCCTTTGGTGAGTATCAGTTTATATTGGTGACAAGTAGACAATGTCTACCTATCTCTGAGCTCTGTCTTAGACTTTCAACCTATAAAATGGGAGAAATCCTGAAGAGCTCATCAGACATGGTGCCTAGAGTGAAGAAGCATGCTTGAAAGGGACCAGAGTCCCGATAGCTGTGAACTTTTCTAAAGGAAAAGGGTCTGGAGGAGCCTTTGGAAGATCTGTGCCTAGATCTGGCAGTGGTATCCTTAGCAGCAATCACAGCTGAGGTAGCACCTCTGCCAGGAAGCCCTCCCTGATCACTCTAGCTAGGAGTGCTCTCCCTCTCTTGAAATTCCTTTGAATAGACCAGGGGCAGCCTGGGGTGGTGACAAGGTGGCCCTGGGTTCAGATCCAGCCTGATATGCACTTCCTGGATGACCCTGGGCAAACATCTAACCTCTTACCACTCCCAGGAAACTCTAAGAAAGAATACAAATCCCAGAAGTTGAAGATCAGCCTGCAACAGGTGGGGCAGCTTCCAGGAGAGAATTCCTACTGCAAATGGATCCATGCTGTGTCAGGAACTCACGTTTCTACTCACAATAAGCCCCTCCAAAATAGAGACATGTTAGATATCTACTTGTGCCTCTCAGGAGAATGTAAACATCATGAGAGTTTTTTCTTTTCTTTCTCTTCCTTCCTTCCTTCCTTCTTTCCTTCCTTCCTTCCTTCCTTCCTTCCTTCCTTCCTTCCTTCCTTCCTTCCTTCCTTCCTTCCTTCCTCTTTCCTTCCTTCCTTCCTTCCTTCCTTCCTTCCTTCCTTCCTTCCTTCCTTCCTTCCTTCCTTCCTTCCTTCCTTCCTTCCTTCCTTCCTTCCTTCCTTCCTTCCTTCCTTCCTTCCTTCCTCCTCTCTTGGTTCCTGGCATGTAGTAGGTACTTAAGTGCTTGTTGAACTGAGTTCAACTTAATTTCTGTTGCCCTGTGAGCACATGTGCCCATGACTACAGATGTGCTTAAGTGTGTGTGTATGGGGGGGGCATTGGTATGTGGATGAGAACATATTGTGTCCATACATGAGTAGGGAGTTCCGTGACTAGTGTATGAATGGGAAGAAATGACAGTGGCTCAGGCTGACTCTGGGAGAGGAGAAGAGGAGAAAGTATGGAGAGGAGATTGTCAGAGTTGGAAGGGGATCTGGGAGAAGGAGAGAGCAACGTCATTGTTTTCCCCTTCTGGTCCCCAGGGCTGGACTTGGGAATAGGGATTGTCTGAGGGAAGGAAGAGACACATCTGTTTTCGCTGGGGTCTCATTGAGCAGCTCCGGCCTCCCCTCAGGCTTGGAAGCTCTTCAGGCTACTTGAGCCAGCCTGGGGAAGGACGGGGAGAGAAGGCTCCTGCTACCTGGGCATTTTCCCTGACCCTTCGGGAGGGCACTGGAGGCTTGTGGCCTAACTCAACCACTCACTGGCTGTGAGATCTTGGGCTGGACAATTCTCTCTGGCCTTCAGTTTTGTTCTTCTGTCAAAGGAGGGGCTGCAGACAAGATGATATCTAAGGGCCTTCCAGTTCTAAGAAATAACCTATGGGCCTGTGAGTACCTTCACCTGGGCTGAGCTCTCCCTCATAGATGCAGAGACAGGAGAGGGGGTGGGCATGAAGCCTCTGCTCTTTGACAGGTACTGTGGTCATGGGAGAGGCCCAACCCCTAGGGCTCTAGATTCCAGGTGTGGGCTAGGGGCTTGGGGCAGAGAGGCTGCTGGGGTCTTTCCATGGACCTCCAAACGAGTCAGGGAAGGAATTTGCCATTTTCTCCGTTCTTCCATCACCCCCTCCCCATCAGCAGGGCACCCACCCTGTTGCTCATACAGTAGTCTTCTGCCTAAGGCAATGAGAAGCAGCTGAGGGGAAGGGCTCCCAAGTCTTTGCCAAGCCTAGGGGGTGTTGGGTGGGGCACAGTTATTCTCATCTCCAGATCCAGCCTTCTCAGTGTGCCCAGTGCCAGCCTGGCTGAGGTGGCCATGGAGCCAGTGAAATGGTTATAAAGGCCTAGTCTTTGTTCTCACTGTGGATGAGGAACCTTGGAGGGGTCTCCCTCTCAGCTTCTGCTTAGGGGTCCATCCGGACCTGCTGGGAGCCAGAGCCAGCTGGAGATGGGGCAGAACCACACAATGGAAGGGCTGGAAAAGACTTCAGAAAGCATGTCTGCCCTCCTCGTTTTATAGCTAGGGAAAATAAGGGCCAGAAAGTGGAAACTAAGGCACACAGAAAGGTTAAATGGGGCCTCAGATCCATGTCTTTGCACTTCTAGTCTAACGTTCTTTCTGCACCACAGACATTATCTCCTCCCTGGGAAGGAGAAAATAGGAAGTTGTTCTTGGCTTGGTGTGGATAAGTTTATCAGAAACTTTGTGTAGATGAGTTTACCCATTTTCTCCTAGGGACAGGTTTAGGTAGGGTCAGCTTGAGAGGTAAGGACCATTGAAAGGCGGGGAGGGAGGAGGACACATTTGATCAACAGCACAATTTTCAGGGCAGGGAGGGAGTGCTGATCGCCCACCTCCAGAATTCTAACCCTCCCTTCCTGTCCCATTCCAGGCTCTAGACAGTCCCCAGTTGTGGACTTATCAGTCATTAACGACTAAGTAAGAATGAGAAGATAAAATCTTTTTCAAGATAGGTGAGGGCCGGAGGTAGAGTGAGGTGAAAGGAGGGAAATATCCCTGGGTAAATGTGATATTTGATGCTTACAGGGAAAGAAAAGAAAGCTATAACTCTGGGTGGAGAACACAGTGCCTGGCCCTCAAGTAGCTCTTTAATAAATGTTCATTAATTAATTGAAGAGACTCAGTGTCTTATGTGAAAAGAGCCCTGGTTTGGGGGGAATTGATGGAACTGAGTAGACAAGTCCTATTTCCGTGAGACTTCAGGTTATATATTAATTTTTTTCTTTGCAAAATGAGGTTAATCTGAGTACTCTAAGTTAGGGATTTTTAACTTTTTTTTGGTGTCATGGATTTTACCTCTCTCTTTGGCAGTCTAGTAAAAGAGCCTGTAGACTCTTTTCAGAGTAATGGTCTTAATGCATAAAATAAAATACATAGGGTTACAGAGGAAACCAATGACATTAAAATGTAATTATTGAAATTTTTTTCCAAAAATGTTCATGGCCTGCAGGTGAAACTCTACTATTTTCTATTTGGGGGATGGGAGGTTTAAGGTGGATGTCAATACGTCTGCCATTTTAATAGTGTTTGTTAGCTATTCAGGAGCCTGGTGAATGGGGTTTCTATATTTCTCTGTGTGAGGCAGGGAGTTGATGGAGATGAGTCAGTCAATGATTAGGATCAAGTTAAAGAGACTTAGAGAGGTCCTGGATGGAGGGGGAGAAATTGAGTACTCTTGGCCACTGAGTTACTCATAGACATCCTTAAGAAGAATTCTTATGAAGAATGGTTTGGAGGAAGACTGAGGTCATGGCAGGACCAGTCTCTGTCCTTCTGACCTGTCTTCCATCCAATCCTGCTGGTCCAGATCTGACCTTGAAACATCAGTCCTCTGTTTGAGAAAGCCCCCATGGTTCCCAGTTGTCCCTCTGCCTTCTCTCTCTGACATTTAAAGACCTTCCCAGCCTGATTCCAGCCCACCTTTCCAGGCAGGAGGAGAAAGTGAGATTGATGCCTTTGCACAGCTCTGCCTCACTTAAATCCAATTCACTTACAAGTCAAGACATCACAATGTCATTGGTCATCTCCAAGAATGAAGGACGCACAACATCTCTCCAGGCTTTTGGCATATTGTTTTCCTTTGTGAACTCTGTGTTCCAGTCAAACTGGGCTATTTGCTGTTCCCCTCACATGACCTCACATCTCCTAGGACCCTCTCCCTTTGAAGGCTTTTCGCTATGCTTGGAATGCTCTCTTTCCTAACCTCCCATACTTTCTTTAGGTACCACTTCCTCTTTGAGGCCCATCCTGCTCCATCCAGTGGCTGTTGCCATTCCCTCCCTGTCCAAATGACTTTGTGTGTTTGCTATGAGAGGCAGCTCCGTGGTACAGTGGATAGAGTTGGGAAGATTCAAGTTCAAATTCGATATTCTACTGATATTCACAAGCTGTGTGTCCCTGGGCAAGTCACAATCTCTGCTGCCTGTTTTCTCATCTGTAAAATGGTTGTGCCAAACTTCCAAGGTTGTTGTGAAGATTAAGTGAGATAACCTAAGTATTCGATCACCCATAAAGCCTATATGTAAACACTAGCTATTATTATTTACTTTGCAAATTTATTTCATAATGTTTACTCCCAATAGAATAAACTTCGTGAGGTCAGGGACTATTTGGCTTTTCTTTGTTTTTGTACACCGATCACCTCACATAGTACTTGATACATAATGGTGTTTTTATTTTTTGTATTTATGTATTTATTCATTTATTGAGGCAATGGGATTAAGTGACTTGCCCAAGGTCACATAGCTAAGCAAGTGTCTGAGGCTGAATTTGAACTCAGGTCTTCCTGACTCCAGGGCTGCTGCTCTAGCCACTGTGCCACCTAGCTGGTATTCTTAATACATAATTATTTAAGTGAATGGATGAATGAACGAACCCAGGTCTTCTGACTCTCAGTCCAAGGTACTTCTGTATTAGTAAGACACTACTTTTCTCATTACTTTAAATCCTTTACTCTCCAGTTTGGTCTGGAGGTGAATGTCCTACTCTAATGCCTAGATGTGTGACCTGGGGATATTTCTGCACCTACCAGTCACCTTATACTAATTCTACTTTGTAGATCCAGGATCTGTGACTACACATATAGATATTGTGGTAAGCCTCTCCAAAGACAGATCTCACCCCTTCTATAATGAAGCAGATGTCTTAGAGTGTTATGTCAGGTTCATGGAGGTTAAATGACTTTTCCTGGGCCCCACAGCTAGTAAGTGCCAGGAGGGAGATCTAAACTTGGCCTTCTTGACTCCAGGTTCAGTAACACTCTGACCACTACCACATTCCCTGCCTTTCTTTGTTGACATGGATACCACAAATGATATTGGATTGAGAAAATCCCGGTATAATAATGACTTTCACAAGCCCATGTCCACTTGGCAGATGTTTTATTAATGCAGCTGTTTTCCTCTGGGGTAGGTGTTTCTGTCCAGTAACTGGGTGGGAACACCTGCCTAAGTTAAACATTCTAAATGCAATTTGACATGTTTTTCAAAATAGTACGTTGGTGATATTTTGGTGAACGGCTTTCTTTTTTGGGTAATATGCCTTTCCTTGTGGCTTTGCTGGGGCTGATGTGGATTGTCAAAAGGAGGACAGGCAACATGTCATAACTGAAAGAACTCTGGACTGGAAGGCCAAGGCTCAGATATGTGTTTTCCTCATCAAGTGACCTTGGACTGGTTACTCCTCCTTCATAGCTTACAATTTTCTCCTCTTTAAAATGAAGAGATTTCATTAGATGAGCTCTAAGCACAGAGAGGGAAATTTACTGTAGAGTGCTGTGCCCACCTCTGTGAAGAGCTCCAAACTGTCTCCAAATTCCTGTGAATGGATTTATTTTAATCTGTGACTCCCTGGCAGCTTTGTTCTCTCTACCTTGGGAAGGTACTAAGCTTGGAGGGATTCTGTGGAGGTAATGCTATGAAGAGTAAGAAGCTCCAGGAAGGTGAATGCTATGAAACGGGGAAGGGGAAAGAAGGGAATGAGTATTGCTTAAGCTCCTACTGTGTACTGGCATTGTGCTAAGCATGTCACAAATATTATCTCAGTGGGAGGACTGAAGGGAGAGAGGCAGCTGACCAAGGCTGACTTAAGGTCAGGACAATTCTGGAAAGTCAGATTTTTGGAAAAGGATAAAGTAAGCAAAATTGTTCTCCTTATCCTTTTTCCTCTTCCTTTCCCCAGTCCTCCCTGTCAGCTCTCTTATTTGCTACCCCCAAGAAATAGGGTGCTCCTTTGTGGCCTCTTCATGAAGGTCCCCTTTCCCTCTCTGTCACATCAAACCTTACCCCTCTTGTACTCTCATTCCTCAGGAACTGGTTTTCTAATAGCAAATGGAAACCACTGGGAGATCCTATTATCCTTCTGGAGATGTGCATTTTAACGGTATGTTCAGTATACATAGCCTTATGCCAAAGTAGCGAATCTCTAATGGTAGAATTGTCTACAATTCCTAGGTAAGTGCTTTTCATTAAATTCTTTTTTAAATTTAAATAATATTTTATTTTTCTCATTTACATATAAAACCATTTTTTAACCTTTTCATTATTTCTATAGCACTTTCTTTGTTTCATAATATTCCTGTACAGTAGGTAGTACAGATACTGGCATATCCTATTTCATACACTTGAGAAGTCCCATGACTTGCTCATGGTAACACAACTAGAAAATGTCAGTGCCAGAATCCGCTCTTATGACTCTCATCCAGGTTCTGACATTTACAGTATAACTTTGGGTAAGTACTTTACACTTTCTTGGTTTCAATTTCCTCCCCAGTAAAATGAGGGGATCGGATTAACCTACTTCTCAGGTTACCTTTCAGTTCCTGCATTCCACAGCTCTTTGAAGCCCCTCTTTTGAAGGAGGGGACTTTTTCTTTTACAACACATCATGTGGGTAGGAACTAGGACAAGGTAGGGCACTGAACTAAGGCAGTCACTTAAGGGTGGAAGCAGTTAGAGAACTTGACCCCTGGCAGCAGAGAAGAGAGCTGACAGTGGATTCAAAGGAGAACTAGTCCTGGCAGTCTAGAGTTGAGCTTAAAAAAGTACTCCATGAAGAGAAAAAGGACACTGAGGCCCTGTAGTATTAAGCTCTATGTTGCCTAGGCCAACCTATGTGCTTTACTATCATTATATTCTAAATTCATGTTAGTCTTCTCATGGAATCTGTGTGTATCTATGGGAGAGTAAGCCCCATGTTTATTACTGTGCTATAGTAACAAGAAGGGGCAGCTAGGTGGTGTGGTGGATAGAGCACCAGTGCAGGAGTCAAGAGGACCTGAGTTCAAATCTCACCTCAGACACTTGACACTCACCAGCTATGTGACCTTGGGCAAGTCACTTAACCCCAATTGCCTCATCCTGGGTCATCTCCAGTCATTCTGATGAATATCTGGTCACTGGATTCAGATGGTTCTGGAGGAGAAGTGAGGTTGGTGACCTGCACAGCCCTCCCTCACTCAAAACAAAGTCAAGTGCAAGTCATGTCATCGTTTCTCTGATGGCATGGTCTTCTTCAGCAACAAAGGACAAACACACACACAGTAACAAGAGAAGCTGCTTTGTGACTTGATAAATGTTATTGCTTTGGGGTAATTGCATCGACTGGCTGACTATTAAAGGAAACCTCACAGGTGGGAATTCTTGGCTTTAGGAGAGTGTCCTTCTAGGGGACTCTAGAAACTTGGAGGCAAGCAGTATCTTCTGGGTAGATAGCACTGCTTAGTAGGAATAAGTAGTTAAAATGGAAAGTTGTCAGGTGACTGAGCTTCCTCCTGTCATCTCACCAATTTGTTATAGTCTATGAGAGAGGGACAGACAATGCATGCAAATAGCTATGATGCAATTTAGAGTGCGATGGAGTGGGGAATGCAAGAAATCCTGAAGGAGAGAAAGGAGGTAGGTAAGCAGAGGCCCTTCCCTTTAGGATTGCTGGGGAATTTGTCACAGGCATAGGGGATGATCTGTATTACTGGAGGCCAGTAAGTCCAGGAGGAGATTAGGAAACAGTGAGTAGCCCAGTTTGGCTGCAGGACAATGAAATAAATCTGGAAAAAATAAAGTTGGAGCCAGGTTGTGGAGGGCCCTGCATGCTAGGCTAAAGAACTAGTACTTTATCCTAGAGGTAAAAGGGAATCATTGCAGGTCCTTGTGAAAGGGAGTGATATGATCAGACTTTCCTGGTAGGAAGATCAGTCTCTGGTGAGAAGGATGGATTAGCAAGGGGAGCGAATGGAGGCAGGAGGATCAGGTAGGAAGCTATTGGAATAATCTAGGCCAGAAGGGATGAGGGTTGGAACTTGGGTGCTGGCATGAGAGTAGAAAGGAACGAAGGTTATGCTTTTCTCAGAGAGCCACCTCTTCCAAATACACTCATTCCCCTGTGGAGAAGATCCAGGCAGGGAAGGACCAGCGTATTCAACTGGGTAGAAACCTTACCCTCCCAGTTTCCCTTCTTTACTTGCTTTTTTTTTTTTACTTAAAACTTCTGCCTTCCAAACTTCCAGGGTCATAGGATGATAGATTGAGAGCTAGAAGGAGCCTGGGAGATCATGTATTCTAACCCTCTCATTTTTACAGATGAGGAAACTGAGGTCCAAGGTCACTCAGCTAGTGGATTTGTGGCAGGCTGTGAACTCAGGTCCTCCTGACTTCAGAACAGAAATTGCAGTCTTCCCTCCCCTTCCCTGCCACCAGATCATCAGGGACCATTTGCTCTTCTTCTGTCCTAGGTTCTAATAGATCTTCCCCTTCTTAATTCCATGAAGATCAGATTGGGCTTTTTTCCAAGGTGAGCTTTTACTAGGAAGCCAAGGAAAAAGAAAACATTTACAAAAGCTTAGAAATGGATGTGTATACAGACCATTTTCCTAATCCTAATGTCTAGCTATAGCCAGGCTGAGTTGGCTTCCCTCCCATGTCTTTCTCCGTCTCCTTTCCTGGCTCCCCACCCTCTCATTTCAGGCCCCAGTATCCTCCAATTCTCTCTCCTTCCCAGGCCCCTGTTACTTTGAACCTCTTTAACTTCCTCTGTCATGGTGTGTGAGAAGAAACCTCGTTTTTGAACCCACGATCTGGGTTAGAGGTCCAAGTCTGCCACTATGACTTGTGACTGTGCCATGGAACTTCTGGGCTTCCAAGCCCCTCCTCTACAAAATGCAGAGGATGGGCCAGTTAATCTTCAAGGCCTTTCCCAGGTCTAACCAGCTTTGGATTCACAGAATGTTTTGGTGGACTCACTCTTGAGGTATCTTTTATTCTACAAGAAAGGAGGGAAATGTCAAGGAATAAGTATTCATATAGCACCTACTATATGGTATATAGTAGATAAATAGTAGTATAGAAATAGTATAGTAGTAAAATGCTATAAGCATTTTTAGTAGTAATTTTATAGTAGTAAAATGTTATAAGCATTTTACAATAATTATCTCATTTGACCCTTACAACAGCCTAGGGAGGTGCTTTTATCATCCCCATTTTACAGCTGAGAAAACTGAGACAAACAGAGGTTAAGTGACTTGTCCAGGATCACAGAGCTAGTAAGTGTCTGAGGCTAAATTTGAACTCAGGTCTTGGTGCTCTATCCACTGTACCACCCAGCTTCCTAGCTGAGGTTGGGGAGGGCCTGTTCTGGGATTTTGAAGCCCACAGAAGGACTAGATCTCATTCCATCATCCTCAGCACAGAGTGGCACTAATCCCCACAGAGAACCTAGTCTAGGATCAAATCCTATCTTTAACATTCTCTTCCGGGCCTTGCTCACTCTTCCTGGCCAATCAAGAGTCAGAAAAAATCCAGGAAATTGTTTGGAGGCAGTCAGAGGCAATGACAAGAACATAGGACTCAGTCTAGAGACTTGAGTGTTCATAGTTCTTTCACTTACTGACCCAGAGGAGTCACAGTTCTCTAGGGGGCAGGTGAAAGCCAGGCTCTAGAAGAGGCTGAAGGATGGATACTTATAATCCTTGGGTCAGGGAAGGTCCTGGGGGAAGGATGTGCCCCTTTTTAGCCTGGATCCATTAGGTTATTTCTAGAAGAAAGGAATGTGGGGCCTCTTATTTCTGTTTGGTCTACAAACACCTTCGCTCCAGCTACAGGGATCCATGGAGGAGGGGGAAGCACATTTTCCAGGTCCCCTCCCCCTCCCTTCTTTCTCTTGCCCCACCAAAAAGTTGCTCTGGGAGCCGTGGGACAGGATGTGTAGCTTGCTTTCTAGGGAGCAGATGGGGGTGGAATTGTGGAGTGAGGAAGAGGGGATGGGAAACTTCTCTCTGGGTTGGTCTCTCAGGGCTGTGAGTGATCATCTGTCCCCCCTCTCCTACCCCTACCCCACCCTGACCCTACTCCCTCGGGCTTGGGAGAATGTTTGACGATGTAAGGGTTGGGGTAGAGTCCATACTATGAATCTTTCCCTTCCTATTCCCTAGGAAGCTCTGACTAGGACTGAATGAAGGTTTTGCGGGGAGAGAAAGGGAGAGGAAGAAAGAGGGTGGCACACAGAGAGAAGGAGGCAAGAATTAGACAGAAAATAGGAGACAAAGGAGAAAGAATGAGAAAAAGGAAATGAGACACAGAAGGCAAAACAGATGGAAAGAGAAGCAGAAGCTCCATAAATTGATATAGAAATGTGAGTGATTATATTATTTTTAGTATATAGGGGAGAGGGAGAGAAAGGGTTAGGATTCAGAAAGAGAGGCCAGAAGGAAGGATCCAGTGATGGGTAGGGAAGGGAAAGGAAAGGTGATCTCTAGGATAAAAGATGTGTAAAAGAGCTACAGCTTCAGTCAATCACCAGGTTTTGTTCAGATTTTTGTGACAAGATTAAGGTTAGCAAATGGGAACATTTGCAGTGTGGCAGAAGGGCATGTGATAGCTAGACCTCAGCTCAGGTGCTTAATGTCCATGAGACTTTGGGCCAATAGCTTCCCTGCTTGGTCTCAGTTTCTTTCTGTATAAAATGAGGAGGTCGAAGTAGAGGATTTCTAAAGTTCTTTTCAGCCCCCTTCTAATCTAGGACCCTATGTTCTTATAGTCATGAGAGTGAGCAGATTCCATTGCTGCTTAAGTGTAACCTGGCTGGCCCCTGTCTCTGAACTTGCTTTAGGGAGCTCTGCGTCCCACTGGGACTTGGTGAGCCAGCCAGGCTACTTCCTCTCTATGACGATGCCATAGAGCTTAAAGAGCAGAGAAATGGGAAAGAGTGACTCCCAGATATCTCAGCAGGCCACCAAGCACAGAACAGTGCAGTGCCATCCAGGAATTTTGTCTCCTGTTCTTTGCCTTTTTCTTACACTGTCATGTTCTCAAGGTCCTGCTGTTTTCTCCCTGTGGAGGAATGAAAAGAATCCAGGTGCTGGAGTCAAGAGACCTGACTTAGAATCCTGGCTCTGACACTAGCTATGTGACCTAAGGCAAGTCACTGAGCCTCAGTATTGTCGTCTGTAAAATGGAAATAATAATGCTTTCACTCCTTCCCTGAGAGGTCTGAGTGAGGAAAGTACTTTGTAAACTTTAAAACACTAAATGAGAATTATTTATATGAAAACTTGCTCTCAAGAAAGGACTTGATATTGATTATATCAGTGTTCATTTCAGGTCAGGGCAGCCTTCTCCCAGAGGAGTTGTAGTTTAGGGGGAGTGGAGTCGGGGGGGGGCAATGCAAAACTCTTAGTTCCTTTAAGAGTCAACAGTGTGATATAGTTGCTTAAAAAAAGCCCAACAACTAATGAAATCTAGTGTTTAGAAGGAAGGAAGTGATAATCACTTTGCGTTTTGTCCTGGTCCAACCACATATGAGGCATTATTGTGTCCACCTCTGGATACCACATTTTTGAAAGGATGTTGACAAGCTGGACCGGGTGCGGAGGAAGGAAACTATTGTCATATGAGGATAGAAGGGAAGACCTGGCAGTGGTGGTTCAGGATAGTTGAGTCCAAACAGCAGAGGCACTGTAGGCGGAATTGGGGCTGAATAGCCTTTTGCTTGGTCCCAGAAGGCAGAGCTACAAACAATGAGTGTAAGTCATCATAAGCTCGACTTGGGAGAGTAGGAAGACCTTCCCGATATGAGCTGTCCAAAGATGGGACAGGTTGTCTTGTTAGTGGGTTCCCTGTCCCTAGAAGGCTTTGGCAGAGACTGGATAACACTTATCAAGAAGCCATGGGGAAGATGCCTTCCATTAGGTAAGAAGTCCTTTCCAAGTCAGAAAATTCAATGATTCTAGGAACCTCGGGCATTAACTGATAACCTGGAGGAGTGGGGAAGGCTCTCTTTTTGAGGAACCCCTGAATTCCTTCCACAACTACATCTATGTGGAATGAATGTGCAAAACATGAGAAAGATGGCCTCTCTTTCTGCCCCAGGGGGCAGGATGCTGATTTTGTAACTATTTCCCCCTCCCTAATACTCCATCTTAGAACTGGCTACACCCCAGATATAGGGGAAATGATTCAGACTCAAAGAAGGGAAGGAGGAGGGATTGATAGACTAGAAAAAAAGGGAGGCAATTTTCATAATTCTTTGGCCTCAGAGCTGAAGATGATCTCAAAGCACTTCATAGACACTTAACCATCAAAGTCAGGGTCCAAATAGTAACATTGATAAAATTTCTTTACCTCCTGTGTCTATGTCCATTGCTCCCTCTTCCAAATCCTGGGGTCCTGATTTCCTTGGGGTCCTTTTTTTTAGGGAGCAAAGGTCTACTTTCCTCATTCCCTTCAGGATGGAGGAAGTTGAATATATTCCCTTTCCAATGGGAAGTGTGGGTTCCATTTTAAGAGGTTTTAGGAGAGGGCAATAACAAAACACAAAGGTGTGATGGGTGAGTTTCAGGCATAGGGGGTAGATCAGAGGGGGAGATGTCTGGGAGGTGGTAGGGGCCTTCCTAGAAGCCACACTTTAGTCTTGGAGAGCAGATCCAGTAAAGAAAGGAACCCATATAGGAGAAAGAGCACCAATAAAGGAACCTCAAACCCAGCGACATCTTTACATGTGGTGGGCCCAGTGGGATGTTCCTAATCTAGCAGAAACCCTGCCTGCCTATTCCGTCAGCTCATTCTTAGATGTTTTCAGATCCTTCCTGGGTCATCGGGAGAGAGGAGGAAACCCCAGTGCCTTGGAGGATGGTGGGAGGTTGGACCAAGATGGAGACAGGAAGCATGTTAGTTACAGGGTTGAATTCTAAACAGAACCCAGGCACCTCACTCCTAGACAAGCCAACCAGGCCTCTGCAGTAGAATGTTGTTGACGTGTGGAACCTATATCAAATTGCTTTCCATCTCAGGGAGTGGGGAGGGGAGGGAAGGGAGGAGAGAATTGGGAACTCAAAATTTTAAAAAATGAATATTAAAAATTATTTTTACATGTAATTGGAAAAAATGGCATTTAAAATATGTAAAAAAAGAAAAAAAGTAGCATGTACTTGAGAAACCCCTAGCCTTATGCCATCCATCTGGCACTCAGCTAATACCTGTAGGCAAGGAAAGGTAGGGCCCTTTATCTCCAGTGATTGATGACTAGGGGATTAGAGGCTGCTCTTCATCCTCTGGGTTCTGTGGGACTGAGGGTGAAAGCAATAGCCTTGGCTTTGGTACCCTGGCTTTGCCTGCAAGTCCCTATCCCTGGTTAGGTCCTGGTTCCAAGAAGCTAAAAGTCTTAATGTAGTGAATAAGGAGGTAGGGATGGGAGGATGGGGGTGAGATGGCAAGGGAGGGCACCGAAACACAGCAATCCTGACTCAGAGCACAGAATGCCTCCTTCTCACTTTCCTTTCCCTGCCAGACTCATTTCAAGGGATCGTTGGGGGTGGAGTCACAATAATAAGGTCTAATTTTATTTAAAGTTTGCAAAGGACTTTGTGTACATTTTATTTCAGTCTTACAACAATCCTATGAAGTGGGTAGCGGGCCTTGGCATCTAGGTGACCCAGTGGATTGAGCAATGTACTGGGGTTGGGAAAGCCCTTTGCTAAAGTTTGACCTCGGGCATTTGCTAGCTGTGTGAGTCTGGACAAATTACTTTCTGAGCTTTGGATATTTGTAAGATGGATATAATAATAGCACCCACTTCCCAGAGTTGTGGTGAGGAACAAATGAAATAATATATGGGAATCACTTTGCAAACCTTAAAGTGTTTATATAAAACACTAGCTGTAATTATTACTTAGGAGGGGGATCTGCAATTTCACCGGTGTAAGGAATACCATTTATCAATGCAGGTTGTCTGCTGTTTTGAGATGTAGTCTTAGAGAGATGTCTAGGATATAAGAGTAAGTGACTTGTACAAGGTCACATAGCATGGGGTGGAGGAAGATATCACTCTCTTCCTGACTTGGGGGTGGGATGGATGGGAGAAGGTAGATACTAAGGGCATTAAATTCCTACTTTACAGATCAGAAAATGGAGGCTCAGAGAGGTTGTGACTTAGGCTCACAGATTTAGAGCTGGGAGAGACCTTAGTAAGTCACCAAATCCAATCCTTTCATTTTACAGGTGAGGAAACTGAGAGGAGAGGGTGTGACTTAGTCAGAGCTGCCTAGACTTGCCAATGGTCACATAGCTAATAAAAGCCAGAGGGAAGATTTGGACTTGGGTCTTCTTGAGTTATCCATGCTACCTTTCAGGGAAGGAATGAGCTGGGCAAATATTCTAGATGCTTGTGCTGTAGTCCAGGTAAGTCTCCCCCCCCCCCCGCCAAAGATGTCCAGCAACTTGGAATGAGACAGTTAGGTCTAGAACTTGGGGTGATGTATTGTCCCTTGTTCCCAAACTTCTCTTGAATGACCACCACTGTGCTACAACTGTCATACAGCTCTTAAATGTCAGCAGAGTGCTTTATACAAATTAATTCACAACAACCCTGGGAGGTAGGTGCTATTATCCCCATTTTACAGATGAGAAAATCAAAGGAGACAGAAGTTAAGTGACTTGCCCTGGGTCTAACTCAGGTCTTCCAGTGCTCTGTCTCCTCTGCCATGTGACTGTTTCTAGCTGTCCTGCGCTGCTGTGAACTTGAGTTTGGGGTCTCTGCCTTCTTAATTCCCACCTGTCCTCTCACTACCTGAAAATCCCCTTTCCTCCCTCAGCCTCAGTTTCCTCCCTTTCAAAAGAAAGCCCTGGTCTAAGTGCTCTCACAGCTTTCTTTCAACTCTACATTTGTTGTCCTATGTTCTTTTCACAGAACCCGATGGATTACAAGGTGCTTCCATAGGCATGAGGTCATCTGTTGAGTGATCCTGAGCCCTGCCGTGGATCCATAAAAGATTCCCCCAGAGCTGAGCCCTGGCACGTGGAGCTATCCTAGGGCTGAGTGCCCTTGGCTTAGCTACACATACCGCCAAAAATAAAGTTCAAACTGCCACATTTAGGGCCCAGCCCCAGCCCCTAGACTCCTTCCCCCACCTCCCCAGATGACTCATGGAACATAAACGAAACTTTTTTTAAGTATCTGAGTCACTCACTGGTGGTGGCTGTGGGATTCTGGGGAATGTGTCATGGAGCCACTTCTCTCCCTCCTCGATTCCCCCCACACCCCGCCCTGGTGGGGCCTCTCCCTGGCTTGTGGTTGCCCCACAAGCCCATAGCCCAGCCCTTCTGTTGCTGGTGGCTACTGCTTGATGGAGCTGTTTGATACTGTTATTGGCCTGTTCTGGAGTCCGGTCATGTAGCAGACACCCTTCTCCTATCCCTCTGAGGTCAGACCTGTGTCTGAGGGTCCAAGGCTCAGATCCCCACTCTTGCTAATCCTTTCCTTCTGGCAAAGAAATGGTGCTCAGCCAGGGACCCACCCAAATCTGACCAGACACATGCTTCCATCCATTGGAGAGTTGTAAATGAGACTTTCCCCCTTCTTGTAGGGGAAGTTTTGGTGATAGAGATGTAACTGTCCTTATGTTGAAATATGGATAATAATATCTTCAATTATCTACCCCCAAAGACCTCTGGGGCCGTCTATTCCAATCTACAGTTGAGTGGTGCAGTGGAAAGAGCCCCACACTTGAAATTATTGGAGCCACGTTCCAATCCCAACTCTGCTATTTATTGCCTTTATTCTCTCTCAGGACCTCAGTTTTCTCACCTTTAAATCAAATGACCTCTAAGTTCCTTCTAGTTCTTCATTCATGAGCCTGTGAAGGGGTTGTTGGGAGGATCAGAGTTACAAAGCACTTTGCAAACCTCAAAGAACTAGGGTCTGAACCCAGGATTTCAGCTGCATCAGGAATTCTCCCATCAGTGCAGATCAGCACCTTAAGGGGACTGCAGATAGATTTCAGGGGGTTGGTGAATTGAGATGAGAAAAGACATTACATTCTCATATCCACTATCTAACTTATTCTTCAATTGGGAATTTTTTAAAAATTCCAATTTTGAGGAGTTGGTAGGGGCGTCATCAAACTGACAAAGGTTAAGAAACTCTGATAGATTAAGCAACTTGCCCAGGGTCAGAAAGCCAAAATCTTTCAAAGGGGGCACTTGAACCCATATCTTCATCCTAGCTTTGAGGCTAGGTCTCTAGCTACCATGTGACGTGGCCTCTCAAATTCTATAAATGTTAGCTCTTCTTCTCCTTTTATCCCTACAAAGGTGGGCACATAGTAAGGAATTAATAATGAACAAAGGAGTTGAAATTCACTTAGAGACCTTCAGGTCAGACATAAGGAACAAGTAACTTCTTGACTCTTGGGATAGGTCGATTATTTGGAATAGTTGACTGAGAGAGCTTTGGACTATCCATGCAGGAAGATGAAATTCTGCTGTGGAGGGTTTGGCCAATCGCCAGCCTGAAGGCAGGGGGCTGGACCAAATGACTTCACCAGTCTGTGAAGGATGGGAGAAGGGATAACAGATGCAGTCTTGCTTTCCATTCTGACCTCCTGCAGGCTGGAGGCAGAGGCTGTCAAATAAATACTCTGGGTCCCAGCCCAGAAGACGACTTCCTTTGTATTCCCACCAGGCATCCTGGGCCCATTTGCTTACATCCCCTGGGCAGATGTTTGGAGCCAGCCAGCCAGAACTCTCCCTCCTGGGTGACAGGGAGTGTTTCTTTAGGGTTAAAGAAATCCAGGAGAAAAGTCACCATGACTGCCCTAAAAATAGGCCAGCATCCCTGCAACAAGTGGATTCTGAGTCTGAGCTCACCCTGCCCAAGTCAAAGGGTAACCAGTGGAAAGAAAAAGACAAACTCTCTCCCTGTCCTTGGGAAGGCATGACTTCAGGGGCTAGAGCTGTTTCTGCCTTGTATGGGGAAACAGTCTAGGATCCGGACCTCCCCAAGAGGGAGAAGAAAAGTGCCTTTGTAATGGGAATGGGTGGGGAGCGGTTACTCACCTGTTGGACCTGGGGAGTTGGGGAGGGCACAAGGAAGCTGCAGGGTCCTAAACCCCAATACAATCAGCCCAGTCAGAAGTCTGCCTTTCTGGAGTCAAGCCTAGCCCACTCAGAGGGGGGGCATCTCATCTCAGACTCTAGTCTGGACCCCACCCACCTACCCGCCAAAACCCATTCCAAAGAAACTCTCTCACTTTCCCTCAGGCCCCAAACCTAGCAATCCAGCCTAGAACAGTTAACTGGTGGGCTGAATTAAACGAATAGCAGCATGCTACAGTTGGAAAGATTCTCAGAGCTCATTGAGTGAAATATTCTCACTTGAAGGAAGGAAATTGAGGTCCAGAGAGTGGTGATTTGTCCCTAACATCCTAGTTAGTAGCAGAGCTACGATTAATCCTTTTCTCTGGGACTCAAATGCACCATGCCTCCCTGCTCCTTCCGGGATGGTCCCTGGGGAACTGTTTGACAGAAAAGGGGTCAAAGATATCTGTCTAGGGTTTTCCTGTCCCCTCGGGAGGGTGGTCAGAATCGAAGGGAGGTAAGGCAGGGGCTGCAGTGAAGGAGAGCAATTTCCGTTCCCACCAGGCATGGAGACCCTAAGAAAACAGACCCTGGTGGAATGAAGTCCCAGATGCTGGCAGAGGAAGAGAGCTCTGCCCTGGTTCCCCTATTTAGGAATGTCATCAGGACCCCAAGGCCCAACCTTAGCCAGGAAGAGGGGGTGGGAGCTATAAATACTGACTTGGGCTAGCCTGGGCCTTGTGTGATTCCCACGGCTCAAGGCTTTCTTCCCTTTCCTTCTTTGCTCACAAGAGGCTGTCAGGGATGGTGCTTTCTCATCGGCTGGAAACTCTTAAAGTAGCTCAGAATTTTGGCCTGGACACATGGAGTGTATTTTCCAAGCAGGGGCGGGGGAGAAGGTGGAAGAACAGAATCACTAACCACCCAACAGATAAATCCTTTAGGATTTTCCAAAGTAGTCCAAAAGAAAGAATTCTCCATCTATAGATCTGGCCCAGTTTTGCCAAGGGGAACCTCCAGGGTCTCAATACCAGGCCTCAGGGGAGGTTGCAGAGTCCAAGAAGGAGAGAATATCAGAACATCAAAACTGGAAGGGCCTTTAGCGATCACTTAGGCCAATCCCTTCATTTTATGGAAAGGTTAAATGACTTGACTGAGGTCACATAGCTAGTGCTGTGTCAGAAGTAGGATATGAACCAGGTCGTTTGACCAAAAAGCCAGTTCTCTTTCCAGTATACCACAAGGAGACATTTAAAGTGCTTTGCAAACCAAAAGACCCAATAGACATATAATGAGTGAATTCTTATTGAATTAAATGGACTAGAATTTAGGGCTCCCTCTTCTTGATCACATCCCTTTTCCTTTGCCTCCTTCTTCTTGGAGGAGATTTGATCCCTGGGTGGTAGAGGTTTCTCCTTGGTGAATATTATCCCCCAGAAAGGAAGACACATATGGAAGGAGGTAGAGAATCTGAAACACCCCACACACTGAAACGGTTAAACCGTGGATAAAGGCAGGAAATCTGATGAAGAACAGACCTCGGAGAGAACAAGGCCCAGGCTGCTCTCACATCTGGGAACCTGCCAAGGGAGAGGGGGGTGGGGAGAGGGGAATGCAAGCCATTCACAAATATCCCATCACAGAGCTGACTGTGATGTGGTAGAAAGCTCTGCTAGTGATGATCATGACCCCCATCCCAACCCATCCGAACCCATCCCAACCCAACCCCCTCCTTTCACCATCTGTACCCAGAACCTAGCCTTTTAATTGAGGCAACATTGTTTTGCTTTGTTGACCTTAAGGGACTGGAGTAGTCTTGGGACAAGAGCCAGGCCTTGAGAGATGGGTGAGATTGAGAGAGACCTGCATGAAAAGAGTATATTCTGGGGAGGGATTAGCAGGAGGGATGATGGTGAAGTGGAAATAGGTAAGGGGAATATTGAGGTTTCATTTCCCCAAACTGGATCTTGCATGGATGCTAAAGCACTGTTGGTCCTAAGGTCCCTCTTAACTCTAAACCTATGATCATGTGGTCTCATTTATGGATGGAATAGGGGAATGCCTGCATAGTTTGATCCAAGGGGCTCTGAAATGTGCTGCTAAGTCAACTCCAACGTACCTTCCTCATCTGGCTGCTATACTCTCTATTCTAGTCTGCCTGAAGTTCCCAACTTGAGAATCCTTGAAGATGTCAGAATCAAAGGCAAGAAGACATTCATCATTTCTGGAAGGTCTCTTTGAAATATTGGCTACTGGGAGTAGCCAATGAAAGAGGGAAATGAGAGAAGAAGATACAGCATAACTGGAGAAGGGGAACAGAAACCCACACATGAAACATTAGAGAAAAATATAAGACAGTATATGATTAAGTAGGTGAGTATGCAGTGTAGACATTATATGATGTAGACAGTAAAAGGCTGGAAGAAGACCAAGAAAGGAGACAGAATGTAGGCTGTGTTGGTCAGGGAAGTCTTCTGGAAGAAGGGGGTCTTTGGGTTGGTTCCTGAAACATGTGGGAGAGAAAGAATGCATCTCTAGGGGACCATATCATAGAACTGTAAAAGGTCAAAGTTGGATGGGTCTCATATATTGGCTAATGTGGCTTCCTCATTTTTAGGAAAAGGAACAGAGGATCAGAGAGTGAAAGTTCCTTGCCTGAGGTCAGAAGATCATAGATTTAGAGCTTAGAAGTTATGGAGTCCAGCCTCTTAATTTTATAGATGAGAAGACTGAAAATTCAAGGTCCCCACTGGTAAGTAAAAGACTGAGGCAGGATTCGATCCCATGTCTTCCTAAGTCCAGGGCCAGAATTCTGTCCCCTATATTGCATTGCATTGCTTCTCATATAGTTTATTCATTTTAACACACATTTACTAAATGCCTACTGTATATAAAGGCCCCATGAGGTGGAAAAAGACTTCCTTGATCCCTGACTGTCCCCATCCCTAGTCTCCTGAAGTCTTTCCAGGCTCAGATCCAAGAGATCACAGACAGAGGGTGGCCTTGACTCTGGGTGATAGAGAGTGATCCCTCTCTTATATTCACAATACTGGGTAAAGAGTCTTTCAAAGTCTCTTTCTCCCCTACCTCTAGAGCCAAGATTTCTAAGTCTCTCTCTCTCTCTGTGTATACATGTCTATTTCCAGTTTTTCCTTCCCTCCCTCTCTCTCCCTTTCCCTCCCACCTCTCCCCCGACCCTGTGGCAGTACGCCCAGTTCTCCAAGCATATATACTTCCTCTGTGATCTCAGCCTGTCCTCCACTCCTCCATTGAGCCAGACTGCCTGCCCCACCTGATGCTGCCCCTCCCCCACACTAGAGCTGAAAAAGCCCCTCCTGGTCAACCCTTGGCAGGCTAAAGGGCCAAGGGGCCAGGGTAAAGGGTGAGCAGTGGGGAGTACAACTAGTTTAGCTATTGAACTGCTTAGAATTGGGGTAAGCATTAAATTTTATGCTATCTCACCCTAGACTTACCACTCTCTTACATATAGGATAGGGTGATTGGATCACCTTGCTAGTAAGGGCCAACTCATTTGTCCCCTTACCTCCAGTCACTTCCCTGCCCAGATATTGGAGGATGGAGATCCACAGTATTTCTGACCTCCTAGTGCCCTAGATAATCAATACCTCACTCTACTACATGCTTCTATACTGTTGTGGGCTGTTGCCTGACTATTCCAAGTGAGTAAATTCTGCAATGGTAAGACTGGGAGTTTCCTGAAGACAAGAATAGTGTTTTCTTTTCTTGCTTCCCACACTATGTAGATGGGGACACAGGAGATGTTGAGAAAACAATGGACTGGGAGTTAGGGCCCAAGAGTCTAATCCCAGTTCTGATACCAACTAACTGTGTGATTTTGGGGAAGTAACTTTCTCCCTCTGGGTATTAGTTGTATCACCTACGAAATGAGGAGGCTGGACTGACTTAAGCTGATTCCTCTGATTACTCCCAGCTCTAGCATTCTATGTTTCTATGTCTGTCAGAATAATTAATCTTTAAAAAGTTGGAAGAGGACTTCAAGTGTCAAGATGGAGGAGTGAGGAAGAAACCCTCTGAAATACTCCCAAATTCCCTTCCAAACAATTAGAAAAAACCACCTCAGAATTGATCTAGGAACAGGGAAACAGCTCACCAGTCCAATAGGAAAGGTCTGTCTCTTTGAGGTGAGAGGGGTGATAGATCCAAGAGGAGCATTAGTACCAGCCTCACAGCAGGGGGCCTACACTAAGGCTCCAAGCCTGGGGCAATCCACCAGTGAGACCCTGCTCTCCACAAGCCAGCAGCCTCTTTAGGCAAGTGATCAGCCCCATCCCAGAGACCCCACCCCTAGCACAAGTACTACCAGGGAATGCTCGACCCATTGCTGACCAGTAGTGAAGCCCCACCCTAGGGCTGGCCAACAGGGACACCATAATCCTGGAGCACACTAGCAGAGAGACCCTATTTCCATGGCAATCTAGCTGCAGGGCCCCACCCCTTGGACAGATCAGGAACAAAATTATTCCTCCAGAGCCTACTGGCAGAGGTGCCCTGTTTCCATTGCAACCCAGTAGCAAGGCCCCAACCCTAGATCAGGCCAGCAGCTAAACTCCATACCCAGGGGAGGTCAACAGGGAGACTTACCAACCCCCCTCCCCCTGCCCCAGTACAATCCAGAATGGAAATCTACCCTGCAGAGAGAGCAAGCAGCTAAGCCCTGAAACCCAGGGAAAGCCAGCAATAAGACTGAGAAACCCAGCACAAAAAGACTGGGACAGTGCAGAAGCAGAGCCCAACTCTCACATAAAAACACCATGTCACAAAAAAAGGCAGAAGAAATGAGGAAAAATGTTTTAAAAAGTTTGATTATAGGTTATTATAGTAGTAGGGAGGATCAAGGCATAAACTTAGAAGAGGATGATCATGTCAAAATGGCTACATGTGATGCTTCAAAGAAAAATATAATTTGGTCTCAGGCCCAAAAAGAATTCCTGGAAGAGCTTTAAAAAGCAAATTAGAGAATGGAAGAAAAATTGGGAAAAAGAAATGAGAGTAATGCAAGAGAATCATGAAAAAAGAGTCAACAACAGAGGAAAAAATATACAAAAATTTACTAAGGAACATAACTCCCTAAAAAAATAGAATTGGCCAAATGGAAAAGGAAATACAAAAGCTTACTAAAGAAAATAATTCCTTAAAAGTTAGAATTGGACAAATGGAAACTAAGGACTCTATGAGAATCAGATTATGATAAAACAAAATTAAAAAAGTAAAAAAAATAGAAGAAAATGTGTAATTTTTCACTGGAAAAATAACTAACCTAGAAAATAGATCCAAGAGAGATAATATAAGAATTATTGGACTACCCAAAAGCGACAATAAAAAAGACAGTCTGGACAACATCTTTCAAGAAATTATCAAAGACAACTTCCCTCATATATTAGGACCAGAGGGCAAAATAGAAATTGAAAGAATCCACCAATCATTGCCTGAAAGAGGTCTCAAAATGAAAACTTCCAGGAACATCATCAAGTCAAATTCCAGAGCTCACAGATCAAGGAGAAAAAATTGCAATCAGCCAAAAAGAAACAATTCAAATATCATGAAGCCACAGTCAGGATTACATTGGATTTGGCAGCTCACACATTACAGAACTAGAGGGCTTGGAATATGATATACCAGAGGCAAAGAAGTTAGTACAAAAGAATCACCCAGCAAAACTGAACATAATTTTCCAGGGAAAAAAATGGATAGTTAATGAGGCAGAGGAACTTCAAGCATTTCTAGTTAAAAGACCAGAGCTCAGTAAAAAATTGGAACTCCAAATACAAGACCCAAGGGAAATGAACAAAGATAAAAAAAGAAACAAGAAAGAGAAAACATAAGACATTTAATAAGATTAAATTGTTTATATTTCCATATGGCAAGATAATATTAGTAGATCTGTTAACTTTTTTTTTTTACCATAAGAGCAATTAGAAGGAGTATATGTAGACAGAGGGTATGGATATAAAGTGACTTTGATGGGATGATATCCCAAAAAACAAAATAAAGGCGTGAGAAAGAAAATTACAGTGGCAGAAGAAGGGGGAACCACAGTGTGCAAGGAATTTTTCTGGTAGACTTAGCCCTTCACAGCAATGCAAAGACCTAAAAAAATTCCCAATATACTCTCGAGGCAAAATGCCTTCCACATACAGAGAAAGAACTATGGAATTGGATCACAGAATGAAGTAGACCATTTTCTCTTGTGTTTTGCTTTGTTTTCATGGTTTCTCCCATGCATTTTAATTCTTCTATGCAACATGACTAAGGTGAAAATGTATTTAATAAGAATGTATGTGTAGAACCTATATAAGATTGCATGTCATCTCAGGGAGGGAAGGGAGAGAGGGCGAGGGAGGAAGAAAAGTCCAAGATATATGAAAGTGATTGTAGAAAACTGAAAACAAATAAATTAATTAAAACAAAGAAGGGGGAGGAGAGCAAATGTGGTAAATTATCTGACTTAAGAGAGGCATGAAAGAGCTATTAAAATAGATGGGGATATGGGGGGGTGGGCAAAGCTTAAACCTTACTCTTATCAAAACTGGCTCAAAGGGGAAGTAACATAAATACTCAGTTGGATATCAAAATCTATCTTACCCTATGAGGGAGTAAAAAGGGATTCAAATAATAGAAGGGGGAGGAGTTATTGATAAAAGGGAATATTATGTTCGTCCTTTGTATCCAAAGATGATCATGGCATTAGAGAAATGATATGACTTTTACTTGACTTCGTCTGAGTGAAGGAGGGCTATGCAAGGTCACAAGCCTCGCTTTCTCCTCCTGAGCCATCTGGATCCAGTGACCAGATATTCATCAGGATGACTGGAGATGGCTCAGCATGCAACGGGAGATCTTGGCCTTTTTTCATCTAATTAGGGAAGGTGGTGATTAGAAGTAAAACACTTGTGTGGAGAGAAAGGGTTGGGATAAGAGAGAGGAGGAATAAACAAGTGAAAATTAGCATGGAAGGAAGTACACAATTACACACAATTATCATAACTATAAATGCAAATGGGATGAATCACCCATAAAATAGAATCAGATAGAAATATGGATTTAAAACTAGAATCCTACAATATGTTGTTTACAAGAAACACATTTGAAGCAGAGAGATATACACAGGATAAAGGTAAGGGGCAGAGCAGAATCTATTATGCTTCAATTGAAGCAAAGAAAGCAGGGGTAGCAATCAAGATCTCAGACAAAACAAAAGCAAAAATAGATCTAATCAAAAGAAAGAAGGAAACTATAGCTTGTGGAAAGATATCATGACAATGAAGTCATATTAATAATAAACAGATATATACCAAATGGTATGGCATCTAAATTTTTGAAGAAGTTGAATGAGGTACAGGAGGAAATAGGTAATAAAACTATTCTAGTGGGGGACCTCATCTTTCCCTTTTGAGAACTAGATAAATCCAACCTAAAAAGAAACAAGAAAGAAGTTAAGGAGGTGAATAAAATTCTGGAGAAGTTAGATATGATAGCTCTCTGGAGAAAACTGAATGGGAATTGAAAGGAACATACGAACATACCTTTTTCTCAACAGTACATGGCACCTGCACAAAAAATGACCATATATAGGAAATAAAACTTCACAGCCAAGTACAGAAAAGCAGAAATAGTAAACACATCCTTTTCAGATCATAATGCAGTAAAAATTACATTCAATAATGGACCATAGAAAGAGATTAAAAATTAATTGAAAATTAAGTAATCTAATCCTAAAAAAAGTGGGTCAAAGAACAAATCATAGAAACAATTGATAATTTAATTAAAGAAAAGGACAATAAAGAGGCAACATACCAAAATTTATGGGGTGCAGCCAAAGTGGTACTTAAGGGAAAATTTATATCCCTAATTGTTTACATCAATAAAATGGAGAAAAAGCAGATCAATAAATTGGGCATGCAACTAAAAACAAACTAGAAAAGGAACAAATTAAAAGTTCCCAATTAAACACCAAATTGGAAATTCTGAAATTCAAAGGAGAGATTAATAAAACTGAAAGGAAGAAAACCATTGAACCAATAATAAATAAAACTAGAAGTTTCATGAAAAAAACAATAAAATAGATAAACCATTGGTTAATTTGATTTAGAAAAAGGAAAGAAGAAAACCAAATTACCAAATTACCATATTACCAAAAATGAAAGGGATAAATTCACCACCAATGTAGAGGAAATTCAGACAACTGTTAGGAGCTATTTTGCCCAATTGTATACCAATAAATTTAACAATCTAAATGAAATGAATGGGTATCTACAAAAATATAAATTACCCAGATTAACAGAAGAAGAAATAAAATACTTAAGTAAACCAATCTTAGAAGAAGAAATTGAACAAGCCACCAATGAAATTCCTAAGAAAAAAATCCCCAGGACCAGAGGAATTCACAAGTGAACTCTACGAAATATTTTTTAAAAAAAAAACCAATTAATCCCAATACCATATAAACTATTAGGAAAAATAGGTGAAGAAGGTGTCCTGCCAAATTCCTTTTATGGCACAAATATGGTGCTAATACCCAAACTAGAAAAAGTCAAAACAGAGAAAGAAAATTATATCAATTTGTCTAAGGAAGATTGATGCAAGAAATTTGAATAGAATACTAGCAAAGAGATTGCAGCAGTATATCACAAGGATCATACACTATGACCAGATAGGAATTATATCAGGAATGCAGGGCTAGTTCAATATTAGGAAAACTATCAGCATAATTGACTATATCAATAATAAAAGTAATAGAAGTCATATGATTATCTTAATAGATACAGAAAAAGCCTTTGACAAAATACAGTACCCATTCCCATTAAAAACATTAGAGAGCATAGGAATAATTGGCACTTACCTTAAAATGATAAGTAATATTAATCTAAAACCATCAGTAAACATTATCTATAGTGGAGATAAACTATCCCAATAAAATAAGGAGTGAAGCAAGGATGCCCATTATCATGTCTATTATTTAATATTGTACTAGAAACGTTAGCTATAGCAAAATCAGAGAAGAAAAAGAAGTTAAAGAAATAGAATCACTCTTGGCAGATGATATGATAGAAAGTCCTAGAGAATTAACTAAAAAGCTACTTGAACTTATTAACAACTTTAGCAAAGTAGCAGGATACAAAATAAACCCACACAAATCATCAGCATTTCTATATATTAACAACAATGTCCAGCAGCAAGAGACAGAAAGAGAAATTCCATTTAAAATAAATGTAGATAAGATGAAATACTTGGGAGTCTACCTGCCAAGACAAACCCAGGAACTATATGACACAACTATAAAACACTTTTCACACAAAGTCAGCTATAAACAATTAGAAAAAAAATAATTGCTCATGGGTAGGCCAAACCAATACAATAAACATGACAATTCTACCTAAATAAATCCATTTATTCAGTGTCATACCAATCAAATTTTTAAAAAAAATTTTATGGAGCAAGAAAAAAATAATAAATTCATTTGGAAGAACAAAAACTCAAGGATATCAAGGAAATCAATGAAAAAATTGCAAAAGAAGATGGTCTAGCCATAGCAAATCTCAAACTGTATTATAAAGCAGAAATTATGAAAACAATCTGTTATTGGTTAAGAAATAGGGTGGTGGTTCAGTGGGATAAATTAAGTACAAATTATATAATGTAGTAGATGATCATAGTAACCTATAAAAAAACCCCAAAATCCAAGCTTTTGGAGCAAAACTCATTAATTGGCAAAAACTACTGGGAAAACTGGAAAACAGTATGGCAGAAACTAGGTCTAGACCATCATCTCACACTGCTAATATAAGGCCAAAATGGGTACATGATTTACTCCTAAAGGGTGATACCATAAGCAAATTAAGAGAGCATGGAATAGTTCATCTGTTAGATTTATGGTAAGGGAAGAATTTAGGATCAAAGAGAATATAGAGAGCATTACAAAATTTAAAATATATAATTTTGATTACATAAAATTAAAAAGTTTTTTGCAAAAACAAAACCAATGCAACCAAAATTATAAGGAGAGTAGAAAACTGGGAAATTTTTTGTAACAAGTATCAAGACCTCATTTCTCAAATATATAGATAACTGAATCAAATTCATAAAAATACAACTCATTCCTCAATTGATAAATGGTCAAAGGATATGAACAGGCAGTTTTTAGACAAATCAAAGTTATCTATAGTCATATGAAAAAATGCTCTAAATCACTACTGATCAGGGAAATGCAAATTAAAACAACTCTGAGGTTCCGCCTCATGCCTATCAGAGGGGTTAATATGACAATAAAGGAAAATGTTGGATGTTGGAGGGGATGTGGGAAAACTGGGATGCCAATACATTGTTGGTAGAGTTGTGAACTGATCCAACCATTCTGAAGAGTAATTTGGAGCTATGCCAAGGGGTATAAAACTGTGCATACACTTTAACCCACCAATACCACTGCTAGGTCTATATCCCAAAGATATCCAAAAAAAGAGAAAAGGACCTATTTGTACAAAAATATTTATAACAGCTCTTTTTGTGGTGGCTAAGAACTGGAAATCAAAGGGATGCCCTTCAATTGGGGAATGGCTAAATAAATTGTGGTATGTGATTGTAATTGAACATTATTGTGCTATAAGAAATGATAAATAGGATGATTTCAGAAAAATCTGGTAAGACTCATATGAACTGATGCATAGTGAAGTGAACATAGTCAGGAGAATGTACTCTGTAACAGCTTTATTGTTTGATGAAGAACTGTGTAGATATTCTCAGAAATAAAATGATCCAAGACAATTCCAAAGGACTAATGATGAGATATACTATCCACCTCCAGAGAAAGAACTGATATTGATTGAATACAGACAGAAGCATGCTATTTTTCACTTTCTTTAATTTTTTTCTTTTATTTGAGTCTTCTTACACAAAATGACTAATATGGAAATGTTTTACATAATTCCATAATTACAGTTACATGTATGACCTTTATCTGATTGCTTACTGTCTCAGGGAGGGATAGAATTTGGAACTCAGAACTTCAAATAAAAATATTAAAAAATTTGGAAAAAAGTTGGAAGGTATTCTAGAGATCATCTAGTTCAATTCACTCATTTCACAGATGGATAAACTGAGGCTAGCAAGTGCAGAACTGGGACACAAACTTAGGTTTTCTTACTCAAAATTTAGTGCTCTTTCCAGTACACCATGCTCTCCAGTAGTTTGGATATCCCTGTCAAAATTTTCCATATTCCTCAACCAAGGGCATGAAGCTGAGAAACTTCAATGGATTAACAAGGAGCTAGTTCTATTAGACTAAGGAGAATTGAAGGGTAACTTTTAATGGGTTCTCTGAGGTTCCTTCCAACCCTAAGATTCTGTGAAAGCAAAATGGAGTGAGAGAGCAGAACCAGGGTGGAATGATGGCTCTGAAATGGGTTTCAGAGGTTTCAATGCGGTTTCAGAGGCAGGGGTTTGACTTGATGATGACATGTTCAGGTCATTTACAGGCAGCTAGGTGATGCAGTGGATAGAGAGCCATTCCTGGAGTCAGGAAGACCTAAATTCAAATCCAACCTCAGACACAGCTAGTGCTGTTCGATTCTGGGAAATTCACTTAACTTCTGCCTGCCTCAGTTTCCCCCTCTGTAAAATGGAGGTGATAATAGCTCCTACCTCAGAATTGTTCTGAGAATAAGATAAGATAATATTTGTAAAGGGTTTTGCAAACCATAAAGTGCAATACAAATTCAGTTATAAGTATAATTATTTCCAGTGTGTAGGCTTTTTTTAGGAGGAGGGGAGCTTGTGGCCTGGTGCTGTTGGAGAGTTCCTTATAAGTCTGGCCTTTTTGAAGCAGGGAAGGAGGCCCTGTTCTGACCTGCAGGGTATGGGTGGGGTGGGGAAAGGAGGAGAGGGGAAGGATAACAGCTGCAGAGAGTCTAGGCTGGTGATGAGGAGGAAAAGGTCAGGAGGTGGAACCACACGCTGACAGGTCCATGGAGAATGGGATAACCCTAAAGTCCTTTAAGAAGCCAAGCCAACTCACTCAGTTTTGATAACAGCTGTGTGATCCTGGGCAAATCCCTAAGCTTCTCTGGGACTTAATGTCTTCCTCTGTGAAATGAAATAGTTGGGCCAAAATGTGTCTAAAGTCCCTCCCAGCTACAGATCCTAAGATTCTATCTTTTCCGACATCTCCCCCCACCATTAGTCTCCAAATTCTCTCCCAATACATTTTGCATTCTGATGCCAGATTAGTCTTCCTGAAATTCTTCATTTGCTCTGGACTACCCATAGGGTTAGGGGGTGCATGAAGATAGTCCAAGAAAACTGAATTCCAGTTCCTAGCTTGGCATTCAAAGCCTTCCACAATCTGATGCCAGCCTACCTTTCCAGGCTCATAGCCAACTACACCCCTGCACACACCCTCTGCTCCAGCCAGGCTATTCTCCTCATTAACACCCACCCAAGCCATGTTCATTCCTGCCTCGGCATCTTTTCTGCCTGACGTGATCTCCCGCTTTCTTTCCTGCTGCTTCTTGCTATCCTTCAAGGTCCAGGAAGTTTGCCTTCATTATCTCACCCCTATGATTGCAGACCAGCGGATATGGAGCTAGAAGAGACCTTGTGTTCATCTAGTCCAAACTTCTCATTTTACAGGTGAGGAAACTGAGGCCCAGAGAGCTTGAGTAATTTAATAAAGACTACATGGTTAGCAAGGAGCAAAGCTTAAATTTCTACTTAGATGGCTCAGTAGAGAGAGCATGGGGCCTGGACGGAAGAGGATTCATCTTCTTGTGTGACCCTGAGCAAGTCACTGAACTCTCTTTGCCTCAGTTCCTCATCTGTAAAATGAGGCGGAGAGGAAAATGGCAAACCACTCCAGTATCTTTGCAAGAAAACCCCAAATGGGGTCACAAATAGTTGGTTATGATTGAAACAACTAAACAATAGCAAAGATCCTCCAGATCCATTTCTCTTTTTACTCTCATCTAGAGCCTCTGGGATTTCTCCCTCCCCTAACTTCCAGCAGTCCCCACTATCTGTACCATGGTCTCTTAAATAGTAAGAATCCTCTACATTCTTAGAGCTTACAGTTTCCAAAGTACCGCCTTTCACTTGGTCTTTACAACTCAACAGCCCTGTGAGATCGGCATGATGGATATTATCTCATTTTACAGATTAGGAAATTTAACCTAAGGGCAGTGAAATGACTTGCTCAAAGGCATGTGACAAGGTGACAGATATGGAACCTGAACCCAGTTTTCCTGGCTTTTCCACTGGTGCTCACTCTAGCCCAACGAATCGTGGGTCTTTGTATCTCTTAGATCCACTCAGCCTGATTGTAAAACTCTTAGGGTAGGGACTGGATCTTCATAGGACTAAGAGAGTCATCTGGTCAACAATGCTCAAAGAGAATCAGAATCTTCCATCCCACCCCTTACAACAGTTTTCAAAACTTTTCTCTTTGCAACTATCCTTTCATTTTTCCTCTCTAGATCTCCCCAAATGTTCTGAATCCCCTTCAGAAACTTATTAGCTCTGTGACTTTGGGCAAGTCAATTCTCTCTTTTAGAAAATGGGGATAATAGTAGTAGGTAATCTCTCAGAGTCATTGTGGGGATTAAATGTGGTAATAATGGAAGGTGCTTAGCACAGTGCCTGGAACATAGTAAGTGGGATATAAATGTTAGCTATTACTGTTGTAATTAAACGAGGGGGCGGGGTAGACTACATGACTTCTGAGATCCCAGCTCCAGAGATGTGATTCTAATATGTTAGGACCTTGCTCAGCTCCCTTCCTCTCAACCTGTGGCAAATTCAGTAGATGCCTGAGACCTCTGTCCACATTCCCTATCCTGAAAGACCCTCGTCCCAGGGAGATGGAGAGCAGTGATGGTTCAGCTGAGGCATCTGACCTAGACATTACTGGGCAGAAGAGAGTTAAACCTAAACTAGCCAAACAGGTCCCCAGGCTGTAGGACAAGGAAGATGAAAGATACCCCAAATGGATGTTGGAAGAGAAATTCAACTGGGAAAAGGGGAGGATGTGGGGAGGGACCTGAGATCGCTGGACACAAAGGTCAGTGTGGAAGAGACCATCTTGGAGGGTGACCAGCCTTTGGGAGGAAGGAGAGACCCCAGAACACTTGTTGGGTGATGTTGGCAGAATGGTCAAAGGATCATAGATTTAGAGTCAGGAGAACTTTTCAAATCATCCAGCTCAATGCCCTCATTTTACAGATAAGGAAACTGAGGCTTAGGGAGGTGGTGTGCTTTGCTGAACAACCACAGAGGTAGTGAATGGCAGAGGTGATATTTGAACCTGCCTCCTCTGACTCCAAATCCATTGCTTTTTCCACCATGCCACCTTGAAGGCAAGGACTCTTTTGTTTTTGTCTTTGTACCTAGCATCTAGACAGTGACTGGAACATGGGGGGTACTTCAGGAATGCTCATTGATTGATTGTTACTGGGATCAATCTCTGAAGGAGTGAGCAGGGAAAGAGGCAGAGAGGAGCTCCTCTTGGGTCTTAGCCACCAAGTAGAGGTAGTCACCATGTGGCAGCTTCTTAGTTGTTTCTACCTGCTGGAGTACAAACGCTTCAAATTCTGATACCCTGGCCAAAGCTCTGCCCACCTGGCCTTAGTTACAGTGCTGAGGCTGAGGACTGACTTTGTTATTGACTTCAAGTTTATATAATGATTGTATCTGGTGGATGCCGGGTACATTTTGTTCAGAGTGTGAGTGTGTGTGTGTGTGTGTCTAAATAAAGTTCTCTTTTTTTAGCAAGCTGTCCCTGACTTCCTCAGCCTACAGTGATCTTTTCTTCCTCCTAATTCCTACAACTGGAAGTGTTCGGACTTCTCAGTTTTTGATCTGCACAGCCTTGGGCTTTCCACGTTCCAGTTTTGTCTCCTCACTATGCTATAAATTCTGTGGTAGAGAATGGGTCTTAGAATAAGATCCACCACAGTGCCTGGCCCAGGATAAGGGCTATATCATTCCTTGTTGATGGAACAAGGAGGCGGACATTTATTAAATGCCTACTTTGGACCAGAGGATGGGGAGACAAGCACAACTTGGAGACTCCTAGCAGGACCTTTGCATGAGTCTGCACATATATAGAAGTATTCTATAGGCTAGCAGAGCACTATGGCCCCAGAGATACAGGAAAAAAACAGAGAAAGTCTCTAAGCAAAGTGGAGGAGGAGAGAGCACAGCTCAGTTGGGGGAGGAACTGCGAAAGCTTTGTGAAGGGGCTAAGGCTTGAACTAAGCCTAGAAGGAGGAGGATTTTGAGCTCTAAGAGGAGGAGGAAGTGAATTGTAGCAAAGGGGAATGCATGGAGCCAGGCCAAGTCAACATTAGTCAATAAACCTGCATTAGAGACCTATGATGTTCCAGATACTGTGCCAAGTGCTGTTGATAAAAATTTTTTAAAAAGTTCTTCCCTCAAGGAACTTACAGTTGAATGAGGAAAGACAGCAAAGAAAAAGAAGGAGAAAAGGAGGGTGAGGGAAGGTATGGAGGAGGGGGCAGGTGGAGAAGTGGAGGCATCTCCGAGCAGGACAGCCAGGTGAGAATGAGCTCCCTCCTTACATGGAGGCCCTGCCCTCCAATCAAAGGGCCAGAAGGGAGGGATGAGGTGGAGGACCAAGGCTCATAGGATGCTGCAGGACAAGGGAGTTTTCCCAGTTCCACCATGGAACAGATAGAAAGGAGGAGAGAATCATAGAAAGATAGAGCAGAGTCAGAATGAAATCCTTCTGGGATCCCAGCAGGTGGGGTGCTGGGATACGTCAGAAGAGACAGAGAAGGTGGATCCAGACAGAGCTGGACAAAGATAGATACAGAGACAGTGACAAAGACAGTGGAGGAGAGGGAGAGACGGAGAGAGAAGCAGAGATGGAGCACCAATTGCTCAATAAAATATCGATTGAAAATGAATCTAAAAACCATGTGTGTGTTTGTGTGTGTGTGCGCGTGCATGTATATGAAGGTGAGGGACTATGGGTGTGGAAAACTACAAATAATGTCAGACTTTTTCCAACTGCTGACTAGTTTTGCTAAACTGACTTTCCTTCCTTCCTTCCTTCCTTCCTTCCTTCCTTCCTTCCTTCCTTCCTTCCTTCCTTCCTTCCTTCCTTCCTTTTTTCCTTCTTTCCTTTTTCTTTCTTTCTTTCCTTCCTCCTTCCCTTTTTTCCCTTCTTTCTTTTTGTTATGATGGATTGTTCCTTGGGATGGGGTGGACGGAGGGATTCCTAGGGTGATATAGGTCATATAAAAGCAAAATGAATCACCAAAATTAAAACTGTATTTTGATAAAAGCAAGCAAGTCTAAATCAAAGCAGAAGGTGTTATGGTCATATCCCTCTATCTGACTGATGGAGGGATCAAATACCAGAACTGATAAGAGGGAGATTGTAGAGTTCAGTCCCTCCCTTGTTTAATCTAGTATTCTTTTCTATCAAACCAAAAGCAGGGGCCTATGCGAAATGACTTTTTGAAACTGCTCCCAACTCATAGCCGTTAATTTCAGGCAACAGTATTTTCTTTCCTCTTGGCCCTATTTGATTTTCTGAGACAAGCATGGGGTTCTTAATAGAACCCAAACCCTGGGACTGAAGCCCAAGGCTCTCCTACCCTGACTCATGGGGTACCCTACCCTGACTCATTTCCCCTGGAGGAAACTCATGATGCTTCTCCCCTTTCCCCACATGCTGTCAGGGGCTGAGGCTTCCCCATCTGATTAGTGGGTATAAGGGTGTGGTTCTTCCTACCCTGGGGCTAGTGGGAGGGGCATGGTTTTAACACCCCTTCACTGCCCAGGACTGGTACCCTCTGGTCTGTCTAAGGTCCTCCATCCAAGCCTGCCCCAGCTCCACCCATCAGAGCTAGCCTGGATAGAAACCTCAGTGATACTCAGGTATCACTGTTGTACTTGAGTGGTGGTAGTGTGGACTGATGTTTTACCTGAGGGGACCAAGGCCATACTCAGAAGAAGTGAAGTTGGAAGGGTGGAATGAGGAGAGATTTGGGAGGGTCAGGAGAGTCTTCCCAAAGTCTCCTGTATCATACCAGAACTGGGCCCTGAGGGTCAGGCTGGCAGGGTCACTGGCACCCTGGGTACTGCTGTGGTCCAAGGTGAGTGTGGTCCCCTCTCTATCTGTACACAGCAGTCCTCCTATTACAGATGGAGAATTACAAAATGCACTGCCAGAGGTTGGAGGTTGGGGGTGGGGTAGATCTCCAAGTAGGGGTTGCTGGCCAGCACCCTCCAAGGTGAGTCCTTGTTGCTATGTGGGTTGGTGTGTGGGGAGTCCAGGGTCCTGCCTGAGGGCACTAGGAAGCTAGAACCACCCAGTGTGTTGCTGGATGGGTGGTCTCCTAGGTCACTAAGGCTGTCTTTCTACTTTAGAGAGGCTTTTCTAAGGAAAGCATGTTGGGGGAAGGAGGTAGGCGGTCAGTTAAGAGTCACACAGGGGTAGGCATAGACTGAGGCAGTGGGAGATACAGATGCAGACAGATACACAAAAAGCAAGAGGTAGAGAAAGAGCCAGAGAAGGTGGAATTCAGACAGAGGGACAAAGACAGAAGCAAAAAGAGATAGAAGGGGACAGACAGAGACAATGAAAGGCAGATAGCCATAGGAGATGGAGAGACAGATACAGACACATGGAGTGAGCAGAGTGAGGCTTGAGAGACTGAGGGAGGGGAGGGGTAGGGATGGGACCCAGGAATTGCTGTCAGGCTAGGCAACTGCTGAGGCCAACTCTCCAGGATCAGACACCTACCAGGTCAGTAAAGTCAGAGGATGGCTGGTGAAAGCACCCAACCGACATCCTTTCCGAAGTGTCCTGAAGGCCCTGCACCTCATTGAGCCCAATGCACTCCAGATCCATTCACCAGTCCCACCTCTCTTGGGGAGAGGCGACAGCCATTTCCCATTATCTGTGGCATGGGAGGGAGGGGGGCCTTGGATAATCAGGATCTTCATCCTCAACACTTCACATCCTTCTCCAAATATTTCCAGTAAATTCACAATTCCCTTAGAATGGCAGAAGTTCTTAACCTGAGGTCTGTAAACTTATTTTTAAAAAATATTTTAATAATTCCATAGTTGGTCGCCTTTATAATCCTCTGCATTTTATTTTACGCATCTAAAACCTAGAATAGGCCTCACCAGACTGCCCAAAGGGGCCCATGACACAGAAAAGGTTAAGGAACTGGGGTTTAGAATCTGCTTCCTTAGTCCCCCAATGTCCAGACATTAGAGTGGAGAGACCCGAGGACAAGCTGGGGGTGGCAAAATTGGAAACTGTCCCAAAGCTGGGATAAATCACAGCCTAGCTAAATCACAAGCTGAATGGAACACGGACCTCGGGCACTTCAGCTCTCCGTGCCTCAGTTTTCTCTCCTGTAAAATGAAGGCACCAGACCAGATGTCCTCCAAGGTCTCTTCCAGCTCTAATTCCTACCATGTTATGATTCACTCTAAGACTGAATACCCCACAGGCGGGACAATCCTCAGCCTGGATAAGCCGCAGGCTGGACCAACCACACCCTGAACAACCTGGATAATCCAGCACCAAGTACCACTGTCCTCGGAACAAGCAGGGCCTTAACTTATTTCATCTCCAGCAGTAGGCAGAACAGTCCCGGGAGAGATCGCCATTCAGACCCTTGTCCTAGGCACCAAGTAGGATCATTCATAAACCAGCTGACCTCAGTGCGGGCTGGGACCCAGCTTGTCAATACGAGAGAGCAATGAGGGACATCTGTTTGGTTTCGGGGCTTGGCAGTCCTGTTTCTAAACTCCACATGGCTGGGGGTGGGGGAGGGCTCGGCTTGGGTGGGGTAGAGGTGGGGGGTAGGGGTGACGGTGAATGACCCGACAGGAGCAGAGCTGTGTAGACTGCGATTCCTGCCTGGTGGTCCTGGCCCAGAGCCTTGGGGTTGAGGCTGGTCTCAAGGGCACCCTGCCCAGCCCACCCTCCATGGATTCCAGCACCTGATGAGCTCCAGACAGTTCTCTTCGTGCCCCACCCCTCAAGGTGGGCCCTCTCCGAGTCCAGATGTTCTGCTACATGATTGGGCTTTGTAGTGAGGGGGTAATCACCCACCTGAGAATCATGCCCATCACGAGAGGAGACCTGGGTCCCATCTGCTCACTTTGGCTTGGGACATGGGGTCCAGGGAGCAAAGTATGGGTAAATCAGAGCTATTTTCTCTTCTTCCCCCTATCTCTGCCCCAGTACCTCCCTCTGGTCCCTGTAGCCTCAACTTACCCCCCCTCTCCCCGCAATAACGGCGCTACTTTTAGCGGGACCTCGAGAGGAGGGGAGCAGCCCCTGAAAACTCACCTCCAGAAACAGGGCTGGGCAGTAGCGCCGATAGGAGCAGAGAGAGGAGAAGCTGGAGCAGCGGTCCCCTCCTCGGTCGCTGCTGGGGTGGTCTCGGGACAAGAAGCATCTTTGCTGGGTGCCTCAGATCAATGCCCGGAACATGTCCCAGTGAGAGCTCAGGGGAGACAAGATGTGGAGTGGTTCCCTCCCGACTACTACTATATTTAATAGCGCTCAGAGCAAGAAGGAGGGGCCAGTGGTCCGCTAGGCAGACTGGGTTCAAACAAGCACCTCTCAGATTTCAAGCTGGGTCTCCCCCTCCCTCACCAACTCTTCTTAAAGGGCCAGTGTAGAGCTTGACTCTCGAATTGGGTTTCTTTTCCCCTGGGAGGTGAGGGCTTGCCAGTTGGAACTGAGAAAGATTTTCCCTCTTTCCTGGCTGAGGCCAGATTTGGGAAGAGTGTGTGTGGGACTAATGGGGAGAGGACCCTTAGGGGCGCCCCTCTAACATCATCACTGGTTCCTTGCAGTTGGTTCCTGAAAGTATTTGGCGCTTGGGATCTGGATTCTGGGTTGAGTTCCCCTTAACCGTGAATTAGAGCTAGGAACCTTTCCGTCTCATTCACTCACCCACTCAAGAGGTATCTAAAGATCTTTGGGGTTCCTTCTCCTAGTTCAGATCTGGAATGGGGAAGGGAATGGGATAAAGAGATCTAAGATGATCCAGGACTCTATGTGTAATTCAGGCCCAGGATCTGGATCCCTGTGACCAGCCAAAAAGATCGGCTTGCCCAGTGCCTCGACTCAAACAGCCCCTCCTCCCTGCACCTAGGCAGCGTGTGTGAACAGCTATGTTCTCTGCAACAGTGTGGTTATACACCAAGAGCTAAAGCCTTCACACGTCTGTGTGTCTGCTCGTGAACCTGGCCTTGAGCGGGTACGTGTGTTCCTCCCTGGGTGTGCCAGCCAGTGTATGGACATGTTGATGTGTGTGTGTGTGTGTGCGCGCGTCCAAACCTCTCACAACCTGGACAAAATCCTTCTTTCTTCTCATTATACACTGACCCTCTTCATGGATACTGTGATCCACACAACCTGGCTTTCTTACCGTTCCTCATAAATCACATTCCCACATTCCGTCTTCCACCTTGGCACTGACTGTCCCCCATACCTGGAATGCATTCGCTCCTTATCTCTCTGTGTCTTTGACACCAAAGTTCCCTTCAGGACTCGATTCAAAATCCTCTTTCACACAAAACCTTTTCTGATCCCCCATCTGCTCATCTCCCCCCTTAAATTGTCTCCTATCCATTTTGTATATACATAGAGATACTTACAGAACCCTGTCCCAAAGCCCTATGGGCCTCTCCATCCGTGGAGATGAAGGTCTGGACCTGCATGATTGGGGGTGGAGGTGGGCGAATGGAGAGCTTCAGTTCTCAGCTAGTCCCCCTTTGGGGGCCCTTCAAGCCCCAAATCTCACCTCACTCTTTACTTTGGCTCAGTTGTCAAAATGATTTTTTTAAAGTGGAAAGATCATCCCTAAAGACTCAATAAACTCCATTGGCTCCCTATTCCCTTCAAAGTCAGATCGAAAATCCTCTGTCTGGAATTTACAGTTTTTAACAACATATCCCCTTCCTACTGTTCAGTCTTCTTATTACATTTCTTCTCCTCTCTGTACTTTATGAACTTACTGGACTCCTTGCTGTTCCCAGGACATGATGCTTTATGCCTTTCACCAGTCTCCATGCCTGGAACAACACCACCACAATCATTTTAGTTATGTCTGACTCTTTGTGACCTGATTTGGGGTTTTCTTGGCAAAGATACTGGAGTGGTCTGCCATTTCCTTTTCCAGCTCATTTTACCGATCAGGAAACTGTCTGAGGCCAGGTTTGAACTCAGGCCTTCATGACTCCAGGCTCCATGCTCTTTCATTAGATAGATAGGCCACTTAGCTTCCTCACTCTGCCTCTTCAAATTCTTGGCTTCTTTCAAGACTCTATTCAAATCCTCCTTTCTCCAAGGGGCCCTTCCTGTTCTTCCCAACTGCTAGTGCCTCCCCTCCAAGATTACCTCCTGTCTATTTTGCAGATATCTCGGATGTTCTTAATTATTGTCATAGTTTGTCTTTCGTCTTGTTAAAATATGAGCTCCTTGAGGTACATTTTTTTTTTTTACCATTCTCTGTCTGTCTGGCACTTAGCCCAGTGCCTGGCATCTGGTCAGCACTTAATGAATGAATCCTAGTTGTGGACCACTGAAGAATGGTGCTTACCTCTTGACCAAGAAGAGGTGGTGGACTCTGGATGCAGAAGGATATATATACTTTGGATGTGGCCAATACGAGAATTTGTTTAGTCTGACTGTTATGAAGCCTTTCTTTTCTTTTTCCATTGAGAAGGAGAAGATGTGGGATGGAAAAATAAATGCAGGAGAACTGAAAAAATTTAAGAAAATAAATGCTTGCTGATTGGTTGATTGATCCCTTAGGACTCTAAGTGAGGTGGCAGGGGAACCAATGAATTCACATAAGTCAGTCATCCTGCAGGAGAGGCAGTGGGAGAAAAGTGCTCATCAGTAATGCTTCTCTGGGTTGGAGACACAATAGAGTGTTAATGGTGGAATGTTAGGTAGTATGACAGTGAATGGGGTGGTGCATCTAGAGTGAAGGGGAACCTCCCCAGTGCCACTCACATGACATGGCTTTGGGGCCAGATACAAATGGGGGAATTTATGCTTCAGCAAATCCCAAGCACTTATTTTTCCAGGCTGGGACACTTTGTCTAACCAGACCCAAGGAGGCAAGGTTAGGACTTCTGGGCACTGAAGGACAAGTGAATGAGGATGTAAACCAATATGCAAATGAGGGGAAACATGCAAATGAGGGCTTTAAAGAAACCAAGGATATGTGGTAGAGTGAGAGGTCCTAGAGAACTCTAGAGGTCTGCAGGTCAGGCTGACAGTCCCAGCTCAGTGTATCTGGATATGACCTGACTGCTCGATTAACATTCAGCAGGTATTTTCAAGTGCCCCATGGTATGGAATGAAGCAGCTGAGTAGAAAGTTGGAGCAGTTAGAGATCTGCCAGCTTATGTTGCTAGAGGCAATGTGAAATAGGGGGTAGTGGGTGGATTCAGAAGATCCAAGTTCACATTCTGCCTTAGACACTTACTATCTGTGTGATCCTGGGTAAGTTATTTAACCTCTCCCAGCCACAGTTTCTCCATCTGTAAAACAGGAAAAATAATATCACCTAAATCCCAGGATTGTCGTGAGGATCAAAAGAGGTACAACTTGTAAAATGGCAAACTAACCTTAAAGCACTATATAAATGCTTCCTCCTCCTCCTCTCCTCCTTCTCCTCCTCCTCTCTTTCTTCTCCTCCTCTTTCTCCTTCTCCTTTTTCTCCTTCCCCTCCTCCTCCTTCTTCCTGTACCCAATCATTCTTTCACCAAAATCTTCCTCTAGGGCTTTTCCCATTTTGTTAGGTGTGCCACTAATTGGATAGAATCATGGAATCAGAGAGTTGGAAGCAACTTTACGAGTCATCTATTCCACCTCCTGCTCAAAAGGAATCCCTGGTCTAATGTACCACACAACGTTCCACTCACGTTACATGTGCATGCATGAGGTTTACCTCTGCCATGGTGTTCCACTGTTCCTCATGAGCTTTGGTGCTTTGCTTTTTTCTTTTTAAAGTCATTTTATTGATATCTTTTATTTTTACATTGCCTTCATTTTCAAATATATTCCTTCCTCCCCACCCCCCTCGCCCAGATAGCCTGTTCTTCTCATAAAGGATAAAAAGGAGAAAGAGAAAAAAAAATCAATTCAGCAAAACTAGCAAACACATCAACTAAGTCTGACAACCAATCAATCAGTACGCATTTATTAAACACCTACTATGTTCCAGGCACTCTGCTAGATGATGGGAAAACAAAGACAAAAATGAAAATCTTTCCTTCAAGAATCTTATATTCTTTCAGAGGATTAATATGCATTAATAAATATTTACAAAATATACTCAAGGTAAATTTTGGAGGGCAATGAGAAAAATATCTAGGTATGTAAATATGTATGCATGGTAATGACAACATATACAATATTCCACACCCATAACCACCATCTTTGCAAAGAAGGGAGGGAGGTAAATTTTCTCCTCCCTTCTTCTTAGTCAAGCTTGATTATGATCATTACATAGTGTTCAGTTCTATATAAAAATTCTTTTGATTTACATTGTTATACTGATTATATATATATATTTCTCATTAAGCTTACTTTGCTTTGGGTCAGTCCATCTCTTCCCTTAATTCCCTATATTCTTTACATTCATCACGTCTTATAATTCAGTAATATTCTATTATATTCACATACTATAAATAATTTAGTTATTCCCCAATCAATGGACATCTACTTTGTTTTCAACTGTTAGCACAGAAATATTTTTAATAGTATAGCATATTTAGCACAATATAGTCAATGTATTATACTATAAATATTTTGGAGTGTAGGGGATCTTGCTTTTTAGCTTTGACCTCCTTGGGATCTATGCCTTGGGGTATATGTAGGATCTCTAGTTCAGAGGGTATGGGCGTTTTAGTCACTGAAAGCTCTTTGAGAGCAGGGACTGTCCTTTGTCTTTCCTTGTATCCCCAGTGCTTAGCAATGCCTCACACATAGAAGGCTTAATAAATGTTGACTGACTGAAGGACTATTATTACAGTGCCATTCTAAGTTATTTTCCAGAAGGGTCACAACCATTCACAGCTCTACCAACTGTTGGTACTTTGAATGTGAGCTCTTTGCCTAACAGCTGGAGGACCTGGATCATATCAATCTTGTCATTTTTGCTATAAGTAAAATTAGAAAGCAAAAGGAAGGGACAACAAAATGAAAAGATGACTGGTAAATTCTCTTTGGAGAGGCAAATGAAGCAGTTAGATTTATGGTGCATCCAAAATCAACCAAAAACAATTCCCTGGGCCATTAACTTTAACTGTTATGAAACAGCTGCTACAACAGGGAGATCAAAAACACCTCTGGAAGGAAACAATGGATGTCTATTAGAATGTAAGCTCCCTTAGAGCAAGAAGGGTTTTGGTTTTGCCTTTGTGTACCCAGCCACTAGCACAGATTTCACATTAGGCACTTAATAAATAAATGGTTGAATCTCCTTTCCAGATGAAGAGATATGACAGACAAGAGCCAAACCAGATTAGAACATAAAGTCATTGAAAGAAATGGTACAGAGAAAAATGGTGGAAGATTATGAGTAGTATTCTCTTTCAAAACAAATAGGAAGAAGTAATGAAGAAAAAACAAGTTTACAGAGAACTGGATGAGAGACCTGCCTAAGTCAAATGATCTCACATCTGATTTCTATATTTACTTTCTCCTGCTAAGGGAAACCACTTCTGTCTCAAGGTTCTATCTCACTTAGGGTTAGAGAGTTCTTGTCATTCCTGAATAATTTCATTGTGAGGATCCTGTGCTCTGAAATCCATTTTGAGGGGCTGCTAAGGAAACCCGACAGCATTGCTCGTGTGGATCCACTGTCTTTCTCTCCTTTCCTTCATCCTTGACATCTCATCATTCACATTTACCCTGAGCAAAGAAAAATGCTAAGAGGGTAAGGTTATTATCTTCTTCCTACCTGGGCTACATTCTTGCTTTATCTAATCTGGTCCATGTTTATACGTGGCTGGAAATAGTAGACCCGTTGATGTTCGTCCTTCATTTGTTTGAAAAGGACCAATGATATCATGAGGGTGATGTCTTGACTTTCCAGTGGATTTGAGTGAGGCAGAGCTGCAAAAGTCTTCAGCCTCACTGTCTCCTCCAGATTTATCGGAGTCCAATGGCAAGACACAAGTTAAAACAACTGGCTATGGCCCAGGATGCAGTGGATGACCTTGATATTTCTAAGTTACGGTCTTTCCCAGGTCTCAGTGTGTCTATCATATAAAGTAGTTGACACTCACTTACTGTAAAGTGAAGATTGTTCTGCCGCATGTAAAGTGGACTGTGTAGATTTCTGTATGTTTTAATATGCCTCAATAGATAATAAAGTCTTTTGAGAACAAGAAAAATAAAGAAATGCTTAATGACAGTGAGAATATAAAGGCTAATGCAACTCAATTCCTCCCTCTGTCACTAGACAAAAAACTCACATGCCCTAAAAACTGTAATCCTTCACATTCTCTGCCTCCCTTCTCCATCATTCCAACACCATCATGGCAGAATCAGAAGGGTGGCACACAGGACCAACAATGCTTTTGTGTTTTTGTTGTTGTTTCGAGGGTTGCTATGGTCAGCCCATTGGTGAAGAGCCTTACTCTACTCAGATAGGCTGGTTCTTGGCAAGGGAGCTCCATCTATTGCCAGCCCTAGATGGTATCAGATAGCCTTCCAGTGTGGCACAATCTGCCAGAGCTTGCCCTCTGCTGGCATAGCCTTTGAGAGTTCAGGCTCTAGAAGACAGGTGGCTTAGGTTAGGAGTTGTCCAAGTTTTAACAGCTTAATGGGCAATTTTGATTTATTTTAATTTAATGCAGGCAGTGCCCACTCTAAGCAAGGGACTATGTTAGGTATTAGTAATACAAAGACACTTCCCTTAAGGAGTGTACCTTCTATGGAGTGGATGTAACCTGTACCAGATAAGGAAAAACAAGGTACTTTGGAGGGAAAGGGTGGGGATCAGGGAAAACTCTGTTGAGTCAATGGCACCAGAAGTCAGTCTTAAAGGAAAAGAGGAATTCTGAAAGACAGAGATGCTGAGTCTATTTATCCTTGGCAAGGTGGGGCTTATGTAAGGTGTGAAGGTGAGAGCTGACATACTGAATTTGGGAAACACGTCATATGTAGTCTAGTTAGCCTAGAATGTAGTGTGTAAGGATGGGAACGATATGAAAGGAGACTAGAAAAGTAGGTTGAATACAGATGGTGGAGAATCTTAAATGACACCATAAAATTATAAACCAGATTTAGGAGGGTTAAGAAATAGTCTAGGTGTGGCTAACCTGTTTATTGGTCTCAGTTTTTTGCTCCCTCTGAGGAGTGATTGTTACTTTCATTTTTATGGTCTGCAGCCATCCTTCTAAGCCCAATTTAGCGATTATTCCTGCTTTTGAAGTAGGTAAGCAGGCTCTCAGCTCTGATGGAATCTTTATAATTGTAGAAGTTACAATTTCTGTTGTTTGATTGTTTTCAGTTGTGTCTAACTCTTTGTGACTCCATTTGGGGTTTTCTTGGCAAAGACACTGGAGCAGTTTGCTGTTTCCTTCTCCAGCTCACTTTACAGATGAGAAAACTGAGGCAAACAGGGTGAAGTGATTTGCCCAGGAGAAAGTGCAGTGGTGAAATATTTTTTCAATAATAGAATGTTTTGATTGACAGTGCTGAAAGGAATTATAATAATCACCATCTATTTCTCGGCCATTCTTCTGAGGAAATGCTTTGGGGACATTTCTTTTATCACTTGAAACTTAGAACTGAGTGTCAGGAAACCTTACAGACTTGTTCTCATCTTCCTCATTGAATAGTTTTTGTTTCTTTGTTTACCTTGAGCAAGTTATATTCTCTTTATCATACTCAGTTTCCTTTGCATCAATCTCTTCAGTTTCTGAAAATGAGAACCAGGAGCTATGAGAGAGAAGATGCAAGTAGGTAGATTTTGTCTTGATGGGAAGGAAAAAACTTCCTAACAATCAAAACTATTAAAAAATTGGATGGGTTGCTTTGGTGGATGGTGAATTATCCCCTAAGGGAGAGGCAAAGGCTTAGAGACCAGTTGTTGGGTACCTAATAGAGAATATTCTTCTTTGGTGAAGTATTGGGTAAGGTGGACCAACAGAGGGTCATCTAGAAAGGTACTCAATGTACAATGTAGATAAGCTATAGGATAGCCATTTAATTTCTCTACCACAAAATAAATTCCAGAAAACAAAAGACTCATGAGTATTCACTGACAAACATGTAAACATGAAACAGCAACTTCTAATTCTTGTTGTACTCTCTTAGGTGCTTAACACTTAAAACATGAAATACTTTGTTAGATTGCAACAGATTATCTGCCGTCAAGGCTAGGTGCATCCATCTTGGGACTGCTGTTCACTCACCCATGCTTAGTGAAAGAAACACCAATCTGAAGAGATACCTAGAGCCTTGAGATCCAGTCTTAGACTCAGCTAGACAGACACATGATTTTGATTCCATGTATGAACAGCTGCTGTAGGGGGGAAGGGGGAAAGGAGAGATTCTCCTCTCTCTCTCACTGAAAGTCAAAGAGAGAGTTTGAAGTGTCCTAGCAGCCTTGACAGAGAGAAAGAGAGAGATACAGACAGACAGAGATAGAGAGAGATACAGACAGACACAGATAGTCAGAGATAGAGATACAGCTGGAGACAGAGAGAGATACAGAGACAGACACAGACAGAGAGATAGAGATACAGACAGAGACGAAGAGAGATATATACAGACACAGACAGAGAAAGATACAAACATAGACATAGTCAGAGATAGACATAGAGATACAGACAGGGATGGAGATACAGAGAAAGAGAATGAAAGAGGATGGAGTCACTCCTCTCAAAATTTCCTGAGTGGGAAGCTTCTCTTGGCTCAGGGGCTAATTCTCTTTGGCAGAGCCTCCTTTCTCTGTCATGGTAGCCAAGGTATCATTTAGGGATTTCTGAGTCATCCCAAAATACAATTTCATTGGGAACAATAATGGGTCTGATGTGTCTTCCCAGGGCACAATTCCCTCAGCACTGAGCCAGAGCATAGGTTTCTCCAAAAGTGGCCCAGGGCACAAACAAGCTCAGTTCTACACATGCTCCATGAGATGATCCCCAGCAAGTGCAAGTCCAGTAGATCAGAAGGTGAGAGGGGGATGGGGCTCCCTTCATTACCCCCGTTATTCAAATGAGGAAATTAAAGCCCAGAGAAATTAAGTGACCTAGCCATGGTCCCACAAATAGGAAATAGTGGGGTCAGGATTTGAACCTAGTTTCCTGGATTCTGAATTCAATGCTCCTTTTCCTGCTGTGCCATAAGAGGATCAGAGGGGGAAACTAGGGATATTTAGCATGGAGAAGACACTTATTTATGATGTGAATGATAGTTGTCTTCAAGTATTTGAAGGGTGGTCATATGGCAAAGGTGTTACAATTGTTTTCCTTGGCTATCGTAAGTGGAACTAGGGACATTGAGTGGAAATTTCAGAAGTATAAATTTAGACTTGATGAAAGAACATTCTTAATAATTAGAACTAACCCAAAATAGAATGGACAATTTTGGGATGTGGTGGCTTTTAGGGGATAGAAGTTTTTAAGAAAACATTAAATGGCCCCCTATTGGGTTACACTGCAGAAGAAACTTTTATGTGGGAATGAATTACTGTACATCATCAATTTGGAACTGAGAGGCACCTAGGAGTTCATCAAATATAACTCCCTCCTTTTTCAGAAGAGGAAACTGAGGTCTTGGAGATGCCCAAGGTCATTTAGCCATTAAGTATCAGAAGCGGGATCTGAACCCAGTTCTCCCTGACTCCAAATTCAGCATGCTATCCCCACCACCCCACACTGGTTCTTTAGACTAGATGGTTCCTGACATCCCTTTCACCTCTGAGTTTCCATGATTCTGAAACTGCTTTTGTCAAGTCAGTTAAGGGTGAAGAAGCCCTATAGGGATGAAAAGATGAAATTAATGGCAAGTCATTGCCCTGTTGTCATTCATGGTGTGCAGAGGTGGCATTAGCTGGGGGCATTTTAGCAGAAAGAAGGAAATGTCATTAGTTGTCAATGAGTAATTAAGCTGGCCAGGACCTTGCTCTGGAGACCCAGGTAGGCTCTAGAGTAAGATTGTGGTTGCATTGCATAGATTTCTGGGAAATTTCTATAGCCTGGGTGTGTCTGTTTCTTTGTCTGCCTCTATCTTTCCAATTGTGTTGGGATGGCAGCTGGAGAACAGTGTCTTGTGTCTGCTTTTTCATCTCCCACGCCATGCTTTCTTGGTATCTTCCCCGTCATTACGTAGATGTCAGTAATTCATTTTGAGTAGGGCTCTGGCTAATGCCATGAGGAGACAGGCTAGGAGCAAATTGGGGGATCCCCTGAGGGGTCCCAGGTCACTCAGCATCCCCATCTGGATAACACATGTAACTGGAGCTTCCCCTCAGCCCAGCAGCACATGGCAGGCCACTGTATCAATAGCTTCATTAATTCCACAATTCTCCAGTTGTTTTTCCCTCTTTCCATGTCAGCAGGCACATGGTCCTTATTAAAGGCTAATTATCAGCCAAGTTTGGGCTCAGGGGAGCAGAGTTGGGGGTGGGGGCTAGTGAGATGAGGCATTGAAGCCAAAATAACTTTCTTTTTAGGAATTACAAAAAATACAAATGGAAAACTTAGGGTTTTGCCTCCTGGAAACTCAAGAAAACTTCTGTGGTAAAATTACCTTTCTCCCTATCTCATTACCCCTGCCCCAAAACACATACATTCAACACATAGATTCAGCCGCTAACAAGCAAAAATTACCCTGGTGATTTCTCTGGGTTCCACAGAGTGCTTTCCAAAACATACCCCTAACACAACATGTTAGTGTGGCTCAGGCCTGGCAGGGAGATCACCAGCTGCTATGAACATCTGAACCCTGGAATATCTGCCCCAAGGTCCATCATCAGGAGGAGAGAAAACCAAGCCAAAGGGTACAGAGGAAGAATGAAAAGAAGGAAGAAAGGAGAGAAGGAAACAAACATTGATTAAGTTCCTACTGTATGCTTGGCACTGTGCCATCTAATCCTCACAACAACCCTGGGAGGTTGGCACTATTGTTGTAATTCCCATTTTATAGTTGAGGAAATTGAAGCAGAAGTTAAGTGACTTCATCAGGGTTACACCGCAAGTAAGTCTGGATTTGAACTCAAATCTACCTGACTCCAGTCTCAGCACTCTTTCCACTGTGCCACCTAATGGAGGAAAACAAATCATGATGGGAGAGAGGAAATAAAGTATTAGGGGAGGGAAATAATAAAGTATGAAGAAAGAGGTTAATAGACCTGCCCAAGGTCACACAAGTAGTCTGGAACTTGAATCCACATACTCTGTAAATTGCACTCTATATCTCTCATTACTAGATTATTTGACTAGCCTTGTATAGCTGTGTAGGCATGTGTGTTCATTCATGGACCCAATATTCCTACAAAGCTTGTGGCCAAGAAAGTCTCACTAATTAAAGGAAATTCTCTTTGTACTACATGTCTCAGAAGCTTGTGCATGAGCTCCCCAGTGTGGTAACATTACTTAGTACATCCTGTGATTAGATAGGAATGCTTCCAGTGGGTGCCATGTAAAAATGGTACTAGGAATCTTATCAGCTAGGCTGGTATAGGGGATATGCGAAGAAAACAAGAGTCGCCTCTGGACTATGCCTATCTTAATGCAGGTGCTAGGAGGAGCATCTGTGTGGTAGGCTTCACCTCCAGTTCTCAAAGGAGAACAACTCTGCCACTTCCTTCCTGGACGACTTTAGTTAGTAAGTCTTCTACCATCTCTGCCCTTAGCATTCTGCTCTGTCAAATGAGATTGGTGGCCTAGATTATCTCTGGCTTTAAATCTATGAGCTCCAGTGTCATGAGAGCTGGGAAAGTCCTAACCTTCAGCTGCTATTTGAGAAAGATCAATAGGGCTCTTCTCTCTATGGTAATTTCTGATAGTATCCCATCCAAGATTGATGTTTGTGGAGAGTTAGAAAGAGAAGAAACTAGTTCAACCTGAGTCCCTGGCTCCTTTCCCCCAGTGAACTGGTGTTTCCTTTTCTTACCATGTTGGGGGCAACAGTGGGATTGGAAGAGTGGATTAACAAACCCAGAAGACAGGCTGGAGGTTGTAGCAGGGAAATAGATGCCACAAGTGTTGGATACCTGTCATTACATTGCAGGTCTGTGCTAATTCTTTGCTTTGAAATCATAGTCTATGTTGGGGGAGGAGTGAGGAGGGAGACCATTCCAGGCATGGGGTTAGGCAGGAGAAATGTGGGGAGCTGAGAAGTGGAGTGTTATTAGACTATGCCATAGTCTAATATAAAGACAAATATTGATTATATTCACTCAGAGATATGAATTTGAACAATAACAGAACTGAGGATCTGAGAGGGGTCCATATCAGGATGAGCCCTTGGCTATTCGGAGAGGTGGCAGCAGTGGGTGAAGAACTGGGTCTAGAGTCAGGAACATGGCCTCAGGTGCTGGCTTTGTGACCCTGATTGAGTCACTTAATCTCTGCCTCATTTTCCTTAATTGTAAAGTCAGGGTGCTAACTTGCAGATTTGTTGTGAGAATCAAATGAGAGAGTTGTAAAGTACTTAGCACAATGCCTGCACACAGTAGGAACCACATAAATGCTTCCTCATCTAGAATCATAGAGTTTAGGAGCTGGTGACTCAAGTAAACCATCATTTATTAAGTTCCTACTACATGCTAAACCTTGTGCCAAGTACTAAGGATACAAAGAAAGGCAAAAATTGTCACTGCCCTCCAGGAACTCACAGTCTAATAGGGAAGATGACATGCAAACAATTATTATCTTGTATAAAAAAGATACATCAGAGGTAATCTCAGGGAAGGCACCAGTGTTGAAAGGGACTGGGAAAGTCTTCTTGCCAAAGCTGGGATTTTAGTTGAGAATTAAAAGAAGCTGTAGAAAGCAGGAGGAGGAATGAGGAGGGAGACCATTCCAGGCATGGGGTTAGGCAGGAGAAATGTGGGGAGCTGAGAGGTGGAATGTTATGTTTGTGGAATAATGAGGCCCGTGAAGGTGGGTGGAGGATGGTAAAGTAAAAGAATGGAAAAGTAGAGAGGGACCATCTGGGAAGGGCTTTAAAAGCCAACAATACAATTCAATAAACATTCATTAAAAGCCTACTATGTGCCAGCAAAAGACAGTCCCTGCCCTCAAGGAGCTTACAGTGGAATGAGGAGAGACAACAGGCAAATGAATCTATACAGGATAAATAGGAAATAATTAAGAGAGGGAAGGCACTGGGATGAAGATACAGTAGGGAAGAGAGAGTGGGGTGTGGGGTAGAGTAGAGAGAAAGAATAAGGAGCCACTGAACCTTACTGAATAGCACAGTGACGTGGTCAGAAGTTCTTTCAGAATATTGCTTTGATGGTAGGGTGTGGCTTGGACTGGATAAAGGCTATAAGCCCTGCCCTTCTGCCTCTGTTTTATCTTCCAGAAGCGGGACAGTGTCATTGAAGGACCAGATTGAGCCCTCTCTCCTCCTTGGAGACTTTCTGCATCATCTAAGCCTTCATGGATCTCCCCCCTTTCCATTTTCCTTTAGTATTAATACTTCTGGCCTGTAGGACACCCAGGCTGGTGACATGAGTTGTGTTTTGATGCTGTTTCCCAGGCAGACTGTGGAGTCATTGAGGGCAGAGATAGGGTCTTACTCTTCTCTTATCATCTCCTTCAGTACCTAGCTCAGGGCTCAGCAAAGACTTGTTGAACCAACAAATAAATGACTAGTGTCTTCTTACAGAGGTTGAAACATCAAATATCAAATGTCCATTTTGTTCACATTCAGGGCAAAGGATTGGGACTGGACGCATGAAGAGCTGGGGAAAGAGATAGGAAGAGCTTAGTTTGGAAGAGTTACAGCTGGTTACTGGTCAAGGGCTGGCAGAGGAGGAAGGCTTTGAGTGAGAGGTGAAAAGACTAGGGATGGGGTACAGAAAGGCCTGGGAACTTTGTGAAAGGCTGAGACTGGGATGGTTAAGGTTGGAGTGGTGGTAGAGTGAGGTTGGATGCTATAAAAGGCTGGGTGGGACTGAAGACTTGGAGTATAGAGTACGAAAGTCTGGCTAGATGAAGAACAGGGGTCCAGGATGGCTTGAGTCTGAGTCCATTTCCTGGACCCCTTTAGCTGGGAATTCTCTGAAGCAGGGCCAGGAGACTCCCTGGAGGCCAGCAAGGCTTCTGTATTCAGTTTCCCCACACCCTACTTACTCTCAGCTGGAAACTACCACAGGAGACTCCCTCTAAATTTGACACAAATCCCTCACTCAGTCAGTCTGGAGAAGGGGGGTGAAGATGGGGGACTAAGGCTTCAACAGGGTTATTTATTCCCAACAATTACACAATTCAGGAGCAAACGGGTTCTGTTTGCTACACTCTGGGGGCCCAGGCTGGGGAGAGGAAGCCAATGAGGTTGGGGGGTGGGGAGAGGAGGCATGGAAGTCCCAGCCAGAGAGTTGGTCCAAGTTCCTCTCAAGCCGGCAGTAACAGAGGCAGAAGTACAAACCCCGTGGGCCTGTCCGCTTGTAACGTCTGCTCTTTGTTCCCACAATGAGCAAGAAATTGGTGTGCATGTGTGTGTACATGTGTGATATATGTAAGCATGGCTTCAGTACACCATGACATGGTTAGATATGGCTGTACTTACCAGGTGTTTTTTCATTGTTTTTTTTTCTTTTTTTTTTATGGGGTGAAGAGGGGGAAAGAGAGGATTTCTAAATATTATTTCATGCTGTTAACCCTCACTCCGCTATGCCTGGCAGCCTACCAGGGATGAATGAAGCTAGGAAGACCGAAAGAAGGAAAGTCACATATTTCCATTAGCAGGATTAAATGAAATTCAACAAGTATTTATGCAGTGCGTGCCTTATGTGACTAGCATGGCGCTAGGTACAGTGATAGGTTCCAGTGCAAAAATTAGTAATGGAAAACGTCCAGAGCAGGGGGTGGGGAGAGTCAGGACTCCTAGCTAAGTCCTAGTCCTGACTCTAATACTAACTTGCAATAGGATTTGACAAAGTCACATCACTTCTTTGGGCTTCAGTTTCCTCATCCATCCGTAAAATGGGCCATGAGTTAGTAATGTTTGCTAAAGTACTATATGATTGCATGTTGTCTTGGGGAGGGAGGGGGAGAAAATTTAAAACTTATGGAAGTGAATGCTGAAAACTAAAAATAAATAAATTAACTAAGAAAAAATGAGGCGAAAAATATTAAGGACTATATAAAGTATGTTCCTATGACCTGGTCGCTGTCTGTCTTGGAGGAGCTGGGTCTTGGGATCAGAAGGCTTCGGTGGGAGTCCTTCTTCCAATACCACCCATTTGTGACCCCAGATAAGTCACCACACACTTATTAAATGCCCACCATGTGCCAGGCTCTGTGTCAAGTGCTGGTGATACAAATAAAGGCAAAAAATTAGCCTGTGCTCTCAAGGACAGCACAGTGTAATAGGTGAGACGATGCAAGCAAGTGAGATATATACGGATAAATGGGAAATAATCACAAAGGGAAGGTACAACTCATATTAAGTGAGGTCTGGTGAGGCTACTTGCAGAAGGTGGCATTTTAGCTGTCACTTACTGTCTCTCAACCTTGGTTTCCATACCTGCAGAATGGGCATAACAGTCAGGCTACCCCCCTTCAAGGGCTGCTGTGAAACATGCATGTGTAAGTCTTTGTTATTGGTGTTTAGTTATTTCTCAGTGCTGTCTGACTCTTTCTGACCCCATTTGGGGTTTTCTTGGCAGAGATATTGGAGTGGTTCGCCATCTGTTTCTCCAGTTCTTTACAGATGAGGAAACTGAGGCAAATAGGGTTAAGTGACTTGCCCAGGGTCACACAGCTAGTAAATGTCTGAAGCTGGATTTGAACTCAGAAAGATGAGGCTTCCTGACCCATATCTGGTGCTCTATGCACTATGGCACCACCTGACTTCCCCTTGTCGGCTTTTAGGGCTATATAAATATAGTTTTTTGTAAACTGCTAAGTCCCTTGAAAGCAGGGACTGCTTGTTTTTGTCTTTGTATCCCCAGTACCTAGGACAGTGCCTGACTCCTACAGCTTGTTGACCGATTGATTATAATTGCTACTATTGTTGGTACTGTTGTAGTCTAACTGGAGACTTGGGGTTATTGATACATATCATACACATAACAGATGCTCAATATTTGCTTGCTGAATGAATGAATGAACAGTCTGAAGGAAGATAGGATCCTAACAGAATAATATCTGCTTCCTGTAGAGAGATTATTACAGGGCCTGGTCATTTTAGATCCTAGGGCAAAAAACAAGAGAAGGGAATGGGCAGACCTCAGGAGATACGATAGAATACAAGTAAGTGTATACAGTTGTCGAAACTGTATACAAAGGGTCAAAGGACTTCCGCTCACTATAAGTCACTTTGCCCCACTTGGGCCTGTTTCCTCCTCTGCGAAATGAAGGAGTTGGACTTGGTGGTCTAAGGTCCCTTCCAGTTGTAGGTCTATGAGTCCATGATCCAGTGAAGTAGGGAATCTAATAGAATTCAATAGGGATAGTCAGGGAGAATTTATTGGAGGAGTTGTCTTGGTATAGTCACTTGAAGCCAGTAGCAGGCAATGATTAGTGGAGAGGATGGCATGAACAGCCATAGAGAAGCCTTTTGCTGGCATGGTTGGGAACCCACATTTCCATTTCTTAGCCCCTGAAGGCTACTGCGCTAGGATCTTCCTGATCAAGGCTAGGGTTTCAGTGTCAGGTTGTGCAGCTTCTATTGTAAGTGGTTATTAATTCCTTGAATCAGAAGTTCAAGCGTCACCTCCTCTTCACTCCTGGTCCCCTGCCCCATGGAATCAGGGAAAAGGTTCTCGGCTCTCTGTCCTCTTTCCCTTGATCCTGGGATAATAATTGCCTTCTGGGAATAGTTGGGAGATTGGACAAAGGTTAGGCATGAATATTCCAGCTAGAGAACATGTGACCATTTATCTTCTTTTCTGCCCTGGAAACCAGAATGTCTCCTTCCTCCTGCTCTTCCATCTGTCCTATATTCAGTTCAATTCAACAAGTATTTTCTTCATCTCTCTCTTATAGGTTTAGGGAAGGAGTTCACTATATTTGACCTTGGAGAAGTATTGCTCTGGTGGGCAGCTAGGTGGCACAGTGAATAGAGAGAGCTCCAGGCCTGGGGTCAGGAACACTCATCTTCCTGAGTTCAAATCCGACCTCAGAGGTATACTAGCTGTGTGACCCTGGGCAAGTCACTTAACCCTATTTGTCTCAGTTTCCTCATCTATAAAATGAGCTGGAGGAGGAAATGGCAAACCACTCCAGTAACTCTGCCAAGAAAACCCCAATGGGGTCACGAAGAGTCAGACATGACTGAAAAGACGGACCAACAAAAACAATGATGACAATGACCATAAGTATTGTCCTAGTCAATGATCTGGAGTGAGGTTCTTCAAGGTTCATTCACTCTTGAGTCCAGAGGGACTCAAGTTACCTTGAGTTACTCAACCAGTTACCTTAGTCTTTATGCAGAGATATGGACTTAGCACCCAATCCTGATATTCACATGTGAGGCTTGCTGATTGACTGTAAGCTGGAGCTTATAGAATGCTTAGGTAGGTGAAACCAAACCAAACCAAATTGGTTTGGGAGGCTTCAGGACTGAAAAAGGACATTATGGCCTGGGGTCCACAAGGGAGTAAAATACTCATTACAATCATCACTTGGAGAGCTTGGAGACAACTGTGCTTCTGGCATTTATAAGAGAAGCCTATTAAAATTCCTATTAAAAATAGGAAATTGATAGCTCTTCTTCACTCTGTCCAGTTGAAGCAATTTAGGGGAAATGAAGGGTGGGGTTGATCCCTTAGACCCAGGCCAAGCTGAGTCAAGCCAGAAATGAGGCAGCTCAAGTTGGTCTGGTCCAAGATGAACTGGTGAGGAGAGAAGTGGATGAAAGGGCAGAAGAAAGACAGGCTTGTCATGAAATTACCCTTCCTGAGTCATTTGAGGAACAGATGGTACATAGTTCTCATGAAACTATTTGCCACTTTGTGCGTACACCATGAAACACTTGGGACACTGCTGTGGTGGTAGTTGTGTGTTGGCTTTTTTAAGCCTACAGGATGACAGTTTGTCATTAAATCACTTATCCAGTGAGGGAATGTAATATCTGACTTATCAATTAGCTGGTGCTCCACCAGCCAAATGAACTCATCAGTCTCTCTGGCACAGTAGGAAAACCACTCCCACCGTTGCATTGTGCAATTCTGAGCAGCAGCACTGAGCAGGTTAACTACTTGCTAACTAACTGGATTCAGATTTAGCTGGGAGATGATATGAAATATTGCTCATTAAGCAATCTATGGTTCTTCCCCAGTCTGTATCTGGAATTTCCTCTCACTGTCAAAAACTCCCCATATTAGCAAGATGTTGCTATTCAACAAGATAGATTATTAAACCTAGTGAAACAAAATGAAAGAATTCCTTACAAGTAGCTCTCCTCCTTCCATGTTCTCCTGAAAGTCTTCTCACTTACCTTCCTAGTCTGTAGGGACTTAGGGGAATAGTCTCACACCGTCTGAAAACTGTGGGAAAGATTAAGGAAAATGTTTCATGCTTAAGAACCCTCTAGAAGATCAAGTATTATTAAAGAGAAGCAGAGGAAATAGGAGGTGATGATGGAAATGTTTTCTCATTAGCTGGTGGGATTTTTTTTTTCAGTATCAGAAATGGCTATAGTTTTATCAGCGGAAATAACATTAAAGATGCATTACCATTTGCTTTGCAAAAGCAAACACTCTAAGGACCATAGGGCCTTTCCATTTTTTTAAAAATTATTTTTATTTCATTAAATGTTTCCCAATTACATGTAAAATTTATTAAACAATCTTTTTTTTTAAGAGTTTGAGTTTCAAATTCTTTCTCTTCCTCTTGCCCTGTCACCCTCCTTGAGAAGGCAAGCAGTTTGATATGGATTGTACATGTGGAGTCATGTAAAACATATTTCCACATTATCCGTGTTGCAAAAGACAATTCAAACAAAATAAAACACTAAAGATGAAGAAAAATTGAAAATTATATTTTAACCTGCACTTGGAGTTCATCAGTTCTCTCTATGGAGATGGATAGCATTTTTCATCCTGGGTCTTTGGAATTGTCCTGGATCCTTGTTTGGATTAGAGTAGCTAAGTCTTTCACAGTTAATCATTCTTATGATATTGCTGTTAGTGTGTACAGTGTTCTCCTGGTTTTGCTCACTTCACTTTGCATCAGTTCATATAAATCTTTCCAGTTTTTTTTGAAACCATGCCCCTTATAATTTCTTATAGCACAATAGTATTCCATTGCAATCCTGTACTACAACTTTTTCAGCCATTCCCTAATTGATGGGCTGCCTCTCCATTGCTAGTTCTTTGCCACTGCAAAAATAGCTTTCATAAATATTTTTCTACATACGAGTCCTTTTCTTTTTCCTTTGCTCTCTTTGGGATACAGACCTAGTACTGATATTGCTGGGTCAAAAGGTATGCAAAGTTTTATAGCCCTTTGGGTGTAGTTTCAAATTATTCTTCAAAGTCATTGGACTAGTTTACAACTCCACCAATGATGCAGTAGTATCCCAATTTTCTACATCCCCTCCAACATTTGTACTTTTCTGTCCTATTAGCTGATCTGATAGGTGTGAGAGCTGTTTTAATTTGCATTTCTCAAGTCAGTAGTGATTAAGAGCATTTTTTTCTTCTGACTATTGATAGCTTTGATTTCTTCTTCCAAAACCTGACTGTTCATATCCCTTGACCATTTTTCAATTGGGGAATGCCTCCTGTTTTATGTGTATCTGCCTCCTCTTTATCTGGAGCTGACCTAAGTCTCATGTTTCAGCAGCAGTGGAACATGATTGTTGCCATTGTCCACAGTCCTAATCCCAAAGTCTAGTCTGACAGCTACCCAGAATGGTGACCAGGAAGCATCTCTTAAGGTCAAGGTGGCTTCTATCTCTTATCACAGTAGCAATGGCAATCAGTGGCTACCCTCAAACATAGTGACATTAGTGTCTTTCATGGTTGAAAGGAAGGAAAAAAAGAACCCCTAGACTACAAAAAGATTTTGTTACTTTTCCAATGTCTCACAATTCTGTTCTTCCACTTCAGAAACTTTCAGGAGATGCCTAGTCCACCTTAGAGATATGATATACCATACCAACTACCACTATATTTGTATATTTCATGTTATACTGAAAATCTCGACTTGGGCAAGGGGTCATTACTTTGGAGAAAGGGTGGAGCTAGGCTAGTGTGGCAGTTATGGTAGATAGATGTTGGTGGTAGGAGATGCTCCCTCAACTTTCAATGGGTCATCCTAGACAGATAATGCACCATTCTCTGGCACCAAGATGATGGCTTCCTGAAGATGCTAGACTTGGCATTCCTGGATTCAGCCACTATGTTCTGTGAGGCATATCTGACTTGATGACAGGCTCCTAGGTTGGCATTCTTAAACTCTATAACTTGATATTTCTAGAACTGTTGATTTTTCATATTTTTACCCTTTCCTAAATTGCTTACAAGGTCCTATGAAAATGCATTTCTTGTTTGACCTGTAATTAAGAAAGAGGGCATCCATATTCTATAAAGAGGTAGATAACAGTAAGCGAGATGGGAAGTGTGAACAGAAGGGCTACTTCAAGAAACGTTGGAGGGAGTAATTATTAAATTATTGAGGTTACTGAGTGACTAGAGAGGGCAGCAGGTAGAAAAGCAGATTTGAATTTTGTTTCTCTTTTAACACTCAAGGCTGGCCACCCATTTCCTCAGGGGACTTGAGTCAGAGCCATACTTTTGCTGGAAGCTAGATTTCATTCTTGACTCCAGGGCAGTGATGGGATTGTACGTGTGAAGGAAACCCCAGGCCTCAGTTTCCTAAATGAGATCAGCCTCTGGGAATGATGCAGAGGAGGAGGTAGGGGGCAAGGGTGGAGCCTCATGTGGAAACTTTTCAGAGAGGAGGACTGGAGTGAGGCCAGGGAATCTGGCCAGTGGGGAGATGAGGGTGGGAAGGGGTTCCCAACCCTCCATCCCCTCCCCAGTTTTGCTTTCTTCCAACCCTCCTTCTGTACTTCAGAGGCCTATAAACGTGGCAGGAGGCCATACTGGCTAGAACACACAGATTCTCTCTCTCTCTCTCTCTCTCTCTCTCTCTCTCTCTCTCTCTCTGCTCTCTGTCTCTTTCTGTCTCTCTCTCTGTTTCTCTGTCTGTCTGTCTGTCTCTCTCCCTCTCTCTCTCCCTCCTCCCTCTCCCTGTTGTTGCTGCCTCTGTTCTGGAGTGGATTGGAAAAGCTGACAAGGAGGAGTGAAGAGGCTCTGTGCCCGAAACTCTGCACCAACCAATGTTGTTCTGTAGCTGGGACTCCACCCAAGTTCTCTCTCATCTCTCTGGGAAGGCAGAGGGCACTGTCAGAAGTGGGTCTGGAATGACTGATGGTCTGAAGGGAATTGGATGTCCTAGAAGTGGATCTTAGGCTGGAATATTTTGGTTCATTCATTTTCTAAGTTATAATGAAGCAGCTTCTCTGCACTGAGCTCCTTTGGTCCTGATCTCAATTTCGTCTTGGTTAGGTCATTTTTTCTTTCTTTTTAAACATTTTAATTAAAGTTTTATTGATTTTTTTGTTTTTATAAATGTAATTTACAGGCAAACCATCTCTCCACCCAGAAAGCCTTTCCTTGTAACAGAGAAAAACAGTTAAGGAAAACCAAACCACACAGTGACCACATCTGATAGAAAATGCGCCATTTTGTACTCATCAGGGGAAGCACAATTTGTTCATCTCTTCTTTGGAGCCAAGATTGGTCATGTCAATGAGTGATTAAGTTATTTTAGAAAATCAGGAAGATTTTTTTGGTCTGGCAGTGGTTTGAAAGACTTCATCTGGTGTCTTTTTTTTTTAATGAGAACAAAAATAAATGTGGTTTGGTTCATGACTCTGTAAAAATGAATCCAAGTCAAAGAATCAGGGAGTTGGAAGGGATGGACCTCAGGCATTGTCTAGTCTATCATCTCACCTCTTTAAGGAATTGGGTTCTGCTTGAACTCTTCCAATGACAGGGAGCTCACAATCCCACCACGTTTCCTGTTCCATTGTCATACAGCTCCACATGCTAAGGAAGCCCTCCTTATACTGAGACTGCTTTCCTGTGACTTTCTTCCATGGCTCCTATTTGGTTCTGAGAGTCTGTCAGAAATCTGAAGGCCAAACAGCTCCCATTACTCCAGCTGGTCCTCATGTATCTTGGTCTCCAGATCCCTCTCCATCCTAGTCACCAGCCTTGACAATGCTCCTGTTTGTCAGCATCCTTCCCAGAGCTAAAATATGCCCAGTACTAAAAGTGATCCTCCAAATGTGGACCTACCAGGGGACAGCACAGCACATTCATCTTCCTTGTTTTCTTTGTGGAGTCCGAAATTAGGGTTTTGTTTTTGTTTTTTTACCATTTTGAGAACTTCCAGCAAATTCACATATTAGGTTGTTGTGGACAGGTTGGGTCAAGGTCCTGGTTTAAGATCTTGTGCTTCCTTTCCTGATGGATAAAGCAACTAGGTAGGTGATACAGGATAGGACATTGGACTTAGAATCAGAAACACATGAGTTCAAATCTTTCCTCAAAACATTTTGTAGTAACTTAACTGCCATTTATCATAATTTCCTCATTTGTAAAATGGGGGTAATAAAAATATCTACCTTCCAGAGTATTGTGAGGATAAAAATGAGATAATATATGTAAAGTGTTTTGCAAATTTTAAGGCACTATTCTTAAGGCTGCTGATGGGAAGGGGGTGCATACTCATAAAGAGTGGGCTCCTTAAGAGAAACAAAGGTGCGGGGGGACCTGTGTCAGTCTTGTTCCTCCTCTTGATGTCCCTCTGTCAATCACAGAATTATAGATTTAGAACTAGATCTAATTTTACACATGAGGAGATTGAAGTCCAAAGGGTACAATGACTAGCCAAGGTGGTAGGAAGTAGTAGCCAAGGTAGGAAGTAGGGCTATTATCCTCATGGTTTTTTATTTTAGAGTTGAGGAAACTTAGGTATAGGTTTAAGTGATTTGTCTAAGTGGCTGGTGTATGACCTCTAAAAGTACAGTCAAGTTGACCACTGTACAGAACCAACTTACTTGCTGTACAGTCTTAAGCAATTCACTTCTGTTTTCTATATCCCCTAAAAATAATACTAGAGTGGACAAAGGATCTCTGATTTCACTGTGGTGGGGAGTTCCTTGTACCAGATTACAGCCCTTCTATGATTTAGTTGATCAATCCTAGAGAGTTGCCTGAGGCACATAGAGGAACTTGTTGGGGGCCATACAGCTAGGGAATAGTAGAGGCTGTATTTGGATTCAGGTCTCCCTGACTCCAAACTCAGCATTCTCTCCACTGCATCTCACTGCCACTTCAAGACAAAATGGAAAAGGTCATTAGTTAATTAAACAATACCAAAATGGCAAGGTTGGACTAGACTCATAATGTCAAAGATGTCGGAATTGGATAGGATCTTAAATGTCACCGATTCCACCCCCTTTACTTTATAAACAAGGAAATGAATCCCTGGGATATCTCTAGAGTCCCTTTTAGCTTGGCTAACATTCTCTAATTCCACTTTCCTGCCTGTCAAACTCTTTCTCCAACCTTATAAGAACGACATGACCTAGTTTTCTGGTAACATGATCAACCTCCCTTCTAACTCCCGAGTATCTCCTTGCCCTCCCACCCCACCCCAACTCTGGAACATTGTCCCCTCCTCATCCCTTATTCATTTATCCTGGGAAGAGTTGGCGAGTGAAGGGAGTGGGCTATATGCAAAGAGTTCTGAAGATGGGGTCTGCACAGGAACCTCCAGGACATTGTCTGGGTTCCATGGCAACAGAGAAATAAACACAGCTCCAGATTCCAGATTCCGATCTGATGTCATCCCCCTACAACCTTCACTGAGCTCCAACTGCCATCTTATTTTCTAGACTGCTTGAATTGGAGGAGGTGGTGGTGAGAGGGGCTTGGGCTCTGCCCAGGCCCTGCTGAATGGGCCAGAGGAGTGTAGCAGAGAGAGGCAGAATTTTGAGGGGGAGTAAAGGAGAAAGAGATAGGGAGCTCTGGGAGGTGTGTGTGTGTGTGTGTGTGGGAAACCCTCTTCCCCTATATACCACAGACAAATCCAGGTATCTGCTTGTTTGTTTAGGGCCTGACTTAGAGATTATTTCCTTGCCCTTCCTGCTACCTGCACCCCAGGCCCCTCACCATGGGGACCAAAAAACTGAAAAAACTGAAGAAAATCGTCTTCTATGCTGAGCGTTCTAAGGAGCGTCTCTCACCAGTATCCTCGAGGCAGGAAGTTTTGCAGACCCCAGTCCTAATGGCTCTGATGAAGAGTGAGTGGAGAATTCCATTCCTAATTAAAGAAGGTTCCAGGGACGTGGGGATGAATGAGGCTATAACCCAAAGAAATGAAACTCTCATGGCAAAATTTCAGGCATGGTTTTGTGGAAAATATTGAGGAAAAAAAGTGAGAAGTGGAAGAGTGGGTTTATCTTCCTGGTTCCTTTATCATACAGCACTGAGAGCTGATTGCTTCATCAGTGATGGGCAAGGATGTCCTTGTTCATTGTCCCTAGGAAGACAGTAGTGTATGTTAGATTCTGATGGACTGACTTTTCTTATTGCCTTCTCCTCTTTGCCTGCTAGGTCCTGGGCCTGCGAGGTACCTCCTCCCATCCTGCACAGGCTACCTACGCCATGATATCTCCATGCACAGAGCACCGGCCTACACTTTCCACATCGGACACTCAGAGAAGTGTGAGATTCTGGGGAAAAAGTAGAGATGGAGAATGGGCCAAGGGGAGGTGGGGAGGGCATGCTGCCAAGAACTTTCTTTTTCCAGACTTGGTCAAGTCCTGTTGTCTGGGAAGAAAATGGATCAGAGCAGTATCTTAACACTTCTGTAGGGTGTGGATATGGAAGTTGGGGCTTAGGGTATTTGTGGGGGCAGAGACTGCCCTTCAGTAATCTTGATCCTGGAAATATGAACTAATGCCCAGTAAATTGAAGGCACTATGTTCCACTAGAAAGAGTTGAAGTCAAAGGACTTAGGTTCACATTATGACTGATACTTCCTTTCCTGTGGGCTAGTAAGTCCCTTGACCTTTCTCTGCCTTAATTTCCTTATCTTAAAATAAGGGGTTGGATACGATGATGTCTAAGGATCTCTTTCAGCTCTAAAGGTATGATTTTAGGATGCTCTCAGTTTAGTTTTCTCCAGACTGGAAAGATTTTTTATCATTTAAGTCTATTCAGAGATTGGTGGGATTAAACTTGCCACCTCATTTTTATGGACCAGGCTTTCCAAATGCTATTCCCCCCAATCCCACCCCAGTCCCTAAGCCTAGTCTGCAGCATTTTACATTAGCCTAGGACATAGTAATGGAACTTGCTTTTAATAGATTTCATGGTAGGAGTTCTGAGCTGAATGAGACATGACAGTGCTTGATCCCACTTACCTCAACATGTCACTGTGTCTTTGAGAAGGTCATTGACTAACTCTACCTCCCGTAGAGAAGATTAGGACAAGGCAGGGGCCCTGTAAATGAAGCCTCAGCTAGGATCATGATTTGTTGAACTATTATTTGCCTGCAGACGTGTTTCTATGAATCTCTGTCTAATTTCTTTCAAATTAGGTCTCTGCTAATACGACTCAGTTTACAACATTTCTTAGTGGTGTATTCCAGAGGCCTTTTGATTCTACCATCTCTCTTTAGCAAGACATAAAACAGTGGAAGAGCTCAAACCAAGATCAGTGACTCCTTGTGATGGTTAATCTTTCTGGGAAAGGGCACAGGTTCTTGGGGCAACCTTGGTCAGATATAACCTGGACGGTTTTATAGTTACCTGCATTTGCCTCCCGAGTGCCAACCCTAAAGACCCACAGATTTAAAGACACTTGAGAAGGAAAATGCTGCTGTGGGGTGGGTGGGCTCTATTATCCTGTCTTAATACCACCATTGCTGTGCTCATTTATGTCCTAGTGCTGATACCATAGTGCTAGTACCACTGTGGGCCCCAACCCTTGGTTTTGGTCAGAGAGCTTGGCCTTGGGCTGACACATATGTTGTTCTTCCATCCCCTTCACAGGGATTACCGACACGTGCAGTCCTGGGCCTTACCATTACTATGATCCCAGGGTCACTCGCTTTGGAGTGTCAAGCTGCCCCCAGGTTCCAATGGAAGAACGGATAGCAAATTTACGTAAGATGGTAAAAGGGTAGGGTACTGGGCTGTCACAAGGGATTGGAAGGTGTGGGCTGGTGAAGCTTTCTGTGGAGGTATTTTTTTAAAATGGAGAGGAATAGAGAGGGACCACAAGTTACCACACATGGTAGGGGAAGTCTGATTCCCCGTCTCTGGAGGGAGGAGGAGAAATGGGGCAGGCATTTGGTGGGGGAGAAAGAAGTAAAGGAAGGGAGAGGAGGAGGGAGAGGACCAGAGGATATGCTGAACCAAAATTCACCATCAAATGCAGTGGAGATGTCAGGAGGCAGAAACCAGAATCAAACAATTGTCTATGAAGCTGTGGAAGTCAGAACAGGCTCAGAGATAACAGATTACAGAGAGGAGTAGCGAACATCTGGGAAATGACATCTTAAGTACCTTCTTTGCTCTTTTGAGAAGTTGCTCTTTTGGAGTGGTGGCATGCTTGGCACCTTTCCCCCTTCCATCTTGTCTTATTGCATCAACCATGCCATGGATTGGTGGGCCAACCCAGCCTCCTCTGCACAATGCTGCACACACATTTCTGTTGTGGGGAGCCAGAAATGGTCTGGGGATGCTCTTGGGTAGTGGTACCAGGGGCAGCATACTGGGCATCTTCCCTCCTGAATCAGCTGCATCTGTGCTGATGCAGGCCTAGGATTGTAGATGCATCCCTGGGACACAATCTGGATTTGTATGCAGACTTCCACTCTCCAATATCTATATCTGGATGCCACGTGGATACCTCAGTAGTGATTCCACAGTATCAATGCAATGATATCATGGGCACTGACATGGCAACCTGGACATGTTATGTCCAGGACTCGATCTCTCAGGATTCAGATGGGAATAAGGATTTGTTAAGTACCTACTATGTGCCAGGCACTGTGCTTTACAGATATTATCTCATTTGATCCTGGTAGACAGTGATACTAATATTCCCATTTTTGGCAATTAAAGAAACTGAGGCAGATAACAGTTAAGTGAATTGCCCAGGGTCACATAGCTAGTCATTGCCTGGGGCTGGATTTGAACTCAGGTCTTCCTCATTACAGGCCCAGCTTTCTATCCATGGCACCACCTCAGTGCTGCTGCCTCTCAAGGCATCTGCCAATGCCTTTTCCCCATACATGCCCTGATCTTGGACAGCATGCTTCTCATCTGGTAGTCCATGACATGGGATAGAGAGGGGCAAGGTCTGTGTAAAAGAAATTTGAGGGGAGCATGCAGACAGAAAAGGGGTGTATGGATCGGGGAACGGAGACCATGCTGTGAATCGGACTTGGAGGAGAGACCTGAATTGGTTGGGATTGGGAAGAGAGGATTCTTTCCTCTGCTGACAGTGGTGTGCCCATCAGTCTCCAGTCTGGGGGACGTGCTTCTAGCCTGGTCTCCCACTTCCCACCATTCCTATTTCACTACCTTCTAAACCTTTTCCCTACTTTGGAAATCCCAGGAGCTTTGGAAACAACTGTTAGCACCCCACCCAGGGAGCTTGGGTAATTACACCAGCAGCTCTACTGCAAACAGTATTTCCTTGGGTATTTTGGGGTTGCAGTGATGCAAACACTGTTGGTGTGGCTGTGATATTGCCCAACAGGATTTTGGGATTGCAATGAGATGATGTGATGGGAGGGAAGGCCAGGCTGATCTACCAAGACATTAGGTGTAGATCACCCTTAGAAACCCTCATCAAAGAGCATGGGCTGTGTCTTGATTCCCCAGGGATCTTATCTAGCTTTGACCATTTTGTCACACTGATACAGGCATGTTAACTTCTGAGGATGGTCTGTGATGACCTAAACTCAAGAGTCAGGAATTGACTGTGCCTGATTGTGTAATATCATCCTGCCAGAATAACAATTCCTGGGGGACAGGGATATCAGAATTACATAGTTAGGATTCTATAAACTGTGATTGCTGACTCCTATAACCTAGGATAACATAGGTATGACTGGGAGAATAAGAAAGGCTTTGGAATGTATTATCAATGATGCAACTATCTTAACAGTCACTAGGACACAGGGTCATCATTGCCCGTGACCTTTGATGTGCACTGGATATCCATCAACTGGGCAGCTAAAGCTCCCCAATGCAACAGAAAGAGAACACATGGGCACAGAGAGAAAGCTGCCCAGGAAATCAGCTCCTTAGGGTCCCACAAAAGCCTTCTTCCTGACATAGTAGCCAACTCTACAGTGTGAAAGTCAATTTGGAAACACTGGTTCACCATTTCGAACTCTCTCTATGTGTATAGATTGGTTAGAGTCAACCTAAGAAGCAGAGATCAGTGTCCTTGTCAGGGTTATTGGCATTAGGAGCTGACTTTCTGGCCACAGATAGTTGCCTTGGTTTCCTCCTTTTTCTTTTGAGTCCTGATCTCCCTATCTTACCTAGGCTTGAAGCTCAATGGTCACATGCAAGTTTGGCAAGGAAGCTTTAACTTATTATTCTGATCTGGACTGTTTCCCCACTCCTTAGAAAGCCTGGTAGCCCTTCATACTCAGAGATTCACCAGACTTCATGTGGAGACTCAAGCGTTTATGTGGCAGCTCAGGACCCCAGAATTCACTCAATCCACTAGGCTTGGCATCTGCTCCCCCCCCGTTTCTCCCCAGGGATTATAGGCACAGAACAGTACTCCAGACTTCTGACTTTCTTATGGTCCTAATTATCTTGTCATGATGAAACCAATCTTCTCTTCTTCCATAAGTGGAAAAAGGCTAGTTCAGGTTGCACAGGGATTAATAAGAGCAACTCCATGATTTATAAGCATTTATGGCTCAGAAGGCATCTAAGAGAATGCTAGTAGTATATATATATTTCTTGTTTGTACATATATACATATATCTCATATATATGCATATACATATATACATATATATGTCTGTCTATCTGTATGTGTATAGTTGTTTGACCCCAGAGGGCAGAACCAGGGCCAATGGTGGAAGTGGTAAAAAGGCCAACTGAGGCTTGAGCTGACTCCCAGGGGAATGGACCAGCTTGAGAGAACATCAAGTCATCCTCATTGGAGGTCTTTAAGCCCAGGCTGTGACCTCTTGTCAAGTCCACTGGGGCTAGGATTCTTCCTCAGGATTGTTGAGGTCCTTTCCAACAATCTTCGATTCCATTCTTTTTCATGGAGGAAGGATCCCCTGCTGGAGAGTTAGGAGCACTTCAAAGTAAGAGTTTCTGAGTTCTTGGATCCCTATATCTGAGTATGTAGCACAATTAAAGACTGTGTTTGGAAAGAGTCAGAAAGGCAGTGGTCGCTTGTATGTCAAATCTTGTCAGCCAGAGGTTATTTTGATCTGGAAGGAGGCTATCTAGGGGTAGATATATCTTGAGATCTGAGAAAGAAACCCTCAAACTGCCAAAGAGGGCATTTGGTCTTTGGAGATCTGGCAAGAAAAGTAAATATTGTATCCTATTTGAGAGATTGATGGGAGAAGAGGAAGTGCTGGACTCCAGACCCAGAACATGGGGAGGAGGGAAGAGAAAGACAGCCTAGTCTGGAACCCAGACTGCTGGTAGCCTGGAGGAGCAGAGGTTATCAACTTATCTTCATGGTCTCTATTTCTACTACATGGAGCCTTGGATCTTCTTTGTCAGGCTAGTGAGGAGTAGATTTAGCCTGATGGGGAATAATTCCGGCAAGTCAATGGGAAGGGAAAGAGGAAAGACTCAGGAAAGAGTCAGGAAGTCCTCTCAAACTGAGGTTCATTAGATGAGGACTGGGGACTTAAGTGGACAATGAAGGATCAATTTGATGACTCTCATGATAAAAGTCACCATGGGCTCTGGGACATGTGCACATGGACTTCAGAAGATTGTGTTGTTTAATAGAAGGTAAGAGGATTTAAGAGTGTCTCTTGGTGGACATACATCCTTGAATGAATTGTTGAATGGCTATACTGGAAGGTCAACCTTGAGGAACAGAGTTTAGTGGGTTAGGAGGCCATTTCTCTACTATGACAGGCAGATATATGGGACAGGTAGTATGTGCAAGGTGGCCATTATTAGTTGTTTTGGGCTGTTTGCACCATTATGAGCACTTTATTAAGTGATGCAGCCACTAATTCAGCTTGACCAAACAGGAATTACCCAAGTAGGACACAGGGAAAGTCCCTTCTTGAGCACAGTCACCTTGCCATTGGGAGGAAAGGGAATAGAAACTACCTTGATTTAACAGGGAAGGGCAGATCACTTGTCTCTACAATGTGATTGCGACTTGTCTCACTGATCTCTAGCTGGTACCTTGACACTTCATGAGCAGGAGTAAATTCAGAATTTATCTGTGGAATATATTCATCTGACCCTGATGAGATTTGTGCCCGAAGGGAAGGAGAAATGCCCCACTGCACTAGGGCTAGAAGGAAATTATGATCCGTATCTACTACCTCCTTCTTCTAACTTCTGACATTTTAGGAGGAGATCAGGGTGGGAGAGATACAAATTGTACAAAACTGGGTTTCTGGGAATCCTCTAATCTCATCTGAATCATGCTTTTTGCCAGTAGATGGGTCTTCTACAAACATTTTGTGTATGATGAATGCTGGCATATTGGTGAATACCCCAGCCCCGCCAGCATTGAATTTATAATGTCCTTACAGAATTCCTGGATCAAACTGTATAGTATATTAAGATGATATCCTTCCTGTCTCATATCAGAAATAGGAATATGTATCATGGGTCTGAGAAGTAATAGCCTGCCTACTTCATCATGGCTTATAACGCAAATTAAAGATGTGTGCATTCTGTCAGGAACAGGAGACATTTTGGAAATTCATTCTCAGGATGAAAGACCTAGATCTAAGCATTCACCACTGGAGGTCAGGAATTTACAGCACATTGGAGGTGCTGTCAACTTTTACCATGTGTTTATTTCTAGGTTCTCAATGATTGATGATGTTTAGTACAATCAGGAAGTTAGTGAAATTGAACTGTGGGGACAGGAAGGCAGCCCCTACTGCCAGTCATCCTAAGAGGATACCAGCAGCTTTCCTGTTCTGAGATAGCCAGGACCTTTGCTATCCTAGACCAGCCTTTATATTGTGGCTGCAAGGCAGATTATGTTGACAGATGTCGAAAGTATGAGAAGTGAAATTTATTCATGGTAGAGTAACATGGCTTCATAGACTATAGTGCTAGAGGGAGATTTTCTTTTCTGTCTATGTTTATATTCCCCTGAACTGTTTTCATTTCTGATTATGTCTTGCTCAATGGCTCATATAAATAGCCTGCCTGAGGTTTGGGGCTCAGAGGTTATTGGACAGTTTGGTCAGCAATGACTCTGTTATAAGGACTCCCATAGCTATGTTTTTTGACAGTGCTTCCTGACCTCTTTCTTATTCTCTGGCTTGCCTGTACCAGAGGTTATGGGACATTGAGAGATAGAAACTCTTCATGGGCAACTGAATAGGAAAAGGCTCTCTTGTCATTGAAGGAGGAGGCACTTGTAAAAGCCTAACAACTCTGATCACCCAAATCCTTCAGATTTGTGCTTTGCAGAAACCAGTAACTATATCAGCCTAGCCTTTGGCCTCCAGAGGTATGATAAAAACCAATATATGCGATAATAGTCCATTTGGGAATTGGTGGGACGAGAAGAGGGAGAGGACTCAAAACCAAGAATGTGACATTGATATGTCAGGGAGGGAGAAAGGACTAAATTGGGAACCTGTGTAACTTCCTATGACTCCTGTTAATTAATGCTGGTGGAGAGAAATTATGATAAACTACATAGGGAACAGGTGGCCATCAAACATGCACTGACAATACTACTTAGAGGGGTATGTCACTTTCAGGAGTGTGCTGGAGTCAGCTCTAACCAGCTCTCTAGAGTCAATTGTTAATCTTTCATTGGGGTAATTTGTACCTTAGAAACTGGGCAACACTACAGATCAAGGCTTGATGTATTGTCTTGTTGATTATCTTAGACTTAAAGTGATGGAGGAAATATTAATAATTTAGATTAAACTTTTGAAAGTGGAGCCAGTTGTTAAAAATGTGCTAGCATCTCCCCAGTTATGACCATTACTGATCACAATGATTCAGTTTGTTTGAAGAAGACTTGCATTCCCCTTTGAGGTGCTATGTTCAGGGGATGCTCCTGTTTTTGAGATTTTTCTTTGAGGGAATTCTTGTGCTTAGAGTAAAGAAAACATTGGGTTTATTCAGTGCTTTGGATACTGGCAAAGGAAGGACAGTTGTGCTGCTGAGGCTCCTGGGTGTGTGGAAGGAGTTTTTGGTAAATAATATAGAGTGAGGAGAAAAAGTCTGGGTGAATGAGAGTTGTTTGGGGGTTTAGAGCCTTGTTCCACTGTGATGAAAAAATTAGTATATGCGAATACTTGGAGTTGGAAGCTCAACTTGTCCACAGGGATGCAGTGTGAGTTTAAGGGCATGCAGTGGTTTGTTTTCCTCTGTTGTAGGTTCTATTATGATACCAGCATTGTTGAGCAGTGATAAGAAAGCATGTGTTAGGGACCAGCCAAGACAGTGGAGTAGCAGGAAGAAGCAGAGCCAAGTTCTATTCACAGAAACTATTTCAAAAAGATCTTGAAAATTACATTAGACTGAGATTATACCTGACTGTGATTGAGAAATATAAGAGAAAAGAAATCATAGTAATTTTTTCCAGCCCAGGTCAGCATAGGGCAACACAAAAGAATTCTGTAAACACTAAAATGGTGTCTAGCCAGAAGAGGCATTGAGAAGCATTCCAGTTCAGAGACTGAAAGAGGATTGAGATCTGGAATAAAGGGGCTTGACATTACAAGGAGCAAGAACAGGTACCAAATGAAAGCTGTCATTTGCTGTCCAGTCCTGGGTCATAGATTCAGTGTGGGCTTGTTAGGGGACTTTTGCTGGGAGGTGAAAAATTGAGAAATGAAATAGTCATGGGCTCTTAACTGAGCTAGGAGCAAGTACATAAGGAAATAGAAGCTGTATGACTATGATTCCAGGGCAGTGCAGTGTCTCAGATTCAGTCCCTCATCTCAGTCTGAATCCTGCAGCAGAATAACCAGGTCAAGAAGCCTAAATCATAGGGGAGCCTTCTGTTCTGTCACTTTGAATGTGCAGACTTTGCAGTTGGATGATGGAGTCTGGAAGCAGTTTACTGGAACTCCAACCAGGGTCAAATCTGCAGTTGTGTTGCTCAGATCCAATCTCAGGCCAGGAATTTGTAGAGCTGACAGCAGGAGGGCAGTACACTGAAAGCTTACAGGTTCCCAGCCTGTGTTTTCCCTGAGACTATAGAATGATACAATATTCATTACTCAGAGAAAGTAGCAGGAGTCAAGAGGACCCAAAACACAACTGAGAACAGCCCAGTCATTACCTCCTGAAAGGCTCTGGCTCTCACATAAAGTCTAAAGTCAGAAAGTAAGGCTAAAAAGAAGCCATCATAACGTTATGAGTGCAGGTCATCTTGGAGTGAGGTTAGAACAACCTGATCTGCTGGCATTATTGGCAGCTGGATTGGATACATGATGATTGGTGTGCTATGTGTGAACATGAGTAGGACTGAAAATGTAAAGATTCAAATTTTCTGCATTTGTCAATGCCCCATAAGTCCCTATTGCCATCCAGGCCTAAATTCTGTGACAGCTTTAACTTAGTCTCATAGAAATGGTACTATGAGCCTCTTTTCAAATATGTGCCACTGATTCATTGCCTGAAATGTCTATAGGAGTCTTGTTCTTGAGGGAGTAAATATGGCTGTGATATTTCCTGGCAGAGGTTATTTCCAATCAGAGGTTGTCATTTCACAGCTAAATTTTGGAAAGTCCTCCAGATTCTGTTAGAAATGAAGGCACTCCTTACAAAAATCTACCACTTTATAGTCTAGGGGATATGTGGAGAAAGCAAATGGGGAGGAGGTCTGGTTTTGTTGCTTTTCTATGACATATTTGCAACAGAACTTGATATATACCTATTTATCTGATAGTCTTTTGTTTTTTTAAAGAAGGATGTCATTCTCTTTGGTCCAGGGAAGTTCTCATTTCAGATGGGCCTTAGAGGATAGCTCATATCTTTGTTATGTTCATATTCTGAAGCCCTAGTGACTTAGTCTAGGAGACATGCACATTCTACGGCCACAAATCCAGAGCACACTGCTGTGATCTTGAGACTAGAGAAAACAGCAAGGGAAAGAGAGAAGAATAAGGACCCCTTATGGGACCCTGGAGGCCAGGTCCACATCCATATATCAATATGGAGACCCTCACAGGGTCTGCACAATAGATTCTTGGGCTCACTCATGATCACCAAGCTTTTAAGTATGGAAAACTATACACTGTTTCACATATCCTGCCTTAAGTCAATCTTTGTAAGACAATAGGAATGACAAGTTCCCATTTGTGTGGGGGTTGCATGAAGAATTATGAGGTCCCTCATGGCTTGGATTGTAGATAATATTCATGTAGTAACACTAGGATGTATAGTTTGAAGTGATTCCTGCACATTCAAGTTGCCCCAGTGTGGTCATTGGGCATCCCTAAATGAAGTAGCCATTACAGAAGTTGGTCAAATTGCTGAGTCAAATTACTGAGCAGAGTTCAAAACTTGGGCTGTTACAATTTTCCCTTCTTGGTGCCTTCACGAAATGCTAGTTCCCCAATGCCTTGGATTTTCTGAGGATTTTCCTCAACTACCAAATTGGGATATGAATATAATTACTCATAAATATCTCATGGTTTGGACCCTTTTCCATTGAGATTCAAATCCCCTCCCCACCTTTACATGACTCTTGAAAGGGTTACTCATTCACATTTAGCTTAAATGGACTCTGTCACAGTGAAGGAGAAAACTGATAGCGTCAGCTTTAAAACTTCCGAGAAGTGGGTCATCTCTTGTTCCCAGGAAGGTCTGAAGCCTCAATTTTTCCTACCCAGATTTCTACCTGTGTTGTTCTTCAAACATTACCACAGACTCTCTTGGTTGGGGATCATAACCACCACTCTTCCCTTCCCCTACAAGGTATTTTTGTCTTAAAGATAACAGGCATGGGCTGGTCTCTTTCTTACCACCATCTGCTCCTGTGATAATTGCCACTTGATGCCATCTCAAGTTCTTTAGGGTCCTTTTAGCTACCAAATGGATGAAGTCACTGATAGATTCTTCATAGATTGGTCGCCAGAGGTAACATGGTCAAGGGCCATTTCAGTGTATTCCCTTACTGGTCTCTGGCATCTCTCTGGTCTCCTTCTCCAAAGCTCAGTGATTCTCTCTTTTAAATATCTCCCACAAAGGAGTGTCTTAGAATGATCTCAGAAACTGTTCAAGGAGTGCAAGATTAGCAGAGAAGTCAGTAAAGGATCTGATTTAGCTGAGAAGCCTCTGTATATTCCTTTTGTGTTTGGCTGATCACCCTACCTTCTGGGAGTAGTGGGAAGGGCAGGGAGTGTGACTTTGCTGCTCTGCAAGGATCATGTCAATCTGCTGGCAGTGACCATGCCACCCCATCCCCGTAGAGCCAGGCATGTTACCTATGGAAGGGCTTGAGATGACCTGTGCATCAGGGTCAGCAAACAGCTGAGGTCACACTTTCCTCCTAAGAAGGCTGCCCTGCTGTGAACTGGGGACATGACAAAAACCAAACTGGGAATTGTTTGTTCCCATCTCAGACCCTACTGCTAACCCTGCCTGAATGATGTCCCCTTTGACTTCTAGGTTTGTGGCCTACACCAGCGCCCTCTACATACTTCTGGGAGAAGGTTCCTCCCCCTGGGGAGCGCCGGCCACCTCAGTACACTATGGGCTACCGCTGTCCATATCGTGTGTCTGATCCCAATCCAGCCCCCAACCAGTACTCACAGCCCCGACGGCTGGGGTATGGCACCCCTGTTAACCATTCTGCCCCATGTTATGGCTTTGGTTCCGCTTTTGAGCCATGGTGTTTCAAAAAGGATATCTACAAAAGCCCTGGCCCAGCTGTGCACTCCAGGCCTGAGCCATCAGTTTACCAGAACCGGAGTCCTGCCTACTCCATGGGCAAGCTCTTTGGGTACCCCCGTGACCAGACAAACTACCCAGGTCCTGGTTCCCATGAGGTTCAAGCAGTCACCATTCACAAGCCCCAGGCCCCTTCTTTCTCCATGGGCATCAAACATTCACCTCACCTCACTCCACTGATTGTGGATGTGAAGGACTGATCCTACCCTTTCCCTTTCTCATCCTACCCTGAATCTTTTCCTCCCTCCTCCTTGTGATTATAGGGCAGGAGTAGAAGAGGCATGCTTAGATTCTTTTATCAAAATAATTTTATAGCCTTTCTTCAAGTCAGTCTGTGCCTGGTGCCAGTTTATTGCTGGGTATCATGGTAGTCCCTGCCCAATAACCCCACCCCCTCCATTAGGCTAAGATCTCCGTTTTTTCCCCAAAATGTATGTATTTTTTCCCTTAAATAAAACTGACCTTGGGACAGTGGCAGAAATGGTCTCATTTGAGTGGCTAGCACAGAGAAGACTCTAAATAAAAATGAGCTGAATGAATGAGTAAAGGAATGAAAGGGTGGATAAATGAACAGGTGAATGAGTGTGTAAGTGAATGAATACATAAAATGAATGAGTGGATTTGAATAAGGCCAAAGATTTCATGTTAGGGTTCAACATTTAATGATTACTGTCTCTGTCCTCCTTGTGCCTCCCCTCTCATTGATTATATTGGTCTGAACTCAATCTTCTTTCTTTTTTAAAAAAAATTCATTCATTTATTTTTAGTTTTGAACATTCATTTCCACAAGATTTTGAGTTTCAAATTTTCTCTCCATCTCTCCCCTCCCCCCAGCCCAAGATACCTTGCATTGTGATTACCCCTTCCCCTAATCTGCCCTCTCTTCTATCATACCCCTCCTTCTCCTTCTCCTCATCTTTTCTGTTTTCTTGTAGGGCAAGATAGATGTCTATACCCCATTACTTGTATTTCTTATTTCCAAGTTGCATGCAAAAACAATTCTCAACAATCATTTCTAAAACTCTGAGTTGCAACTTCTCTCCCTTCCTCCCTCCTCACCTATCCCCACTGAGAAGGCAATCAATTCAATATAAGCTATACATGTGTCATTATTCAAAAGAATTCCACAATAATCATGTTGTGAAAGACTAACTATATTTCCCTTCATCCTCTCTTGCCCCCCATTCTATTCTCTCTTTTGACCTTGTCCCTCTCCAAAACTTTTTACTTCTAATTACTCCCTCCTTCTACTTGCCCTCCCTTCTGTCATTCCCCCAACACCCCATTTATACCCTTCTTCCCTACTTTCCTGTAGTGTAAAATAGATTTTCATACCAAATTGAGTGTGCATGTTATTCTCTTCTTAAGCCAAATGTGATAAGAGTATAAGCTTCATTTTTTCCTCTCACCTTCCCCCTTTCCTCCTCCATTGAAAAAGCTTTTTCTTGCCTCTTCATGAGAGATAATTTACCTCATTCCATTTTTCTCTTTCTCCTTCCAATGTATTCCTCTGTCATCCCTTTATTTTTTAGATATCATCCCTTTCTATTCAACTCACCTTGTGCCCTCTGCCTATCTCTCTCTCTCTCTCTCTCTCTCTCTCTCTCTCTCTCTCTCTATATATATATATATATATATATATATATATATATATATATATATAATCCCTCCAAATACTGAAAAAGGTTTCAAGAGTTACAAATATTATCTTTCCATGTAGCAATGCAAACAGTTCAACTTTAGTAAGTCCCTTATGATTTCTCTTTCCTGTTTACCTTTTCATACTTTTCTTGAGTCTTATGTCTGAAAGTAAAATTTTCTATTCAGCTCTGGTCTTTTCATCAAGAATGCTTGGAAGTTCATTGTTTCATTGAATGACCATTTTTTCCTTGAAGTATTATACTCAGTTTTGCTGGGTAGGTGGTTTTTGATTTAATCCTAGCTCCTTTGGATTCTGGAATATCATATTACAAGCCATTTGATCCCTTAATGTAGAAGCTGCTAGATCTTGTGTTATCCTGATTGTATTTCCACAATACTTGAATTGTTTATTTCTGGATGCTTGCAATATTTTCTCTTGGACCTGGGAACTCTGGAATTTGGCTACAATATTCCTAGGAGTTTTTCTTTTCAGATCTCTTTCAGGAGGTGATCAGTGGATTCTTTCCATATTTATTTTACCCTCTGGTTCTAGAATATCAGGGCAGTTTTCCTTGCTAGTTTCATGAAAGATGATGTCTAGGCTCTTATTTTTATCATAGTTTTCAGGCAGATCAATAATTTTTAAGTTGTTTCTTCTGGATCTATTTTCCAGGTCAGTTGTTTTTCCAGTGAGATATTTCACATTGTATTCTATTTTTTTACTTTATGGTTTTGTTTTGTAATTTATTAGTTTCTCATAAAATCATTAGCTTCCATCTGCTCCATTCTAATTTTTAAAGAACTATTTTCTTCAGTGAGCCTTTGAACCTCCTTTTTCATTTGACCAATTCTGCTTTTTAAAGCTTTCTTCTCCTCATTGGCTTTTTGGACCTATTTTGCCATTTGGGTTAGTCTATTTTTAAAGCATTTTTTGGGTCTCCTTTAGCAAGCTGTTGACTCTTCACAATTTTCTTGCATCAGTTTCATTTCTCTTCCTAATTTTTCCTCCACATGTCTTACTTGATTGTCAAAGTCCTTTTTGAGCTCTTCCATGGCCTGAGACTATTGCATTTTTTTTGGAGTCTTTGGATGCAGAAGCCTTTATCTTACTGTCTTCCTCTGATGGTATGCTTTGGTCTTCCTCAACTGAAAGGATGAAAGGAGATACCTGTTCACCAAGAAAGTAACCTTCTATAGTCTTATTTTTTCCTCTTTTTTGGGCATTTTCCCAGTCAGTTACTTGACTTTTGAGTCCTTTGTCAAATGGAGGGTCTGCTCTAGGGACCTGTAAGCTCTCAGTTCCTCCAAGGTGGTGCAATCAAGGGAGAGGAGTTTATCCTCTCCTGGCCTATGCTCTGGTCTGGGAGCAACTGCAAGCTTTTCTGCCCAGGATCTGTGAGTAGAATTTCTTCTCCACAGCCACAACCAGCTCCACCAGACCAGTGTTCCTCCTCACCCCAGGACTGCCACTCAGGGCTGAGATCCAGATCAGCTGCTCAATTCTCCCAGGGTCTTTAGGTTGCTTCTGCAATACCTGCCACCACCCTGGGGCCAGGACCAGACTGCATTCCTTTCTCATCCAAGTAAAAGTGCTTTCTCACTGACCTTTGAAGCTGTCTTTGGCATTTGCAGGTTGAGAAATCAGTAACTGCAACTGCTACCTGTGATTCCATGCCCTGAAGCCTGCTCTAGTCCTATCCCTACCACAGCCAAAGCTGGCCTGCACTCTGTTCCAGGCCCAGTGCAATAGACCTTTCCTGTTGGCCTTCCAGGTTGTCTTGGGCTGGCAATCTCTCTCACTCTGTCTTTTTGTGGCTTCTGCTGCTCTAAAATTTGTTTAGAGTCATTTTTTTACAGGTATTTTATGGGGGGAGAGTTAGAACAGGCCATCCTGAACCCAATCTTAATGGGAGCTTATTGTCAACCTGAGATGGAAGTGCATGTTGGGTACCCACGCCAGAGCTCTGGGGCCACATGTGGACCTCTCTAGAAGTGTGTGGATTTGTAGAGGTTTGTGTATGTGCGCATAAAGGAGCAGCAAGTGCATGGATGCATATATGTGTTTGCATATGGTGTATGAAGTGTGGGTCTGCCCCTGTGTATGTCTCTAGGCAAAGTTGTGAAGTCCTGTCCGAGTTTTCCTGCTTTGAATCCCCTCTCCCCTCTTGTTTTCCCTTAAGGGCCTCTTGTCTGAAAAGAAAAGCATCTGACAAACTTCTTCCCCTTTATCCAAATCCTGATTTCCATGATGAGACCCATCATCAGGACAGGTTTTAGGATCACGGAGTCTGGAGAAGACAGGGTTGATCCAAAAGGGAAAAAAATTCCAATGGGGGTGAGGTAATTATCAGAAGAGGTACTGTTGGTGCATGGCGTACTGTTGGGTCTTTGAGGGCTTCCTAAGGCTTTTTCACAGAATTTCTGGGAGCCAGCTTTGCCCCATCCTACCATGACTTTCCTCAACATACACAACTGTCCTTGGCCTCATGTGCCAGGTTGGTAAACTTGGCTAGTGCTACAAAATCCAGGGCCTGGCACTATGACAACCACTAGATGTGCCAGTTTTTTCCCCAAGAAGTTTCACCTTTCCCTTCATGACAGTATAACCCAGGTCCCCAAGTCCATTGTTGTGGGACTCTCTTCTCATTGGTGGAGATCAATGACCTGCACACGGGTGACCGGTGGGGTGGGGTTGGAGGGATGAGAGATTCAGTCTCTTGACTTTCTTTAAGTTTCTTCAGTCTCTTCAGGGCTTGGCAGTTGCTTTGGGAATTTCTGGCATCCAGTTTTGAGAGAGAAGATGGACGATTTCAATCCCACTTCAGGATGCGTGAAGGGTGAATGAGACTGGGAAGAAACTGACATGAAAGAAACCAGGAGTCTCCGTCATGTCCCTACCCCCAGTTCGTTACACTGAGACTCAGGGAAAGTTTTCCTTGGGTGAGATCTTGGGCTCCCTCTAGTGGTTGAGCTGAGTTACCTTGTTCTCAACAAGAGAATTTCTTCACTCTTTATCTGGCATAGATTCTACAAAAACATTCTCTGATTTCTTGCTATCAACTTTGATAAATGGATTTTTTTGCTACTTGCTATGTGTGTTCATTGTGGAATTGGTATTTGATGGGAAGGGAGGGCTCCATTCTCTATGAATAAAGAATGATCAGAAATTTAGCTTGAACCTGAAAATCCCATCCTCTAGATGAATAATATTTAAGAGAGCAGATAATCCCTCCCTCTGAAGAAAGTGGTCAAGTTTCTGGCCGCAATGCCCTGCTTCTCTTGGCAGGAAATAAAATCTCCCTTAGAGAAGAGGGGGCAGTGGAGAGAAGAGGTTGAGGATGTCTATTGTTGCTTCTTTGTGAGTTATAGATGAAGCCCTATGCTACACTAATATGGACAGCCTCACCAGTTCCTTCCACTTCTATTTCTCTCTCTTCCCACCTTGCCCTTCTCGGTGGCTAGAGTACTGGATCCAGAGTTAGAAAGACCTGAGTTCAAATTTGACCTCAAACCTTTACTAACTGTGTGACCCTGGGCAAGTCACTTAATCACCGCCTGACTCAGTTTCCTCATATGCAAAATGAGGAACTTTTCTAGGGTTGTTATGAGCATCAAATGAGACATTATTTGTAAAGTGTGAGCTCAGCACGGTGCCTGGCATGTAATAGTCACTTAACAATAAATGTTAATTCCCGTCTCCCTTCTTATAGTTTTTTCTCTCCTGTTTCTGATTATCTTTCACCCCCCCTGCTTATTCACTTGTCTCTTTTTTCCTGGGTCTCTATCTTTGCCTCTTGTATATTTCTTTTTCTCTGACTTCACTTTATTCTGTTTTGTTCTCTCTTTCTCTCTGTCTGCTTCTGTCTCTCCCCCTCATTTCCTGTCTCCTTTCCATCTGTGTGTCTGTCTTGGTGTCTCTTTCCCTTTCTCATTTTTCACTCCTCTCTCCTGTCTCTACCACTCTTTCTTTTTCTCTCAATTTCCTGTCCCTGTTTTTGGCACTGTCCTTCCCTACTTCTGGGGATGACAGGAACCTGAGAAGGAGAGAACTTCTGTGGGAAGTATATCTCTGCTTAAGCTCTGAGGAAGAAAAATATTTGAGTTTACATGAAAGATTAGGAATCTGATCCTAACGATAGTCACTTCCCTCTACCACTGGTTGGTATGGGAAGCTCAGAGCTACAGAAAGTTGAATTAGCTAGTTGTGTGACCTTGGACAAGTCATTTCCCTTCCAGTGGATCTCTGTTTTCCCATTTGTAAAGTAAGTTATTGGACTAGATAGACACTACATTTTCTTAAAACACTGGCTTTTTAAAATTCAATTTTATTTGCAATTCCAAATTCTATCCCTCTCCCCAACTCATCAAGAAGGCATGAAAAATAAAAGTCATTACAAATATGTATACAAATATGAAAATAAAAGCCCTGATTAATCATGTTCCAAGAAAAAGAAACAGAAGAAAATATGCTTCAATATGCATATTGAGTCTATCAGCTATCAGTTGGAATACATATTTCTTCATGAGCAATGGAATTGTGGTTGGTCATGGTATTGATCAGAAGTACTAAATTTTTCAGGGTTGATTATGTTTACAATATAACTGTTACTATATCAATTGTTCTACTTGCTTTAATTTGCATCAGATTATACAAGTCTTTCCAGGCTTTTCTGAAACTATACCCTTCATAATTTCTTATTGCACAGTAGCATTCCATCACATTCATATTCCATGATTTGTTTGGTCATTCCCCAATTGATAGGCATCTCCTTGTTTTCCAATTCTTTGCCATCACAAAAAAGAGTTGCTAGAAATATTTTTCTACATATGGCTCCCTTCTTTCTTTGATTTCTCTGGGGCATAGGCCTAGTAGTGGTGTTCCTTGGTAAAAAGATATTTACAACTTAATAACTTTTGGGGCACAGTTCCAGATTTTTTTCCTGAATGGTTAGACTGGTTCACAGCTCCATCAACAGTGCTTCATTGTATCCATATTTCTACATCTTCTCCATTTTTCTTCTTCCTTTTTTGTCATTTTTGTCAATCTGATGGATATGAGGTGGTACCTCAGAGTTGTTTTAATTAGTATTTCTATAATAATTAGTGATTTAGAACATTTTTTCCTTTCACTTTTGATAGCTTTGATTTCTTCCTCTTTAAACTGTCAATTTATATCCTTTGACCATTCAATCAACTGGGAAGTGACTTATTCTTGTAAATTTAACATAGCTCCCTATATCTCAGAGATGAAAGAAAGCTTTCCTCCTGTTTTTCTTTTAATTTTAGCAGCACAGGTTTTGTTTGAGAAATTTAAAAAAAATTTTTGCAATAAAAATTATTCATCTTATTTCATGTGAAACTTCCTTTTTCTTGTTTGGTCATAAACTGTAATCTTCATATTCCTGACAGATAATTTTTTTCTCTGCTCTACTAATTTGCTTACAATATCATTCATTATGTCTAGCTTATGTATCCATTTTGAGCTTATTTTCATATATGGTTTGTCAGTTTATACTCAGTTTCTGCCAGACTACTTTCCCAATTGTTTTTTGTTAAATAGTGAGTTATTACCCTAATATCTGGGATCTTCAGGTTTATCAAACACTAAGTTGCTATACTCATTTACTTCTGTTCATTGGATACCTAATGTGTTTTACTGATCAATCTTCATTTCTTACCAAGTACCAAATTTTTTTTTTGAGATCTGGCACTGTTAAACCCCCTTCCTTCCTGTTTTTTTTACATTGATTTCCTTTAATTCTTGAACTTTTGTTCCTCCAGATGAATTTTCTTATGATCTCTCCCACCCCAGAAAGTGACATTCTGGAGCTCAGTTCTGTGGGTACTGACTCCCTTCCTTCTCCTCCTGGACCCAAGAAGCCCAAGCAACAAATGAAGACACTAATGGGTTATTCCCTTGCAGTGATCTTTTCTTAGAGGTCCATGGTGTTTAGGTTACCATGGGAGTCAAGTTGATGGTTGGGCAAGGGGAGGAAGGGTGCAGAGAGGAAGCTTAAACTTCCATTTATTTCATCTGTAATGACTCACAGTCCATAGCTCTCAAGTGAGGAGATAAGGCACAATGGTAGCCTAACTTAGGTATGAAGATGGTTTCTTCTGTGAGATTCCTCTTTATCCCAATATTTCTCATCTTCTCTATCTAGTCTGATCACTTTCCATCTCTTCTTCATTTGAGTTTCTCCCTGTTGTGGGCCAGGATATTGGTGGAACTGGGGGTGGAATGAGTGAATTCCACACACTCCCACAATTCCAGCTACCACTGTGTAAGCAAGGAAGTTAACTTTGTCTTCAAGAAGATTGATTTGGGACTTAGAGGAGGAGAATGAAAGTAGTTTGGAAGATTTTGCCAGGGAGCTCCTGAACCTCCAGGCCAGCTGCTTTTTAACCTTCTGACCAGTCAGCTATTATTTGTTTTTATTCCTAGGACTGCTTGTACACTATCCTTGAGAACTGCTTCCAGCTGAAGGTATTGGAATACGATTTTAGCAAAAGGATATATGTTTAAGTCTTCTGGCTCTGAATGATCTATTGTGTCAGATGCAGGATAGCAGCCCCAAACACTTCTCAAATCCTATGCTCTTCCTTTCTCCCTGACTGTATCCCTATCTGAGTCCCTCAATGTCCTTTTCATTGTATGCCTCGTATGCATTCATAAATTTGTTTTTTTCCTATAGATACTCAGTCCTTAGTATTGTGGATATCGTCTCACTTCTTGGTACTTGGCCCCTATCCATGATATTCCTTATCTTCCCTAGGATTCAGTCCTGATACACCCGCATCTCTGATATTCTCACCCCTGGTTCTCAGTCCTTGTCCTTGGCACTCACCACCATCTCTGATATTGATCTCTCCATTCCTGGTAAGTCTCATTCCTAACACCCAGATCCTCCATCTCTAATATTCCTATCCCTCAAGGTATCATCTCTTCCCCGAAAATCTTATTTCATTCCTGGGCCTCCTTTCCCATTCCTGATATTAACCTCCACCCTTGGTATTCAGCCCCTAATCTCTGGCACTTATCATTCTATTTCCAGTTGATAGTTCTGCAGGCCTTGACCCTGAGCAGAAGGCACCTGGAGCATTATGTTAAGTTCTGGACATCATTTTTATCTTGATGACAAGGGGATTGAAGACCACATCATACAAGGACTAGCTGAAAGAAGTGGGGATGTTTAACTTGGAAAAGAAATCTTTAGGGATACAACAGCCTTCCTCAAATATCTCAAGGGCTGTCTTGTGGAAGAGTGATCAGATTGTTCTGCCTGGGCACAGAGGACAGAGCTAGGAGTAGTGGGCAGATGTTATAGAAAAGCAGATTTTCCCATGATGAAAGGACAAATAGCATCATCCATATGTGTAGTAGGAAGCCTCAGGAGTGGCAGGTGCACCCTTTACTAGTAAAGGTTACAAGATGTTGACTTCTTGGCATATGGCTGCAATGACATGTTGACTAGGGACTATTATTTAGAAACAGGATGGACTAGATGGTGTAGAAATGCCCATCTCTTAAGTCTGAGATTCTATGATTTTGTCACATAGCTCTGAAGCTGTCATGTCCAGCCCTGGGTCCTACCTTTCATCCCTATTCCCGATATTCAACCCTTAGTTCTGCCTCCCTCGGTGTTTAGCACCTGTCCCTGGTCACCTGTCATGCCACTGTTATTAGGTCTTCCTTTCCAATGCATGTATCTATTTATAATATTATACATTTGGTAACTCTCTTCTGTATTGTCCAATTTCTCTCCACAATGTCTGAGCTAATCCATGGTCCCACCAGCAGCAGTGTTCCCATCTTCCTAACACTTGGCCAGTGAGAGTTAGGATAATTTCCCTTCTTCAATTTAAATTGTATTTTGGTCACCAATAATAACAACCAAATAAACATGAAAGAGAAGAAATTGAATCTTACACAACCTGCTTTATCGTTTCGTATAATAGAAACAAACAAATAGCCTTAAAACAACAAAAAATACATTTTCCATGTTTGTTTCCAAGTCCCTCCAAAATTCATTTTAGGGCTTTTTTTTTTTTTTTTTTTTTTTTGTAGATTCTGGGGCTGTTGATCTCTTTTTTCATCACTAAATATAGGTCTTTCTCCATTTCCTTATATTTATGTTTCTTATTTCTAGCATCTCACATTTTTCTACTACATTAATACAATGTCATTTATCCAAACACTGTTCAATCACTGGGCATGTAGCTGAAATCTCAACTTTCCAGTCCCATTCTTTCTAAGTCTGTTCTCCCCTCCCCCATATAGCCAAAGTCTATATTGAGTGTGTCTAGTTTTTTTTTCCAATCATAAATAAAATGTACAGATATTTTTGTGTAGCCATGAATAACTTTGTATCAATGTTTTCATTTTCTTTTTTATGTTGTTTTATTCCATAAATTAAAAATAAAAATAAGAAAAAAAAAGAAAAAACACAAGCTTGTTGGTTTTTTACTAGTTCATCCCTAGTTTAAGACTCACATCCCATTTGAGAAATAAGGTCCCTGGCTCATGTAGAAGCTGCTACCTTCACAATCACAAAATCTTGATTTTCTGGCATTTTAAAACTGCAGAAGCAATCTCCTGAGACAGGTCATTTGCCTGTGTTCTCAATATACTGCTCAGTGGGAGGGATTGTTTTCCATGAATAAGATCACAAGACCACAGACCCAGAGCTGGAGCGTATCATAAAATTATTTAATTCCATCCTCTCATTTTAGAGATTGTGACTGAGTTCAAATGTCGTCTCTCACAAATACATCCTGGCTGTGTGGCCCTGTCATAACTCTGGCAATTTTCTAAAGCTACAGTAACAGAAGGTGCTGACCTTCCCTGTTGAGCGGAGAGGGTGTGGGATGTTTTCTTCATGGGAGTTCCAGTCCCAGTTCCAGACTCTGTAAGGAATATACTCTGAGGTGTCAAACAGCCACTAACTTGAAAATGGTTGAGCCCAACTCTTCCCCACTCTGAGGCCAACTCTCTACTTTCATGTAGCCTCCATTACTTACTTTGCTACCATAATAAATAAGCAACTTACCTTCTAGCTTCACTGTTTTCCAGAACATCTGAGGTTTTTTTGAATACTCTCGTGACTTTCCTTGCTAAAATGAAATGACTGATGGTGCAGGTACTCTATTGATGATTTCCTCTGTAGCCCACTAGATGATTCAATTTTTCCTTAAAAGGATTGTAGCTTTGTTCCCTTAGACATCGCAAAGCCCAGAAAAGCTGATCTAGTGGAGGGAAATCTTCCCATGGAATCCGTTCTCAACTTTCATTGTTTTCATTTCTTTGGCTCTGAATCATCAGTCATGTCCACCTCATTCATCAGTATTGTGACAAAATGGTTATCATCTTTCTCACTGACTGAATTGACAACAGAAGCGAAGAGAACATTTTTCAGGTGAAAAGAGGGGCTTCTTCCAAGGTTTCCCTCGGAGCACATTCTTTCCAGCTTTCACCAAATTCCAAGTGACCCCCGGGAAGCTGGAAAGTGCCGGCTCCAATGGATCCTTTTCTTTTCCCCAGCAGAACCCATTGAGGGTGCTCCGGGTTCGTAATCATCACTCCGACGCCGACCTCCCCCCCCCCCCGCCCCCCTCCTCTGCCCCCGCCGTCTCCGCAGCCCGCCTGATTCCATGCTTACGGCATCGTTGGAGGCAGCACTCCCAAAAGTGACGATTTTTTCGTTTTCAAAGATGTTTTCGGGGTAAAGTTCCAGTAAAGGAATCATTGGGTCATTAGGTATTCCCAGTTTTGCAGTTCTTAATGTATATTGGCCCCACTTCTCTCCAAAATGTTTGAGCAAATCCATGGTCCCACCAACACCACTGTAGTAGTGTTCTTATCTCCCCACAGCTCTGCCCCTAAGAGATAGGATTATTTCCCTTACTTTTGCTACACAGATGGTTTCGGGATAATTCTGGGATAATTCAGGATAATATCTGGGATCAAAACAAAGTCAAGTGCAAGTCATGTCATTATTTCTCTGATGGCATAGTCTTCTTCGGCAACGAAAGATGAACACACGCTACCTGGGGACTGAGTCCTCCAATAGAAGTTTCTTTCTCAGCTTCCCAGTCCCATTCTTTCTAAGTCTGTTCCCCCCTCCCCCATATAGCCAAAGTCTATATTGAGTGTGTCTAGTTTTATTCTTGAGGGTGGGTTTGTCTACGTTTTCCAAGTGCATGACCCGGTACCTTGCATACAATAGGCGCTTAATTAGTGCTCCCTGTTGCTGCTGCTCTCTTTAATAACCCTACTGCCAAAGTGTTGCTCCTTCTACAATTCCTGGTTGCTCACAGTAGGTGGGGCTTTTTCTAGCATGGCAGCACATCTCTTTGGGCCAGGTGAATCAGAGCAACCTTTTGTGAAGAATCAAGTTCTGACATGGTTTTGGGTCCTTGCTTCCAGAGTCCTCCTCTTGTGGCAGAGATCAAGTTCGTCCTGTGGGCTATCAGCTGCATCTGCTTGTCTGTGAGCAGGGCCTGCTTTAGATTCTCCTGCTCAAACACCAGGTTCTAGAATGGTGATTTGGAATCCTGAGCTACTTCTGCCTTCTGTTTAGGAGCTAACCTTGATATAGCAGCTTAATTACTTAACAACTGGCATTTTTCAATTCTTAGCTACTATGGTTAAGACAGCCCAAGACTGTCAGCAATCTCTACAAGTTTCCAGGACAGCCTAAGATGAAGATTGTGTTTCTAGCATTGCATATGCTCTCAAGAATCTCCATGAGAGGAAAGGAAGAAGGGGAGAAAGTTTTTGGCATTGGATACTTTCCTCTAATATAATAAATGCTTGCTGATTTGACTAATTGATAACCTGGGCAAAATGGAAAAAAAAGGGGGGGCAGTCCCCACAAATTAAACAACATATCATATGAAATATTCATAAAATAGATGATGGGAATGACTTAGGAGAATGGTTCCTAGGACTTTATTTCCCACAGTGCCCTAAGCCAAAAAAAGCCCATTTCCCCAATAATTTTCTTGAATATGTTATTATATAATCAGATATACTTCCATAGGCAAATTAGGGGCTGTACGTCTGTCATGGAATCATAGTATCTCAGAGGCCATTTAGCTAAGCTATATTATGTATGAATTTCTTCTAAATATGCCCCCAAAGGGGTCATCCAGCTTCTGTGTTTTAGCCTCCAGGAAGGGGAACCTACAATTGCTCTAAGAAACCCATTCCACAATGGGATAACTCTTAACTGTTAGATCATTTTTCCTTAAGTGGAACCTAACTCTGCCTCATCTGCTTCTCCTGGTTCTGCCCTTGGGGGCCCAAGAAGAACAAGTCCCAATCTTTCTTCCAAATGATAGTTCTTCAAATGTATGAAGACAGCTATTGGAATATAAGGTCTCTGGGCCTTTCTCCATCTTGTAGACTGGTCCTGCTTTGTCATCACCTTCATAAATTTTACTGTTCAGAAATGGACATCACACTCCTGTAGTGGTTTGACTGGGACAGAGTTTTGTGGGACTATTGCCTTTTTCCTCCTAGACACTACTTCTCTTAAAGCAGACTAAATTCACAAGCTCTGTTTTGCTTCTGGGTCACCCTGTAGACTCATGTTAAAAGCAGCTGGTTCATGTGCACGTCAAACCCATGTCCTTGGCTTCTCTTGTCCTGTGTTCCAACCTACTGGAGTAAACATGGGAAATGAGTTATCCCTCATGCCTTAGTCTGAGCTACTTGGATGGGTAGTTCTGCTCTGCATTGATCCTTTTGTTTGAATATCTTGGAATTATAGCTGGAGATGATGAACTAGAAGGGTCAATGTGTGTTCTCATCCTGTCATATTAACTGACTTGCTGTGTTGCCCTGAGTAATTTACGTTTCTAAATCTTTAAAATGAAGAGGGACCAAGTAACTTCCAGCAAATTCCTTCATCTCTTGGGGCTTCTAAGCGAGACCTTTCCAAATTCCCCCCAGCTACTATTACTCCTTCTCTCCTTACTTGGTGATTATTTTGTATATAGTTATAAATAGTTAGCATTTATGTAACTTTTAAGGCTTGCAAAGTCTTAAAATTTTATATAACTTAGTTTTTTAACCTAAATATATATATATATATATATATACACCATTTTATATAACTAAAATTTTATATGACTTTTAAGGTTTGCAAGGTACTTCATATCTGTTATTTCCTTTGAGACTCTCTGTGAAGTAGGTGCTATTATTCTCCCTATTTTATAGGTGAAGAAACTGAAGTCAAAAGAGGTTTAAATGACTTGCCCAAGATTACATAGCTAGTAGGTGTCAGAGGCAGGATTAGAATTCAAGACTTTCTCACTCCCACACTAGAATCACTCTTCCATTGAAGGAAGACTCTTGAGGGCAAGAAGTCTTTTATTATTGCCTTTTTGTCCACATTTCTTAGCACAGTGTCTGGAATGCAAGGAGTGCTTAAAAAATGCTTATTGATTGCTTGGCCTCGCTTTCCCCATCTATAAAATGAGGGGATTGTCAGAAGCTCTGAATAGTGTTCAAAAGAAGAAAGGCAAACTATCAATGTCAATACTAAAAAACTGCAAATCAGTAACGATAAGAGAGAATCTCCCCCAATAGACAACGGGCTTTTTTGGCCTACAGCACCGAGAGAAATAAAGTCCTAGGAACTTTCTCCTATGTTATTCCCATTACCTATTTTATGAACATTTTACATGATATATTGTTTAATTTGTGGGGACTGCTCTTTTTCTCCCCATTTTGCCTGGGTAGTCAATTAGTTATGTCAACAAGCATTTATTAGGGAAAAATATCCAGTGCTGAAATCTTTTTCCCTTTCTTCTCTCCTTCTCTTTCATGGAGATTCTTGAGAGTATATGTAATGTTAGAAGCACAATCTCCATCCTAAGCTGTCCCGGAAACAAGTAGAGATTGTTGACAGTGTTGGGCTATCTTAATAATATGGTCAAGACTCTTGAAAAAATGTCAGTTGTTAAGTAATTAAGCTGCCATATCAGCGTCAGTTCCTAAACAGAAGGGAGAAGTAGCTCAAGATTCCAGATCACCATTCCAGAATGGTGACTGAACCAAGATGGAGATTTCAAGTCACACCCACGGACACTGACATAGAAGATAAAAGCTGTGGGAAGTCAGGTCCTACTGATTGAACTGTGAATTGGTCCAACCATTTTGGAGAGAATTGTGTAATTATATCAGAAAAATTATAAAACTGTTTATGACCTCTGATTCAGCAATTGCCCTCCCTGCCCTCCCTCTACTGTGCATATAGTTCAAGGAAATCAATAATAGAAAAGAAGACCCCATATATCTATACCAAATTGTCACAGAATCTCTTTTTGTAACAGCAGAAAGTTAGAAGCAGAGTAGGTGTCCATAATGAGGATATATATATATATATATAGTGTTGCGTACACCTGCAATGGAATCTCTTGGCAATATAGGTTTTTATAGATTGTAAGTTCCGTGTGAATCAGCATTGTGACATGAAAGCTAAAACCTTAATGTAATCTTGGTAAGCATTAGGAGAGGCTTAGCTTCCATAAATAAGGAGGTGAGGGGCTTACTGTACTCTAGAGACCACAGTATTGTTTTCAGTTGGGGATATGACAACTAATCAAGCTGAAGGGAACAGAGGGTGGGCAATCAGAATGGTTAAAGGGTTTGAATCCATGGCCTAGAAGGAGTTGTTAAGGGAACTAGGGGTGTTTAACAAGGAGAAGCAAAGACTCAGGGTAACTCTTTCCAATGGCTTGTCCCTTTAAACAGAGGTTGGATGCCTGTTTGCCCGACATGTTGTAGCAGGGATTTCTTTTTAGATATGGGTTGGTCTAGACGACTACTGTTCTTTCCTATACCAAAATTCTGTGATCTTGTAATTCTGAGAATGGACAAGATTGGGGAAGTCAGAGACACCTGGGAAGACATTCTGTGGATTAATGCAAGGGAAGTAAAGAGAATCAGGAGAACAGAGTACAATGATTGCAGCAGTATAAATTAAAAAAACAACGAAACAAGTCTGAGCTATGACTGACTGTAATGGTGCCTTTTGGTTTCAGAAGACAGATAAGGAAGCCTACTTCCCTCAGCAGACAGGGGGCAGGTTCTGACAATGGACTACAGGCTGCACTGGTGGTTGGTGTCACTTTATCTGTGGGTTTTACTTGATCATTTTTTTTCCTGTGGTTCTAGGGAAGGGTTCCATGGAGTTGGTAAAATTGGGAAGTGATTGTAGTGCTGAAAGCAGAAAGCATCAACCAGTAAGCAAAAAGATGAAACAAGGGAGTTGGGAAAGAGCCTCTTAAGGTCTCTTTTTGTTTCTAAGACCAAGATCCTCTATGTCTGTGATATTTTCCATCCCTCCATTTAGAGGAGCACTGTGAAGGGGAGCCAACTAACCTATTGAAATTGTTTTGTGATCATTTTAAAAAAAAAGGACTACATACATACAGGAGGCATACCAGTTGTTCGTCTATTAACAACCACCAGCCTGTGAGGGAATCATTCTGGTTTCTGTTTTGTTTTTGTTTTCCATTTTTTTTAAAGCCAAATGAAAACCAGGGCCTGGTAAGTCAGGATTTCTGTGGATTATAAGGGAGGCACACCTCTTGTCCAGAAGCTGTCAGGGAGGTTGGCCTATTTGATTCAGCCCTGGAAGTTGTTGAGAAACCTGTTTCCCTAGGTCTAGTCAAGTAATCTCCAGGCTAATGAGATAGTAATTACCTACTTTGTTTACTGAGGCCTCAAGTTACCTTAGACCTCCTAGCTATGTTTCATCTGAACAAACATAGGTATTTGATGATGAGGGGGTATCCTGCAAACATGGACTCTACCTGAGCCTCCCCTTCCCCACCCTCATCAATACGCACAACATCTCAACCAACTGTCTCCTGCAGAGACGTCACTGAAATAATGTCCTCTGGAAAACCTAGGTCAGTGATCCTCACTGGGACTTGAAAATCAGGAGAGGCCACTTGACTCAGCTTTACGTTGTTGCTGCTCCATTCTTTCAGTCCTGTCCGACTTTCTGTGATCCCATCAGGCAGAGATACTGGAGTGGTTTGTCATTCCCTTCTCCAGCTCATTTTACAGATGAGGAAACTGAGGCAAACAGGGTGAAGTGACTTGCTCAGGGACACACAGCCAGTCAGTGTCTGAGGCTGGATTTGAACTCAGGCAGATAAGTCTTCCTAACTCCAGGCCAGGGACTCTATTTACTTCACTCTATTTACTTTACTTTAATTGCTTTATAACTCTTTTCAAAATAAATTCTATTTAACCAAACAAATCCACACCATCTTGCTTCTGGTTGCAGCCACCAAGACCACTTTCCCCATTAGGCAATCCCTCTACCCCAGATAATCACTCAATCAATAATCAATCACGCATTTATGAAGTTTGTACTTGGTACCAGGTACTGGAGACTTGAAGACAAAAATGAAAATAGTCCTTGTCCTCAAAAAAGATTATTTTCTATTGGGGTATGCAACATGTATAGAAATCAGAATACACAAAATAAAACAAGGGATTTTTTTGGAGGGGAGAGTAGCAGGTAGGATCAGTAAAAGTTTAATGTAAATGGGGGCTCTTGAACTGCCTTGAAGACATAAGGAGTTCTAAGATGCAGAGGTAAAGGAGGGCCTGGATTCTAGGCATGGGGGCACTGAGGCAGTGAGATGGGAGAGGGAATATTATCTGGAAGAATCAAAATTACTCAGGTCCAGTTTGGGGGGACCAGAGAGTGGGGAGAGGGGAAAAAGGTATAGAAAGGCTGGAAAACTGGGTTGAGGCCTCTTGTCAAGGGACTTGATGTCAAAGGGAGAGTTTATATTTTATCTGTGACATAATAGGAAGCCAATGAAGTTGGCTGAGTAGACATAAATTTATTAAAAAGCTTAGCTCTATAGAACTTGGAGATTATTGTACACAGTAATACTGCAACAGCAGTATTGTCATGATGATAAGCTATGAAAGACTTGGCTACTCTGATCAATACAATGATCCATGACAATTCCAAAGGATTCATGATGAAAAATGCTATTTCTCCTCCCTCCCTTCTTTACTTCCTTCCCCCCTTGCAACATGGCTAATATGTATCATGGGTATTTTAATTCTTGTCTTCTCAATGGACGCGGGAAAGGCTAGAGGAAGGAATTGGACAGCAGGGCTAGAGAATTTGGAATTGAAAATCAAAATTAAAAAAATCAACAGAAAAAGAAAAGTTAGGTTCTGCCTATAGCAGAGTAGAATGGAAAGTCTTCTAGTGTAGTATCTGGGCTGTTTTGTTTTGTCTTTGTATTCTTGGTACTTGGCACATAGTGGAACAGGGTAGGTTAGGTAGGATAGGCTGGGGTGGGGCTCCATGTGGCTTCAAGGCCCTCCCCTGTAATAGGTGAAGAAAGCATAGCACAGAATGGAACAGATGGGACCCCTAGGGGCTCCCATTTAACATAGCCCTGGCCATCAAAGTTTTTGAAAGGAAAAAAGGTTGCTCCCTTTCTGGTGAAACTGCCGCCTGCTTCAGGTTGGGCCAGTTCTATATATTTTTTATGGCTAGTGTTGTGGTAGCTGAAAGAAAAATTCTGAGACATAGTCAAGAATCAAGATTTTTAAAACTTGAAATGTAAGAGAGATGCATAAAAGGGGAGGAGGAGGACAGAGGGAGAAGGAGAGAGGAAGAGAGAGAGAGAGACAGAGAGACAAAGAGAGAGACAGAGACAGAAAGAGAGACAGAGAGACACAGAGACACAGAGATGGGGGACGAGGGGAAAAGCTTACTACAAATCCAATTAGATTTACTCTAAGATTTCTTTTATATAGTGTTGACCTGAAAACTTGGTTAGAGAAAAGGCAACAGGCTAAATGCATACATTTTATGATTTAATTAATTAATCAATTCCACATTAAAGAAAATGGTAACATAATGCATTGTGGAGCCAGAAATGTTCTGGCTACCGATACAAAGAATTGGGCAGCCTTAAATATGTTTTAGGACAAAGAAGTGTTCTGTGTCCTTCAGATTTATGGTCTCCATAAGTGATTAACTAGACCATTAGAAAGAAATTTCTTAATTGCATAGGTTGTAAATACAATAAGATAACAGAGTTTGACAAAGTTTCACACAGAAATTATGACCCAAGATGTCTGTGTTTTCTTTACCATTAATATGCCATAATATAGTATATGTTTACAAATATTAAGACATGGAAAACGTCCCATTATTCAAGGTAGTGTCTTAGGTTAAAGGTCTCTTAAGGAATGTTAAGTCAGCCCTGGCTGGCTTTTGTTGACATAGGAAGAGGCATTCTCTGAGTGTGTTTCAGAGAGAACAAAGGGATTATTCCAAAATTTATATTAAACATTATCATTCCCTCCTTTTGGTCAAAGGCAAGCTGAAGGCTTCGCCTATAGACCAACAAAGACATGAAAAAAATCTCTAAATAACCAGTAGTGTGAGAGTTACTCTTCATGCAAGTCTGGTCCAGGCTCTTGGGAAAGCTGTCTGTGTTTGATGGCATCTTTTTCAGGCTTCTTCAAAATTGGAGGGCCTGGTCCACTCAGGAGCAGGGGCAATGGAGGTGACAGATGGATCCAAGAGCCTATACAGGAAATTTGACAGGGTCTCCCAGAAAACATGATTTGATAATTGAGATGAAACAATACAACATAGTTAACATGGCTTAAGGCCCTTAGCAATAAATAGTTCAGCTTCCCAGCCATGCAGGGCTAGGTTCAAACAACATAATGAAGTTTTTTACAATTCACAAATTGCATTTTCACATTAAGTCAGGTACAGATTAAAACTTAGATGGCTCACAATAGACTAGTTTTGAAAGGGAGATTTACATGTCACCAATATAAACAAGAAAATTGAACATGAACCATACAAATCAATGCAATTATTATTTCAATGTTAACTAACATTAAGTTCCTTGTATCCCAGTAATCCATTCTTAATTTTCATTTAAACAAAACTTTTTGAATCCCAGATTTCTCATGTAGTTATCTGATACCTAGATATCTTTTCTTTGACAATAGGTTTTATTCCTGGGATAGTTCAAAAAGAGAATTCTGCCTTTCTGGTTCAAATCTAGAAGTTCCCAGATACTTCTGACAATATAAATTAGTACAATTACTTAAAATTTGTTCTCCATTTTTGAAATTTCAGAAAATTTCAGTTCACATTATTTGCTGTTTCTGTCTTTACCTAAATCTTGTACCTGGAATAAGAATCTTTTAAAATGTTAGGGTTCAAGTATAAAATGAACTCATCTACCTTTTAAATTATTGAACAGATATTTTAACAGAGAAGAAATAATTTCACTTACTTTTACAACTATCCTGTACAAATTTTATGCAAAAATCCAAATTTGGGATCCTATTATCAAAAGCATGACAAATTTTAGAAATCAATTATACACATTTGCATATAATTCTTAGAGGAATCAGGCTGATCCTGTTGTTTTTCCTCAAAATTTGCTACTCTATTTAATTAGACATCTATCACATTACATCTTTGTCTTATTATCTGATTTAATCATTTCCTCGATGTTATCTCTATATTATTTTTATTTATTTGGCCAGGAATATAGGTTAAAGTTGTAAGCTATTCATTCCTGCACCCCATTATAATAACTCAGAGATGTTCCAATTTCCATTTATTATTTGATAGAATTATTATTGTACTTACAGAACTTCTTAATTACAAAGATTTGCTATAAAAGAAAAAGAGGGACAATGTTAACAGAAGGAGAGGATCTCCTTAGTTCTGGTTGATTCCAGGAATAAACCATTATCTGACATGTAATCATGAGGTTACCAGGTGCTGAAAGCAGGGCTTAGAGGTAAGGATTTCCTTTTTCTGAAAGGAAATGGCACATTTGGGAAATAAAGTTAGGAAGATCCTACCTAGGCCGTGTCTAAGGTCATCTTCAAAATCTTCCCAAGCATCCACCGTTACCCTGCAGCACATGACAATTGGCTTTATGATAACTTAGGCAAGTATTCCTGTAATCAGAACTTCAAACAATAGTAAATTGCAGTCCCAGTCTTATATAGCAAATAAATATTGGCTGGTATCCCTCAGATAAAATTCATCCTCACACTTTAAACCATCTGAAACTGACACAAAAGTATCCAAAACAACTATCTAGGAGCAAGAGGGGTTTAGATAGTCCATATTTATTCCCAAATCTTATCTACCTTTCATAGTTTCAAGCAGAACTTAATTTATCTTTCCAAATCTCTCAATCCTATTCTTCCACTTGTTTTTGCATTTTTAACCATAAGACAAGATAGCTCATAAGTTATTACTTTTTACTAGCAAATCTGTACTGGAATCTTATTCCAGCTTAAACAAAACAAAGAGGTTAATGACTAAATTCGATGGAATCAGGTCTTTGTTTCACAAGTTGTTATTCTTCCCTAATTATACTCACTCTGGAAGAATGAGATACTTCAGGAATTAAATCTTTTACATATAATAAATTCAAATGCAAACTTTAATTCTGACTTAGGCCATAGAATAACTACATATTCAGATCAAAACAGCTTAATTTAACAGTATATTATTTTGAAGTTTTAGTAGGCCTTCTAAGAATCATCCATGATTTTCCAAAACCTTTCTTCTAAAAGTATTTCCCTTCTTTAAAAATGGTTTAAAATTTACTCCGATGTTCACTAAACTCTTATGAAGAAAACTAGTTGTAAACTTTTAAAATGCTTGATATTTCTTTCTTTTTTCGTTTTCTTAAGCAAAAATAAACCTTTCTGAGAAATGAACTGGAATTCATTAAGCTGAGTTGTTAAAAAATGTTCTTAAGTAATATGAATTACCAAAGTATTATAACAGAGTTCTTAATTATTGCAGTATTCTTAGATATAAGAGACTAACTCACAAAAAACACTGTTGCTTTTAAAATCCTTTTTTAAACAATGGAACATCTTAAGGTGAGTCTTAAGTAGTTTACATAAATTTCTGCACATGTTCTAATTTCAAATAAATATAATATTTGATTTCCCAGTAAGATTATACAAAAGGCTCACATGTTTTGCTGGTCACTTATTACTGACCACAGAAATTTGCTATAGAAGGAAAAAGCAGGGTCATGTGACATATCAAATATGACAGGATAAAACATCCTTGACTCTGAATTCAGACAAGAGTGAAATTCTCCAATCATGCAGTATCTGTTTCATAGCCAAACTCAGGAATAGTCAGGTGAGAAACATTCCTTTTTAAAGAAACACAATAGGGAAACTGAGCCAGGGGATCCCATCCTAGATTGAGTCTAGAATTGTCCCCTTAGTGTTTACTTTCCAGATACAAACTTCACCTGTTAACAGAACAGGATCACATTCCCTCTAAGTAGCTTGTGGCATTTGTCTCAGATACTGATTTAATGCAGACAACTATTCCCAAATTCAAACTCAAACCCAAAAAATAGTTATGGTCCCAAATGCCTTTTACCTTAAACAGCAAGTCTTACTAATCACAACTTACAATCAGATAACAGTTATTTCCACTCTCTTGGAGTTACAATAAACAATAAAGATTTACCACGATACATAAGGGATTCCATTTAACATCTTTCCTTCTCAAATTTAAAACTTTCCTGATGTAAAAGCCAATTATTAAAAATTCTCTCCATCTATTACAACTTCCGTGCAAGTAATATTCATTGTTAATTTGCATTAACCAACCAAATTCCTTTACTAAGACTGATGATTTTACCCACAGGAGTGGGAGGACTGTTCTGAATGAACGGAAGGAATTTAAATAAAGTTTTCACTCCGTTGTGGGACTGATCTGAATGGGCAGAGGGACTCTAAAAGTTTTCACTCCATTCCCTCCTTTTCATACACAGGAATCACTTAACAGTTTGAGGTTTCAGCATTAAAACAGCAATCCCAAATAACTTAGTTAACAATTCTACAACTTCAGAGAAGATAGCCAAATTGTTAAGCTTTAACTTTTTTTTTTTAACAGACAAAGGTGAAAATACCTGGTTTTCTAAATGGCAATTACAAAACATTATAAGACAAAGTTAGCAGGACTGATAAAGTAACATAACTGGTGTTACACAATTTTCCCAACATCTCTTAGTTTCAACAAAATTCAGTTTAAAAATTGCTTTGTCTAACACTATTTCTAGATTACAGTGGTCACTCAATTTTCATAATCTAAGAGAAATCCAGAAATACAATCTTAGAAATAACATAACAATAAATTCAGATGATATCATTTGTATTTCCAGAAATTACTGATCTTATTACTTTTAGCAATTAAAACCACTTCAAAGGTAACAATTACATTAGAGAAACAATAATGTTGTATGTAACATATACCAGTCATCACATTAAGTATTTTACAATCATTTTATCATTTTGATGCCATAACAACTGTCATAATTATTCTTACTTTTACAAATCAGAAAACGAGTCAAACAGAGATAAAATACTTTTTGCAAGTGAACAGAGAAGTGAAGCTTACCAAGAACAGAGAAACTGATGTCCGAGTGGTGACTTTTGCAGGCAGACTTTTGAGAATGCTTGCTACAGGCCTGATTCTTCCATCTCCCCCACCCCCCACAGCCTCAGAATTTGCTGAGCCCCTAAGGCGGTATGCAGATGCTGGGACAGGATGGGCAGAATGTCTAGGACCTAGGTGGCATTTCCAAGCTTTACCTAGAAAGGTGGGCTACCCATAACCTTAGGAGTAACTTCAAATGATCAGTTCCCGAAATATTTATGATTAATTTCACAACATACAAATCTGCTAAAATGATTTTCCCTCAGATGATCTAACTTTCCATTGTAATTCCAGGTTGGCCAGACCAGAATGACAAGGAAAAGTCTCAAAGTTTTGTTTGTCTATTTCCCTAGCTTCAGCCCTTGAAGTCTGGCTGCTTGCATTTAAATCTTACAAGTTAGCAGACTCATTCACAGCACACATGATACGGACAGGGACATACACCAACAGACAAACCGACAACAGGACAAATACAAATGTAGCTCTCAAAAAACAACCCAGAGAGAGAGGGAAATTAGAAGCTTGTCAGAAATCCCCATCTTGAATTGGCTAATATTATTCTGAGAAAAGGCGGTTGCAAGAATTCAAGTTCTGGCAATAAAGGGGAATCCTGCAGCCTTTGCTCAGAGCACCCCCGCAGTTGTTGGAGGGTTGGGGAGCCTTGGTGCCCCAAAGTTTCTGATTGTCTTAAAGGAACAAGCTGCATGGGAATAGGTTCAGGCCTCTAGTCCTTAGGTAGATTGTAACTGTCCTCTTCAGTACCAGAGTCCCTACAGGAAAGCCAGGAGGGGGAATGGGGAGGAGGGAGGCAACAGAGGCTTGAACAGAGGCTGCCTTCCTCAGGTCTAAGGAAGGGGAAGGCGAGGGGGAAAGATTGCACCTAGGTGCCATCAGTTTCCCCAGATCAGAGGCCTTCAAGGGGAAGGGGAGGGAAGAAAGGGGCAAGGAATAGGACAGAGGGAGTGAAGGGAAGGACAGATTGGAGCCCTTGAAGAAGAAAGGATTTTTGCCAGGACACGGCTAGGTGCTGAAGCAGCTCCCAGTCTTACAGGGAAGAGGCTTCCTGTCTTTTGTTCTCGCTCAGCCAAGTCAGCAAGCCCAAGATGAAACATTCTCGCTGCTGGCTAGTTGTTTTGTTGGCCTTTAAGTTAAAAGATAAAGTAACTTTGATCGGTCCAAAAGAGCCCTGTGGTGGCCAACGTAATTTAGTTGATTGACACTAGTGCCAGAAATACCTGTACTAAGTTTCCTGAGATCGATCGCCAGAGGAGACCCAGGTAATACAGAGCGATTTAACGTGACTTGGTCTCTGGTCCCCAGAGTTTCCTTTAAAAGGAATTTAACGTGAGAGTTCTTTGGAAGCTGGGAATGGAAGGACTTACCCCGACCCCGTCAAGACCCAGGACTCTAGGAAAAACGGTTCCTATTGGTGCCGGAGTCCTGGCGTTGGCGAGATGAGGAAATGTCCGTCTTGTTCCTCAGTTCCAAACCACGTTTGGGCGCCATAACTGTTGACCTGAAAACTTGGTTAGAGAAAAGGCAACAGGCTAAATGCATACATTTTATGATTTAATTAATTAATCAATTCCACATTAAAGAAAATGGTAACAATGCATTACGGAGCCAGAAATATTCTGGCTACCGATACAAAGAATTGGGCAGCCTTTAATATGTTTTAGGACAAAGAAGTGTTCTGCGTTCTTCAGATTTATGGTCTCCATAAGTGATTAACTAGACCATTATAAAGGAATTTCTTAATTGCATAGGTTGTAAATACAATAAGATAACAGAGTTTGACAAAGTTTCACACAGAAATTACAACCCAAGATGTCTGTGTTTTCTTTACCATTATGCCATAATATAGTATATGTCTACAAATATTAAGATATGGAAAATGTCCCATTATTCAAGATAGTATCTTGGGTTAAAGATCTCTTAAGGAATGTTGTTGACATAGGAAGAGACATTCTCTGAGTTTGTTTCAGAAAGAACAAAGAGATTATTCCAAAATTTTATATTAAACATCAATAGTAAAGCAACAAAAATCAAAGAAAATGCTTTCTCTATTGTGACTGGCTACATTAGCAAGGTGCAGGAATACATGGGAGTACAGAAAAAAACCTCACCATTAAGAAACACCTGCTTTAAAAGAAAGATATTTGTGCTCTAGAATAGACACAATTAACTGCAGCTAACCAGACCTCTGCAGAAACAGGCTAGAGGTCATAGATAGATGGTACACTTACATGTTAACTGCGGCAAAGAAATGTTTGTGGGAAAAGAATAAAAGGTACAGACTATTTCTTCACATATACCTTGTTCTATCTTCTACTAGCTCAGCAAACTACAGCCATGCAGTAATTACTTAAAGTCCAAATGAAATTCTTTGGGTTCATGGTTAAACTCCATTTAAGTGACCTTGGAAGCACAGGAATGCAATTCATCCATTCAATTCAAGTTTTTATTGAATGCCTGTTATATGCTACATCCTGGGCTGCAAAGACAAAATGAAACAACTCCTGCTTCAAGGAACTCCTATTTTATTGAGAGGAAACACATATCAGAAAATAGAAAATCTATACAAAGTAATTTCCAGGGGGAAGGGGAGGGGCGGGCAGATTGCTATTAGTAAGAGAAAACTTCCAAAGGGTTGAATTCTAGTCCCTGCTCTGGTTGTGGAACCTTGAAGAATTGAGTAGGGATGTCAGTGGGATGGGGCTGGCATGGGTGGGAATAAGGTCACAGGGTATGGTTAAGGAAGGGAGTTTTAGGCTAGGCAGCCTGTAAAACAGGGACAAGAATCTCCCTTCAGTTTTTCATGGAGATTTGCCCATCTGAATGGAAATAATTAGCAGTGAGACCCAAGAAACTCAATTCTTTCTTTTGAAAAGCCTCAGGTCTGGGAAGACACCTCCTTCCACTTCTTCCCCCAAAAAACAAAACCTCAAAAATCCCTAAAGTCATCCCAGGGCCCAGGAAAGGAATGAGAAATCAGTAGTACTGGAGCTCAGGCTAGGTGAGGTCCACACCTATTGCTGGTGTCCTAGCAACAGCCTTTTGGAAAAAATCCATAGCTGCCAGCTGACTAGAGCTGCCTCACAAAGGCTTTGGATTCAGCCGAAAGGCACATGGAAAAACACATTTAAAAGGCACCAATCAACTTGTCGAGACAGACTGAGTCCTAGTAGGTGTTTCTTCTCAGGTTTACACCAATAAGATAAGAGGAGTTGGGCTGGGTTCAGCCAATCACGTAGTTCATGGATTGGGAATTTAAATAGAACTATCCTGGAGAGGGAAAGCTCTTAACTTCAAGGCTTGGGTCCGTGGGGTCTCTGTTTGCTCTGCCAGGTGAGAGTAGGCTTCCTTCCCTCCTCTTCAAGTCAGTGTTTGATGACTGGCCTGGCTTTGATTTCTCTGGGAGTTCCTTCCCCCTCAACTGTTTGTTTTTGTTCATTACTGAGGAACTGTTCTTGTCTCTTGGTCTTCTTTTGATTCCTGCTGGTGGATCTTTTGAAGCCTGGGAGGAATGAGGGGACTTCCTTTAGCAATAACTCAGTTCCCTAAGGATCTGGTCACCATTGTTTGTGGTTGAAGCAATGAGTGTTGCTGCTCATCTTCCTGAGAAGCCCCCTGCCATGCCATCCTTTCCCTGCCTACCATCTCCCCCTCCTGAGACATATCCTTTCCATCTCCTCCAGGGACCTGTAATGTTGTCATCGTTCCTGATTGTAGCTTCTTGTTATGTGCTTCCTGGCCCCCCTCAGGGAACAGGAACCTTCTCACCAATTTGTCTCTTTGTGCAGTGGTCACTCTAGGGATACATCCTGCGTGGCAACGGGTACCAGAAGTGAGTCACAAGTGGGAGAGCCTTGGCAGGACCAGCATCTCCCTGTGCTTCAACCTGCGCTGATACTAGTCATCCTCCAGGTGAGTTAGCACAGAGATCCCGCTCCAAATCTCTCTCTGACTTTCTGTCTCTGTCTCTCTGTGCACATGTTGGTTGGGAGGAGGGTGGGAAACTTTCCTTCTTTTCTGTATGTTCTGTAGAGCCTGTACTGGGTTTTTCATTGAGTTGTCTTTAAGAATGTAACCAAGGTAAAGTCAGCCTTTTTTTAGCCTGAATTGGTAGCTAATTGTGGTGAAAGATTCCAGGGAAAGGATATATTGCCCCATTGCTCTTCCTTATCCCTGAGATGGCAAAAAAGCATTCGAATTTGAATGGGAAGAAACAGTCACCTAAGGCTGGTTGCCTCATCTGAGAGGCTCACCTGTAAAGCATATGGTGGGCCACTGGAAAGTGCCTTTCACCTTTCTCACATCAGAAGACCCGTGTTCCAGTTTCAGCTTTGCTGCTAGCTAGCAGAGTGACCTTGAACAAAGTCCTCTCCTCTTTCTGGGCTTTGATCTCCTTCTCTACAAATTGATGGGGCTAGCCTGCCTCCCTATGAACCCTTGCAGTTCTTAAAAAAAAATCTACACTAGAATTTTTAAAAAGAAAAGCCAAGCCAAGACAATAGGGAATGTAAATTACTTAAGGGCAGGGACTATTTCATTTTCTGGCCTTTCTGTCAACAACTCCTGGTCCATAGTGACAGGCTTAAGAAATGTTTGTTAAATCGAAACCACCAGACTTTTGTGTAGCTTGCATAAGCCTGGCAATTACTTTGGAGGTTCATTGATGCTTCTCAGACCACTCTGTGATCGTTCCTGAGGGAGGATGAGGGAGAACAGTTCCTGAATGGGGGCAGGGGGAAAGGTATAAAGATGGGCTTCTACTTAGTATATAGTCACAGGGAAATGATTTCTCCTTTAACTCAAGATTTCTACCTGAGGAGAATTGATTGAATGAAATCGAGTCTGTTACAACTAGACCTCTTGGCTTTTACATTTTGCCTGTTGATCTTTCCTATGGTAACTTTTAAAAGAAATCATTGTTTCTTACCAAACTAAGAAATTAAAAACAAAAAGACTGAAAGAGTGATTTCAGCAAGGACCTTCTTACTAGGGAAACTCCCCACCTCAAAGCAGATGGGTACGAGTTTCCAGGCATCGAGAGGTGAAGTGACTTGTCCTGGGTCACAAAGGCAAGAATTCTTCAGAGGAGGAACTGGGATAGAATATATTGCTATATCTGTTGGCAGTCTGTTGCCTTTATTTTAATGAGTACATATTTGGTACACACTGGGTGCTGGGGATACCAAGTGAAAAACAAAACATTTCTGGTCCTCAAGGAGTAATTCTACTGGGGAGAAACATAATGTATACAGCTAAGTAAATACAAAGTAATTTCGGGGAGGAATGATAATGACTGGGGTGGATTAGGTAAAATGTAGGAGTAGATCTCGAGGTAGGGGTAAGGAGGAAGGACATCCCAGACATAGAGAGGACTGAATTGTTCAATCGGAGATGGGTGATGGAATTCCATTTATGGGGAACAGCAACAAAATGGAAGCTAAGATAAAGTTTTGTAACTTCTGTTCCAAAGCTCCCTGGCATGGGTCTCATCCCTTACTGGTAGAGATGAAGGCCCTGCCCTATAGAAGGGGCCAGAGAGCTTTAAAGGGTCTTTACCTTCTATAATTGTCATTGGGATCAAAGATTTAAAATTGGAAAGGAACTTAGGGAACATCTAGTACAAGCTTTTCATTTTACAGATGAGGAAACTGAGGCCCAGAGTGACTTAAGATCACACAGGTTGTAAATTGTTGAGCCAAGATTTTAACCTAGGTCTGTTGACTTCAGATTCAACCCTCTTTGTATTGGAAAATTGTCTTTTTAGTATTGATCCTGTCCCAGGATTTGCAAGCATGGTAGGGCCTTTTGGATAAGGCAGGAGACAGATCACTTCCTGTTCTTCCAGGCCACTTTTCTATCCTTTATTCCCTTCTCTTGCTATCAGCTGGTCAATTTACAGGCATTTATTAGGTGACTAGTATATGTTGGGGATGCAAAAACAGGAATGAAACAAGGAGAGAAATGAAAAATGAAAAGGAGAGAAAAGAAATGAAAAGGAATTTACAGGGGGAGGGAAGACATCTATCATGTTTAGTATACATATATTAGTACATCCACAAAACATACAAGGTGCTTTGGGAGAGCTCTTCAACTGGTTTTTGTCCTGGATTCCTTTGTCATTCTGGTGAAATCCATGGACCCCTTCTCAGAATCATGCTGTTTGAAAGCCTAAAACAAAACACCTAAGATTATGAAGGAAACCAAATGTTAATAAAATTAAAAATTTTTTTTTACCTGTCCCAGGTCATGGATGCTGCTTTAGAATATAGGGTTGGTGATCAGGAAAGGTGTTAGATGAGATGTACAGTTTGAGCTGAGCTTTGAAGGCTACCATGGATTCTCAGAGGCCTATGTTTGACTCTCCATGACCCCATTTGGGGTTTTCTTGGTAAAGATACTGGAGTGGTTTGCCATTTCCTTCTCCAGCTCATTTTACAGATGGAGAAACTGAGGCAAACAGGGGAAATGACTTGCCCAGGGTCATATAGTTAGTATCTGAGACTAGATTTGAACTTACAAAGATGAATCTTCCAACTTTCAAGCCCTATTGCTTGGGGCTGAAGGCACTATACCAAATGGACAAGGAATGAAGGAATGATAAAAAAGAAATGAGAAAAGAAATGACACCTGTTTTTGATAAAAAGGGATTACAGAATTCTAGAGGGAGGTTCACCTGGTCTTCATGGGGTTTATAATCCAGGATACTGGTGGTACTTGGTTACTCCTGGGACTCAGGAACAAGATACAGGGAATTGCAGTGAGCCAGAGTATCAGCACGGTAGCTCTTTACCTCCTCCTCACTGTTAGAGTTGAGAAGGATGCCTTATGGTGGAGACAGGTGTGGGACTACCTCTGGGTGAAGCAAGGCCCAGTGAAACTTAGTGATTTGTTATAGCACCATCAGCCCCAAGGACTGGGACATAGATAACATCAAGATGTGAATGTAGGACACCTGGAATAATAAGCTAATTTAGATAAGATCTGAAATGAGACCTCAGAGGTAGATAAGCAACTGCAGCTAGTTCACCTGAGAGCCAGAGAAGGGACAACCACACAATTATCATGTTAATATTCCATAATCTAAAACATCTTTACAAAGGAATCAAACTACTTCCTCTGGGTTCTGCTATTCAAGTACAACTCGAAAAACATTTCTTGTATTCGAGGCTCTATCCTAGGTGCTAGGGACACAAAATCCAAAGTGAAAGGTTGGTCCCTACCCTCAAGAAGCAAGTCAGTCTGAGGGATATAATCTAGACCCAGGTAAATAAATGGGAAGTAATTTCAGGAGGAAGAATTTGTGTTGGGGGAGTAGGGATGGATGTGGAAAAACCCATGTAGATGTCTCATGAGCTGAACCTGGAAGGAAACTAGGAATTCCGAGAGGTGGAGAATAGGAGGGAGCTCATTCCAGGCACAAAGGACAGCCTAGACAGAAGCATGAGGTGGGAGGAGGAATGCTGGATTAAAGTTAACAGCAACTGGGCCAGTTTGATTGGAATGTAGAATTCACTAAGAAGTATGTAACCCACCAGGGACGAGACTATGAAGCCACACTGAGGAGATCGAATATTATCCTTGAGGAAGGAGGAGCCACTGAAGATTCTTGAGGTGTCTTGGAAAGACCTGTGTTTGTGATTTGGCAGCTGTGGGGATGCTGGATTAGAGAGAGGAGAGGTCGGAAGAAGTGAGGCCAATTAGGAGGATATAGCTATTATCAGAGTAAGAAGCGATGATGAAATAAGCCACAAGGGGAGGTCTAAGGAAGGGACAGATAAGAGATGTGGAGATGGAGACTACAAGACTTGGCAACTGATGGGATAGAGGTGAGAAGCAAGACCTTAGGATGAGATTTCAAACCCGGGTGACTGGAAGGATGGAGTACTAATAATTTTTAAGAAATGTATTTTCTTTAACAAAAATATTTTCTTAGAAGTGTACAATATATAGGCACAACTGTGATGTCTTCTATGTTACATTTCTCCTTTTGAATAATTAGAAAGTTTTCTTTTTTCACTCAAGCAAAGCAATGGGGTCTGGGATGGGTGTCAAGAGACTCAAATTTTAGTCTATTTATAACAAGTTAGTTATAGCAGTATCCCTTAATCATAGATTTAGAGCTGGAAGATATCTCAGAAACCAGTCAGTCAAAGGAGCATTTATCAAGTACTTACTATTTTCCAGACATTGTCAAAATAACAACAAATCCCATCCCACCCCACCGCCCCATTTCCAAAATTTAAGCAGCTTCTTTCTCTCACTACCTGGCAGACCTTGTAATTATTTCAGCAAAAGACCTGAAGAAGAGAGAAGCGGACCATGAAGGGACAAGGAAACTTAGCTGAGGCCCTGTGCTGTCCCTCACGCACTTACATGCATTCTAATTTGTATTACGGTCCTTGGTCATATGTCCCCTGCTGGGTTATACACCCTTCTGAGGAAGGGACCCTACCGTTCTTCATCTTTGGTCCCGCAGCCCCATAAGGGCACCTGCAGGGATGCCAAGGACGCAGTCTGATGAATGGAGGGGGCTACCGCTCATTCGCTCATACACAGTTACTATGTATCTCCTTCCTCCTCCCTGCAGTCTGGTACCATGGAAAGGGCCCAGGCCCCGAAGTCAGGGAGCCGCGGCTCCAGTCCCATCTGTGCGGATTCACCTGTAAACGAGGGCGTTGGACTGAGTGGTCCTCGAAGGTGCTTGCACGCTAGCTCTTAGCTCTAGGATCCGTTGGTTATCCTCGCCCCCAGCAGAGAGCCTAGCAAATAACTGGCGTTTACTAAATGCTGTTGATGGAGAGTGTTTATCTCGAGCCTTTCTCTCGTTCTCCCCTGGAGCATATCCCAGTAGGGGGAGGGTGCAATTCCGCGCTTGGCCACCAGATGGGGGACTTAGCGCTTTCTCTGTTCTCAGGGCGGGTGGGGGCTCTCTGTCTCCGGTCTCCCTGAGCCGCCATCAGCGTCGCCTCCGGAGCATGCGCTGCGCTGGCGGCTTTGCGCCTGAGCGATAAGCGAGTGCTCGGCGGGTCCATGGAGCCACTTCCGGGCAGGGAGCGGCGCGAGTGGCAGCGACGGGAGGGGGAGGGGCCAGAGGGAAGAGGGAGAGGGCGGAGCAGCCTCTCTTCCAATCTCAGCAGCGTCTGCGGCTGCGGGGGCGGCGGTCCGACTCCGGGTCCGGGACCGGGTCGGGCCTCTGAAGGAGGGGAGAGGGAACTCGCTGTGGGGTGAGGAGAGCGGGCTGAGGCAAGTTCGCCGGTACGGGCCCCTCCCGGAGGTCGGAGGTCCCCGGCTTAAGGGTTGGGGAAGTCGCTCTGCGGGGTCGGGGTTCTCCCTAGTTTCCGGGAGGTCGGAGGTCCCAGCTCTCAGAGGTTGGGGGAGTCGCTCTGAGGGGTCAGGGTTCTCTGTGGTTTGGGGGTTCCCTCCGGCAGATCGGAGGTCCCAGCGCTCCATGGTTGGGGGAGTCCCTCTGAGGGGTCAGGGTTCTCTGGTTTGGAAGTCCCTTCGGGAGGACGTAGATCCCAGCTTTTAGGATTTGGGGTTTTTTCTGAGGGGTCGGGGTCCCTCCGGTTTGGGGATCCATCTGAGAGGTCGGGGATTCTTCAGGTTTGGGGGTTCCTCCAGGAGGAATGGGAAGTCCCCCCTGAGGGCTTAAGGTGTTTCTCTGAATGATTATGGGGTAGTGGACTCTGAAGGGGATTGGACACACTTGGTTCTGAGTGCGCTCAAGGTTCTGGGGGGGGGGTGTCCCTCCAAAGACGACCTGGGGGCGTCTCTGAGGGACCGATTTCATCCTCGAAGGTCGGTGAGGGTGTATCCCTGGGTGGGTCTCAAATGGGTGAGGTTCCTCTGAGCGAGCCTCAGCAGGGATCCTGATCTACCAGGTGTGGGGGTGTTCGGAGATGGATCAAATCCAGGTGTGGATTGAGGCGTAGTAAAAGTTAGTGAAAGAAAGTGGAATTGAGGGTAACACCCCCACCGCCCCGCCGCGTGAAGTTGAATTGTAACTGGAGGAAACTGATTCCCTGAAATTGACCTGGGGCTGGTACTGACTGGGATGTCCAGTTTGGGAGGGATCTTCTGGGTGGAGCCTGAGGGAGCCCGCTCCTGATTCGCTTAACCAGATTCTGAGGGCGGGGCCCGACGGGGTCCCTAGGAGTGAAACCTGAGCTTTCAAAGGAGGAAGCGAAATCTTTTTTGACTGCTCGGGGCTGAGACTGCTGGTGCTCATCATCAGCGGAGCAATTAAATCTTGGTTCCTTTTTTTTTTTTTTTTTTTTTTTTTTAACAGCAAGAAGGCACTGACGGAAGAGCAAGAAGAGAAAGATGTTCGACTGGGACCTCCTAAAGATGGTGAGTCTTTTCTAGATGGAGTTTTTTTCGTGACTGAAATGGAAATTTGCAAAAACAACAAATTTGCAACATGAATCAGAATTGGTGTGTAGTTGCCACCTCTTGTGTCTTTTTCAGGGATAGGAGAGCCTTTAGACTTCCTTTCCTTAGGGCTTAAGTTATATCTAGAGAGTGGAGAGTCATGGGAAGAGACAGAACCAGAGAAGAAGAACGTTCTGGCTTCAGATTTGTTACTTTCCTTTCTCTTTGTTCCTGGCTTAGTTGTAGGGAACTTTTAGCCACCTTGCAGGGTTTGGTTTTGTGGAATAGTTTTCTGCTTTACTGTCTCTTTATTCTAACCTGTATTTCTTTCCGGATTTTTTTGGTTGTCATCATTGGGAAATGGACAGGATCTGGTCCTAAAATTTTCCTTCTGTAAATGATGATTTCCCTCAGTAGCAAAACAAGTAGATGGATGAAGGCAAAATGGTAAACAGATCTCGCTTGCAGTTGGGTGATTTTAGTAATGCTGTGATTCATGTTTATTTAGGCTTGCCCTCTTCACAGACCCTGTTTAAGACTTTGGGCACCAATAATGATTGTAGTGAAGTTTTGGGTAGATCTTTTCAGTAGTCAGAACCCTTACTGAAATACACTTGTGTGTGTATATGTATGTACACATATACATGTAAACACATACCTATATATGCACCCATATGTATCAATATGTACATGTAGCTATACTACACACATGAATACACAAAAATATATAGATACATATGTATGTATTTGCTGTAGCCCTGGGGATGTCTTTGTTTTATCATTTTTTAAAAAGTCTAAACTGTAGAAACTTCTTTTTTCCGCTTCTGTGACTAAACTCCTAGAAAAAATCTGATTTAACACTGTCTGTCCCCACTTGATTTTCATGCCTTCTCTCCACTTCTCCTCTCAGTGAGTTCCTGTATGTAAGATACAGCCAAGTGCCATGCACATGAATGGACTTACTACTTAATGAATTCTTAGGTTCTGTTTCATTATCTGACCAATATTAATTACTTTCAGAATGCTGATTCTTTAGAGGGATTGTCAGCTAGAGTTAGTTTGGAAATGGTAGGTGATTGCTTTCTATTTCTCCAGCACTGCATAATGTTGTCTGTGTTTTGGGAGTGGAAATGTTTGTCCTGGTGTGGATCGACATAGGTCTATCTGAAAGATAGCACGATAATTGCATGAGGCAATCTTTGGAAACAATCAGCTGTCCTTTTCTTGAGTTCTTGTGTAAGGTGCAATGATAGAGAGTCTGTTGCCAGTGCCAAGTGCATCATGTTTTCAGATGGTGCAGTTGTCAGAACCCTGTGCTTGGTTGACTTTAAAGAGTTTGATTACATGGGTGTGTGTGTGTGTGTAAATCAGGGGGTGCTTCATAGAGGTGAAAATTGTTCTGAGCCTTGAAAACATGGCCTTTGTTCTCTATTACCTTAGACTGTGTGAGAAGTGCAGATAAATTACTGTGAACTCCTCTCAGAAGGGGGCCTGGGGCCCCTTAAAGGATGGAGAAGATTTTGAGGGGTAGAGATTGACTGGTTGTGGTACATCTGTGCTGAGGGCTAGCTAGGCCCAGGGATGGGAAAGGATGGGATGGGTTTAGGGGAGGCATGTAGCAAGGGTCTAGTTCGACTGCAGCATAGTAGTAGTCTAGAGAAGTGGTTTGGAGCCCAGTTGTGAAGATCCTTGAATGCTGGGCTCATGTGATTCTACTTTCTATGGAATGTGACAAAGAGTCACTTAAAGGTTTTTGAGTAGGATTGTAAGATCCAAGCAGAAAGAGTTACTGGTCCTAGAGCCCTGGCCACCCTGTCTCTGACACCATCTGCATGACTTGGGTGAAACAGGTCCCTTCCATTTCTCCACAAGCATAGCTCCTCAAGTTGAGCTGATGACCTCTGAGCTCCCTTCCACTTCTTGTTCTGTGGCCGTCTGGTGAGTGCTGTGTAGACATCATCATGGTTTTGTTAAGTGACATCTAGTAAGAGTCAGAGGCAAGGTTGAAGCTAGGCTTTACTGCCTCTGATCAGTATAGTCCATCAGGAAGAGGCAGGAGGGCCCTCTCTGGAGGGTGATTGGAGTTGGGGGAGATTCTAGGTGAGGTAAGAAGTTAAGAGTTGCAGTAGCATGAGATATGTATTTTTGGAAGTGCTTGATATGGAAGTTGTTTTGCTTGAATATATATGATTGTTATAAGGGTTTTGTTTACCTTCCCCCCCCCCCACTGGTGAGGGGAAATGGGAGAGAAAATAAAAAGCTTGTTAATGGAAAAGAAATGTCTTTAAAAAATAAAGTATTGCAATAGCCTATAGGTCTTACTTGTGTCATTTATAACACACAACTATATTATTGTAGCTGTTTTTTCCACATAATTTATATCTTCTCTCTCTCACTAGGCCATAGGGCCAGAAGCATGTCTTAGGCTTTGTCATAGTTCCCAGTGCCCTGAGCACAGGACCACACACTGTGAGGACTCTTGATGATGCAAAAGATCACTAGAGGGGTGCTGGTGGTGGGAGTGATGCATACAGAAATGACAGAGATGGAACCAGCCCTTGGAATCTCTGAGTCCTTAATGAATGTTGCTTGGTGGACCTGACTTCCATTCAGAGGAGGGCAGGTAGTGGGTTTTCTAGCATCCTCACTGCAGGCTGGCAACCATCCTCTTTATTCCCTCATCTGCTAGTGCTGAGGACCAGGAGTGTGCAGCACACTGGTGACTGGCAAGTACTTTTAGCTTTTCAAGAGGAAGGGGCTTCATTAAAATATTCATTTGTGGGGATATCTCTCTTCCCAACCAGCGATCAGGTGAGTCATTGGCTGAATCAGGATCAACACATTGGGACTGGAGAGGAAAGGCTGCCCTAAGCTAGGTTCTCCATGTGGGGTCCTTGAGGTCTAAATTGTTTGAAAATAATGCTAAGAGGTTATTTGCTTATTTAAATACCCCTCCATTTTCCAGCTGTATATTTTTGTGAGGCCAGATTTTCTTAACTAAAACACCATATAATAATAGCTAGCACTTATATAGATAGTGCTGCTAGGTGGTTCAGTGGATAGAATGCCAGGCCTGGCACTGAGTTCAAATCCAGCTTCAGACACTTACTAGCTGTGTGACTGTGGGCAAGTCACTTTAACCCCTATGTAACTCCTGTATATGTCAGCTTCCTCATCTGTAAAATGAGCTGAAGAAGGAAAAGGCAAACCACTCCGGCATCTTTGCCAAGAAAACCTCAAATGGGGACTCGATTGAAAAGACTGAACAACAAAATATAGTGCTTCATAAATGTTATTTTATCTTAGCAACAATCCTGTGAGGGAGGTGCTATTGTTATCTCATTTTGCAGATGAGGAAACTGAGGCAGATAGAAGTGAAACGACTTTCTCAGGGCCCCACATGTAGTAAATGTCTGAGACCAGATTTTGAGTTCAGGTCTTCCTGACTTCAAATTGAATTCAAAAGTGGATATGAGAATCCAGCTTAAAGATATTTGCAAAAAATATGCAAGATGATGCCATTATTATCACTGAAAATTTTTTTGTTTAGAGAAACGTTGGTATTTTTCATCAAAAAATTTTGTTAATATGTAATGGGCTAAAAATTCGTTAGCTTAAATTTCTAATACAGAAATGTTGATAGGACTAGGATTGTACTGGAGTAAGTTCTAACCTGATTGAAAGCTACAAATCAGGGCTTTATTTGTCCTTTTACTGGTTGTCTGGACTTAGGAAGATGATGATGCTAATAATGGAAATCAAACTAAAAACTGTGTGTGCATACATCCCTTTTTCCCCAGAGAGCCCAGTTGTTAAACCTTTAGTTGTCCACCCCTGTAGTGCTCTATAAACGTACTTATAAACTACAATCTCATCAGCAGGAGGCTCAGGGAATGAAGTCATCACCAGCCTAGGGCCCTCAGGACCATAGTTATCTAATGATAACAATAACAATGGCGTTTAGATAGCGCTTTAAGATCTGCAAAGTGTAAGCCTCACCAAATAAGAGTGTGAAGAGGGCCTGAGATCAGAGAGTTTGAGAAGGGCAGATTCACAACATTTCCTTGGGAAGGTTATTTCTCTGAAGTCTTGGGTTAGGAGCCGGGAGTGATGGATGGTTGTGCTTTGATTTGGAGATAGGGAAGAGACTAGAGGACTGTAGGGACCTTCCGGCTGTGACTCAGGTCTTTTGTTACTGGAAATGCTCTCAGATTTCAGAGAAAGAGCTTCTACTCTAGAATCCCACAGATCAGACCTTGACCTTCTGATTGGTTGGGGCCTTCTGCTCTAGACAGAACAAATGTGGGCTGTAAATGAGAAAACTTCGTTGTTTCTCGAATTGAGATTTATATAGTTAGTCAGATAAGCTGATGTAAAAACTTAGGTGACCAGATTTCTGATCGTTTTCTGCTGGAGCCTCTATTAACAAGTTTCTACTATTATAATGCAAATGTAAGGCCGGAAATGGAGAGTCAAAATTAATAGACAGGACTGAATGTCATACGGAATATGAGTAGCTATTCTTCAACTGATAATATTTTGCTTAGGAAATGACCTAAGTTATTTGCCCCAGATTACACAAGCAGTAACTGAATGCTAAAATTTTACCTGAGATCTTCAGACTCCAAGTCCGGTGCTTGAGCCACGCTGACCTTGTTAGTGTTGACTGAACTCATCAGACAAAAGACAGTTGTTATGTAGAATTATATCACCCATAGACTAGACCTTTTTGACAGGGCTTTGTTACTCAGGAGATAGTGCTTTGTTGGGCTTTCTTCAGAAAAATCCTTTCTGGAGACACTGGATGCTTTTCGTGGCCTAGGAACATGACTGGACAGGATTTTCGATCTTGGTTTCTGGACTCAAAGTCTTCTGAAGCCTGAGTTTTGTTGACTTTTTAAGAAATTCCCTCTTTCCCAGCTCCTCTATAGGGTAGGTAAGCCATTTTGACAAACAGTAGGCCTAGAAATGGTGGGTGACAGGTAGGTAGAGATGTGGATTTAGGTTCTGCATAAAGTAGAATGGATTGCCTTGCGTCTTCAGTAAAAGCTGGTGGAACCACTTGTTGGGTATGTTGTAGTGGGAATTTGTGTGCAGACACAGTTTGAACCATGTGGCCCCTGAAGCCCAAGTTTCTCTCTGTGAATACTCAGTTTCTGATGCTAGGCACCTTGTCAGTGCCCTCAGTTGTCTCTCCTGCCTGGAGGACTAGAAGGTACAGCAGTAAACTTGGCAAAGCCTTTTTTCCAGAGAGCTCGGAACTTTCAGAACTTTCCAGGGAACTCTCACTTCCCATTAACTGCTCAGCTTGGTTTTAGCTCCATAGAACATCATACCCCTTCACCCTCAATCCCTGCTTCCACCTGCCTTTTCCGGGGGTTCATCCCCCGTTACACTGTAATCTCCTTGAGGGAAGAGACTTTGTTTTCTTCTTTGTATCCCCTGCGCTTAACACTGTGTGTGGCACATAGCTGATACTTAATAAATGTTAATTGAACTGAATATGTATACGCTGAAAAAAATTAGTTATGTAATTATTTGGATGAGCCTTATTAAGATGATGGAAAGGGTCCTCAGAAGGTAGAGACTCTTACTAGTCTATATTTAAATGTATGTTCTAGGTGGGTAACTGTACTTGATAGTATTGTCTCATTCTAATGGGAGCATCAAGAAGAAAATTAAGTACAGTCATTTTCCTAGAGGGTTTGATAATGGGTAGAAGCAGTAGTATATTTCCAAAACAAAATATTTTTGACTTGGTAATATACTTGAAGTTTTTGTAACATTGGCCTTCCTAATTGGATTTTGTCTAGTTCCATGTTATATATAGATAGGTTGTATTCCCTCAGAATATTCTAACTGAAAGTGGGCAAGTCAGGCTAGAATTAAGCATTTGCCCCAAGGAGTTGATTTTCATGTCTGTAAGTCCAAATGCCAAAGTATGTATACATATAAATTGGATAAGCATATAAAGAGCAATATATATGACACTTCAGGGTAGAGTGGAATAAAATAAAATATTATGGCAAATTAATTGGGAAAGAAGAGAAGGGTACAGGAGAGAGTAATTTATTGGAATTAGCTTAGCAAATATTTATTAACCCTCTTTCTGTGTCTAAGATACTGTGCTGGGCCTGGGGATACGATACATCTGTGGCCCCTGGGAGCTTATATTGTCATCAGGGTATTTGTCATTTATTTTCAGAGAAGTGACTGGGGCTGGAGCCTAGTTAATTTGGAAAGCCTAAAGATGATATTGAAGGAGAGAGATATGGTTGGAAGAAAGGGAGATGGTTCTTTTTGATAAAGAGATCCTGAGATCATAGATTTAACGTTGGGAGAGACTTGAGAGCAAAAGTTTCTAAGCTTATTACTCAGCATCTCCCTGGACATCTACTTTCTCTAACCCTTTTGACATTTTTTAAAAATTTATATCATTTAAAAAATATTAAATATTTAAAAAATGATACTTCTTAAGTTTAACAATTTGTAGTAAATTTGTGGGTTTTTTTCATGCATTGAAATTTTGATGATGCAATATTGCAATATCATATTGTAAACAAGTCATTATATGCACATGTTCCTGGTGATACATGCAGGACTACCTGACAGTGCATGACATACTTCTCTGCCAACACTTGCTTAGAGAGACCTGTTGGCAGACTTGATCGTTGATGGGTTATAACTTGTAGTTTATTTGGGAAATAATGTAATCACTGTGATTTTAACTCTGTTACACAATAGATGTACAAACAGTTTTTCAGAATTTTCTTATGCTTCCACTACCCCCTTATTTTTATTCAATGCCCCTCAATTACATCTGAGGCTACTACCACTCCCCTGGACTCCCCTGGATCATTCTAGCTCACCTCAGAGGGTGGTATCACCAACTTTGGGAACCTATGCAGAGGCTATGTACTCCAACCTTGTTTTATACATGAAGAAACTAAGGCTCACAGAAGTGAAATGACTTGCCTAGGATCCTAAACTGTATTCAAACTTAGATCTCTCTCACTCCAAGTCCACTATTCTATCTACTAGGGTAGGCTGCATTAAAATGGAAGGGTGGGCCCACAACCTGCTGAGAGTTCTTGTTTAGGTTTGGAAAGGGGAACCTAAGTATTATTCTCTACGATTGGTAATATAACATTGGAAAGGGCCTCAGATTTATTTCTTTCAATCTCTTACCCATGCAGAAATCTCCTCCTGAACATCCTGGAGTGGTCACCTGTAGCCACTCTTTGAATATTTCCAATGATGAGAAGTTACTACACAAATGGTGCCCTGTCCCTTTACTGGATAACTTAATTGTTAGATTAGACATTATGTCCTTAGTTGAGGTTTCTGTCCACCCATCTTTAGTTTGGCATAAGGGTAGATAACTTATTGATACAGTCTTGTGTAAAGAACAGTACCACATTTTGTCTTCTTGTTGGTCTCATTTTCCTTTTCCTTTATCTCTTCTTCATTCACCTCCTTTCAAATCCCACTGATTAAGACTTTTTTTCCTTTTGGGAGCTTCACTAGGACTGTGTCCAACACAGCCTTTATGAGTTTTTCCTTTTGCAATTATGGAAAAACGTAAGAATAGTTTCATTAAAATTTTCAAAGATCAGCTTTCATTCTGAAGTGAAATCTCAGAAAGATTTGCTTCTGATGTATGGCAGTAGCTTGGAAAGAGTGATACGTCTTCATATCTGACTGGCTTTCTAGAACCTGGCTATCAGTGAAGACTTTGATTTGTGTGTTAAGTGGCCTTCATGAAAGTCCGAATGCTGTGCCATGATATGGAGGCGACCCTGGGTTCTTCAGACTGTGCCAGTGGAGTGCAAGGACCACCAGGTGCCACCGTCTGAGGGTCTGCCTCACATGTGTGGAGAGGTTAGATGCCTCGTGATGACTGGTTTTGGCCGAAGTCGCTCATGAAGACTGGCCCACTCCTAGGAAAGGCCATCAAAATACTTTGCCATCAGGATCCTTGAAGTACGGAGGACATGATCTCAGAGCACATCAGAATGGTTGTTTACTCTAGGTTAGATCCCCTCCCTCTCATGGCTCACAAAGAGACTTTGGCCCCTGGGAAACTTTTGAGCACATCAACTTTTGGTCAAGATACTTTTGCTCTTCTAAGTTTATCTTAGAGATAGTAACAATTGATAGAGCTCAGGGACAGAATAATGACTGCTCTTAGAATGTACCCTAGTGAGTTCAGAGTTTAAATCTGATTTTCTGGTTGCTGATCTTAGGACAAAAATCACCCCTTAAAGGGCCCTGGGAATCTGAGTGTCCAGACTGCTACAGGTATGCTCAGTGCTGGGAGGAGATGGTTCTTTGGAGAATTAAAAAAAAAATAAAAACCATTTATTTGAACTTAATTTGTTTTCTTTCCTCTTGCCGGAAGTAATTTTGGCAAAGTAACTTAAAAGGAATAGGCTTTTTGAGACAGTAATTGTTTTGGTAGCACTAGATCTGTTAGAAGATTTAGGCAGTAGGAAATACTCACTTTCAATCTGTAAGAGTAGACTAGCAGCCTGATAACTTGGTGCCACTTTCTTGGGCTTGTGCCCTGTCTGGACATGCTGGGGGCTGGGAAGAAGGGCATCTAGGGGACTCTTAGACCTCATCCCTCCGGATGACACAGAAGCCCCTGGGGCTTTCCTAGTAAAGGTGATCCTGGTGCTGGTCTGTTTTTGGGTTTTTTTTTTTTTTGTTTGATCTGTGACTCTTATTTATAGGCTATAAACATTCTGAAATCTAGTACTCACTCCTGCTTTTGAAGGTTAAAGGGTACCATACTTGACACTTTGCTAGATTCACTATAGTTAGAGAAAGCTCAGGCATGTGTTCTCTCATCTGAGTTATGTTTCTGGGAAGAGTGACAGCATTGGTGTTCAGTGCTTGGCAGACACCACCTTACCAGTCATTGCTTAGAACTAGGATCAGGATATCTTCAGGACCTGTCCCCAGGTTTTTAACTTTTTTTTTACCTGTGATGTCACCTTCCCTTTGTATCCCCCTACTCCTCCTTTTCTTTTCCTCCTTCATTCTCATTTTTGTTGAGTAGAACATAGGAGCAGTGATAGAAGTTGCAGAGAGGCAAATTTAGGCTCATTATAAGGATAGTTTTGCCAATGATTTGAGCTATCCCAAAGCTACCTCTGCAATTTAGAGGGGAATTCAGTAGAAGGAACACTTAAGTATAAGTTTAGCTAGAGGACCTCGGAAATCCCTTCACTTTCTGAGATTCTGTGAAATCAGTGGATTTCCTTGCTGTGAGAATACACTCACTGGCAGAATCCCACTAGCCTAACTCATAAGTTTGTGACCGATGAACCAGTGTTTTGAACCCACCCATCCACTCTGAGTAGATATTACATGTGCTCGATTGTCTGCTCCAGAGGTTTGTCAGAGTCAAGCTTCCTTGAGCTCCTTTGGTTTCTGCTAGGCATTGCAGTTCCATTTAACCAAATCTCTGAATTGTTGGGGAGGGTGTTCTTGTTCATGTGTGGCTTAGCCTCCATGACCTTTGTGTGAGAGGCTCTTTTCACTGTGAGACTGTGATCCTCTTGTTTTTGCATGGGGCAAGGCCCCTTTTCTGTTCTGAGGGAGACAGAGGGGGAGCGATGCAGGCCTTCTTGTTCCAGTTAACTCTCTGGATGAGGTCCTGCTTATTGAATTGGACTGATTCCATGAATTTCCCTCTATTTCCTGATATTTGTAGGCTGCTTATCTGATTCTACCAAGACCTGATCATGACTTTCTAGTTCTGAGCATACATAGTAGCAGGCTTGAGATTTGTTTGCTCACTCATGAAAATAACAGTAAACATCACTAGCAAGGCAAGCTTATAGATAATTTTTTAGAAATAGCTTCTTTAATCAATAACTTTTTGTGGAATACTTAGGGAGATAATTGGCCCTGAAGCTCTTGGCCTGTTCCTGACCTTTATTTGGAACAGGGCAGGCAGTCTTTGAGTGTCCGGCATTTCTCAGAGCTTAGACCTCTGACTTATTTTGCAATCTTTAGATGAGAAGCTTTTATCTCTAAAAGGCTTTGGGTCAGCCGAATTTTAGGAGACATGACTCCAGTGAGACCTTTGTACATGATCTGGGTGGAGTTTTATCTGCAGGATCATGGGCAAAGTCGATCCAAAATGATTCTGTTCTTTGCCTTCATTTTTCCTCCTCCATCAAACCCGTCTTTCCTCTTTCCCATAGAAAACATGGACTTGTTTTGACAGAGTGAAACTCCTTTATGATGCCGAGAAGAGAATTAACCTTCAGTTGTATTAGACTGACTCTTGCTATGAGTATGAGAAGTTGTGGTAATTTTTATCCCACTAGGAAACCTTGCATCTCCTTAGAGATGGGGTCTGTTTTTTTCATTTAAGACTGAGTTGTAGATGAGTAGATTTTGCATAGAGTTACTTTGTAGAGGATATAGCTTTGGAATTGGAAGGAAAGCTTTGTAACTGTGAAGGTTGGCAAAAGGCCTAGAACTGCGAGGAAGTCAAAGTGCCCAGTGGAAGTCCGTTTTCCTCTGGATAGGACTGTATGCAAACCACGGCTTTTCATAAAAATTCACTGATCTTCCCAGCCTTCTTTGGCAATGCTTTTCAGGATGTTTTCAATTCTTGCCATCCCCAGAAACAGTAAAACTTTTGAGGGAAATTGTAGCGGATGGCCTGCGTGACCCACATGGCTCGGTGATGGGGTGAAGAAGAAAGACCAACTCTGTTTGTTGATCGGAGGGTCTGAGTATTTATGGACAGAAACTGCAAGCCTACCTGACCTTCTGCTTTCTCCTGCCCTAGTGATTAAATCAGTCTTATGAGACTGATATAAGTCTTTTAAGACTGATTTAATCAGACTGATCCTAGAGGGCATCTATTTTACTTATCCCTTGTTTTCTGTAATTCTCTAGTTTGTCTCACGGGACAGCAACATGGGGGGGGGGGGGGGGCGGGCAGCATGGAGAGCCATTCGGGATGATAATGAGCACAGTCTCAAAGAACAGTTTCCTGAAGGTCTATCCTGATCTTGTCATCCTCACTCTACCCTGGCCCTCAAGAAATTTTGCAAAGGATTTCAGTGTTTAGAAAAGCTAATTCATCTTCAGTTTTAAAAATGCCTAGTCCTTTCTAGGATCTCAGAGACTGGGGAAAAGAGGAGCATGGATCATTTCTTCCCCATGAGAAACATCTTGGGGTTTTTTCTATCATATTTTTTCCCTTTATGTTGGAAAGGCCTGTGAAATGTAGATATTCAAACAATTGTTTTAGCTTAGATGTCATAAACTGATCTCAGATAACCATTTTTTACAAACTTCTCTTCATCTTCATTGATTTTCTTGGCCTGTTAATAAATAGGAGCACTTGGCAACTTTATTAGGTATTCGGTTTCATTGTGTCTACCTTTTATGCACCTTTTCATTCTAGCAACAAATATGTTAATTGAGCTTTGATATTATAAAGCCTAGTACTATTTGAAGCTTCTTTCCTGAGGAGTGTCTGGGTATCTACGTCACAACCTTTTATATGGTAAGATTCTTCCTTTTTATCCCTCTTTGTTAGTCTTTTCAGTATTCTTTTAGTATTCTTTCCTCTTCAGGACCTTGGCAGTATAGGCAGAATATGAAGTATAGTGATATTTGTGACAATGGGGTTGTAATGACAATTGCAGCTTTTCTGGGTTAAGGAAAAGTGATATCTAGAGAGAAAATGGGGGAGCATTTGAGAACCACTGGCCCAGTACTACCAGTTAACAAATGGGGAAATGAATGGCAGGGCAAGGTGCAGGTTTTCTTTCTGAGAGAAGGGAAAGGTCCTTTGGGGAAATCTATTTTTCTGATTCTTTTTTGTTCATCCTTGCCAGGAAGATAGTTATTTAGTTGCAGGTGTACTTTTATTTTCTTTTGTTTCAGGCTTTTTTCCCCCCATTGGGATTGGTTGGGATGAGAGGTGGAGAGCTAGTTATATAGGGTGATTTTATCTTGGGTACTTCTCATATTGTTTTGTGAACATAGAAGTGAGTTTCTCTATTGCCACAATGATCAACTCAATGAAGAGAGCACAACAGGCACTTAATAAAGGTGCCCTGATCATCACTGACAATAAATGTCTTCCTGTTGACTGTGATCCATAGCTTGTGATTAGGAGAAAGAGAATAGATTGCCAGATCAACTCCATACTACCGTTTCTCTTTCTAAGACTTGGTTCCTTCTGTTCAATGAGGGTCATTATAATCTAGTGTTTTTTGAGGAGCCCAAAAAAGTATGTATTTTTCTTACCAGTTTTATATGTGGATTTTGAAGCTACAAAGTTTTATGACTTAATGAAAGGTTGAAATGCCCTTCCTTTGACTCCCTATTCTTTTAGGGTCATAAGTGGAGAAAGACAGTCTTCGATCCCTGGCTGTTTTCCTGAAGAATCTGTCACTTTGTTATGTAACTTATTCCTTAGCTTGCAATTTAGTTCTTATTAAGCCATGTAGTTTTCATTAGCTTCTGTTGGTCAGTCTTGCAGATCATTTCCCAGAGCAGCGTGTGAGAAGCTGCAGGGTTCTAGGCTGCAAATCCAGAGTTTCCAGCTCTTCTTGAAAAGCTCTTGGTACCTGTATTGTGCAATAGTGATAGAGGGGGAGAAGGGGAGAAGCAGAGGAGAGCAAAACCTAGTCCTTGATCACACAATTTCAGAGTGGGAGGTTTTGATCTTAGGTAATATCTTGCTAAAGATCAGGTATGAATTGTAAGTTATCAGTGGACTTTTATGCATGTAATGCTGATAAATCCAGATTGGCACCGACTTTGTATTTCTCAGTATAAACTCAATGAACTTGGTGCCCTGTCTGAATGGCAGGCCAGTCAGCCCATTGCTAGATTCAAAGGGTCACAGAAAAACTGGATTAATCATCTACCTTTGATATAAAACCACAGTCACTTTTGCTGCTCTCAGTTTCTAAGAAGGATATTGGCCTTCAGTTGACCTCTTTCTTCCTCAGCTTTGTTAGGTATAGGATGGTTAGCATAGGCAAAAATCTACTAGTGTGCTGATTTGTCAACTAGCATCCTGCCAAAAAAAAACCTGTTCACATTTTGAGTGTTGCTTTTTTCTAAAAGTTATTTTCTGTGTTTCAGGGTTGTCAGGGAGTGAAGCTTCAGCACTGTGAAGGCTTAGAGAACTCTCAGTGTCAGGTAGTTGGGGGCTGCTGGCTCTTCTCAAGAGTTCATTGTTATCTCTTTATTGGTTGGTGAGCTTTGCTCCTAATTGTGTTGTTGCAGAGTCCCAGTTCTGACACTTTATTTTCTAGCTGAAAAAGATGAAGTTTTCTGGAGAAATTGTATACTGTCTTTGAGGAGTTCCTTCTTAGTGTGAAAAACTTTGGCATGTGACTTTGTATCGATTCCAGGAGAGGGAGCCATGTCATGTACGGGGAGTATAGGGACCTGTCCACTGCGAGTGTTGTCACTTAGTGTTACTGAGATATGGGGGCCCATCACTGTGCCTGGGCCCACTCTCTCCAGATCATGAAAGTAGAAGGAATTCTTGCTAGCAAGTACCGCTGGCCAGAAGTCGAGCAGTTTCATTCCTCCCCGCTGCCCCATGCAGTTTGGCGTTGCCATCACAAATCACATTTCACTACCAATTCCTTTGGGATTTACCTCTAGAGGGGGGAAGTGACTTAACAGGTCATATAAGCTATTCCAGGGATGGGGAATTTGTAGTCTCAAGGCCACAGCTGGCCCTCCAGGTCCTCAAGTGTGGCCCATTGACTAAATCCAGACTTCACAGAACAAAACTGCTTAATAAAAGGATTTATTCTGTAAAACTTAGACTCAATCAAAAGGCTGTAACCAAGGACCTCGAAGATTGTATGTGGCCCCAAGGCTGCAGGTTCCCCAGCTCATATGGATTTGAAACTATATATTGCGCATGCTGAGGGGGTTGCCTGATGTGGAAATGATCCTATGCTCTTGAAGGTGGTTTCTGGAAAGAGCTTCAAGTACACTTTCAATGAAAAGAACCTTCTGCTTTTCTGGTACTACCCTTAGCTAAGTACAAGAGCATACTATCAACTAGGTGATGAATTCTTTTACCTTGGCAACTCATAGTGGCCTTCGGTCCTGTAGGGCCCCATCCTGTTGCTTCAGTGACAGTAACTAAGACAACACAATTTCTAGACTGTATGTAAATAAACATGATTAAAAGTTGATACTCTGAATGTGAGACCCTGGTCCAGTTATTGACAAGTGGGTGTACTAGTGGAGGAACTGAGTCATGCCAGTGTTGGCATTCCCACCATAAAAAACCTAGAAGACATAGATGGTGCCCAGGTCTTTTTGGAGAGACAGAGATAAGAATAAGTGGATCTGGTTTTATAATTCATCCGAGGGCAACAAGAAACGTCATTTCATAGGATACCTGCTCATCTTGATTTGTAGTACGCATGAGGAGTGTTTGCCAAAAAAAGACAGTCACGAAGAACACTTACGGGGTTGGGAAGGAAGAAAAATTCTGCAGAGAGGCAGTGGAAAGAACACTGACCTTTGGAGGCAAAGGCCCAAGGTCAGATTCCATTTGGCCACTGTGATTCCTAGCTTGTGATTTGCCTCAGGCAAATGATATAACTTCCCTTGGCCTCAGTTTCCTCATCTTAACAATGAAGGAGTTGGCCTTTTTCATTTCTAAGTCTGATCTGTCTGTATGACTTGAACTTCACAGAAGCCAACTTCAGAGCCCCCTTCCCTGATTTTCACCTTCTTGGAAGATGTCTTCCTATGGAAGTACCATTGACATCTCTACATGTGCAAGCCAGAACTCGTTCTCTTTTCTAAACCTCTCCTCCCACTAGATTTCTCTATCTCTGTTGAAAGCCACCATCCTTCTAGTCACCCAGCCTGGAAGCGATAGGATGTCAGTACCTTTAAAACATGCGCTGTTTTGTTTTGTCTTCCTCTCTCTAGGGCCTAGTATAGTGCCCTGCACACAGTAAATGCTTAATAAATGTTTGAATTGAGGTAAAATGCTCAATTTCCCCCTCTTATTTCTGGTATCCAGTTAGTTGCCAAGTTTTAATGATTTTGGCTTTACAAAATTCTTCTTATCTGTCTTTTCTCCACACATAGGGGCCACCGCCCTCATGTTTTAGGCTTTTCTGACCTCTCACCTGAACTGTGTACAAAGCCTCCTCTTTGCCCTCTTTGCATTTGGTCTCTCCTGTCTCCAGTGCTGCTTTTTTTTCTTAGTGTGTGATTTATTCCTGCTTGAAAATTTCTTCAATTCCTACACCATTGGCAAGCTAGCTTTAGAGAGCTGAATGGAACATTGATAGGCAGAGTGACTTTCCTGATTCCACTCCATGGCTGTCCCTTGATGGACTGTACATGCTGTCCTTCATCATGCCCTTGGTATTCCTAAAGGATCTGACCAAGTCCCCTCGCTCACCAATCTTCTCTTCCCTCTTGGGGTCCAGGTGTAGCTACAAACTGTGTCACCCGGCATTGGAAGCCCTTCCCAATCTGGCTTTCATTTCTCTTTCTTACCTGAATGTTTCTTTGTTTTATGAAGTCTGCAGCCAAACTGAGCTTATGCCCTTCTGTCCCTGCACCTCCCTGCCCCCAACCTCACAGTCCATCTGTTGTTGCCTTTGTGCTTCCTTTTAGCTCACCCTTGTGTGTAGAAGGTTCTTCTGTGCACTCCTTATGGCCTTTGGGAATCCTTGGTTTCTTTCAGAGCATAGCTTAACTACCTACCACCTCTTTTCCAACTCTTTCTTGACTTCTACCAGTTATTTCGGCTTTCTTCATCCTCAGTTTGTCTTGGACTTCTTTATCTGTGTTCACTTTGTGTCTGCCCTTGGCCCCTACCCTGTATGCCCCTTGAGGGCAGGTACTGTGTCATTTATCTTTGTACCTCTCCTACACAGCACTTTTCAATGTTAGTTGGATTGAATTGGATTGTGTGTTTTGCCCCTTCTGTTTTTTGGTAAAGACTAGTCTTGTGTTCCTCATTACACAGGAAGAAGGTAAGATCTAGAGGAGGTGGGATGGCTCCCTGACATGTCCTACGAAGTCACTTGACTGTGCAGCATAAACACTGAGTGTTTGTACTTAGGCCATACTAAATTGGAATCACTTCAGGCTAGAGAGTTATAAATGTGTGTGTACATGATAAAAGAATGTTTTGCTTTAAGCTCTAAGTATGGTAAAAAAGGGTGATTATTAATATGTGAAGTTTTCTTGTCTCTTTCTGTCATTATCTGCATTCCTGTCTGTAAGTCATGACATAACTGCGTCATTTAAGCTTGTCATACAGAGCATTGCAGAGGCAATCTTCCCCTTTGTTATTGCACAAACTGCCCCCATGTGCATAGTTTTTGCTAGTTAAGGTGAGGTCATTCAGGAACTTGAAAACAGAGAAAGTAACTCTTGGGGTGCCTGTGTCTTAAAAGGGGTTAAAAGATTCCTTAAGGCTGGGTTACATCAGGATTCTCCCAGGGGGTTATGTGTACACCCAGAGCACCAAAGAATAGTCTCCTCTGTCCTCCCAATGAGGCTGTGGCCCACAGAGCCCAATAATGTGTAAGCTGAGCAGTGCTGCAAGGCTCTTCATCCCCCAAGGACTAAGGCTGTTTATGCTAAATTGGCATCGGCAGTGATATTCACTATCAGTAAGTCCAGGATTTGGGCTGAGTGTGAGAAGGACGTTGTGGTCACTGACCTGTTGTGTGACCATGGGAAAGTCACTTTTTTCTGAGCCTGAATTTCCTCTGAAAGCTGAGGGATTTAGACTGGATGAATTATCTGGTCCTATTATGGTTCTGTGGTCAGTAGGAGGCATGATCTCTTCAAACAACTGGCTGTGGAGTTATATCATATTCAGAGGGTTCAGAATGTGGCTGTTGCTTATCCATTAGGTTTACTTTCTGTCTCTTACCTGTGGGTTGTGAGGAATTAGAAGGGGTTCGTTCTTGTGATGCAGTTGAAAGAGTATTGGATTTGGAGTCAAGAGTTGGGGGTGTGAGGACCAGCCTTTACTATGTAACCCTGGGCTAATCATTTAATCCCTCTGAGACTTTTTATTGATGTCTTCCTATAATTGTGGAGTCTATTTTATTGATAAAACTTAGTTTAATTGGAAAAAAATTATAAATTTTGAAGTTTGAGTTCCTTGTGTATTTGAACACCTGAGAATTTTGATTTATTTTTCTTTAGTTGAAATGTTTATTGTTCCCTGCTATCTGTCTTGATTGTTGGAAATTGATGGTTGGTAACTGGTAACTAGGTAGAAACCACGATCTTCAGAAGTCTCTCTGAATGGCTTTCTCTCTCTCTCAGTTATAATTTGACTTCTTGGACCTAGACTTTCCCACAGAAGCTTTTTTATAGCTGTTGGAAGCTGACTGCACTTTTTTGGATGATAGAACCTATCAAAGCATGAATTCTGGCCACTGCCAGTGCTGTAGTGGTTGTGTTTGGTGACAGCAATGGTGTGGCCCAGGGGAATGACCCAGGATAGACACCAGTCTCCAGTGGAGCTGCAGTGTTTCCGCACTCTGTTATAAGGAGATGACTAATTATGTCATCCTTTGTTAGAGGGATACAAAATAAACACACAAAATAAAGCCATTTTTTTCCTTCTGTCTTATAAATTTGGAGAACACTTGTTCTGATTTCCTCCTTTGGTAGTGATTCAAAATGCTACGAATCTTATTCTCTCCTCCCCAGTCTCCTTTGGAGGAAGATTGCTGCCATTGCTGCTGGGGGAGCAGCATTTACATGACTTAGCTGTACCTGTTGGTGGGTGTAATGGTGTGTTGCTTGTTGTTTCTGTATCTTGTGCAGCAAGGGTCCTCATGTGGGAGAGGGATTTGGTTTGTTCTGTGTGATCCTTGAGGGCAAATTGAGGATTAAGGAGAGAGTCTCTTTCTATGTAATAGGAGAGCGTATCACAAAGAGATTACAGTTGCTCTGAAGAGGAGCTTTTAATTCATAGGATCTGAGATTCTGACACTGGAGTGGGCTTGGAGATTATCTAGTCTGACACCCAAATGAGCTGTTACCAAGTGCAATTGCTGTCTCAAAAGGAAGTGCCTTTCCTCTCACTGGAAGTGTTTGAGCGGAGACCATTGGTTGAGTATGTTGTAGAGAAAGTTCTTGCTCAAATTTCAGCCAGAAGACCCTTGAAGTTCTTCTTAACTCTGGTATTCTCTGATGGTCATGGACCCTTCCCCTCTGTAACTTGTAGACCAGTTTGACAGCTAAGACACAGTCACATGGAGTGGTAACTGACAGAGAAGGGCTAAGACTAGCCAGCCCCAGTGAGTGGACTGTACTTCTCTCCCAGCCTCTCTGAATTTTTTATCTTCCTTTCTCAGCTCAGGTGCTCAGGGACATTCTTTAAATTCTCAGCTGTTAATAAGTTCACCTTCCCTCCTTAAGTTACCTTGTGTTTTATTTTTGTGTGTACATGTTTAGTTCTTGCTTTTGAGGAAATATATTTCTGAAGCAAAAAGATGTGAGCAAAAGATTTAAGATAGTAGGCCAGTCTGGCTGGAATTGAGATTTTTTTGGAAGGGAAATAATTAGGTGTTTTGGGATAAGAGTTTGCAAGTCCTTAATTGTAAAAGAAAATGGTAGTTGGGCCAGAGTACTTAAAGTAAATAGTAAAAAACTGAATTCTCTTTTTCTTTCTCATAACATTTCTTTTTCTTGTGTTTTATTTCTAGAAGGCCATTGAGCCATATCAGGAAATCTTGGAGGTATATTTGATCAATGCCAAGAACTATGTAAATGGACACTGCACCAAATATGAACCCTGGCAGCTGATTGCATGGAGTGTACTGTGGACTTTGCTGACGGTGTGGCTCTATGGGTTTATCTTCCAGTCTGAGAGTAAGTGTGCCCACTGTTCTTGAGATAAGATGTTTCTGTGCTATTCAAATCCAAGACTCCCATTGGCACCAGCCTTTCTTGATCACCAAGCTTCGTGGTATCTAGCATATCTAGTGTGGGTTTTAGCAGTGCTTTTATGGCCCTTCTATTTACATTCATCTCCTTAACTTCTCAGAAATCAAAGTGTAAGGGTCATTGTAAACGTGTACAGATTCAAACCTGGGGTGTAACTTAGACTGTTAAGAAAGCACCCCCGAATTGGATTACCTGTGCAAACTTAATTATTTTGGAATCACTGTTCATGGCTGTTACTTTAGGCAGCTAGGTGGCAAAGCAGATAGTGTGCTAGTTCCTGGGGTCAGGAGTTCAAATCAGTAGCTAAGTGACCCTGGACAGATCTTTTAACCTCTGCCTCAGTTTCCTCAACAGTAGAATGGGGATGATAATAGCACCTATGTCTTGAGTTGTTGTGAAGATCAAATGAGATATTTGTAGTGATTTGTAAACCTTAAAGAATTTTTAAATGCTGCTGTCATCATTATTATCTTTTTCTGTCTGTGAAGGGATAGTGATAAGATTGTGATTTTTTTTTCTTTTTTTTAAATTACTTGTTTTCAGTGTTCTATAGTCACATCCATATATCTTAGATTTTTTTCCCCTCCCTCCCCCCCTTTCCCCTACTACCTCCCCACTCCTTCCCTGAGATGGTATACAATTTTACGTAGGTTCAACACATACATTCCTATTAAATACATTTACACATTAGTTGTGTTGCATAGAAGAATTAAAATGAATGGGAGAAATCATAAAACAAAACAAAACATAATACAGAAGAAAATGATCTGCTTCATTCTGTGATCTAATTCCATAGTTCTTTCTCTGAATGTGGATGGCATTTTGTCTCAAGAGTCCTTTGGGAATGTTTTAGGTCCTTGCATTTCTGTGAAACTAAGTCTGCCAGAAATATTCCTCACACACTGTGGTTTTTACTGTGTGCAATGTTCTCCTGGTTCTGCTCCTTTCACTCAGCATTAGTTCATATAGGTCCATCCAGGCCTTTCTGAAGTCTTCTGTTCCTCATTTCTTATAGCACCATAGTATTCCGTTACATTCATTACTACAACTTATTCATCCATTCCCCAATTGATGGGCATCCCCTTGATTTCCAGTTCTTGGCCACCACAAAGAGAGCTGCTATGAATATTTTTGTACATGTAGGACCCTTTCCCATTTTTATGATCTCTTAGGGATACAGTCCTAGAAGTGATAATGCTGGGTCAAAGGGTATGCACCTTTTTGTAGCCCTTTGGGTATAGTTCCAGACTGCTCTCCAGAATGGTTGGATTAGTTCACAGCACCATCATCAATAAATTAATGTTTCAATTCTCCCACATCTTCTCCAACATTTATCATCTTCCTGTTTTGTCATGTTAGCCAATCTGATAGGGTGATGTTTTATCTCAGAGTTGTTTTGATTTGCATCTCTCTAATCAACAGTGAGTTAGAGCATTTTTTCATATGACTATAGATAGCTTTAATTGCTTCCTCTGAAAATTGTCTGTTCATATCCTTTGACCATTTATCAATTGGAGAATGACTTGTATTCTTGTACATTTGACTCAGTTCTCTGTGTATTTTAGAAATGAGGCCTTTATCACAGACACTAGTTGCAAAAATTCTTCCCCAGTTTTCTGCTTCCCTCCTAATCTTGGTTGCATTGGGTTTGGTTGTGCACAAACTTTTCAATTTAATGTAATCAAAATTAAACATTTTGCACTTCATAATGTTTTCTGCTTCTTGTTTAGTCAAAAATTTTTCCATTCTTTATAAATCTGATAAATACACTATTCCTTGCTCCTCTAATTTGTTTATAGTACCAATAAGATTGTGATTTTATTGATAACCAATATATTTCAGCTTTTTCTTTGCAACTTACAATCTTAGAGAGTTCCCTAGTGCAGTGAGAGGTAAAGAGACTTGACCAGGGTCACACATCCAGGATCTATCAGAGGTAACACTTGGACTCTAGTCTCACTGACTTTAAGGGTGGTGCTCTGTCTGATGTATCCACCACTGCTCATTCCATGAAGGTGATGTGAAAATGGAACCCTTCTGTTTGACAGGAATTTTGGGAGGCATGCAAGAGAAAGTGGGGGCCAGCCTCTGTCCTCCAGGGGGGTTCCCAAGAAGGACTGCAGCCCACAGTCCCTATCCCTCCTGAGCAGCTGTCAGTAAAGCATAGCACTGAGCACACTCAGGACCAGGAATGTGAGTCCCAGCTCTGCCTGAACCTGACTTTCTTCATTTGTCAAATGAATAGCTTGTATCTCTGGAGTTCCTCTTTGCTCTAAAATGCTATGCTGTGATTCTGGTCAAAATTCTTCCATCTTTCCGTGCCTTACTTCTCCTTCCCCGCCCACCCCACCTCACCTCCAACCCTTAAACCCATCTGTGTCCACTCTTCTGTCTCTCTGTGTAGCCTCAGAGTCATCTTCATGGCCCACCTCTTCCTTACCTTTGCCTCTAATCCAGTGCCATAGCTTGTCAGTTCTCCTTCTGCAGCCTCTTCTGAGCCCATCCTTTTCTTGTCACAGACGTCCCTTAGGTTCAGGCACTCCACCTCTTGCCTGGGTTTCTTCCAGTAGCCTCCTAGTCATTGTTAGTCTCTGCCCTCTCCAGGCGCTCTGTCTTAAGCCTGTCAGAATAGTCTTCCTGAAGCACGGGGCTGCCATGTTTTTCCCTTGCTCAAACATCTTCCCTAGGATTGTTAGACTAAAATGCAGACTTCTTATCTCAACATTTAAAGCCCCTCGCAAACATCCTCCAGCCCACCCTGCCTTCCTTATTTCCCATGACTTGGGCACCCTGCATTTCAGTCACATAGGACTCCGTGCTTTACCCACACTCTGCATTCCATCTTTAATAGTCCAGAATCACATCTCTCCTCACTGCTGCTCTTTCAAAGCCTTAACTTCCTTCTGAGTTCAGCTGGTTTAAGTATCTAAAGTCTTGGAGCACTGGAATGCTTTTCATGTTGATTTCCTGTCCCTTAGGGCTTTGTACATAGTAGGTTCATCGCAAATTATTGAATTGAATGTTGAATAAGTGACAACCCTTGTTATTTTTCTCTTTTGTCTAAATTTTCCATAACTATCAACTTATCCAAGTGGAGAGAGAAGGAAAAGAAAACTTATTTGTTTTTTGTAGAAATTACCCTGTTTTTATGTGCCTTGGAACTCTTGGGCAAGTGTCTTATGAAATCCATGAACCCTTTGCCAGAATAATGTTTTTAAATGCATGAAATCAAATACAGTATATTATAGAATTACACAGTAAACCAAGCACAAGGAAATACAGTTGTCAGAATATTAACATAATGAATTCATGGACCCAGGTGGAAAACCCCTGCTCTCTATTCTGGCTGGGATAACCTGCATTTGAGAACATTGTGGATGATTTCAAGTTTCTTTAGCCATGCTTTTTCAGACAGATGTGTCACAGGTTAGCATGTCCATAAAAGAAATATATCAAGAGTTCTTTTCTATATCATTGTCATAAATTTACTACAGTATGCTAATGAGTATTTGCAAAGTAACCTTAACTTGCTCCCTTTGAGCCTGTAGACTTTACCCTTACTTTAGTGTTTGCCAGCCTCGAAGATATTTTCCAATAACTCTGTCTTATGGTGCCTATCAATTCAGATTTACCTTCCTTAAATGCTGCAAAGAGGCCCTCCATGCTGTGTGCCAGTAATTGGCCTTCTCATCTCAGGCCCTTGTCTCACTCATTGTTTTGAACAACCAGCCGCCTCATGGCCCTTTATTCAAATGTGTCACAACTTTTTTCATTGTTAATAGTCAAACTTGGAAAGCTCTGATTCCTAGGAACCTCTTTATGACTTCCATTAGGGAGGTTTTCCTATTTATGCCCTCCAGGATCAAGTAGAAGAAAACTTAATCTCTTGTCCTTGCAAAGCTCCTCACATCACTAGAGTCAACTCTCTACACTGAACTTTCTCTTTTCCAAGCTAAATGCCTCTAGTTTCTTCATTGAATTGTTTTATGGCACAAACTCACCATCTTGCTTCTCCAACAGATTAATGTCCTTCCTAACATGTGACATCCAGAATGGACACAGTTCTTTAGATGTGGTCTGACCTGGTAAGACTGTCACATTCCTAGTCCCGAACATTATTACTTTCTCTTTAAGATTCCTTGGCATTTTTGGCTGCTATATCCCACTTATGACATTCAACTTGGAGTCCTTTAAAGCCCCCAGATATTTCCTGATAAACTGCTGTCCAGCTATTTCTCTTCCATCTTGAAATAATTTTTTTTAACCCAATTGTAAGACTTTGCATTGGGAATGCAGCATATAGGGATTGAAGAGAGAGTATTGGCTCCGGAGTCAGGGGTCATGTCACTGATGCTTATTCTTGGTATTATTGTGGGTAAGTCACAACATTTGTCAGCCTCGGTTTCCTTATCTGTGAAATGAGGGGTTATGTTACATGGTCTCTGAGGTTTCTTTCAGCTCTGGATCTACCAGTGTGTGATACTGTTTATCCCTATTAAATTTCAACCTATTAGAGTCAGCTTAGTGTTCTAGACTGCTAAAGTCTTTTTGAAGCTGGATTCTTGTTATCCAGTATGTGAGCATAGTATAGTCATTATCAGATTGTACACTTCATTAGCACAGGGTCTGTGTCATACTTTGTATCCTTCCTGGGCTTAGGATTAGTACTAGGTGCATTGTACCTAATAATAAACATTAATTAAATAAATGTTCCTGTAACATTTATATAAAGTATCTTTTATTGTGTGTTTGGTAGGGTTTTAAAATTTTTTTATGGGGCAAATTAAGTTTTAAAAAGGTAACTTTTGGCATGTTTGGGATGGATTTCTTTTTTTTTTTTTATGTCTTCAATATATAATTTATTTATTTTTCAGTTCTTAACATTCACTTCCACAAGAATTTGAATTCCCATCTGTCTCCACTCCCCGCCCCAGGACTGCATGCACCCTGTCCACCCCTTCCTTCAGTCTGTCCTCCCTTCTGTTACCCACCCTTCTTCCATTAGCACCCCCTCAGTAGAGCTGGAATTTGTCCAACCATTCTGGAAAGTCATTGGGAAGAGGCCCCCAAAGTGATTAAAACATACATCCCCTTTGAGCCAACTATACTACTACTAGGCTGATAATCCAAGAGATCAAAGAAGAGGAATAAGACCCCTGTGTACAAAAATCCCTGTGGTAGTTCTTTTTGTAATAACCTAAAGCTGGAAACTTAGGAGATGCCCACCTACCGGATAAAGACCAAACAAATGGTGGCATATGAATGTAATGGAATGTTATTGTGCCAAGAGAAAGGACGAAGTGGGCAGCTTCAGAGGAAACTGGGAGGACCTCTGGGAGCCATTCAGAGTGAGGAGAACAGAGGTAGTAGAACACTTTATGCAACACTAGCAACATTATAATTTGGAAAGACTTTAGAACTCTGGTTAATGCAATGATCAACTGTTAATCCAGAGGACTGAAGATTAATTATATCAGAGAGGCAATGGAATGAGATGTCATCCTAATGTGGGGACTTTGTTTTTGCTGTTTTGGATTATGCATATTATGAAGATTTTTTTCTTTTCTTTTTTAAATTGCTTAATGTGGGGGGCAATAGGAGGGAAGAAAGATTAAATTCATGTAAAATCAAAAAAATAAAAAGACAAATAGATATTGAGGAGGTGGAAACTTGTATCATAACCTAGCCACTCCCTTGTGGGACTTATGTAGGTGTTCAGCTGAAGAGAGGCTGTGTCATCACAGCAGCGGATAGACATTAGACTTGGAATCAGGAAGCCTGGGTTAAATCCTTAGACATTGACCGGCTAGGTGACTCTCTCACTGTCACTTTCACTGTTCTATGACACAGTTTCCTTATCTTTAAAATGAGGGAGTTGGAACTGATGGAATCACTGAAGTCCCTTCGAAGGTCTGGTTCTAGCATCTCGTGATCCTTCTCTCCTGTGTGCCTTACTTCATCTGTGGAATGAGAGAGCTGGCCTAAATTAGGACATGTTACTTTTTTGAGTATGGAGGGAAAGTGGTCTCACATGAATAGAAATCTGTGTGTGTAGCATACATGTAATGATTTCAGTTTTAGTTACAGTTATTAATTGATCCAAGTCTATTGTTATGACAGTTATATGGTGATAGCAGGTTCATTGCTACTGGCCTCCCTCTTCTTGGGTGCTAGCTAATTAGGTAAGAACATATTTTAGTTAAAAAAAAAATCTCGGGGAGTACACTTGGTAGCAGATAGGTATCATTTGGGGCTGGAAATTTAAGGTACTTTCCAGCTGACATTCTTTGGTGTTCATAATGTGATACAGCTTGCTTTTTCTCATTCTCATCCTTCCTTCCTTTCCTTGCTTTCATCCCTAAACATTGCTCTCACCTTTTCTCTTGTCTGCCTCTTTGCATCTCTGTACTTTTGGGGTTACCTAATACAGTCTCCCTAGTTTGTAGACCTCTCCTGATTTATTCTTGAGAGGCAGTTTGCTTATTGACAAAATCAGAAATCATGATCCCTTCCAGCTCTAGCACTTTACAACACTAATGAATTCCACCATTTTCTGTATATTCTTGATTTTAGTCTTGGTTGTAGCTATCAAACTATAACTTGTAATGTAAACTTTAAAGAGGATAAAGAGTGAAAAAGCAGCTTTCTGTTATTGTACAAGTATGGAAATAAATCACAATGATACCTGCTGTTCATGTTTTGTGCTTCCCAAAGTAAGCAATCAATCAAATATTCTTGAGCCCTGATAGGTTCCGGGGGTGGTGGCGGGAACTAGGAGCTCAAGGTCTAGTTGGAGCATTAGGACAAATGCATGTGGAAAGAGAACTAAAACCGACACCAGGCAGCGTAGTGCAAATGCCTAAATAAGTGCTAGGAACTGCAAGTTCTTTGTGAGTTGAGGCAGCTAGGACAGTAATAAACAATAGCTGTTATTAGAATTATTCTCTCCTAAGGATTTGGCCAAAAACTTCACACTTGAGTCCTACCCTTAACTAAAGTGTGATCAGCTAAATGTCTTATCACTCTTTTGGGAGGGGTCTTCTGTCTTCTGGCTGACTCTTTGGGACATTACTCATTAGAGGCCTTCAAATGCAATGCAAAACATGATGCTTGAAACTCCATTGGTGGCACCAGCAGCAGTGGCTTTAGGAGCTCTCGACCCAGAAATGGTAAGGGAACATGGCAAATAGTCAGATTATAGGGGACCTGTGTGCTAGCACTGGGTGCAGGACCAAATGCTATTTGGCAAATCCATTGCTTATACCTTCTTCTGGGTCACAGTTAAGGGCAAAGGAGGAGCATTTTCAGTCAAGAGGGAGCAGAGTTGTGAGGAGAAGCATTACTTTCAGTCATCAGGGTTCAGAGACCCCAAGGAACAGTGTCATGACCCTAAGGGATGCTGAGGAGCAGTATCAATTACAATCCCACGGAATCAGGGACCCTCCTAGGGTAAGGACCAGAGTACAGACAAAGAGAGCAGTGACCACATCCCTCCCCAGATCACAACTTGGAAACACCAAAAGCTTCCAAATACCCAGAACTGGTTCTGAAAATAGCACTGCAAAAAAGCCTGACACTTGAGACAGTGCCCTACTCCCCTTCTACACTGGGAATAAATCCCAACTTTTAACATAAAGTTCAAAATCAAGATACGGAAAGATAAATAACAACAACAGAAATAACTTGATCATTAAAAGCTACTATAGTAACAAGGAAGACCAAGAAGGAAATTCAAAAGACAGTGAAATAAAAAAAAAGGCAGTGAAGTAAAAAAATAGCCACAAGTAAAGCCTCAAAGGAAAATGTGAATTAGACACAAGCCCAACAAGAATTCCTTGAAAAAAATCTAAAAGCAAAAAGATTTAGGATGGGAACTTATGGGAGCCAAGATGGTAGAATAAACAGGAAGTCCCATGTTCACCTCCAAACATTCATTACGTAATGCCCCAAAACAAATCCTGGAACAACAGGACCAGCAAAAAGATGGAGTGAAGCAATCTTTTAATCCAGGAAACTTGGAAGATTGACAAGAAAGGTCTGTCTCACTTGGGTAAAAGGGGAGGACATTCCAGGACAGGAAGCATTCCAGCAAGCCATTAGCAAGCCCCACTTCATCAAACCAGTGGGAGAGCCTGAGTCCCAGTGTGGTGGAGCTGGCAAATGCCAATACCAGAACTCCTCATGTGCCTTAGCAGAGCCAGGGGAATCAGCAGATTATAGCTCTGAGAACCACCACATGTTTCAGTGTAGCCCTGGGCAAATAGGCATCCTCCAGAAGCTAGAAGTGCTTTAGCACAGCCCCAGTCAAGCAGGCATCCTTTAGTGGTCAAACCTCCATGTGTTTCAGTGTAACCCCAAGAAATGCAGCAACATTCCACCAAGCCTTGCCACATGCCAGACACCACCACTATGAGCCCAGCTCAGCACCAGGTAAGCTGTCTGACACCAACAGCATCCAGCAGTGTCAGCTACCCCCTACTCCCTTAGCGTAGTACAAGACATAAGGGTCCCCTGGGGGGGCACCTCAGGGCAACCTAGTGCAGCATCAGGTAAACAGCCAGGGTCTGCCACACTGTTATGAGAAGTATGAGACTGCTCTCTCTACACTGGGTGCAGAGCTCAAATTAAAAAAAAAAAAGGGCCAAAAAAAAAGTGATCAAAAAAAGAATCTGACTATGGGAAGTTATTATGGTGATAAGAAAGACCAAGACACAAATTCAGAAGAGGACAACAGTGTCAAAACACCTATGGGCAAAACCCCAAAGAAAAATGGGAAGTGGTTTCAAGACCGGAAAGAACTCACAGAGGAGCTCCAAAAGGAGCTTAGAAATCATAAGAGAGGTAGAAAAAAATGGAAAAAGAAATGAGAGTGAAGCAAGAGAATTATGAAAAAAGAATCAATAGTTTGGAAAACTACTTAGAAAGTATAATGGGCCATATGGAAAAGGAGATATAAAAATCCACTGAAGTAAACAACTCCTTAAAGAGTACAATTGACCAAATGGAAAAGAAAGCCCAAAAGCTAATTGAAGAAAGTAACACCTTAAAAGTTAGAGTTAGACAAGTGGAAGCTAATGACTCTATGAGACACCAAGAATCAATAAAACGAATGAAAAAATGGAAGAAAATGTAAAGTAACTCATAGGTAAAACAACTGACCTGGAAAATACATCCAGGAGAGGTAATATCAGAATCATTGGACTACCTGGCAAGCCATAACCAAAGGAGGACTTGGACAGCATCTTTCAAGAAATTATTAAGGAAAACTGCCCTGATGTCCTGGAACCAGAGGGCAAAATAGGCATTGAAAGAATCCACTGATCATTTCAGGAAAGAGATTCCAAAATAAAAACTCCAAGGAACATTATAGCTAAATATCAAAACTATCAGGTTAAGGAAAAAATATTGCAAGTTGGCCATAAAGAAACAATTCAGATATTGGGGAGTCATAATCAGGATTACGCAGTACTTGGCTGCTGTAACATTAAAAGATCAGAAGTCATGGAACATGATACTTTAGAAGATGAAGGAATTAGGAATACAACCAAGAATCATTTATCTGGCAAAATTAAGCAAAATATATTAAGGGAAAAAATGGTCATTCAATGAAATAGAAGGATTTCAGACTTTTATAAAGAGAAGACCAGAACCAAACCAAAAATTTGGCCTCCAATATCAAGACCCAAGAGAAGCATAAACAGGTAAAAAGGGAAAAGAAAACATGAGAGGGTCAGTAAAGCTAAACTACTTACATCCCTACATAGGAAGATGATACTTGTAATTCTTTTTTTTTTTTAATTTATTTTTTAAATTTATTTATTTATTCTTAGTTTTCAACATTCATTTCCACAAGATTTTGAGTTCCAAATTTTCTCCCCATCTCTCCCCTCCCCCCACCCCAAGATGCCATGCATTCTGATTACTCTTTCCCCCAATCTGCCCTGTCTTCTATCACACCTCTCCCTTCCCTTATCCCCATCTTCTCTCTTTTCTTGTAAGACAAGATAGATTTCTGTACCTCATTGCCTGTATTTTTTATTTCCCAGTTACATGCAAGAACGATTTTCAACATTCATTCCTAAAACTTTTGAGTTCCAACTTGTCTCCCTTCCTCCTTCCCTACCCTTCCTTACTGAGATGGCAAGCAATTCAATATAGGTTACACATGTGTAGTCATGCAAAAGACTTCCATAAAAGTTGTGTTGTAGAAGACTATATTTCCTTCCATCCTATCCTGCCCCCCCATTTATTCTATTCTCTCTTTTGACCTTGTCCCTCCCCAAAAGTGTTTACTTCTAATTACCCCCTCCTCCCATTTGCCCTCCCTTCTATCATTCCCCCACCCCACTTAACCCCTTCTCCCCTACTTTCCTGTAGTGTAAGATAGATCATACCAAATTGAGTGTGCATGTTATTCCCTCCTTAAGCCAAATGTGATGAGAGTAAGCTTCACTTTTTCCCTCTCACCTCCTCCCTTTTCCCCTTCATTGAAAAAGCTTTTTCTTTCCTCTTATGAGAGATAATTTGCCCCATTCCATTTCTCTCTCTTTCCTCCCAATATATTCCTCTCATCCCTTTCTGTTCAACTCACCCTGTGCCTTCTGTGTGTGTGTGTGTGTATAAAATGTATGTATGCATATAATCCCTCCAGCTACCCAAATACTGAGAAAAGTCCCAAGAATTACAAATATTATTATCTTTCCATGTTGGAATGTAAACAGTTCAACTTTAATAAGTCCCTTATGATTTCTCTTCATGCTTCTCTTTATGTTTGAAAGTAAAATTTTCTATTCAACTCTGGTCTTTTCATCAAGAATGCTTGGAAATCCTTTGTTTCATTGAATGATAATTTTTTCCCTTGAAGTATTATACTCAGTTTTGCTGGGTAGGTGGTTTTTGATTTAATTCTGGCTCCTTTGGCTTCTGGAATATCATATTACAAGCCATTTGATCCCTTAACGTAGAAGCTGGGTAGATCTTGTGTTATCCTGATTGTATTTCCACAATACTTGAATTGTTTCTGTCTGGCTGTTTGTAGTATTTTCTCCTTGACCTGGGAACTCTGGAATTTGGCTACAATATTCCTAGGAGTTTTTCTTTTCAGATCTCTTTCAAGAAGTGATTGGTGGATTCTTTCAATATTTATTTTACCCCCTGATTCTGGAATATCAGGTCAGTTTTCCATGGTAATTTCATGAAAAATGATGTCTAGGCTCTTTTTTTGATCATGGCTTTCAGGTAGTCCCATAATTTTTAAATTGCCTCTCCTGGATCTGTTTTCCAGGTCAGTTGTTTTTCCAATGAGATATTTCACATAGTCTGCTATTTTGTCATTCCTTTGGTTTTGTTTTATAATTTCTTGATTTTTGATAAAGTCATTAGCTTCCATCTGCTCCATTCTAATCTTTAAGGAATTATTTTTTTTCCTTGAGTTTTTGGATCTCCTTTTCCATCTGGCCAATTCTGCTTTTTAGGACATTCTTCTCATTGGCTTTATGGATCTCTTTTGCATGCAGAAATGTTTATTGTAGCCCTTTTTGTGGTGGCAAAATATTGGGAAGTGAGGGGATGACCATTAATTTGGGAAAAGATGAATAAGCTGTGGTATATGAATGTAATAGAATGCTATTATGCAGTAAGAAATGATGAACAGTCAGATTTTAGAAAAACCTGGAAAGACTTGTACAAATGGATTCAAAGTGAAATAAACAGAACCAGGAAAATATTTTACATAATATCAGCAACATCAAGTTATGACGACCTATGAATGACTCATCTCTTCTCAGCAATATAATGATCCAAGGCAAGTACAAAGGACTTACAAAGGAAAATGTTATCCATATTCAGATAAAGAATTGCTGGACTCTGAAAACAGATAGAAGTGTGATTTTTTTCACTTTATTTTCTTGTGCTTTTTTTCCCCTTTTGATCTGTTTCTTCTTTCACAACTGTGACTAATGTGGAAATATTTTTACATAGTAGTACATATGTAAACTATATCAAACTGCCTACCATTTTTAGATGAGGGGAGGGGAAGGGAAGAGAGGGAGGGAGAAAATTTTGGAATTCAAAATCTTGTAAAAATGAGTGCTAAAAATCTTTTTGTCATGTAACTGGGAAAAAAATAAAATGCTATTTGAAAAAATGATTTACAAAATCATTGTAAGAAAAGAGTAGCAAAGAAAAAAATAAGTAAAGAAATGAAAGCAAAGAAAGAAGATTATGAAAAGGCAACAACTTGATAAAGGAGACACAAAAAATACTGAAGAAAATAATACCTTAAAAAACAGCAACTCAGTTTGCCAGATGGAGAAAGAGGTACAAAAACTCATTAAAGAAATTAATTTCTTAAAAATTAGAATTGGGCAAGTAGAAGCTAATGAGACATCAAGAAATGGTAAAACAAAGTCAAAATAATGCAAAAAAAAACAGGAGAAAATGTGAAATATTTCATCAGAAAAACTGACCGGGAAAACAGGTCAAGGAAAGATAATTTAAGAATTTTTGAGCCTGAAAGCCAAGATAAGAAAAAGAGCTTAGACATATTTCAAGAAATAAAGAAAACTGCCCAGTGTCCTAGAACCAGGGAGTAAAATAGAAATTTAAAGAATCTACTAATCACCCCTTAAAAAGATATAAAAATGAAAATTCCTTGGAATATTTGTAGTCAAATTCCAGAGTTCACAGGTGAAAGAGAAAATACATCAAGCAACCCAAAAGAAACCATTCAAATACCATGAATTACACAAAATTTAGCAGCTATCAAGTTCAAGGAGCACAGGACTTGGAATATGATGTTCTGGAAGACAAAAGAACTGGGATTACAATCAAGAATAATCTACCTAGCAAAACTGAGTATAATCCTTCAAGGGAAAAAAATCTCGATATTTAGTGAAATAGAGGATTTTCAGGCATTCCTGATAAAAAGACGAGAGTGACTAGAAAATTTAACTTTCAAATGCAAGACTCAAGAGAATCATCTAAGGTTAAACGTGAAAAAGAAATCATAAGGCATTGAATAAGGTTAAACTGTTTATATTTCTACCTGGGAAGATAATTCATGTACGTAACGTGTTAGAACTTTATCATTATTAAGGCAGTTAGAAGGATTCTATGTAGAAAGAAGGTACAGACATGAGCTACCTATGTTGAAATGATGTAAAAAAATGGGTAGATGAGAAAGAGGGGTACCCTGTGAGAAGAGGGAAGGAAGATGAAGAATAGGGAAAATTATTTCATGTAAAAGAGGTATCCAAGGTAGAGCCTTTACAGTGGAGGGCAAGATGGTGGGGGTGGAAGTTAGTGCTTAAATTTCATATCTAAATTGGTTCTAAGAAGAGAAAAAAATGTGCGTACTCAATGGGTGATAGAAATCTATCTACTTCATACTCAATGGGCGATAGAAATCTATCTTACCCAACAGGGAAGTAGAAGGGGAAGGGGATAAGAAAAAGGAGAAGGTGATAAAAGGGAGGGCAGATTAAGGGAGGCAGTCTTCAGAAGCAAGACAGACTTTAGAGAAGACGCAAGATAAAAAGAGGGAAAGAAAAATAAAGAGAAGAAAATAGGATGGAGGGAAATGCTCAATTAGTAATCATCACTGTGAATGTGAATAGGATGAACTCAGGTAAAATGGAAACAAATAGCAGCATGGATTAGGAACCAGAATCCAATAATATGTTGTTTACAAGAAACACCCTTTAAACAGAGAACCACATAGAGTTAAAATAAAGGTTGGGAGCAGAATCTATTGTTTCAACTGAAGTGAACAAGGCAGAGGTAGCAATTATTATCTCAGGTGAAGCAAAAGCAAAAATAGACCTAATTAAAAGGGATAAGCAGTGAAACTATATCTGGCTAAAAGGCACCATGGACAGTGATGTAATAGCAGTACTAAATGTATATGCACCAAATGTCATAGCGTCCATATTCTTTTTTTTTAATTAAAAATTCTTTTTACCCAATTACATAAAAAAATTTTTTTAACATTTAAAAAAAATTTTTTTTGAGTTCCAAATTCTCTTCCTCCCTCCCTTCTTCCCTTCCCACCCCCAGCTGCAACTGAGAAGACAAGCAATTTGCTATAGGTTATATATGTGCAGTCATGCAAAACATATTTCTGTGTTAGTCATCTTGTGAAAGAAAACACAGAAAAAAACCCCAAGAAAAATAAAGAAAAAGTATGCTTCAATCTCTGTTCACACTCTTTTCATTTCTTTCTCTGGAGATGGATAGCAGTTTTAATCCTAAGTCTTTCAGAATTATCTTGGATCATTGTGTTGCTGAGAATAGTTAAGTCTGTCAAAGTTGATCTTCTCACAATGTTGCTGTTACTATGTACACCTGGTTCTGTTCATTTCACTTTTAATCTGCTCATTTCACTTTGCATTAGTTTATGTAAGTTTTTCCAGGTCTTTCTGAGGGCTGTAAGTTTTTCCAGGTCTTTCTGAGGGCATTCTCATAAAATGTCCTGCTTATAATTTACAATTCACAATAGTATTCCATCACAGTCTTATACAATGCCTTGTTCAGGCAATCCCCAATTAAGCGTCCAGATTATTATTTTTTTAATATAAATTTATTTATTTAATTTTTTGCATTCATTTTCACAAAATTTTGGGTTCCAAATTTTCTCCCCATTTATCCCCTCCCACCACCCCAATACACCAAGCATTCTAATTTTCCCTATCACCAATCTGCCCTCTCTTCTATCATCCCTCCCTTCTCTTGTCCCCATCTTCTCTTTTCTCCTGTAGGGCCAGATGACTTTCTGTTCCCCATTAACTGTATTTCTTGTTTCCTAGTAGCAAGAACAATACTAAACAGTTGTTCCTAAAACTTTGAGTTCCAAATTCTCCCCATCCCTCCCTCCCCACCCATTCCCTTTGGGAAGGCAGGCAATTCAATATAGGCCCTATCTGTGTAGTTTTGCAAATGACTTCGATAATAGTTATGTTGTGTAAGACTAACTGTATTTCCTCCATCCTATCCTGCCCCCCATTGTTTCTATTCTGTCTTTTGATCCTGTCCCTCCCCAAGTGTTGACTTCATATTGCTCCCTCCTCCCATTGCCCTCCCTTCCATCATCCCCCCGCACCCTGCTTATCTCCTTCTCCCCCACTTTCCTGTATTGTAAGATAGGTTTTCATACCAAAATGAGTGTGCATTTTATTCCTTCCTTTAGTTGAATGTGATGAGGGTAAACTTCATGTGTTTTTCTCAGCTCTCCTCTTTTTCCCTTCACTAAAAAGTCTCCTGCTTGCCTCTTGAATGAGATATAATTTACCCATTCCATTTCACCCTCTTTCCTCCCACTACATTTCTCTCTCACCATTTACCTTAATTTCTTTTAAGATATGGTCCCATCCTATTCAATTCACTCTGTGCTCTCTGTCTCTGGGTGTGCGTGCATGTGTGTATGTGTGTGTGTGCACGCGTGTGTGTGTGTGTATGTGTGTGTGTGTGTGTGTGTGTGTGTGTGTGTGTGTGTGTGGTCCCACCAACTACCCAGATACTGGAAAGTTTTAAGAGTTACAAATATTGTCTTTCCATGTAGGAATGTAAACAGTTCACCTTTGGTAAGTCCCTTATGACTCTTCTTTGCTGTTTACTTTTTCATGCTTCTTCTCATTCTTGTGTTTGAAAGTTAAATTTTCTCTTCAGCTCTGGTCTTTTCCTCAAGAATGCTTGAAAGTTCTCTGTTTCATTGAAAGACCATATTTTCCCCTGAAGTATTATACTCAGTTTTGCTGGGTAGGTGATTCTTGGTTTGAGTCCTAGTTCCTTTGACTTCTGGAATATCCTATTCCACGCCCTTCGATCCCTTAATGTAGAAGCTGCTAGATCTGGAGTTATCCTGAGTGTATTTCCACAATACTGGAATTGTTTCTTTCTAGCTGCTTGCAATATTGGGAATTCTGGAATTTGGCCACAATGTTCCTAGGAGTTTCTCTTTTTGGATCTCTTTCAGGCGGTGATTGATGGATTCCTTCAATACTTATTTTGCCCTCTGGTTGTAGAATATCAGGGCAGTTTTCCTTGATAATTTCATTAAAGATGATGTCTAGGCTCTTTTTTTGATCATGGCTTTCAGGTAGTCCCATAATTTTTAAATTGTTTCTCCTGGATCTATTTTCCAGGTCAGTTGTTTTTCCAATGAGATATTTCACATTCTCTTCCATTTTTTCATTCTTCTGGTTTTGTTTTGTGATTTCTTGGTTTCTCATAACGTCATTCTTCAGTGAGCTTTTGAACCTCTTTTTCGCCTTTAGCTAATTCTGCTTTTGAAAGCATTCTTCTCTTCATTGGCTTTTTGAACCTCTTTTGCCAATTGAGTGAGCCTCTTTTTCAAGGTGTTATTTTCTTCAGCAGTTTTTTGAGTCTCCTTTAGCAAGGTATTGACCCATTTATCATGCTTTTCTTGCATCTCATTTCTCTTCCCAGTTTTTCCTCCACCTGTCTAACTTGATTTTCAAAGTCCTTTTTGAGCTCTTCCATGGCCTGAGCCCACCGGACATCCACCTGGGATGTCTGGGTTACAGAGGCCCTGACCTCCACGTCTTTCCCTGATGGTAAGCATTGTTCCTCATCATCAGAAATGAAAGGTGGGAACATCTGTTCCCCAAGAAAGTAGCTTTCTATGGTCTTATTTTTTTTCCCCTTTTCTGGGCATTTTCCCAGCCAGTTACTTGACTTCTGAGATTCCTCAGCACCCCCGCCTAGATCCACCCAGCTAGTGCCTGGGGTCTGAGATTCAAATGCTGCTCCCCAGCCTCAGGGCTTTCAGCAGCAGGTGGGGCTGCTATTCAATGTCAGCTTAAGTTCTGGTGCTGGGGTGGTGGCAGGGCCGCCTCCCAGGCTCAGTTTCCTCAGGGAGTTTGTGCAGAGACCTTCAGTAATGGCCCTGAGCTCCTGCCTGCTTGGGGAGCCCGGGTCTGCTGCTGTCCCTGTCTCTGTTGCTGCCTCCCGAGGGGGCCGAGTCACAGAGACACCCTGCTTCCCTCTTGGCCAGCCCAGAAGTCTCTCTCACTAACCTGTAGCGCCTGTGGGTGAAAGGAGCTCCGAGGCTGCCGGAGGTTCCGTCCCTGAAGCCTGCTCAGATCTGCCCCTCTGGGGCCGCGTGGCCAGGGCAGCGCAGGGGTGGGCTCCACGTCCGGTGCGCGACGGACCCCTGGGGACGGCCTTCCAGGGCTCTCTGGAACGGAAATCTCCTCCCCTGCGTTTCTGTGTGGCATGTTCTGGGGAGTTCTTTTTACAGAAAATTTATGGGCTGTGGGTTTGGAGCTAGCATATGTGAGTCTTTCTACTCTGCCATCTTGGCTCCTCCCCCCAAGCATCCAGATTCTTAAAGGAAAATGTAAATGATTTACAGGGGTAGATAGATAGTACAAATATACTAGTGTGGAACCTCAACTTTCCCCTCTCAAAAGTAGAGAAATATAACCATAAAAGAAATTTAAGAAAGAAGTTAAGATAGACCTCTGGAGAAAACTGAATGGGAATCAAAAGGAATATACCTCTTTCTCGCTGTACATGGCACCTTTGCAAAAATTGACAATGTATTCGGGCATTAAAAACCTCACAACCAAATGCAGAAAAGCAGAAATATTTTTATTTATGTATATATATTTTTTAATGTTCTACAGCCACTCCCAAAAAGCTTAGATTTTTACCCCCTGCCCCGCCTAATCCCCACCACTCCCCTCCCTCCTCAAGATGCCATACAATTCTATATATGATTTACATATACTTTCCTATTGAATATATTTTCACTATAGTCATGCTGCATAGACAAACTAAAGTAAATGGAAGAAATCATATAACAAATCAAAACATAATACACGCGCGCGCACAAACACACAAACATCATCTACTACATTCTGCAAATGAATTCCATGTTTCTTTCTCAGAGTGTGGAAGGCATTTTGCTTTAAAAAACCATTGGGAATTATTATTTTTCTTTTTTTAACTTCTTGCGTTATTACAAAGTTCCAAGTCTACCAGAAAAAACTCTCACACACTGTAGTCATTGTTGCGTACAAATTTCTCCTGGTTCTGCTCCTTTCACTCAGCATCAGATCGTAGAAGTCCTTCCAGGCCTTTCTGAAGTCTTCTTGTTCATCATTTCTTATGGTGCAATAGTACTCTATTACATTCATATACCACAACTTATTTAGCCATTCCCCAACTGATGGGCATCCCCATGATTTCCAGTTTTTGGCAACTACAAAGAGTGCTACTGTAATATTTTTGTACATGTGGGACCCTTTCCCATTTTTATGATCTCTAGGGGATACAGTTCCTAGTAGTGATATTGCTGCGTCAAAGGGTATGCACATTTTTGTAGCCCTTTGGGCATAGTTCCAAATTGCCCTCCAGAATGATTGGATGAGCTCGCAGCTCCACCCACAGTGAATTAGTGTTCCAACTCTCCCACATCCTCTTCAACATTTATCATTTTCCTGTTCTGTCATGTTTGCCAATCTTAAGGTGTGATGTGGTACCTCAGAGTTGTTTTGATTTGCATCTTTCTAATCAAAAGTGATTTAGAGTATTTTTTCTTATGATTATAGATATTTTTAATTTCTTCCTCTTACAATTGCCTATTCATATTCTTTGACCATTATCAATTGGGGAATGACTTGTATTATTGTACATTTGAATCTCTATATATTCCAGAAATGAGGCCTTTATCCCCGAGATTAGCTGTAAAAATTCTTTCCCAATTTACTATATCCCTCCAAATTTTGGTTGAATTGGATTTGGTTGGGCAAAAACTTTTCAGTTTAATGTAATCAAAGTTGTCCATCTTGCATTTCATGATGCTTTGTATCTCTTCTTTAGTAAAAAATTCTTCCCTTCTCCATAAATCTGATACACTGTTCCTTGCTCCTCCAGTTTGTCCGTGGTATCAATCTTTATACCTAGATCATGTACCCATTTGGATTTTATTCTTGTGTATGGTGTCAGGCATGGGTCTATGCCCAGTTTCTGCCACACCATTATCCAGTTTTCCCAGCAATTTTTGTTGAACAGTGAGTTCTTATCCCAGAAGCTGGGGTCCTTGGGTTTATCAAACAGGAGGTTGCTATATTCCTTGCGTACTGTATCTTGAGTGCCAAGTCTATTCCACTTGTCTACCCTTCTGTTTCTTAGCCAGTACCAAGTGGTTTTGATAATTGCTGCTTTACAGTACAATTTGAGATCTGGTAGTGCTAGGTCACCTTCCCTAGCATTTTGAAAAGCACAAATATTAAATGCACCTTTTCCAGACCATAATGTAATAAAAATTACATTCAACAAAGGGCTGTGGAAGCTTAGATGAAAAATTAGAAAACTAAGTAATCTAATCCTGAATATTAGGTCAAAGAAAAATCATAGAAACAGTCAATTTCATTAAAGAAAATGAATGAAAGCCGTGAAACAACATTCCAAAATTTGTGGGATGCAGTCAAATCAGTAATTAGAGGAAAATTTATACCTTTAAATGTTTATGTCAATAAAAGAGAGCAAATCAATGAATTGGGCATGCAGCTAAAAAAAGAAAAACAAATTATCACCACTCCCTCCCCATTTAAACACCAAAATGGAAATCCTGAAAACCAGAAGGGATATTAACAAAATAGAAATAAACATACCTTGTTTAGCTATTTCTCAGTTGGTGGGCATCCACTTTGTCTCCATTTCTTTGCTATTCCAAGAAAAAATTGTTCCAAATATGGTGGTGTGTTTGGTGCCTCTCTTTCTATCAATAACTTCCTTAGACTATAAGACTAGCAATAGAGTCTCTGGATAAGAGACTTCTGGCCATGTCTTCAACATTCTAACTGTGCTTTAATAATCCTCGTCAGCTTTCTTCATTGTGGTCTCTGACTTAACAGGTCAGAGACAATATATCCTTCAGTTTTTAAATCTTCATGTATCCTATTCCTTTCCTCTACCTCCATTAGAATGTAAGCTGCAGGAAGAAAGATAGTTGCTTACTTTTATTTGTATCTAATACTTAGCAGAATTCTTGGCAGAGAGTAAGCTCTATCTCTCTAGTATGAATAGTTTAGCTACATTCTCAGCTCAGTTCCAAGGTGTTTTCCAAAATAACTGGACTAAGTCACATCTCTCCTAACAACGCATTGATGTGCCTGGTTTTCCAGAACCCATTGAACATTAACTCATTAACTATTACCATCTTTTGCCATCTTTGCAAGTTTGCTTGTTCTGAAACCTCAGAGGTGTTTCTATTTTCACTTCCCTTGTTATTAGTTATTTAGAGCATTCTTCTATGTGCTTAAGAGTTTACAATCCTTTAGGATACTGTTTGGTCATATCCTCTGATCATTTATCTTTTGGGGAATGGCTTTTACATTTTATATACACTATAAGCTTAATTCTTTGAATAAAATTCCTTATACATGTTCACTATTAGATCTTTATCAAATTTATCTTTTATAACAAAGGACTCTGGTATTATCAGTTCTCTACTCCAAAATCAAGAGGAGTACTCTTGTGCCTTGAGTGAAGTTCAAATTCCTGGCATGTAAAGCCATACAATCTGAAACCAATCTAACACGATCTCATGATAACACTCCTTCACACACTGTATGATTTAGCCAAATTAGATAGCTCTCAGCCCCAAAGCACCCATATTCTCTGATACCTCCATGCCTTTTTTTCATACAATTCCCTGTACTGATAATACCTACTCTTTAGTACTTTCTAACCACTTTTCAAAGAATGATAACTGTCTTATATAGAGAGCTTATCCTTCTATTTGTCTAGAAGTTCCTTGAGAACAGGGACTGCGTGTTAACTAAACTTTGTGTCTTGTCTAATGCCTACATAGAGCAACTGAACACAGTAGATGAATAACAAATGCTTATTTTGATTTTAAAATAAAAAAAACTGAACAAATAAAACTAGGAGCTTGTTCTACCAAAAAAAAAAACCTAATAAAATGATTAAACCATTAGTTAATTTGATTTAAAAAAAAAGAAGAAAAATCAAATTACCAGTATCAAAAGTAAGGGGGTAAATGCACCACCAGTGAAGATGAAATTAATGCAATTATTATGAGTTATTTTGCCCAGTTATATGCCAGTAAAACTGAAAATCTAAATGATGTGGATGAATATTTACAAAAATATGAACTGCCCAGATTGACAGAAAAGAAAATACAAAAGTTCAATCATCCTTTTTTAGAAAAAGAAATTGAACAAGCCATAAATGAACTCCCTAGGAAACAGATGAATTTTTAAATAAATTCTATCAGACATTTAAGGAACAAGTAATCCCAATACTATTTGAATTATCTGGAAAAAATAGGTGAAGAAGGAATCCTACCAAATTCCCTTTATGACACAAATATGGTTTTAATGCCTACACTGGGGAGATCAAAAACAGAGAGAGAAAACTAAAGACCATTTTTCTTAGTGAATATCAGTGCAAAAGTTTTAGATAAATTACTGGTAAGGAAATTACAGCAACATATCACAAAGATCATACACTATGACCAGGTGGGGTTTATACCAGGAATGCAGGACTGGTTCAATATTAGGAAAAGTATCAGCACAACTAGCCATGTCAATAACAAAAACAACATAATTCTATGAATAGATGCATAAAATGTCTTTGACAAAATGCAACACCCATTCCTACTGAAAACACCAGAAAGCATAGGAATAAGTGGAGCCTTAAAAAAAAAAAAAAAGGTAGTACCTATTTGGATAGCTAGGTGGTGCAGTGGATAGAGTATCATGCCTGGAATCAGGAAGACCTGAGTTCAAATCCAGATTCAGACACTTCACTAGCTGTATGATCCTAGGTAAGTCACTTAGGCCTGTTATTCTCATTTTCCTTATCTATAAAATGATTGGAGAAGGAAATGGCAAACCACTCCAGTATTTTTGCTAAGAAAATTCCAAATGAGGTCATGAAGAGTTGGACAGCTTGACTGAAATGACTGAAAAACAACAAATCTGTTTAAAGACAAGAGTAAGCATTGTGACTGGGGTAGACTTGAGGTCTTTCCACTGGGATCAGCGATGAAGCAAGGATGTCCATTATCACCACTATCATGCAATGTAGAAATGCTAGCCATAGCAATAAGGCAAGAAAAAGCTGTTGAAGGAATAGACGTGGGCACCAAGTAAACAAGCAGGCAAGGTTACACTTAACCTAGAGGATCAACTGAAAAACTAATTGTAATAATTAATAACTTTGCACAGTTGCAGGATATAAAATAAATCAGCAACTTTCTGTAGACTACCAACAAAACCCAACAGGAAGAGAGAGGAGAAATTTCATTGTGGCTCTCATTCTGTACTATATCACAGAGAGCATAGGGAAGTGAAAATCAGTTGAGAAGCATTTATCTGGTGCTATCTGTGTTTCTGGCACTTAAATAGGTGTGCAGATACAAAGAGGGAAACAATCCCTTCTTCCAAGAAGTTTCTGTTTTAAGGGTGAGGGAGGAGATGTGTCTTAAGTATGAAGGAAAATGAGAATCAGTGTAACCACGAAGTGGTTAAGTGTGAGGTGTGAGAGCAAGGACCCTGTCATTTGGGGGAGGGGTCAGGAAGAACATTGCAGAATGTGGTGGTTAAGTTGGATTTTGAAGAAAGACTCCATGAGATAGGGGTGAGGAGGGGGTGCATTCTAGGTAGGAGGGACAGTGGTGCAAGGAGACTGGAGACTGGTGAGGAGCAGAGGCAAGGCCAGTGCCAGAGAAGGAGTAAGCAGCAGCACTGGAGCAATGGTTGAGCTTATGGTGTAAAGAGTTTTAAAAGCTAAACCAAGGAGTTTGGATGTTTATTGTTTTTTCTAGTGGCAGTAGTGGTCATTGGAGTTTATTGAGTCAGGTGAAGTGTTGATTGTTGAAAAAGGGGTGAGTCCAAGATAACATCAAGTTTTCAAAAGTAGTGAAGTCCAAAGAAGACGTAAGTTTTGGGAGCATCAGGGTAAATGTGTTGTAGGCAGTGTGGTGATAGTTGGAACTATAGGAATGTGTGAGTGAGTTTATTAAGATGAGCATGGAGGGAAGGAGAGCATTTGCCTTAGAGTTAGGAAGGGGATGAAGAGGAAGCAAAGAAAAGGAAGAAGTGGTTAGAGAGAAATAGAAGAGTAGATGGTACAGAATCTAAGGGAAAAGGACAGATAGAGCAAGGGAGTTAGGTCATCAGTGTCCAGTGCTACGGAGAGGACATCAAGGATGACTGGAGAAAACAAATGGAAGATACTGACCTGTGAGAAAGCAGGGAGACACTGTGTACTACCTTCTATTGGATTTGGGGGACCTCCATGATTATTAAGGCGTACTCAGGCCAGAAATCGCTGAAAAACAAGATTGTAGATTCTTTTTTTAAAAAATTAATTTGTTTTCGGTTTTCAGCAATAACTTCCGTAAGTCTTAGATTTTCTTCCCCTTCCTATCTCCTCCCTCTCCAAGACAGCATGCAGTCTTACATGGTTTCTATACATACATTCTTATTAAGCACATGTTCACATTAGTCATGTTGCATAGAGGAATTAAAATGAATGGGGGAAACCATGAGATAAAACAAATCAAATCAAAACATAATACAAGAGAAAATATTTTGCTTCATTCTGCATTCCAGTTCCTTAGTTCTTTCTCTAGATGTGGATGGCATTTTGCCTCAAGAGTCCTTTGGGAATGTTTTAGGTCCTTGCATTGCTGTGAAGAGCTAAGTCTACCAGAAATATTCCTCACACACTGTGGTTTTTGTGTGTACAATGTTCTCCTGGTTCTGCTCCTTTCATTCAGCATTAGTTCATAAAGGTCCATTCGGGTCTTTCGGAAGTCTTCCTGTTCATCATTTTTTATAGAAAAATAGTATTCCATTACGTTCCAATACTACAACATGTTCTACCATTCCCTAATTGATGGGCATCCCCTTGATTTCCAGTTCTTGGCCACCACAAAGAGAACTGCTATAAATATTTTTGTACATGTAGGACCCTTTCCCATTTTTATGATCTCTTGGGGATACAGTCCTAGAAGTGATATTGCTGGGTGAAAGGGTATGCACATTTTTGTAGTCCTTTGGGTATAGTTACAAATTGCTCTCCAGAATGGTTGGATTAGTTCACAGCTCCACCCACAATGAATTAGTGTTCCAGCTCTCCCATATCTTCTCCAACATTTATCATCTTCCTGTTCTGTCATGTGTGCTGTGGTACCTCAGAATTGTTTTGATTTGTATATCTCTAGTCAATAGTGACTTAGAGCATTTTTTTCATATGACTATAGATAGCTTTAATTTCTTCCTCTGAAACCTGCCTGTTCATATTCCTTGACCATTTATTAATTGGGGAATAACTTGTATTCTTGTACATTTGACTCAGTTCTCTGTATATTTTAGAAATGAGGACTTTATCACAGACACTAGTTGCAAAAATTCTGTCCCAGTTTTCTGCTTCCCTCCTAATCTTGGTTGTATTGGGTTTGTGCAAAACCTTTTCAATTTAATGTAATCAAAATTATCCATTTGGCACTTCATAATGTTCTTTATCTCTTGTTTGGTCATAAATTTCTGTATTCTCCATACATCTGACAAAAATACACTATTCCATACTTCCCTAATTTGTTTATAGTATCTGCCTTTATACCTAGATCATGTATCCATTTGAACTTTATTCTTGCCTATAGTGTCAAGCAATGGTCTATGCCCACTTTCTGCTACACTGTTATCCAGTTTGCCCAGCAGTTTTTGTCAAACAGTGAGTTCTTATCTCAGAAGCTGGGGTCCCTGGGTTTATCAAACAGTAGCCTGCTGTATTCATTAATTACTGTATTTTGAGTACCCTAACCTATTCCACTGGTCTACCCCTCTATTTCTTAGACAGTACCAAATGATTGTGATGATTTCTGCTTTAAAACAGAATTTGATATCTGGTAGGAACAGGCCACCTTGCCTAGCATTTCTTTTCATTAATTCCCTTGGTATTCTGGACCTTTGGTTCTTCCAGATGAATTTTGATATTGTTTTTTTCTAGCTCTAGAAAATAATTTTCTTGTAGTTTGGTTGGTATGATGCTGAAGAAATAAATTAATTTAGGTAGAATAGTCAGTTTTATTATATTAGCTCAGCCTACCCACAAGCAACTGATGCTTTTCCAGTTACTTAGATCTGACTTTATTTGTGCAAAAAGTGTTTTGTAATTGTATTCATATAGTCCCATATAGACGGTAGATTTTTGCCAAAAGACAATTAGAAGTTTCTTGTTGGGGGTAAGTGGAGAATGAGGGGATATTTGGAGACACTGGAAGAAAAACTGGTAGTAGGGCCTGAGGGGGAGGGAAGCCATTTGAATCAGTATGCTGTTGGTGTCAAACTGGGGGCCGCTTGTGGACTTAGAAAATCACAGATTCCCATTATCTGTGTTGTGTTTTTAAAATTGCTTAAATGTTTTCCAGCTCTACCTTCACCTGGTTCTATCTCCCTCAGGGAGTTTTGTGTTACCCAAGGTGGGGGAGGAGTGGGCTTTGGTAGTGCTCACTAATAGGCCACCTTTGTTCTTCTTTCAGGCTTGTTTTCAAGGGCTAAAAAGAAGTTTTTTAGAATCATCAGAAGAGTCCCTATTATTGGTACTAAGGTAAGTAGAATCTTTTTGTGGTCTTTTTAATAAAATGAGTTTTTATTGTTGCCTTTTAAAAAAAATTACCATAATTTTCCCTAGGGAGCCTTTCCATCTAAAATCAAACAGAAATTTAGAAATCAGTATAACTGATCGTTGAAGGCAGTCTAAAAATATGTACGTTGTGCGATGCTTGGGAACCTCTCACCTCTACCAGGGGGTGGGATATGCATGTCTTCTGTCTCTTTCTTCTAGCCATGCTTATTTTTATTATCTTGAAACACGGACTTTTGACTTTATGTGGTTGATTTTTTTTTTGTTTGTATTATGCATAGCTAATTGTAATTAATGGGAGTTTGAATAATGCAAAATTCTATTCAGTGCAAATTATAAAATAGTACGTTTCATGTGAAGCAATCCAAAATGCAATTAAGAGTTTTGATCCAAAATGCAATTAAGGGTTTTGATCCAAAATGCAGTTAAGGGTTTTGCTATCTCCCTACATTATTGATCTGCCCTTGCCTACCTCAAGTGGAGAAGGGATATGATGTACTGCTGCCTACTCTATTACCTGCAGTTGTGTTAACTTTTTAAAAGAGACTTAAAAAATGGACTGCTTCAGATGGAAACGCTGCCAGTGCCAAAAAGAAGAGGCTTGTTATTACATTCAGATGAAAATTGGATGGGATTCAGTGGCATGAAGGTGGTCATAGGGTCTATGGTATGGAATGTCATCAAGCACATGGGCAAAATGGGAGAAAAGGGTTGAGTGGTATCAGCTTTGGGAACAAGGACAAGAAATAGATGTATAGCAGTGATAGAAATGGAATGCCCTTTAGTTGTGCAGATTGAAGAGCGCATATTTCTTAGTGGAGTGACCATGTAAACAAACAATGGAAATGAAGTAGATAGATAGTGAAGAGGCTTTTATTACAATTGTTGGTTTGTTTGATTGCTTTGAAAATCAAATTCACTTGCATGATGTTAAAATTACTGGAGAGATGGAGAAGTGCTGATGAGAACAAAGAATTTAAATATCCAGATGTTTTGAGGAAAAAAGAAGGTTGATACACTGATTAACACATTTTTAATGTGGATGAAGCAAACTTATCCTAAAAAAGGACGCTGTGAGCTTGATACCTTTGTCATACACTTGGGCAGGGCAGATTTGGGAGCTGCTGAGTGTAGCAGTAAGCACCCCAACAGGGGGCGCTGCTGTCGCAGGTTCTTAAATCTGCATTCATAAAAGAAAGTAACTTTCAAGGGGTTAACAATCACCTTAATCAAGCACATGTATCATCATTCCTTTAACTAAGTACATATATCTTTCAGTTAGTTCAGGGAGTCAGTACCCTGGATTTCAAAGAAAATACAGAGAAATCAAAATATCAACAGACATCACTTCCTCTGCCTGAATTCAATAGACAATTGGACCCCAACTGTCTGATCATAGTTACCAGAGAGGGAAGCATGACCTGGGTTCTCACAGCTGGGGGGGGCTCCTTAGTAGCTTCCCAGAGTCCTCATCTGGCCAAACACTTCCAGTCAGTAAGTCCCAAAGTAATCAACAGACAGGTACAGCTGCTTGACCATCATTACCAGAGAGAGAAGCAGAACATTTGGGTTCTCAAAACCGGAGGGTGCCTTAGTGGCTCACCAGAGTCCTCATCTGGCACTCAAACCTTCTTGTAAAAACTAAGCCCCAAAGAAAAACCTCACTCTCAAGAGTATTTATACCATTTTTAGAGCCAGAGGGCACCCTAACCCTTGAGGGCCAGTGCCTCACTAAAAAACTGTGGGTGTTCCTGTAAATCTTCCCTAATCAAATTGTCCTTCATGGACAGGCCCATTAATGGGTAGGGAAAATCTTTAATCACAGTAACATTACAAATACATGTACTGTTTCTAGTTAAAGAAACTCTGTTTCTGTACTTTACTCCTAGTAAAAACTCTTGATTGATAAAGGCAAGATTCAATCTGGCACTTGATTATACTAAAACAAAAACAGCAAAAATGTCTATTTCTCAGTCTTATTGCTTACATGACCAGAGGTCAACTGCTTATTTTTTTTTGTTAAATATTCATATTTAAAGCTATTTAAAGGTCAGGCTCAGGTTTGTAGAGTATATATTACCTTAGGTTACCTCCTAAGTTCATTTGTTCATTGGAACTGATTGTTCTTATCTCTGGCTTTTGGTGGGTGCAGTATTTGAATTTCTTTTCCTGAAGGTCTTTATCATAATAACTTATAGAATTTATTATTTATCATTGGGACTTTTTTTGTCATTTTGTCATTTGTCATTTTGATTTTTTTAAATCAGCATTTCAGGGCATATTCAGAACAGAGTCTCTCCCCACCTTGGAGAAGGGAAGAAGAGGAGGAGATAGGGAGACAAGAGCCTGTCTTCTGTGTCTACTGTAGATGATGGGGCTGATCCTGATACCCAAGCCTTGGTTTGGGGCACACAGTGAAGCATATGAGAAGATGAGGTTCCAGGGCATGCAGTTTTAGAGAAATATTAAGAGATGGACAGAGTTATACTTTGAATCAGAGGTGGGGGCTGGGATTCCCTTGGAACAGCACTGCTTCCTTTTATGAAATTGAAGCATAGTGATAAGTTCCATCCTGTACATTTCAGTACTTAAGAAACAACATTTTTATAGTTAAATTGTGCTAAAGAATTCTTTCATTGCCTCTTGTTTAACTTGTGGTACTTGACTTTTAGTATCTTTGAATATGCATCCAGCTTGTAGGCTGCCTGCTTGAGAGCTGATACTTTTTAAGGAGCTGTTCTCTTCAGTGAATTCATTTTTCATATTTTTAAAATCATTGGCCAGTTTTTCTTCTACCTCTCTAATCTGACTTTTAAAATCCTTCTTGAGCTCTTCCAAAAATGCTCTTTGGACTTGAGACCAGTTCCTTTCTGAAGTTTCAGATGGGAGTAAAGTCTCAATGCTGACCTCTTTGGTAATCATGTTTTGGTTCTTGTCCCCTAGTAAGATTCTATGGTCTTTTCTTTTCTAGTTTGCTACCTGCCCATTATGATTGCCTTTTAAAGTGGATTTCTGCTTCTGGGGCACAGGGGGCTCTGTCCCATGGTTCTTGTACTTGGAACTTGAGTCTTTGTGTATTGTGGCCTCTAGTACTTTCAGCTAGCAGCTAAAATGCTGCAGCTAACCTGGTGATGAGCTGGCTGGTGTGCCAAAGCAGAAGCCAAGTGAAGTCTTTCTGAAATTCCCCAGAGTTACCCTGGAGCTCGCTATGTAAGGTATAGGGGAGGATTGATCTGGCCACAGGAGGTCTCCTCTCCTTAGTACGGGCAGGCTCAGTGCTTGGTAAACCCCATCTGCAATAGTGTCTTCCTGATTCCCCTGGCTATGCTAAGGCATGCCTGGGATCCTGGTGTTGGTGCTTATGGGCTCCATCACTGGGGTTCAGGATCTCCTGGTTCATTGAGGTAGGGCTGTCTGGGACAGTTTCAGTCATGCACTGGTCCCCTTCAGCCATAGCAAGAGGGACCCCCCCACTTTGTGATTTTCCTAGCCTCACAGGCTAAGAGATTGTTATCCCTTTGGCTGATCCCACTATTCCAAGTTTTTTCCTAGGGAAATATTCTTTGGGTTTTTCAAGGTCATCAAGGGGAGGGGGAGAGCATTTATAGATCACTCCTCCATCTTGGCTCCTGGAAGTTCAAGTTGGTGACTTTAAGTTTAGAGCTTAAGTGAGTACTTGCTCTCATTCCGCCATCTAGGCTCCATCTTGAGAGCTGATACTTGCCCTTCAGTGAAAGTGATCTGATCCAGATAAGGCACAGATGCTGCAAATGTCTGGTTTAAGTCCTTTAGGTTTCTATTTATGCTTACTGTAATGTCTTTCCTTCCTAGATATTAAGCTAGTTTCTTCATTTTTTTTTTTCCTCAGAACTATTTAGTTCTGTTAGCTCACCTCCCAGGTATGTGCCATTTTGAAGAACACGTCCTGGCACAGCCTTATGATATCCACCTCAGTGTTCTCTTGATGACTCAAGCCTCCTTGGTCATCTCCACTACTGCGTCATCTAGGCTGGGGAAGGGAGGGAAGGTTGGGGATGGCAAAGGAGAGGGAGACAGGATGGAAGAGAAGAGAGGGGAGAAAAAGGGCTGAAATTGTTCAAACTAACCATTATATGTCTTGGACTTTGTAGGATAGGGTTTTTTCCCCCTTTGGAGCTAATCTGTGGATTCTTTTGCTTGGTACTTTGTTTTCTATGTTAAGAAATTCTGGATAGTTTCTTATATTATCTCTTATATTACAATGTTCAGATTTTTTTGATTTTTTTGTGCTGTTCTGGAAGCCCTGTAAATTAAGTTTTTTCTTTGCATCTTGTCTTCACAATCAATAAGTTTTTCTTGGATGGATATGTTTCTTTTAACGTTATCTATCTTTCCCTCTTCTTCCAGGTTATATTTCACTTCTTTATGTTTGCATTCTCAATCAATCATTCTATTTTTGACTTGTGACTGTGAGTTCAAGTTTTTCTATTTTGTTAATTATTTCTGCCATTCAGGCCAAAATATTCTTTCACAATTCTTCTTTTTAATGATTCAGGAGCATAATGTTGTTGTTCTATGATCTCTTGGGAATCCACAGGTTCCTCTTCCTCATTTATTCTTGTAATACTTATTCATAAACTCCTGGACTTTTTGGAGACCATATTCCCTTTTGGTATTAATATCTTTTCTGTTGGCTTATCTGCTTTCACTCAGGATCTTAAATTGGGTTTTCTTCCTCTTGAGACTTTTGATCATTTTAGTCTTTTTTCCTTATTTTTTCCCTATTGCTCACTTTCTGACTCCTCCTCCTTTCATTTTATTTTTTCTGACTACTGAACCTTAATGCTGTCTTGAACTTCTCTTGTCTAGAGCAGCTCAGTATTTCACTGGCTTCAGTCAAGTGACTTCTGGGAAAACAGAAATGAACCCAGTTAGATGCCCAGTTCTTTTTCTCAGCAGTATGCATACATGCTCTTCCTCAGTCCCCTCTGTTCCTCATTTCTCAGACTGAGCTGTATTGTGTCACAGAGTTTCTTGAGGAAGCTTCTGTGTTTTGATTTTCCCCAGCCCTGGGAGAAGGGAGGGGTAAATTTGTATTCTCTTGCAAGTCCATGGAGTGGGTTACCCATGTGGTGGCTAGTGGAGGAGATGGTGCTGAGTCAGTTAGGGGTTAGCCTTTCCTGCTATTAGCTCTTTGTACTTTTAGCTTTTGGTGTTTTAGATCATGGAGATAGCTGAATTTATTTGATCTATCGTATTGAATTCCCGTCTTGGAGAAATTTTAGAGGTCATGAGAATCAGAAAATGTCAGTTTTCCATCGCTGGTCACAAGACCTGAAGTGGAGGTCTTTTTTTCTAATAATTTTTCCTTCTCTCTATCTTTTTCCTTTGGCTTTTATGCCTTAAAGAAAATACAAAACTTGGCAGATATCACTTCATGATTTGGCACCCATAGTTTTGGCCACCCAAATTTACCCCATTTGGATATGTTGAGGTCAATTATTTGGATTTTTTTTGCAGAAGAATCAAATGGCCCAGTCATTGCTAAAGTAGTAAGACCTTTGCTCCCAGTTATTTAAAGAAAGTCCATGTGGCTTATCTGAAGACCCCCAAAGGAGTATAGAGGGGGAGGCAGAAGCAACAAAGAAAAGTACTAGGGAAGATATTAACTTCCACCCCGTGTCACATGCATACACTGGGGTTGGGACTGTCACCTCCAAAGTGGAATACGGAAGGGGAGAGAAAGCAAAGGTTGCTACTAAGGATGTTGCCAGGGAATGTTGAGGCAGACAGGTGGTACGGAGGCTAGATCACTGAGCTTTAGAGTTAGAGAGTAAAGTTAGGAGTCAGCCTGAGTTTAAATTTAGTCTAGACACCTTGGGTAAGTCACTTCACCTGTTTACCTTAATTTCCTCAATTGTAGAATAGGGATAATAATCGTACTACCTCACATAGTTGTTATGAAGATCCAATGAGACAATGCTTATAAAGCACTTAGCACAATGCTTGACATATAAAAGGTGCTTAATAAATTCCTTCCTTCTCTCTCTCCCTGCTGCCTGCCTGCTTGCCTTCAAGCTCTCATTGGGTTTCATGGATTCTGAGTAAGTCAGCTATTTAATGATGGGGTGTGGACAAGGTTCTTATCAGAAGGGTCTGAATGGATTTCCACCCCTGGGGTTCTAGGAGAGAGATTGAAGTTGACTGGGAATTGACAGTTTTTAGCCTGGGGAAGGTCCAAGGAAAGAAGTTTCTGGATACTTTGGGTTCTAAAGAAGGGGAATGACCAGTGCACAGAAAACTTCTTGGACCTAGAATCCGGGCCGCAAGGGGTTTTTCTGAACAACAATAGGCTTAGATAGTCAAGAAGATAAGGAACTCTGCCCTTCCGCACTCTGATCCATGGTCAATAACGTGTAGATGGTGACCTTTGTATCTTTTGTATGGTGTTTCTTTTTTACAGGTTAAGATAAACAAAATCCATCCCCAGAGAATCCATCAGAAAGAAATGAAACCTGACAAGTTTGTATTCTCTTATTCGCAGACTTCCCTTCCTTGCTGTCCTCAGGGGTATCACTTTCTGTTACTTTCTAACCCTTTCCTCCCCAGTTATGAAAATGAGACTAGATCAATTCCATGGCTACTTTTCACTCCAACCATCTAGGATTCTCATCAGAGAACTCCCCAGTTATCCTGGGGAAGACCTCAGTGGACCTGAGGAGTTCCTAGGATGGAGGCCCAAAGAGGACCATGATCTTCCTGAGGTCACACAGCACTGATATAGTGAAATGCATAGAATCTGGGGCAGAGGAGAGTCTACCACATGTTCTCCTTAACCCTGCCCTTTCCAACATAGTAAGTGAGCCTTAGCAAGCTAAGTATGCCGATATGTGTCTGCCTTAGACTCTGACAGAGATGTTTGGATGTTCTGAAGTTTTGGTTGGACTTAGACCAGGACACTGACTGATCCGAACTGCTCATGTCACCTTTTAATGCTAACTGTAGCATTAACAGAGTCATTTCATCTCCTCCCATAACACCTCTCATTGTCATTGCCGCCACCCTACTCCAGACCCTCATTGCCTCCCTGCTTAAGTCTTTCCTCTCTCCATTCCATTCACTGCCCAGCTGCCAAAACGTCACTGCCCTGCTTACAAAACCTCCCTTGGCTCCCTAGTGCTCTCAGGATCAAACTCCTCCTCTTGGCATTTCAATCCTTCTGCCGCTTGGTTCCAGCCTGTCTTTCCAGACTTAAGCCTCACTTCCCTTCTGGCCCTCTTTGGTCCTGCCTGGGGGCCTTGGTGCAGGCTATCCCCCTTGCCAGAAATAGACTCCTTCCTCATCTTTGCCTCTTGGAAGCCCAGGTAGCTCAACTGCAACCTCTTGTGAGAATCCCCCAGCTGCTGCTGCCCTCCTCCCAGCAAGATTACCTTTTATTTGGGGTGTAGCCATGCATGTGCCTTCTGTCTCTTCTGATGGAATGAAAGCTTCTTGGGAGCATTTGTCTGTGTATTCTTAGTTCCTGGTGCAGAAAGTACTTGATAAATCTTGCTGATTGATTGGATCTCAGTTTTCCATGTCTGTAAAATCAGGGAATTGGACTAGATGGTCTCTAAGGACCCCTTTACCTCCAAATGCTCTTATCTCATTACACAGGTGCAGTAAAGGGCAGGGAAGAAGGCATAAACAAAATGACTTTTTCTTTTTTTTCTTTTTAACACAGTTATAACAGATAAAGCAATTCAAACTTTTGGTCAGGTGATACATCTTTTTAAAGCATTTACAATATGGACCATAAAAAGAATTTTTTTTTTTAAACGTAAGCCAACTCAGACACAGATAATATTTATGTTGCTAACTTCACAATCTCTTGACCTAATTGTCTCCACAGTATTACTAAGAATAAAAGGACCTTAACTTAATGTTGTTGGTCTAAAGTCCTATGCCTGATAGCTTAATTTTAGACAGCCTCAGATGTTCCTCTACCCATAATCTATAATTGAATAGATCTAAGTATTAAGCTTACAAACCTTTTGACTGTAGGAAATTGCCACCAAGAGTAGGGACATTGCAGGGAAACAATATCTCCCCAACTTCATGCCTATTCCAGGCAGGAGTAGATTTTCCACTTGCATTCAGTCAGGTTTAAAGTCTGCCAGGTGTCAGTGGGGAAATTGAGTCCGGAGAATCCCACCTCAGTCCATGCTGAACACCTGCTCTCCCACTCTTCCCTTGAGATCCCCTATGCAGTTCATACCAGCATCTGATGAACATACTGGCATCATGGATTGGAGGCTCAGATCGCCTTTCTTGCTTCCCATACCTGGAGTTAGACTCAGAACAGTCACTTAGTAGTCCCATAGCATCTAAAAATGGCAAGTTCCTATAACCAGGTTTAAAATATGGTTATAATTTCACTTTGGCTAAGGAACATCTTTTAGGCAAGTCTTAAGTGCCTTACATGTCTTTCTATACATGTTCTAGTTCCTGATTAAATGGCAGTCATAAAATCTAATTTACCATTAAAATCTTGACTTTTCCATCAATGCGAAGTTTTATCAGAAGTTACCTTCCTCTTGGAAAGTTAGCCTGAAATTCTTTTCTCTAAACTAAACATGTCATTGATTTATTCTCATTAATTCAGTCTATTGTTTTAATACTAATTGCTTTTACCTCACTTTGTAACATGACCAATTTTTCTCCCCATCACCCCCCTCCCCCCACTTCCTAATACTTTGCATTCTGGTTGCTCCTTCCCTCAATGTACCCTCCCCTCAATCACACCCCACCCCTGTCCTATCCCCATCTTCTCTCTTTTCTTGCAGGGCAAGATAAATTTCCATACCCCTATCCCAGTAATTCTTATTTCCTGATTATATGCAGTAAAAATTCTCAATATTCGTTTCTACTACTTTGAATTCCAACTTCTCTCCCTCCCCCACCCCCTCCCAGCCCCACTAAGAAGGGAAGCAATTGAATACAGACTAAACATGTGTTGTTTTGCAAAAGACTTGCATAGTAATCATGTTGTGTAATACTAATTATATTGCCCTCTGACCTACCCTATCCCCTTTATTTTCCCCCCTACAACTGACCTTGTCCCTTCTCGAAAGTGTTTATTTCTAGTGACTCCCTTCTAACATTCCCTTTGTTCCACTTGTTGCCTCCTCTCCTATTTTCCTGTGGTGTGATATAAGTTTTCATATCAAATTTAGTGAGCATGTTATTCCTTCCTTCAGCCACATATGGGGAGAGTAGCTTTACCCCCCCACCTCCCTTTCTCCCTTATCTCCTCTATTGAATAAGATTTTTCTTATCTCTTTTATGAGTTATAGCCTGCCCCATTCCATTACTCCCTTTCTCTTCCTGGAATTTTCCTCCTTTACCCCTTAATTTCTATTTTATTTTTTTTTGTGTGTGTATGTGGATATCATTTCTTCTGATATAACACACCCTGTACTCTCTATCTATGTGTATGTGTGTGAGTGTGTGTGTGTGTGTGTGTGTGTACGATCTCTCCAACTCCCTAAATACTGAGAAAAGATTCAAGAGTTAAAAATATTTTCTTTCCATGTAGTAATGTAAACAGTGCAGCCTGATTGAATCGGCTCCCCTCGGTGCTGCGCTGCCAAGGCAGGGCTGGGCTCTGCTCCAGGTTCGGTGCGCAGCACACCTTTGGTGTCGGTTTTTCAGGTCTCTCTGGAACAGAAATCTCCTCCACTCCGTTGTTCTGTGGCTTCCGCTGCTCCAGAATTTGTTGGGAGTTCTTTACAGGTGTTTTATGGACTGTGGGTTAGGAGCTAGCATGTGTGTGTCTTTCTACTCCGCCATCTTGGCTCCTCCAAAGTGATTGTTTCATCCTTAGCATCTAAGGAGGATTGGTTAGAGAGATGCAAATCAAAACAACTCTGAGGTACCACATCACACCTATCAGATTGGCCAACATGACAAAACGGGAAAATGATACATGTTGGAGAAGATGTGGGAGAGTTGGAACACCAATTCATTATTGGTGGAGCTGAGACCTGATCTAACCATTCTGGAGAGCAATTTGGAACTGTGCCCAAAGGGTTACGAAACTGTGCATACCCTTTGACCCAGCAATACCTCTCCTAGATCTGTATCCCACAGAGATAATAAAAATGGGAAAAGGACCCACATATACAAAAATAGCAGCTCTTTTTGTGATGGCAAAGAAGTGGAAATTGAGGGAATGCCCATCAAGTGGGGAATGGCTGGACAAGTTGTGGTATATGAATGTAATGGAATACTATTGTACTATAAGAAATGATGAACAAGTGGATTTAAGAACTGGAAAGATTTATATGAACTAATGCTGAATGAAGTGAACAGAACCAGGAGAACACTGTACACAGTAAAATCCACAGTATATGATGACTGATTCTTTTTTTTTTTTGTAATTGGGAAATTTTTTTTTAAACTTATTTATTTATTTAACTTTTTACATTCATTTTCACAAATTTTTGGGTTCCAAATTTTCTCCCCTTTTATCCCTTCCCCCCACCCCAATACCCCAAGCACTCTAATTTTCCCTGTCTCCAATCTGCCCTCTCTTCTGTCATCCCTCCCTTCTCTTCTCTCCATCTTCTCTTTTCTCCTGTAGGGCCAGATGACTTTCTATTCCCCATTAACTGTATGTCTTCTTTCCTAGTAGCAACAACAATACTAAACAGTTGTTCCTAAAACTTTGAGTTCCAAATTCTCCCCATCCCTCCCTCCCCACCGATTCCCTTTGGGAAGGCAGGCAATTCAATATAGGCCATATCTGTGTAGTTTTGCCAATGACCTCCCTGATAGTCGTGTTGTGTAAGACTAACTGGATTACCATCCCTCCTAACCTGCCCCTCATTGTTTCTCTTCTGTCTTTTCATCTTGTCCCTCCCCAAGTGTTGACTTCAAATTGCTCCCTCCTCCTTTTGCCCTCCCTTCCATCATCCCCCCCCTTGCAATATCTCCTCCCCCACTTTCTTATAGTGTAAGATAGGTTTTCATACCAAAATGAGTGTGCATTTCACTCCTTCGGTTTAGTCAGATGTGATGAAGGTAAACTTCTTGATTTTTTTTTTCTCAGCTCTTCTCTTTTTCCCTCCACTAAAAAAATCTCCTACTTGCCTCTTAAATGACATATAGTTACCCCCTTCCATTTCCCCCTCTTTCCTCCCACTACATTTCTCTCTCACCATTTACCTTAATTTCTTTTAAGGTATGGTCCCATCCTATTCAGTTCACTCTGTGCTCTCTGTCTCTGTATGTGTGTGCATGTGTGTATGTGTGTGCATGTGTGTACATGTGTATGTGTGGTCCCACCAACTACCCAGATACTGAAAAGTTTTAAGAGTTAGAAATATTGTCTTTCCCTGTAGGAATGTAAACAGTTCACTTCTGGTAAGTCCCTTAATACTTCTCTTTGCTGTTTCCTTTTTCATGCTTCTTCTCATTCTTGTGTTTGAGAGTCAAATTTTCTTTTCAGCTCTGGTCTTTTCATTAAGAATGATTGAAAGTCCTCTGTTTCATTGAAAGACCATATTTTCCCTTGAAGTATTATACTCAGTTTAGCTGGGTAGGTGATTCTTGGTTTGAGTCCTAGTTCCTTTGACTTCTGGAATATCCTATTCCAGGCCCTTCGATCCCTTAATGTAGAAGCTGCTAGATCTTGAGTTATCCTGATTGTATTTCCACAGTACTGGAATTGTTTCTTTCTAGCTGCTTGCAAGATTTTTTCCTTGAGCTGGGAGTTCTGGAATTTGGCCACAATGTTCCTAGGAGTTTCTCTTTTTGGATCTCTTTCAGGTGGTGATCGATGGATTCTTTCAATACTTATTTTGCCCTCTGGTTCTAGAATGTCAGAGCAGTTTTCCTTGATAATTTCATGGAAGATGATGTCTAGGCTCTTTTTTTGATCATGACTTTCAGGTAGTCCCATAATTTTTAAATTGTCTCTCCTGGATCTATTTTCCAGGTCAGTTGTTTTTCCCATGAGATATTTCACATTCTCTTCCATTTTTTCATTCTTTTGGTTTTGTTTGATGATTTCTTGGTTTCTCGTAAAGTCATTAGACTCCATCTGTTCCATTCTAATTTTGAGAGAACTATTAAATTCAGTGAGCTTTTGAGCCTCTTTTTCCATTTGGCTCATTCTGCTTTTGAAAGCATTCTTCTCCTCATTGGCTTTTTGAACCTCTTTTGCCAATTGAGTGAGCCTATTTTTCAAGGTGTTAATTTCCTCAGCATTTTTTTTGGGTCTCCTTTACCAAGGTATTGAACCGTTTTTCATACTTTTCTTGCATCTCTGTCATTTCTCTTCCCAGTTTTTCCTCCACCTGTCTAACTTGCTTTTCAAAATCCTTTTTGAGCTCTTCCAAGGCCTGACCTCACCCGACACCCCCCTGGGGTGTCTGGGGTACTGAGGCCCCGCCCTCCACGTCTTTCCCTGATGGCAAGAATATTTCCTCATCTTCGTCAGATCCGAAGGTCGGGATCATTTGCATTTGTTGGAAAAAACTCTCTATAGTCTTATTTTTCTTCCCTTTTCTAGGCATTTTCCCAGCCAGTTACTTGACTTCTGAGATTCCTTTCCACCCCCACCTGGATCCGCCCAGCTAGTGTTTGGGGTCTGAGATTCAAATGGGCTTTCCTCCTGCTGGCTGTCAATCAGTGAGCTTTAGTTCTGGTGCTGGGGTGGGGGCAGGGCCGCTTCCCAGGCTCAGTTCCCTCAGGGGCTTTATGCAGAGGCCTTCTGTATGGAGCTGGTGGGGCAGGGCCGTCTCCCAGGCTCAGCTCCCTCAGCTTGTTTATGCAGAGACCTTCCGTAATGAGGATCCTGCCTGCTGCTGGGGGATTCCTGAGTCCTGCTCCGCTGCCGCCTCAGCCGCCGTGGCTTCCTCCCAAGGGGGCCCGAGCCACGGAGACACTCCGCTCCCCTCCTCCAGCCCAGCCTCTCTCACTGACCTGTAGCTTCTGTGGGCGGAGGGACTTTCCCGGCTGCTGGAGCTTCCGTCCCTGAAGCCTGCTTGGGTCAGCTTCTCTGGGGCCGCGGCCAGGGCAGCGTTGGGGTGGGGTCCGCTTTCCGGGGTGCGGCGGACCCCGGGGACGGCTCTTCAGGGCTCTCTGGCATGGAAATCTCTTCCACTCCGTTTCTGCACACCTTGTATTGACCCAGAAGTTATGGGGGTCTCTTTTTACATTAATTCTATGGGCTTTGGTTTCGGAGCTCGTAAACGTGCGTCCTTCTCCGTCTTGGCTCCTGATGACTGATTTTGATAGACTTAGCCTAGCCCTTCTCAGCAATAGAAGGACCTAAAACAATTCCAAAAGACTCATGATGAAAGATGCCATCCACATCCAGAGAAAGAACCAGAGACAGAATGCAGAGTGAAGCAAACTTTTTTCTTCTTCATGGTTTTCTTCCATTCATTATAATTCTTCTATGCAACATGACTAATGTGAAAATGTGTTTAATAGGAATATGTGTGTAGAGCCTGTATCAGATTGTATGCTGGCTTGGGGAGGAAGGGGGAGAAAACTTAAAACTTATGGAATAAATGTTGAAAACTAAAAATAAATTAATAAAAAATAAAACATTAAAAAAGAGGAATGGGTAGAGGCAGCCAACCAAAGGGACTTTTTTAGGCAGCTGGTGATTATGAATCAAGGATTAGGAAAAGAGGTTGTGAAAGTTTGTTAGCCAAATGATAGGAAAGTACCAGTTGACTGGGATTTCCCCTTCTAAGTGATCTTGGGCTGATGCAGGGAGGTATTGGCATGTTTTCTTGCAATCATCAGAGAAGCAGAAGCCATGTGGTGATAATGACAAGGGCACTGGATTGGAGCCTGGGTTCAAAATCTGGCTTTGCCACTTATTTACCTGGCTGACCTTAAACAAACTTCTTAGCATCTTTGATCATCTGAGGGCATGATCTATAAAAGAATGGATCTGGAGAAGGTGGCCTTCTTTAAGTCCCCACTGAGCTGTAAGTCTGATCATAAGGGTGTCTAAGAACGAAATCAGTCCTGCTTTCTGGATTAGTAAATATCTAGGGATTGGAGTCTCTTGGGACCTGACAGAATTTATATTTAGCATTAATTCCTTTATCTCTTTCCAAAATGGCAGAGGATGATCAACATACACTGGACTTCTGATTAGAATCATAGTCCCATTTCTGGAAAGCTAAGGGCTCAGTGTCCAGGTGGTCTTTACTTGTGCAAAGCTTTGTTCTTGTTGTTCGAAGTATGAACCTAGTAGTGCCTTCTTATATGGTAGTAGATTCAGACTCGTTTCTGGTGTTTGCAGAGGAGCTTGGTGGAAATAGAGGCTGTAGCATGGTTGTAGTGACGCAGATCAGATTAGCTGTAGACTCCAGGGTAGAAGGTTTCCACTGTAGGGAAGGAAACTCCAAACCCAGAATGGAGCTGAAGCATTCACTCTCACTGGTCAAGCTTCAGTCCTTTCCAACCCCTCCTTCCCCAAACAAAGCAAAAACTCCCTGAGAGCTCTAATGCTCTCACTGCTGTTATAGAAGGAACGTGTTGCCTAAGTCTAGACCTTCTCATCCCAATTTAAATCCATTTCCTGGATATTCTTCATAATTGTGTCACTGACTCTTTGTCAAGCTCTCATTGTTCACAAGACTGGTGAAATTGTCATCCTTCAAGAAGTTCTGACCTCCTCCAGTAAGCCAGACTCACCAGTGGTGATGTGAGTGTGTAAGAGCACCTTTGTCCTTAAGTCTCTTTAGCTCTAAAAAGTTACTTTTTCAGACTTCTGAAAGGTGGTTGTACAGCCCAAGAAGCAGACTCTGACAGCTTGGCCGCTTCCCTTTCTTTTGTGAAAACATGGGCTTGGCCCTGAGTCAGCGCTCTGATCCAGACACGGAGCTCCTTCTTTTTTCATTTTGGCTGTTGATTGTGTATCTTTTCCTTCTTGGCAGATCAGAGAGAGATTTAACAAGGCCAGGGAAGACATTATCAAGAATCTGTCATTCCTGAAAGTGGACAAGGAGTACGTGAAAAACCTGCCGGCTGAAGGTTTAAGTGCATCTGACATTCTGGAGAGACTCAAGGACTACAACTCTCTTGGTATGAGTCTGTGAGTGTATAATCTGCCCTTCCTCTGAATGGTAGCTGCCTGTATCCACAGGCCAAAGAGAGCTGCAGAGCTGGAGCCTGCACTTTCAGGACTCGTTTATTTATGTTTGAGTTTCTTTTTTCTCAAAGACTGGATCGAATATATCCAAGTTGCATTTCCCCCATCTAAATAGCATTTAAATTTAGAGTCTATCAACAATTAAGACTTAAAATCTTATGGACCATTAAAATTCGTGTGGGAATGTGTAAAGTAGAATTTTTAAAAATTAATATAAAGATTAAAAATTAATAATCGGTATATTTTGAGAGTTCTTGGTAGTATATATTGCAAAGTATACAGTTGGGTACAGGCCAGCCTCCAAGTGCTGATGGTATATAAAGCAGGGTTTGATGACCTAAGAAATATGAATGATTTTTAGTGGCATGGGGCATGCTCCCCTTTTTATGTCTTCTCAGGTTACTTCTTGGTGCTGTGGTGAGTGCCACCACAGTCATACTCCCTATTCCCCTGCTCCCCATCCCACACATCTTAAGCTGATTAGTAGAATGGGCATCAGAACCTGAGACACCTCACTGGAAATATTATTGAACCCTAGTATAAAGACTGGCACAGCACAAAAGTGGTCTATTCTGGGGCAGGGCTTCTTAAACCTTTTCCGCTAGAGACCCCTTCAGTGCTTCTTCAACCATGGGGTCATGACCCACAGGCCAGGGGGAGGAGAGCTAACAGACTAAAATGTGGCAGATTTTTTATGAGAAAAGCAGCAAAGGTCCTTCTATCTATCTGCTAGACTAGTGTCTCAACAAAGAACTTTGTTTATTTGGGTGGCAGATCCTGTAACTATGTACATACGTACATCTTCTATTACCTTTAAAAAGTTGTTATGGCTATGTGTTTTGTTTTTATGTCCCCTTCATTTCCAGATACATCTCTCCTCCCACCCCAGCCAAGGAGCAGCCCCTTTTAAAAATAACAATAAACAAAATGGGGGAGGGAACCACATTTCAACCACATCCGGCAGCTGAGTCTGACAGCCCATGCTGTGTCTGAAGGGCAGCCCTCCACCTCTGCCAGGGGGAGGTATATTATCCTGTCTTTCTAGGGCCACGCTTGGTGCATTGATGAGGCAGCATTGCATGCTTTTTTGTCCTTTCTTTATATTGTTTTAATCATTGTGTTTGCCTTTGAAGTCCTGCTAACTTCACTTTGTATTGTCCGGTTCATGCTTTGTGAGAGTCTCTTATTTGTGCTTTCTTACAATGCAGTAAAATTCCATCACGTTTTAACAGAATGACAGATTGCTTTCCAGAATGGTCATATAGTACATCCATGTGCCTGCCTTTTCACAGCTCCTCCAGGAATGACTGTTTCCCTCTTTGCTTGTGTTTGCCAATTTTTTGGATGTGGAGTGAAACGATTAGTGATTGGGCCTGGCCTAGATCTGTAACCTCTGCCCTTCCAGCCTTGTCAGTAGGGAGATCTGATCTTAAACAAACAACTCATCTTCCTCACCAAAGCTTCCAGGGATTTCTTCCACCCAGCCTTTCCCTTTCTTTGACCTTTCTGTGGCATTTGAAACTGCTGACCAGTTTCTCCTGGACCCTTGCTCTTCTCATTCTCCCAGAAGTTTCTTTCTCTAGGCCTGCATTTCTTCCATCCCCATTTGTTCCAGGGATGCTCACTCAGGCTTTGTTCTGGCTCTCTTTTCTTTTTTCTCTATCTCTTGGTGACCTCACCAGCTCCCATAGGTCCTGTTGGACAGTTCAAACTTGATGTCCCATTTCAAACTCAAAATGTTCAAAATAGAATCTTTTGTTCTTCCACTAAACCAATCCCTCTTCCTAAGTGTCCTGTTAGGGAGGAGGGTACCACTGTCCACCCGGGTTCACAATTCATGGTTACATTACCCTGGCTCTTTGCTCTTATCTGCCTCCCATATCCAGTCAGACACCATGTCTTGTCATCTCTTTGCATGGCATCTCCAGTATACATCACTCACACAGCCACCATTCTGGTGAAGACCGTTCTCACTGATCACTGGAGTCTCCCTCCCCACAAAAGCCCAAATATGATCTTGTCACCTCCCCCAATAAATTCCAGTTGCTCCCTCTTGCCTTGAGAATCAAAAATAAGCACTTCTGTTTGAGAGTCAGAACTCTTCTCAGCCTGGCTCCTTCCCCACTTGGTGCCCTTCCTGTTCTGGGATCCAGTCCTCCTCCTGTGCTTACTGTTTCACAGAAATGACACTCCATCGCCCATTGCCTTTGCACTAGCTGCCCCCCCCCCAGGCCTGAAGTATACCCCCTCCTCACAACTACCTCTGAACGAAAGGCTCAACTCAGTCTCCACTTTCTTCATCTTCCTCAGCTCAAAACTGCCCTGTATCCATTGGGTGAATATTTTGTATCCTCTTGTTCATACACAAATCACCTTCCTTGAGGACAAGGGCTGCTATCTCTTCAGTGCTTTGCACATGGCCCCAGTTCACAGTAAGTGCTGATAAACACTGACTGGCTGAGAGGTTACTGTTGAAATATTTCACCTTTTAATTCAATATAGATCTACCATTCAGTTCACAACTATTCTTTCCTTATTCCTGGATAGGTTTGGGGTTTTTTGGCTTTTACTGGAAACAAACCATCTTCCATTATGTATTGTGTCAGTGCTTCACGAAGCACTCAATGACATTAACTTGCAGCTGGGGGGTTGTTTTTTTCTTTTTTTTTTTTCCAGGAAATTCACATTGGGAAGATGGGAGAGTCTCTGGGACCGTGTACAGTGGTGATGAAAAACTCACTGAACTTCTTGTGAAGGTAAATGAGGTCCACTTTAGGGGAAATGTTAATACACCAAATGTTGTATGCTATGTATCCCATTCCAAAGAGAACAGAATTTTGGAAGTCCTGGGAATTATTTGTCAGAATTGGCCATGATCAGGTTAGAAAGGAAAAGAGGGTCAGTTGTGTGATGGCACAAATGGATATTAGGGAGTAGAGGGGCATGTTTTGTGTTAATGGTAAGCTTGAAGTGCATGGTTTGGAGAAACTTGAAAAGATGTGGAAGCCTAATTATAGTTTCCTCAGATTCTGTTTTGTGCAAGTTGAAAAACTATTTTTCAGGGTGAATTTCCCTCCTCCCTTGCACAGTACCTTTGGGGTATCACTGAGGAACCTGATGGATGATTGGGCCTGCTTAGCCATCCCTTGACATTGTGCATGACCTTCCTGAAATGATTCCCTTTTGCTTTTGTGCACTGAGTTACATTTCTTTGCAGGTTTATGGAGACTTTGCATGGAGCAATCCATTACACCCAGAAGTCTTTCCAGGGGTTCGAAAGATGGAGGCGGAGATTGTGAGGATAGTTTGCACCCTCTTTAATGGTGGACCAGAGTCTTGTGGCTGCGTAAGTAAACAGCCCTCTTGCCTTCTCTCTTTTCTCAATTTGGAATTTTCCTTTCAGGACTTGCTCAGAGAAGTTACTTAGGCAGTTAGGGCAGTAGAGGGGAGGCTGTGCTTTACCGAGAGAGAGAGAGAGAGAGAGAGAGAGAGGCACCAGTGGTTGCTCCTTGTGCTGTCATTGTGGGCAGAAAGCAGCATGGAGTCATGGAGACTGCGCTGCTCTTGAGATCAGGAAACTGGGGATGGATTTCTGGCTTGGTCACTATGTGGATTTGGAGGTGTCCTTTAATCCTTTCAGATGTGGGGAATGATGTTTCTTGACCTCCCTTGTAAGTTGTGGTTAGGAGGGCCCTTTGGGAGCCTCAGAGCACCAGATCCGTGTTAGCTCTTCTCACTCTATTTCTTACCAGCGGATGGCAGCATTTGGGAGCCCGAGACAGCTGAAGCTCCTTTGGGTGGGAACCTGAGGCCCTGGGGCCACATGAAGCCCATGAGGTAGGTCCTTAAGTGAGTCCCTCTGACTGAACCCTAACTTCATAGAACAAATTCCCTTCATAAAAGGATTTGTTCTGTAAAGCTTAGACTCAGTCACAAGGCCACATCCAAGGACCTCGAAGGCCCCATCTGACCTTGAGGCTGAAGGTTCCCCAGCCCTGGTTAGGCCATGCCTCTTGCAGCTGACTCTGTTCGGAGCTCTGTGTAGGAAATGATCAGGGGGGCCTCACAGAGACTTATCTAAGCATCCACAAAGGACAAAGCAGCAAATTTTTTTTATTCAGAGCTCCCAGGGTGGTCAAGGGTTGAGTAAGCTTGTTGAGGGTGGGAATTGGCTGGTGGGTTTTTTTTTTGTTTTGTTTTTTTGTTATCTCTAGCTCCTAACACAGTACTTTGTCCCTAGGAGGCACTTAAGAAATAAATGTGTGTTGAATTGTATCATACTCCTTCCAGCTCATCTGTTTTGTCATCCAGCTCTAGGGACTTTAATTTTTTCCTTAAAAAATTATTTTTAAAATCTTTTAAAAAATGCTGTATAGGCTTTTTTTTTTAATGAAGAGAACAGACATTCCAAGCTAAAAGCTTTCTCTTGAGGAGTTTACTAATGGCTTTGGTCTTAGCATGAATTTCTGAGCCTAGAGAAGAATGCCCCCAAATCATTGACTCTGTTTGGTAAAGAAGGTCTTTGCTCACCCCTCAGCCTCCAGTCGCACTCCCTCCACCATGAGGTTGGAGAGACTATTCCCAGGGATTTATGGGCAGGGGAGGAGCCTTGGGTACTCAAGTTCATTTCCATCTCCCTCAGCCTCTTCCTCTCCACTGATTGGAGAAGTGAAGGGTGCTCTCCTCCACTTTCTATCTGCCTCTCTGTGCCCAGCCTCCTCCGGGTGTTGTCTTGGCATGTGCGTAAGCTCCTCGAGGGTAGGGGTTGCCTTTCTGAATTTGATCTCCAGTGGGAGTCATCCTCCCAGGGGATGTGCCTGGCGCATAGTGAGGCCCTTCACAAGCGTTCAGTGAATTGGATTTTCAGGGCACCTTGTTTTTGGTTGTTATTTACATCTACGCTTAAACTGTGAACTGAAGCTGGGAACATTTCAGGCTTGGTTTTGTTTGGATTCGCCGAGCAGTCACTGCCTCTGCAAAATCTGAGTGATATATTGAAATGTGTGTCCATAAAGCTGCTAGAACTGTACCTGTACGATGGATAGTCAGGAATGAGGGTAAAAATAAGCACGTTTTCTGAAAAACTTATTTTAGGAACATGAACAAGAATTTTGTCCACCTTACAGGGTTGGAACTAGAGATATTCTGTATTCTAACTGAGTAGTGAAGGAATATAACATTATGTATGCACTCAGGCTGTGGAAAGCAAGGAAACAAACATTTATTAAGTGCTTACCATGTGCTAGGCACTGCACTGTTCTATTTAAAGTATCATCTCATTTGTTCCTCACAACAACCCTGGGAAGCATGTGCTGTCATTCTCATGTTACAGGTGAGGAAACTGAGGCAAATAGAGGCAAAGGGATGTGTTCAGGGTCACACCACTAGTAAGTATGTGAGGCTGCATTTGAACTCGGGTCTCCTTGACTTGACATCACCTTCCTGAAGGACAAGCAACAATTGTGACTCCTATTTACTGTGCCACCTAACTGCCTCTGTAGGTAAAAAATGTGTGGGAGGAAAATAAAGGACATTTGTCTTGACTCCTCAAGAATTTTCTTGCATCTAGGGATGACTAAAGGACTTTAAGATGTAGCCTAGAGAAATAATGAAAGAATGATTTTGTTCAACTAGAGAAACTTGAGACAAGCTGGTGGTTTTGATGTGTTTTCTTTCATTTCTGATTTTTCATGAATGCTGCTAACTTATTTTTTGAAACTCTTTTGTTCAGCGGCAAGAAAAGAACTAGCACTTTGGGGTAGTGATGTGTCTGGGGCCAGTAACCCATAGGGGTACTTCAGTGTGGAGGAATGCTAGATTTCTTTGTTCGGAGTACAGGACTTGTCACCTGACCAAGTGAGCTTGCAGGGACTTGTTGATGTGCATAGGAGCCTCCCTTGTAAGGTTGGGGTAGCCTAATGCTCCTTTCTCCCAGCTGGCAGTGGTGCCATTTCTGTCTGATGAACTTAAGAACTGGTTGTTCCAGGTTGCAGGAATTTCTGAACATACTTGTTTTAAATTCCCTTGCCAATATTTGGGGCCTGCCAGCCATGGACAAGTCATGCTGTTAGGAATCAGTCAAGAAGAAGAGATGTTTCAGATTAGGTAGCAAAACAAGACATCCTCTTTAGGCTTTTATATTTATGTGATCCAGAGAACAGAGGACACATGCAGATTTTATATTTGAGACTATTGGGTCCAGTGTTTTTTCTTGTAACCAGAAGAAAATAACATTTGCAGAACCTTGTAGATATGCCAGGCAGTTTTTGTAGGTAGGGCCCTTTTCCCTCATAACACTTCAGAATGGAATGAATAAATATTAACTGGGATTGTGCATTTCTTTCTACATTTTGTGCTGGTTTGTGGCAGTGAAGGGTAGGTAGATATGGGAGGATTGGTTTTGAATGAACATGCAAGGCCATCTTTACCTAACAGCACATTCTCTGCAATCTCTTACAAAGCCAGGCTAGGGAGAAGCTTCTTTGTTTTGAAAACCAGTATAAGGAGTTAGACAAAACATGAATAGTTAGTGTTTCTTCCTCCAACTTTTCCCACCTTTCACACCAGCTTTCCTCCATAGGTTGGACCTTCTTGGGAATGCCATTATCAGCAACTTGAAGGAGAGGCGGTTAGCTGATCTGGCTAATTATTTGGCATACTGGAAACGCTTGGGAAGTTAAAATCCTTTATTCAGAGTTCAGGTGAAACCAAATAGGCAATTTGTGTTTAATTCATAATCATCACGAAGAAAGGGGCGAGGATTAAGAGGTGGCCATAACAGAATGGGAGAGGAAAGGAAACTCTGAGAACTGCTTTGGTTGATGGAAATAGCAGATGATAAAGTCTGGGAGAAGAATGAGCATAGGGATTCATTTTCTATATTCTCAGCTGGGCCCTTACTTTTACACAGAATTTCTTCTATCAATCACTCATCGATTCACTCTTGAGCTTTCTGCATTGGTGCTTCCAAACTTTCTTTTTTACTGAGTCCCTACAGTCACTTCTACATTTTTCTTTTTGAGCAGATGGTTTTGCTTTTCTAAACTTCACTGAAAAATTGAAAATATCTGTTACCAGCTCCCTCTTTCCCCCCTAATCTGCATCTCAGAATAGCACTGCATCTTGTCTTTTTATTTTCTTTGTTTTTACATCACATTTCCAAGACTCAATAAGTCTTTCTTCTCTATCTTCTCCTCTCCTCCTCTTTGTTCCATTCTGTAAGGAAGAAGCAGCCCTTCTCACCATAACTAACTCCTCCACTTGTGACTTTAATTATGCCTCTCTCTGTTTAATCTAGGAGACTGTTTCATCAGTCATTCCCTTCTCATCTTCTGTCTCTTCTTATATATTGCCTCCTTTTGGTTTTCCTACAAACAGGATTAGATTTCGTCGGGCTTTCCTTTGAACTTTTTCTGCTTCTGACTTCCCTGGCCACACTCCTAGAAAGGTCTGTGCTTGCTGCCTTCACCTCCTCACCTCCCTCTCACTTCTCACCTCCCCATATATTCATCATCCAACTGAAATGTTTTCTCCAAAGTTAGGAGTTATTTCTTAACTGTTTAATATTTTTATACTATTAAACTCAAATTTGAGTTTTCCTTGGGTTTTGTGTGATGGTTTCTTGAGTGATGATTTCTTCCTTGATGCCTATGAACATGTTCAAGTCTCCTTCCTTACAGCCTCCACAAGACCTGCTCTCCCTTCAGCTATTGACTTGGCTGCCAGACTCCTAGAAAAAGCTGTCTGTGTTCATCGCTTACATATGACAGAGCTCTCTCCTTGTTCTCTTCCTATCTACCTGTCCCCTTCTTTTGAATCTCCTTTGCTGCCCCTTCCCCACATTCCTTCTCTGAACTGGAAGCATAGCCTGAGGCTCCATCTTGGGCTTTTCCTCATTATTGACTTTCCTGCATTCCAGTGGGTGGCTGAAGGAGCTTTCTCTTCCACTTTCTCTTCCACTCTGTATGCCATCTCCCATCTCTGTACTTTTCCACTGGCCACTCCCACTGCCCAAAATACATTCTCTCACTTTTGCATCATGGAAGCCTTTCAAGATTCATTCCAAGTCCCTTTTGCTACATAAAACATTTCTTGATCCCCCAACTTCTATTGTTCTCCCTCCCTCATTCACCTTGTATTTATTCTGTGTGCATTTATGCACGTCTTCTACCCTGATAGGATGCGAGTTCTTTGATAGCTGGACTGTTTCCTTTTTGCGTTTGTGTTCCAAGGATGCAACACAGTGCCTTCTAGTTGCTTCCCAAATACCTTTTGATTTTCAGTGTCCTTTGCTGGCTTATCCCCTTAGGATGGCTCCTGCCTCCTAAGACTGAGGGTCGTCAGTATTCTGTCCTGGGCCTCTCTTGGGGATTCCGCCTGAGCTGATGGGCTCTGTTATCATTACCTTGTAACTAATTCCCACATCTGTATAGGGAACCTTAATTTCTCCCTTGTACACTGGCTCATGTCTATAACTTGCAGCTAAACATCTCAGCACATGAAACTCATATTCAGCACATCGAAAAATGATGTTTACCTCACTACCCTTCTTCCTGAAACCCTGGTTTGAGAACTAGAATAATCCTTGACTCTTCCCTTTCTACCTCTTTACCTCAAGACCTTTTGATTCTGCTTTCATAGCATCTCATAGTCCTTTCTTTTCTTCAATTTACAAGGCCACAATCTGAGTTCAGGTCTTAAATTTTCTCTCCTGGACTATTGTAATAGCCACCCAACTCCTTACATCTGGTATCTTCCCTCTCCCATCTATTTTCCACACAGCTCCCAAAATAATATTCCAAAACTCAAGGTCTCTCTTACTTCTAGGAAGTCAAACTGATGAAGTTTATGGGTGAAGAGGACCCCAAAATACCGACAGTCTGGGTCGTGCTCGAATGAATTCGACTCAAGCCTTCTTAAAGCCAAAGAAAACAAAGTTTATTAGAGATTCGTCTAATTGGGTTGCCTCTTAAGGAGCCTAAGCATTTGTAACGCTTGTATTCACAAGTAGGCCAGATAGAATCCCAGTTAGACAGAGTCTGAGCTAGATTGAATCTGAGCGCCTTCATGGAGGCAAGATAGAACTTAAATACAGAAAAGAGTACAGGAGGGGTCTGGGGGGGAGGGGGTCTGGTAGTCCTGGGTGGTGGGAGGAGGGGTTTAGGAAGGGTATAGAGGCGAAGTCTAAGGAGGGAATCCAAGGAGGGTCAAAGGCTGGAAATAGCTGGAGGCTATCAGGAAATATCAGACAGTGGAGGGTTTGGGTGGGAAGCAGATGGGGCAATCCGGAGATCTTGATAGGGGCATTATGGGAATGTATACAGATCTTGATGGCAGCCTGGGGAATGGGGTTTTGATGGGATCCAGGGTGGGGAGTGCAGCAGAGACCTGAAATGATAATGAAAAGCCCATGGGCTTCCTGAGACTGCCGGAACAAATGGAAGATTAGATTTGAGTAAGAAAAGGCCAGAGGGGAGCTCAAGGAGGCTCCCAGAGTCTGAACCCCATCAAAACTTCTTATCCAGGCATCCCACATTCTGGTTTCAGATTGGAATGAAAGCGCTCTTTTAACATTAACCTGTTAGTAATTATGCTATTCATAGCTGCGTTTTTGGTAAATTCATGACGACAAGCTAATAAGAATTCAGTAATTCGCATTTAAAAATCATAATGGTATCTAAATACATTTGAAAATTAGTTTCATATATATGAGCATATATACATGTATGTATACATGAGACTTTTACTCTAAAAGATATGTTTCATGCTGCCTCTGGTTGGTGCTAAGAAAAGATCAAAATCACAATGCTTTGGGATATATGGAGATTCCCAGATCAGCTTTCTACCTTGTCGCCACAGAAGTAAGAAGGTTCTTAAATGGCCCTTTCAGTGATGGATTCTGTGGTTCTCTGCCCCAGCTATCTACGTGATCTGTAGATTGAGGTTGTTCCAGGTCTGATTGTTGCGATTTGGGATTTCTGGGAATTTAGAAATATCAGGGTACAGGGTGAGTCTGCCTGGAAAGAGTTCAAGCACCCAAGCCTTCTTCCGGTCAGAGTAGCCTAAAGAATCTGTATCTTGATGGGGATGCAATTGACACACACAAAAAGACTGCGAGAAGATACGATGGGATTAAGGAGTGGTAATTGCCTGGGGTGGGCCAGGTGCAGGCTGGGAAGGAAGTTAAGTGGTCTGGGGTAGGCTGAGACCACTGTGAAAGGATTGTTGAGTATCTAGGTGGGCTGGGTGGGGCAGTCCCAGATCCCTCAGATAGGTACCTATGATTTGGATTGCTGAAATGTGTGGGGAAATTCCGGGCTCAGGTCCCATCATTCCATCATGACCCTCCCCTCTATCCTTCCACCTCCCTACATGAATATTTTGCCTTAGGTGACCTCATTTACCTGTGGCTTTAGATAAGCGGAGATCCCCCATAAGGAGGGAGAAATGGAAAGGTTTGTCGAGTGCTCTTAAGTATTCTAAATGGCATCCAAGAGATTTTCTAAGGAGGGTCTCATCTATTGCAACACACATGGCTGTTGGTAGCTCCTTCTTCCTGCTCCACCAACCCTAGGGCTTTTTTCTAAACTATCAAGAATAATATGCATGCATATTCATTCCTACAGTTCCTGTAACAATCTAGTCCCATCTAGCTGTTACTTTGTAACACACCAGTACTACATTAGGAGTTTATCCTTGCACAGATGCTGCTTTGAGACACTAGCCATGTGATTCTGACTGGTGATTTGGGGAAGTGGTTTTGCTTAGCTCATGGCCCAGACCTTTGTACAGAGATTGAATCATTGGAGCCAGAGACATTGCTGGCACTTCTGTCATCCTATTGTTTATTTCAGAACCCCAGACTCCTAAAAGGACTTTCTGAGATTTCATTAGGTCACAAGCTACACCCTGGTGAATTGCCTCAAGGAACTGGGGCTTTGTCTCTGACACCATTTGCAAAACTTTGTTTACCTTTTGGCTTAGTCATCATTTTACAAAACAAGGGAACCCTCCTAGTTACTCTCCTGCTCTTTGTTAAGGAAATGAGAATCATACATTTCTTAAGGACTTCCCAAATCCCAGTGACTAACTTTTCTCTGAAGATCTTCAGAATAGCTCCTCACCACAACAACCTTAGGGCTTAGTGGTCTTTTCCTGATAGGATTACCTTCTCTGGAAGCCAGCCAGAACCACCAAGGGGATGGAGTTTTCCATCAGTGTATAAAAAATAGGTTGTTTCCATGAATATACATTGTGTGTATACGATATGTAACATGCATATATGCCATGTGATCTGAAGGGAAAGTATGCTTAAAAATTGTACATCTGTTAATATATTGAGTTTCTACTTTGGGGCATGATCAAAAGAGGGCCACATACTTACGAACTTTATGTGGTACTGCTCTCCTGATGATCCAGGAATCTCCACATCTTAAAAACAGATAGTTATTTCTTTGGTATAGTTGGATGACAATATTGTCTGGAAACCAAGTATTCTTGAAATGACTAGTCAAGTTCTTTCCAGTCTATATGTGGTAGAATTACAGAGAAATATTTAGGGTCCTTCATCACCATGATTCATATGGATCCTGTTTTAGGTGAACAGGATACATATTATCCCCTTCTGAAGTGACCACTACTTCTGTTGTCCTTTCTCTTGTTTAAGCTCAAGCCAGGCCTTCTAAGTCATCTGTAATACGAGCTTCTAAGGAGGGGGATGTAGGGGTTATTTTTCTTGTAATATTTATCAGAAATTACTAATAGTTTCCCATTTGTGTTAGTGAACTTTTTGGGTCAAATGATTTTTTTTTTTTTGCATTTAAACAGGACCTTCTGTTTTGTGAATAGGTAATATAGGTTGGTTTCTATTGCAGCATGCATATTTGTCACTATCCATATATATATATATAAATATATGCATGCATAGACACATATACATGGTCTGTACAGGTGTATACTTATGATAACGATCCACTTTATGTGGCCATCAAACAGTTATAAATATTTTTGTAGAATCCTGTAATATACATAATGCAAGTATTACCTGTATTTTACAGATGAGGAAACTGAGGCTTACATAATGGTAAAGCGATTGACCCTTGGCACATAGCTGGTACTTGTGTGAACCACAATTTTAACCTAAGTCTTCTGATCCCTTAAGTCCAATATTTTTTCTATACTATAGGGGGAGGTGGAAAAATGACTGGTTTTGGATTTGATTTATTGGCTACATTCAACCTTCATGTAAGAAGAAAGAAAAACTTCTTCAGGCAGGTATAAGACATTGAAAAACTAAAGGAAGAATCAGCATCTCAGTAGCCTTTGCCTCTTGCCAGAAGGTTAGCTTTGGCTGATAAACCAAAACCCACTTTCCACAGGTCAGAACATCCAGTGCAGTCTGGAAGCTCCTTTTGGCTGCCTCCCTGGCTAATGTCTCCTCTTCCTTTTAGGTGACTTCAGGGGGGACAGAGAGCATCCTGATGGTCTGCAAAGCCTATCGAGACCTAGCTTATGAAAAGGGCATCAAATTTCCAGAAATGTATGTATTTGTTTCCCAGCCTTGATGTATTTCCCCTCCTAGAGTGCCAGGTAGCAAGAAACCCTAAAGTGGGACCCTTCTCATCCTCAAGCCCTTGTTCTAAGCAAACCTGCCAGTGACTCAACCTGACAAGGCTTCTTTCATACTCTTTGGAATTTAAGAGCTTCCTGCCATCTTGTGCCCCATGCTCTTACAGGGCCTGGGTCTCACCGGTGAAATGGCCAGCATGTACTTTTTGGGATGTGTTTGACCTCTTCCTGTTGGATTATAAGCTTTCAGTCAATTGAGGAAAGCCTTTTTTCCCTCTTGTTTTGCCTTAAGACAGACCATTCCAGCCACAAGCTGCCCGTAGTTTTCCCCAGAACAATCCATCCTTTTTCTCTGTCCTTTTCTTGAAGTCTTGACCTGCTGCCACCCAGTGGACTGACCTTTTTTAGCATTTGTTTTTCCCCACCTACTGGTATCTGAGGCAGGACCAGTGACCAAGAGCTCATGTTACTCATGATCCCCTTTCATCAGTGATGCTTGAGGGTCAGCCAGTGCTGTCCCTTCCCTTCATTGGGCACATGATCATCTTATGACCTTAAATACTTAAGGGTCACAGTTTGGTGGCTTGTATTAAGGGAAACTCTTTCTAAGGTAGGATATGCCAAGAGTTAGTTCAGATAAGTCTGAAAAAAAAGACCTGAACCTGACCATTTTCCTCTGTTAATCCTGTTTGAAGCTTTGATCCCATTTGGTTGCTTTTTTTAAAGCGAAAAGGAGACGTTAATTTCTCATTTTGCTTCAGTGTCACCAGGGTGGTGTTTCCAGAATAATGAGGAAGGGGATTAAAAATGAATAGATTGACTTCTAATTGTTCAAGCTGGGTGTTAGTTCTGCCTTTCAACTCACTCTCTTCCCTTTTTCTTGCCATGGCCTGATTTTTCTTCCTTTCTCCTTTAATTTAGTGGCTAGAGTTCTGGACTTGGAGTCAAGAAAACCTGGATTTTTAATCCTGCCTCAGTCATTTATTAGTTATGTGACTCTGAGCAAGTCATTGATCCTTCCTAGGCCTCAGTTGCTTCATCTGTAAATGAGGAATTTGACCTTGACCTCTAAGGTCCCTTCCAGTTCTGAATGTATGCTTCTGTCTCCTAGTGTGGCCCCTGTCAGTGTCCATGTTGCCTTTGAGAAGGCAGCCCATTATTTTGGGATGAAGCTGATACGTGTCCCACTGAATAAGAAGATGGAGGTGAATATCAAGGTGAGTTTCCTTGTCAGAGCTCTTCTCAACCATCTTGCCTTGTAGGAGGATGAGGATTGCATCCATGTGGTTCATTTTACCTATCACCACATTCAAGTGCAAAGTGGTGGGTTATGGGGGACCTGGGTTCAAGTCCTGCCTCTGATACATGCTGGCTTTGAGACCCTGGGCAAGTCAGCTCACCCTCTCATTGTTCTAGGCAGCTCTCTAAGACTATAAGCTTCAGAAGAGGGCAGCTTATTGGATAGAGTCCTGGGCCTGGAGGTAGGAAGACCTGAGTTCAAATCCAGCCTTACATACTTACTCCAGTGTGACCCTGTTCAAGTCACCTAACCTCTAACACAGGTCCAGTTCCTCTCCCTCTCCCTGTTCAGATAACCACTTAACAATATTATTTTTTTGGTGATAGTAGCTAGACTTGGAAACTGGCCACCACATTTGCTCATATTATATGAATTCTTAATGAGAAGTGCAGAGCTGGGTTCTTAAGTGAGCCTCTGAGAATGAGCAGGATGAGGTGACATGGGAAGGTTTGCCTTCTTCCTCCTCCAGACTGGCAGGCTGTGCCTGGCCCTTAGTCATCCCATCCTGCTCTCTCTTCCCAGACAGGAGTGCTATAGTAAGAGCAGGGAAGTTAGGACAACCAAATGGTGACTCTGGACCCTTGTTGGGCATGTTGTGAGTATTCTCATCTTCCTTCTCGTTATATCTCCAGGCAATGAGAAGGTCCATTTCCGGTAACACTGCAATGCTTGTCTGTTCAGCGCCTCAGTACCCCCATGGGGTGATGGATCCTGTCCCTGAAGTGGCCAAGGTACTGGGGGAGCAGTGAGCTGTTAGGAGTGACATGGAGGGGTCTTGACTGGGGCTAAAGTCAGCTTTCTTTGACTGGACATGATGAATAAAAATAGTCACTATTTGGGATTCATCCGTACCAGTAGTAGAGAGATATGGCCTCTGAGGAGTTAACTGGGTGATTCCATTCTAAGAAAGTCCCTAGACATGTGCTTCAAGTGGGTGGTGGGAAGGGGACATCAACAGCATTTTGGGAAAAGTGGACCTTTAATGAAATAAAGGCTTTCCAAGTATTCTTGATAAAAAGACCAGGATGGAGTAGGAAGTCCAACATGCAAATTTCAAGAGAAGCATAAAATGGTAAGCATGAATGAACACTCATAAGGAACTAAACAAGGTTTAACTGTTTTTATTCTTGTATGGGGGTAAGATACATGTAGTCCTCAGACCTCTATCATCGTCATAGAGGGAATTTTATTAGAGGACCTGGGATTGCTTCTCTTATCTTTTATTGGTATTAAAAGAAGAATAGAAAGAATGGGGAAGAGGAAGATGTTGGGAGAAGTGGGGGAAGGGAGAGGAAGAATGGGGGAAATTAGATCACAAAAATGGAGTGTGTAAGCAGAAGTCTGTAAGCAAGGAAGGAGGAGTTGTGGAAGAGTGGGGAGCACTTGAACCTTGTTCTCATTTGAAATGCTTAAAAAACAGAACAAACATAGAGTTGGGTACAGAAATGCATTTTGTCCAACAGGGAAATAAGAAGGAGAGGGATTAGGGGAAAGAGGGGCAACAAGAGAGAAGATAGATGATGGGAAGAATTAGTCAGAAACAAAACAAACTTCTAAAGAGCAGGTGAGAAACACGGAGAAGGAAAAGAGAAGAGGATGGAGGGAAAGGCATAATTATCACTCCTAACTGTGCATGCAGTGAACTCGCCCATAAAACCGAAGGGGAAAGCGGATTAGATTGGAAATCAAAGCCCAAGAATGTGTTGTTTCCAAGAAACACACTCGAATAGGAAAGATACACAAAGAGGCAAATAAGGGGCTGGCGCAGAATCTATTACGCTTCAGCAGAAGTAAAAAAAAAAAATGAAAAGCAAGGATAGCAAACGTGATCTCCTATAAGGCAAAAACAAAAATAGACCTAATTAAAAGAGATAAATATTTTTCTAAAAAGTATTGTAGACAATGGATGAATATCAGTATTCACTGTAACTCACCAAATGACTTAGCATCGAAGTTTTTCAAGGAAAAGGGACAGGGAAAAATAGACAATTTACCCCTCTCAGACCTGGATAAATCTAATCATAAAATAACAAACATGAAGGACCTTAATAGAATTTTAGGAAAACTAGTTAAGATAGACCTCTGGATAATGTTGAATGACAGAAGAATGGAGGAGATCAGTTTCTTAGTTGTGCATGACACCTTCATTAAAATTACTATGGATTAAGGCATAGAAGCCTAACAAATGCAGAAATAGTAAATGTTTCTTTTACCAACCATAGTGCATTAAAATTACATTCAATAGGCTCAGATTCAATCCAGCTCTTACTCAGTCTAGCTGAGATTGTATCTGGCCCACTTGTTAATACAAGCATCACAAATGGTGAGCCTCCTTAAGAGTCAACCCAATATGACGAACCTTTAATAAAATTTGTTTGACTTTGGCTGAAAGAAGGCTTGAATTCATTTGGCAGGACTCGCATGTCAGTACATTGGGATCTTGAGCACCTCACACCTCATTGTGGTTCCCTGCCCAGGAAACATGGCTGATCTCAAGTTCTCCAGCCTAGACTGGAAGATGAGAAAACAGAATCACAGACAAGGATTGCGTTCTCACTCATTGTGGGTGAACTAGGAACCTGAGTTTTGGCCTGGGCCTTAGAAGCAATGCAGGATTGTTACTTCACTAAGTTCCATCAGCAACCCTGAGTGATTGAAAAAGACTGGTTGGAAGACTATTGAACTGATTCTAGCTTCTTTTCAGCTAACTGGACATGTGACTTAGCTAAGTCATTCCAGATCTCTGATTTTCAGTCTCATCATAAGTACAATGAGGGGGCTGAATAGAAAGTTTCTTGAGTTGTGGGATGATGTAGAAGTAGTGAAAGACATTTCCTTTCTCTATGATCCTCATTGTTCAGTTCTCAAGCATGGAGGTCTGCAACATTATTAGATTAATTAATTATCAAATCATCCTTGGAATGTGAGTTCCTTGAAGGCAGGTGATGTTTATGCCTTTTTTTGTATCTTTAGAATTAGTGAAATGCCTGGCCCATAGTAGGCTCTTAAGAAATTCTTGCTGATTTCATTAAAAAAAAATTACATTCAATAAAGGGACACTGAAGCAGAGATTAAAAATTAATTTTAATGAAATAATCCTAAATAATAGGTGGATAAAAGAACAAATCATAGAAACATTTAATGATTTCATCAAAGATAATGGCAAAGAACAAAACAGCATACCAAAAATTTGGGATGCAACCAGAGCTCTTAGTAGAAAATTTATTTCTCTAAACATTTTTAACAGTAAAAAAGAGCACTATTTTAGAAAAAGTACTTGAATAATCTATGCATGAAGTTCCAAAGAAAAAACTTCAGGACTAGTTGGATTGGCAAGTGAATCCTTCAAAACATTTAAAACATAATTATTCCAGTATTATATACACTATTTGAAAAAATAGGAAAAGGAGTCCTGACATTCCTTCTGTGATACAAATAAGGTTTTGATACCTAAATCAGAGAAAATCAAAACAGAAAAAGAAAATTATAGACCAATATCCCCAATGAATATTGATGCAAAAATTTTAAAGAAAATATTAGTAAGGATACTAATCCAATGTATTGTAAAGAACTATACACTGTGATTAAGCTAGATTTATGCCAGGCATGCAGAGCTGGTTCAGTATTTGGAAAACTATAAGCATGATCGTATTAATAACAAAAACATCAAAAATTATATGATCACATTAAAAGATGCCAAAAAAAGCTTTTGACAAGATAAAACATTCATTGCTACTTTAAAAAAATTGAAAAACTTCCACAAAACCCTAGAAAGCATAAGAACAAATGGAACTTTCCTTAAAATGAAGAGTATTTTCTATGCAGAAGCAAGAGCCAGCATTATCTGTAATGGGGATAAGCTGGAGGCTTCTTGAATAAGATCAGGGGTAAAGCAAAGTTATTCAGTATCATCATTATGATTCCATGTAGTGCAAGAAATGCTAGCTATATAAATAAGACAGGAATGAGGAGGTGAAGGAATAAGCATAGGCAAGAAAGAAACAGTTACTACTTTTTGTAGATGTCATGATACTTTACTTGGAGAAACAGCTTAAAAACTAATTGAAAAAATTAAAAACTTAGCAAAGTTTGATGATATAAAATAAGCCCATTCAAATTAACAGCATCTCTGTATGTTACCAACAAAATTCAGCAGTAAGAGATAGAGAAATTCCATTTAAAATGACAGAAAGAATTAACTTCTTGGGAGTCTATCTACCAAAAACACAGAACTATAGCAATACAGTAGAGACAGTTCAAAATGATTGGTTGAAATAGTAATTATTCATGGGCAGGCTATGCCAATAGAATAAAAATAACAATACTGCCTAAACTCATTTACTTATTTAGTGCCATACCAATCAAACTATCAAAGGATAACTTTGTAGAACTAGAAAAAATAATAACAAAATTCATCTGGAGGAGCAAAAGGTCAAGAGTATTGGAAGAATTCATGGAAAAAAACTGAAGGGGTAGGGGACCGAGTTGGATCAGATCTTAGATTTTATTACATAACCGTAATCATCAAAATAGTTTGGTACTGACTAAGGAGTAAAGAGGTTGGTCAGTGGAACAGATGAGGTACACAGTAATACCTGTATGGGCAGCTAGGTGGCACTGTGGATAGAGCACTGGGCCTGGAGTTAGGAAGACCTGAGTTCACATGTGGTCCCAGACACGGACTACCTGTGACCCTGGGTAAGTCACTTAACTTCCTCATCTATAAAATGGGATAATAATGGCACCTACCTCCAAGAATTGTTTGAGGATGAAATGAGATGATAGTCATGAAGTGCTTAGCACAGTGCCTGGCGCATCATTTTTGTTGTTATTATTTTACAGAAACAAACACAGTTGTCTAGTGTTTAAAAGACACAGAGAACCCAACAAGAATTCATTATTTGACAAAACTACTGGAAAAACTAGAAAGCAATTGGGCAGAAACTAGGTGTAGGCCAACATCTTGCATAGTATACCAAGCCAAGTTCTAAATGAGTACATTATTTACACATAAAGGCTGACATTATAAAATAGTGGAGCATGGAAGAAATTACCTGTTAGATCTCTGGGTAGGGGAAGAATTCATGACCATATGGAATAGGTTCATAGGAGGCACAGTGGAGAGTTTTGATCACATAAAATTTAAAAGTTTTTGCACAAATAAAACCAATGCACCTAAAATTAGAAGAGAAGCAGGAAAATGGGGACTTTTTTTTTGTAAGTTTCTTGGATAAAGGCTTCATTTTTATTATTATAGGGAACCAAGTCAAATTTACAAGAATTAGAACCATTCCTTAATTGATAGTCAAAGGATATAGAGGAAGAAAGACAAACTATAAATAGTCATATGAAAAATGCTCTAAATCACTAATTATTAGAGAAATGTAGATTAAAACAAGCGAGGTACCATCTCACACCCATCAAATTGGCAAAGTTGACAACAAAGGAAAATGACAAATGCTGGAGAAGTTGTAGAAAAGTAGGTACAACAATGTACTGCTGGTGGAGCTGTAAACTGGTTCAGTTGTTCTGGAAAGCAGTTTGGAACTGTGCCAGGAAAGTTATTAGGCCATGAAGAAAGACCCTTAGATGCTAGTAGGTCCATAACCCAGAGATAAACACAAAAGCAGAAAAGGATCTATATATACAAAAGTACTTAGAGCAGTTCTTTTTGTATTGGCCAAGAACTGGAAACTAAGGGGATGCCCATAATTGGCAATGGCTGAACAAGTTTGTGTATGGAGGTGAGAAATACTGTTGTGCTGCAAGAAATGATTAAGGGCGGTTTCAAAAAAAATTTGGGAAAACTTGTTTGAATTGATATAAAGTGAAGTGAGTAGAATAAGGAGCACAACTCGTACAATAAGAGAACCAAAGACTTCGTATCTTGGATTGGTAAAATGAGCAACTGCAGCTCTAGATGGCTCATGTTGAATAATGCTCTGCACCCCTAGGTGGGAGCTGATGGGCTCAGTGCAGATGCACATGTATGCACACATGTACGTGTCTATGTACTTACGTTTTGGATGTGTCTGATGGGGGAATTTCCTTTGCTTGACTACACACATTTGTAAGGGGTTTTATTTTCTTGCTTTCTCAATGGATGGAGGAGGAGGGTGAAAGGGAGAGGATTTGAAACTGAATATGAAATAAAATTGAATTTTAAATAATATTAAAAAGAAGTTAGCTACTGAAGATATTATTTTGTGGTTGAATATAGAATTAAAGGATGAATGAGTATAAGAAGAAGGAAGATTTTGTTTTCTAAAGTAATATTCCTTTATGTGAAACACTGGGGAGATGTTGAGCCATCTCCAGTTTTTGTTTCTTTTTGCATCAGACATAAATGCAGAATAACTGTGTTGAGTTTACCTTTTCTGCTGTGTCCCCTCATTGAGTTTGTCACAGTGTCCTGAAGGATTCCTTCTGTTCTGTGTTCTCTTTGTGTAGCTGGCTGTCAAGTATAAAATTCCTTTCCATGTAGATGCCTGTTTGGGGGGCTTCCTCATTGCCTTCATGCAGCAAGCAGGCTACCCACTGGATCAGCCTTTTGATTTCCGGGTGAAAGGCGTGACTAGCATTTCTGCAGATACTCATAAGGTAAGTCAAAATGGAGAAAGAAAATGACAGCTAAGATAGCCACTGGACTCTTAGTTGGAATTTGCTGTGACTGAAAGTAAACCTGTCCTATTGCACTTCTGGCCAATATTTCACACCTCTGAGCAGTTTCCTGTTCTGGACATCTGACTCTTGGTTCTTAGCTCCCACCAAGAAAATGGAGCCCAACAGGAGGAGTTCCTCGTGTGATTAAATGAAACAGCTGGAAGGAGCTGATTAGAATTCATTACTCTACTGCTCTTTGTTTAACTCTGTGACTGTAATAATCTTGATCTAATGTCTGTAATCATCGAATTCTGTCATCCCCATGCTTTTTGTAGGAAAAGTCATTTCTTATTTCCCTGAAATCTTGAGATTATGGGGAAGAAGTGTATAAAAAAGTGAGTGTAGCCAGAATTTGGAAGCTATTACCTCCTCCCCTATTTGAAATATACCTTGAAACAGGCTGAATAGACACCATGATAACCGCTTGGGGACTCTTGAGCAAGAAGGCCAAGTGGGGCCAAAGGCGGGGCACTGTTTGCCTTGTTGGTCTTTGAACAGCTTTGGTTGCATTTTCAGAATGTCAAACAGCTAAGTCATGTTTTTTGATGTGTGAATGCTCAACAGTGAATTTTTGATCGCAGTCTGCTGCCTTCTCACCTCTTAGAAGGCTTCTATAGACTTTTCCCACCACCCAGCTCAAACTAGGTCAATCGATCAAACTAGGGAGGCAGATTTGCTGTAAGGAAATCATATGAATTCTCAGCCAGACATTAAGTGATTATTGGATTTTTTGCTCCATGACTTCCCTTTCTCCAAAGATTGAGCTCAAGATCATTCCTTCACAGATGAAATACTGAATAAAGAGGACAGCTTCTGAGCAGGAAGGGATAATGTACCTGGAACAAGTTGGAAGCTTTTGCTCCCAGAATTTGAACTTCACAGTTTCCTACTTCCTCATGGGAATTTGTTGTAATTTTTAGAGTTAGGACCAACATTAGAAAGAGTTTAGTCTGACCTTTCATTCCACAAATGAGGATGCTTAGGTCACACACATCTACAAGAGTCTGGGATTTCTGACTCCCAAGTCCTTTGCTCTTTTCGTTTCGACCTTACTGCCTATTATTTTTACTACATTTACTACATTGGTAACATTTAAAAAAAGAAAGAAAGAAAAATCACCTTTGTAGTCTGGCTGATTCCAATTGAATGTGAATTGCAGTTATGCCAACACGAAATGCCTGGAGTCCTTACTACACAGAGCATTTGATTGGGGATGCTAAAGGGAAATGGATTAGTCCAGTGGTGCTGACGAGAATAGGCAGGACCCAAAGTGGGGCCTTGTAGGGTTATTGACTTTATTCTCCATCTCTTAGTGTGGTTACCTTTCTGTTTTCTCTCCCCCAAGTATGGATATGCTCCCAAAGGCTCGTCTGTGCTAATGTACAGCACCAAGGAGTATAGGCGCTACCAGTTCTTCGTTTCCCCTGACTGGCAGGGAGGGATCTACGCTTCTCCCAGTATGGCAGGATCGAGGCCTGGTGGCATCATCGCATCCTGCTGGGCCACCTTGATGCACATGGGGGAAAATGGCTATGTTGAGGCCACCAAGAGTATCATCAGAACTGCCCGCTTCCTCAAGTCAGAGTATGTCTGTTCTGGATGCTTGGTTGTCCAGATTTCTGTTCTTCTTCCCCGTCTGTGCCCCAAGAACCAAGGCCTCTAACCAGAAAGGGCCAGTGACCTTTAACCTCAGATTGCTTTATGTAGAATGAAGCCATCTCCTTGTTGATGCTGGGCTGCTGACCTGGATACCATAAATAATGGCAATGATTCCTGCATCCAGTCCTTGTTGTGGGTAGTGGCCCCTCAGAACATTGTCCTCATCTGACTGAGTCATTAGCTTTTATCTCGCTACCCTTGGAGGCTTCTGAATTTTTAAGGTTTAGTGTAAATATCTAATCATAGCTTTGGATTAAACCTGAGAGAAGAGCAGATGAGAAGGCATCGAATGTTGGGTTGATGAGTGGCTGTCCTATTGCATGCATCCTTGAAGGATTTCATTCTGTGTAGGTCATAGGTCTTGGACCTTAGCAGCCTTAAGTCTTTATTGAGTACTGTCCATGTGCAGAATATTGTTCAAAGAAGATGATAATAAAAGGGGACCACCTGTGACCAAATATCTTTTTTTCTTTTTTTAAGGCTAGAAAAAATCAAAGGCATCTTTGTTTTTGGGAACCCCCTGCTGTCAGTCATCGCTTTAGGCTCTAATGACTTTGATATTTTTCGACTCTCTAATCTCATGACTGCCAAGGGTTGGAACTTGAATATTTTGCAATTCCCATCAAGGTAAGTATGCTGCTGGTTAGGGGTCCTCTCCAAGGTGACCCAGCAAGGAGTATCTGTGGCCAGGGCAGTCATGGGAGTTTGACTGCAGGCCAGGAGAGCCCAACCCTGCGACTATTTCTCGAATCCCCCACTGTCCGTGTTGGTTAGATGGGAGGATGTAAAGGCCAGCTTGTTCTCCAAGGCCCAAGAGTCTGGGGAAATCATTGAGTCCATTCCCTTCTTTTTACAGATGAGGAACTGAGGTTTTGAGAGATTCTTATTGACTCATGGGACAGCTCACAGTTGTCTGAGTTGGAGTTCATGATGGGATGTCCAGGTTGAGTGTCCAGACTACCTTCCAGGGTCTGAATCTCCAAAGCTTCCAGAAGCTTGAGCTGTTTTAAAGAGAGTTATGGGTGCAAATGTGTAGCCGTCTTTGAAAGTTCTTGACTAATTCCTGCCTCTTTGTGATGTCTCTCAGGTGTTTCATGGATAAATGGGGTGTGGCTTCTGTCAGTTCTAGATGTACAGGATCCCGTACTAACCTGGATTAAAGGGAACAGAGCACTTGGGGGAGTGGGGGAGTTCTTTCCTCCTTATCCTGTATGCTTCTTGACCCTGCCTGAGAGTCACAGTGCTGGCATGTGCACTAATACCTAGGAGACTAGGGACTGGAATATGTTGACTGAATCCATGCATTTGACTTGAGGAAAAAAACACCAGGAAGAGACAAGTGGGTTGCTTTATGATTCTCTTCTGTTATTTTTTTCTTTGTCAGCATCCACATCTGCATCACCCTGGTTCATACTCGTCCCAAGGTTTCCATGCAGTTTCTGAAGGATGTCCGGGAGTCTGTCACACAGATCATGAAGAATCCGAAAGCCAGGACAACAGGCATGGTAGGGAGCCATTTTTCTCCACTCTTTGTAAGTTAGTAGGATGATGGATAACATGGCAGCCTCCTTCGTAAAAGAGGAAACTTAACTCAAAAATTGACTTTGCTCCTGGTCACATGGGCAGGAAGTCCCAAGCTAGAATATGGACCCAGGTCTTTTGAAATATTTATTTGACAGGAGAATGTTGTACCCAGTAACAGCAACATCGTGTGATGAATTGACTTTGGTAGACTTAGCTCTTCCCAGCAATGTAAAGATCTAAGACAGTTCCAAAAGACTCATGATACAAAATGCCATCCAAATCCAGAGGAAAAAATATGGAGTCTGAATGCAGACTGAAGCTTACCATTTGCTCTTTTTTTTTTTTCTGTTTCTTTTTCATGGTTCCTTCCATTGGTTCTAATTCTTTACAACATGACTAATGTGAAAATGTGTTTAACATGAATGTATTTGTAGAGCCTGTATCCAGACAGCACACTGTCTTGGGGAGGGGAGAGGGAAGGGGGAGAAAATTTAGAACTCACAATCTTATGGAAGTGAATGTTGAAAACTAAAATAAATTAATTAAAAAAAAAGAAAGTTAAAAAGTGTTTGTTTGAAGCTGGGGAGAAAACAGCTGAAATGTTCTTTCTGAGAGTTTCTCTGTTTTGATCTAGGGGATTGTGACCTTGGGTGGGAAGGCTTTTGAAGTAAGAGTGGAAAACTCCCAGGGCTGGCAGGGGGGATAGGAGAAGGCAATGGGGAGCTGGGATTTAATTCAGAACTGCTGACTGCAGCTGTTTCCTTTCTTTTCTAACAACAGTAATGTCAAATCTTGTTTGGATTTGCAGGGTGCCGTTTATGGGATGTCTCAGACTGTCCCTGACAGGAAGATGGTAGCCGAATTGACAGAGGCCTTTTTGGACAGTCTTTTCTCCACAGACACGTATCAGGGCAGTCAAAAGAATGGTTCCCCCAAATCTCACTGATCCTGTGCCTGAGGATGCCTTCCAGCCATGCTCCTGGGCTGACCTGTGGAGGAAGCAGGCTGCTCTGAACTGAGGCGGTTGTTCACATTCCACTTTGAGGGCAACTTCCAAGACATGTGGATTTGAGGGATTCTTCTTCCTTTCCTTCTCTCTTAGCCCCAGGGTTGCTTTTAATTTGGAGATTATTGAAAAGAGTTCCTCATGTAATGATCTTGTCCCTGCTTTCATCCCTTCCTAAGTATTTTATTAGCTCTTTCACCCATAATCATTGTGTGGCTATTCTGACCTTTCCTGGTTTCTTAGGGAAGCAAGGGTGTGGCTCTGGAGCAGTCCTGAGCAGCCTCCCCTTGTCTCTTCCTTTGTCATCCTCAGCCAAGTTGCCTATGTCTGTCTTAAGCAGACATCCTTCCTCTGAACCGATTTGGATTTCTGTTCCCAACAAGCACCAGGAGTAGGCAGCTGGACCCATTTATGATGATAATGGCTGATTGCTTTGTATTTAGTAGGAGACCGATGGGCCCGAACCATTATTTTGGTGGGGTAAGGTTGGATCAGTCCTTTTCTTCCCGGAGGAAGTGGCTCAGCTCAGTCCTGCGATTCCTTCAAAGGGAAGACTACACTGGACTTAGCCACTTCTGCATCAGAAATGCCCTTTTGGTTCTGGGACTGCTACTCATGGTTCTTTTCTTCTGATGGGTTCAGGGTCTTCCATAGGTTGGATAAAGAAAATGCTCACCAAGGTACTCTGGCATCTCTGTCCCTGGAGTGTGTTCCCCGAACTGGAGGTGGTCTATTACCTTCCTCCCCCTCCCCCCAAGACTTGCTGCAGTCAGAAGCTAGACTTCACTGTATAGGAGTGGGATGGGGACTCAAGCTGGGGTTGAGGGAAGCACTGAAATTTGTTCTCTATTCCTACCTTTGTCTTCTTTTTCTTCAAGCCATCCTGTAGCATGAAACTGGTAAATGCATTTGATCTTGGCTACTTGAAGGCTACTTGAAAGGGCATTCACCAATCTGCCTTGACTTATTCTGGCTCTTTTTGAGGAGGATGTGGGATCTCCATTATATTCCCAGTTTGTGCCCCAACCTTGCTCAAATTCCCATGGTACTTATGGCAGCTGAGCCTCAGGCTTTCTCTCTCTTCCCTAGCTAAAAGGGAGCAGGCTCAGGGCAACATCTTTATTATAAATAAAGGGCCTCATGGGGATGTCCTGGTCCCTGCAATTCCTTGGTAGACTGGTATCTCAGGTGGCATGGGGTGAGTGTGCAGATCCTGCATTCACTCCATGCTCTCACTCTCTTTAGTGCCCTACTCTGCCGGAGCTGTCTTGCTTTCTGATTTCTCAGTAGCGTGCCTTTCTCTGCCATAGTAAGCAGCTGCTCCAGACCCCAGGTGTTGGTGAAATGTTTCTACTGACTTCTTTTAATACCAACCCTGGGCATAGGACTTTTTATGACAAAGCTATATGATGTTTTCCTGTGGGCCATTCCCTTCTTCAGGGATCCTGGGAATGTCCAGCTTATCCACTGGCACAAGCTTGGCAGATCCTGTGAGCTCTCAATGCTGTGAATTTGTACTTCCACATGCCAGTGGGGAAGGAGAGTCACATTCTTGTCTTGCTTATTTAAAGTACCAGAGTAGTGGATTTGCCAGCTGTTGCTGATTATGTGATAGCATGGCCTGTCTGACTTCTTTTACTTGTTTTGCCCTGTTTCCTGTACATTTTGCCCCAAGGGATTTGGAGGAAGGGGAGAAGTTCCTTGGAGCCGAGAATCACATGCTTCATTTTCTTTATCAACCATCCCTCTGACCCATTTAATTACTCTGTGTAAGGCACTGCTTTGTGGTGGTGCCAATAGTCTGAAAACTGCAGGAACTATATTTGAGTCTCAAGTGTTCTAGGGGATCCAGAGCCGTGGAACCAGCCAGCAGGCATGGATGGAGCTGCAGTCCTCTCCCTTCGCTGCATTCTGGAACCGTGGAGGTCTCTCTGCAGGCCAAGCCCCCAAGGCTCTTCTTCCCTCAGCTCTTTTCCAAGAAACTGAGAGCCACACTAGTTGGTCAGTCCTGATGCAGCCTTAATTCCAAGTTTCACTGTTTTATCAAATCTCTTCCCTTCTCCCTTCCAACTTATACATAATTGTACTATGATGGTGTATATGAGCTGGTCAGCAGCCCAGGGCAAGTCAAGTGACTGTGTCCTTGGTTTACTCTCTCATTTCTTCTTTCTCTTGCTGGTAGAGAAGTAGCCATGTGAGATGTACTATCAACTCACTCTTAACACAGTTTTCAGCCTCATAATTGGAAACTTGATGGTACTTTCCCCTATTACCCTCCCCTCCCCCTTCTCCTTTCTGATTCCTCTGCCAAGCTGCAATAGTAACCTTGAAAAACAATTAAATGTCTAAACCCTTCATCACTGTGGAAGATTGAAGTCATTTATAAACCTGACACAGGTGTCAGGAGATTCCAGAATGGTGAGGTTATTTCTAGATGGGACTGCAGCTGGGAAACTTCTCTCAGGAGGTAGTGCTGGGCCTTGGTCCAAAACCCTGGCATTGGCCGTCAGATGGGGACTGCTGTTGTTGGGGAGGAAGGCCCATGCTGAGCTTGAATTTTTTTTTCTTGTGATGATACAGGCCCACACAGCACTTATAGGCACTTTGACCATGTTTTGGTATTCATTTTTACACCCTGTGAAAGAAGGGCAGAGATATTGGAGATGCCTGTTTTAGAGAGAATGAGAACCTTACTCCTGTTTCCCAGGCAGGTCCTTGCCACTTACGTTGTCAGAGTCTAGAATGTCTCTATAGCTTGTCTATGACATAGTGAAATGGGCTTCATTTGGCTCTCTGGCTCAGTGATGAGGCTCTGGTCTAAGAAAAGGGCAGAGATGTTTCGGTCCCAGCATCCTTCATCAGGCAACGGTAGGTGGTGGTGACAGTAGAGCTTCGAGCATTGTGGCACCTAATGTTCCAGACAGGAATTAGGAATGAAAAGTATTCTAAATACCGGGCATGCGGGAGCCAAGCTGATTCAGGCAAACTTTTATTTCATTTTATTCTTTTATTTGGGTTTCAGCTCCTCTGGACTCCCACTGGTTTGCCTTCAGAATAGCCTTGGCCATGCTAAAGGAGCTAAGGCTGCTCCCTTGTTGATAGACTTTCTTGTTTGGGGATAGCTCCCCCCAGGAAGAGGATCTGGGAGATCCCCAGCTTTGAGGCTTAGCAAATTTGGGCTTCTTGAAGGACTGGCACAGTGCCACGTGCTGGTGGTAGCTTCCCTTTCTGTTAAAAGATGAATACTTTATTGTGATTGTCCAGAGCTGACAGGAATGGAACCATCCTCAGCTAGTGGTAACAAGCTAATATCTAAGGCCTTCGCTGACAAAGCCATAAAATTAGTCCATAAACATTTATTAAGCATTTATTATGCGCCAAAAACTGGGAACACAAAGGCAGAAGACAGCATGTATTCCCAAGCAGCTCATGGGCCCCTGGGGGAGACAACATGCTAACAGGTTTGTACAAACAAAGATATGCAGGATAAATTGGAGAGGGAAAGCCCAACATTAAAAGGGGGAATCAAGAAAGGTTCGTTGTAGAAGAGGGGGTTTAGCTGGGGCTTGATAAGAAGCCAGGAGGCAGAAAGAGGGAGGGAATACCAGGCCTGGAGAACAACCTGAAACATGTCTGCAGTGGGGAAAAGGAGCATTGTGAAGGAACAGCCAGGAAACTATTTTCACTGTATTCTGTAAAGTATAAGAGCATTGAAGAGGAGATAGAGGCTAGGGAGAGGGAGGGCAGGCTGGGAAGGGATAGGAAGGTACTGGAGCTTAGTGAGTGGGGTGTGAGAGAGATAGACCTGGGCCAGGTTGGGAAGGGATAGGAAGGTGCTGGAGCTTAGTGAGTGGGGTATGAGAGAGAGAGATGGTCAGACCTGTGCTTTAGGAAAAGGACTTGGATGTCACTGACTTGTTAGCAAATGGGGTGTGAGGCAATGTTGTATAGTCGTCAGCCTCACTCTCTTCCAGACTCATCCAAGTCCAGTGGCAAGACAAAAATCAGAATGCCTGTCGATGGCTTGGATGCATTGGATGACCTTGGTGTCTTCAATGTCGGACCAAGGTCCAAGCCCTCCATAGGACCTGCTTCAGCCACTTTCATAGCCTTGGGACAAATGGTTCTTATCCACCCATTCCACCAGGGGAAGTCTTGACATGCTTGGGGTAGATACCCCCCTTAACTCACCCTACAGTTTGAGGCCCGTCGGTTACCTTCAACCTGGTTTAATCCATTACTGACACAGTTTACAGGGTGTGGCCTCTTATCATGCTACAGGAGCCACAGGTGAGAGCTGGGTGACAGGTAGACACCAAAGGTGGATAAGCAGCTTTGAGAAGAGCTCAGCAGCCTTCACACCAGAGGGGTTAGTCCTCCTGAATGCCCCATACCCTGGAGTTGAGACTGATCAGGCAGGTAGATCTACCAGCAGGCTATTAAAGGGGTGCAGGTATAAGGTGATAAGGGTCAGCACAAGGGTGGGGAGAAGCCAGGTGCAAGAGATGTTAAAAGGGTAAAATCTATGGGCCTTGGTGACAGATTGGTTCTGGAGGGTTGAGAGACCTTGATAGTCATAGAGAATTTAGAAATTTGGGGAGGGTTTAGAGGTACATGGGAGAGAAGTTCAGTTTTGGGCATGTTGAGTTTAAGGCATCTACTGAACATCCACTTGGAGATGTCTGAAGGGCAGGTGGAGATACAGGACTGGAGGTTGTAGAGAGGTTAGGACTAGATAAATAGATTGGAGAATCCTCAGTGTTGAATCCGTGGGAGCTGAGATCACCTAGGGGAGTAGGATGGAGGGAGAAAGGAGGAGGGAATAGAGCCTTAGGGGACCCCATCTGGCCTCCTTATCAACCAGCCTGTGTAGGCAATGCATAGGATTCCATGCCCTTACCTTGCTTTGAATACTTCAGTCTTATTTCCTCTAGAAATTCAACTGGGATTAAACACATCCTCTATCCCCTCCTCTACCAATTGTAGAATAAACAAGTCCCATTGTCTCTTAGCAGTTAGATATAGAATCTTCTAATGCGACAATCTATCCTGAACACTAGTACCTTCTCACTGGTCATTTCCCACAGTCCTCAGTAACTTAGGGCTTCTCTCCCACAAACAGGTTTCAGAGGTGCCCGTGGGGAAGCAAGTGTGATTCAGCTCCACTTCACAATCAGGAATTGGCCCTTAGCAGGCCACAGTCTTGGGAAGCGAGATCAGGCAACATGGTGGGCCTCTTAAGGCTGTTGTCTTCCTTACTCACTGACATGGGAATTTTATCATGTCTGAATCTTTGTGACCACGTTTGGGGTTTTCTTGGCAGAGATACTGGAATGACTTGTCATTCCTTCAGCTTGTTTTATAGATGAGGAAACACACAGCTGGTAAGAGTCTGAGGTCAGATTTGAACTCGGGGAAGAAGAGTCTTCTCCAGGCCTGGGCCCTCTGTCTAGATGCCCTGATGTAGGAATGGTCTTTACCTAACACAAGCCTGGAAGCTGAGGGCAGGATGGAAGCTATGGGTGCAAAGCCTAGCAGAGCAGCTCTCTTCCCCTCTTTTTGCACCACCTACCCTTTGGCCCTGGAAGGGGAAACTCCTTCAGGGTGCTTGGTGTTTGTGAGTCCAGCCAATATTTGGAAAAGACCAGTTAGTGTTTGTGAGTGGTGTGTGAATAGTGTTCTCCAGAGAAAGGGCATTGGCCAGTGAAAATGGATCTAACTGGCTGCTGAGGTAGAAAAAAAAATCATCCTATCCCTGCCCCAGGTTTATTGCTGTTTCCTCCCTGGCCCTATTGCCCTTTCCCATGACATCATCTCCAGTTAAACCGAGCCACCTGAGACCCAGTCCTTTAGAGGAGCCGTGCTCTGGCCACAGAACGTCTGAGCTGAAAGGGACCTCAACCCTCCTCATTTTACATATGATCAATCTGAGGCTCATCCACATAAAGTGAGTTGTCTCAGATCACCAAGTTAGTGGAGAGGAGGGACTTCTAACCCAGGGTTCTTAGTCTTAACTCCCAGCCTGGCTGAACCATATCTCCCTGTCTGCACAGCAGAGTACCAGTCAGAGTGAGCTGATTGGGATGCCATTATGCTTGGAAGGAGCTTAAGACCT